>CM052709.1:77008308-77201092 GCA_028551405.1 Uromys caudimaculatus | reverse complement strand
GAATTCTCTGTTTAGCTCTGTTCCCCATTTTTTGATAAGGTTATTTGGTTCTCTGGAGTCTAACTTCTTGAGTTCTGTGTATATATTGGATATTAGCCCTCTATCGGACATAGGATTGGTAAAGATCTTTTCCCAATCTGTTGGTTAAGGGCTCTTTTTTCTAATGAGGCAGCTCAAACCCCAGGAGGTGTCATAATCCAACCCACCAGAAGGGACCTTGCATCTTAGAGACCATGAAATATGGGGGGATTAATTTGAACCCATCTAAACCCTGGGCACACAGTGGGTGCTGGATCAAACTGATGGAAATGAACTTACCTCCCTCTCCAAGTTCATGCCATGTGTGCTTCAACTCTGGTAATGAAAGCAGTCTGGCTTCTAATAGACTGGGGAACTGTGCCACTTAATTACAGAAGGATATGAAGAGCAAACTAAAAAAGAAAAAAGAAAGAAAAAAAAGAATCCAGGATTTCCGAGCTGGAAGGCAGAAAGCTCTCAGGAGCCGGAAATTGTTTTCTGCCCTGGAAATAGCTCACACTTGGAAAGAGAGCTTTGAAACGTCCAGAGATACTAAAACCCGCAAAGGTCCTAACCAGGAGTTCTGATGGGGTCTTAAAGACCTGGGGAGTGAAGGGCAGGGGGCTCTGCAGAGAACACGGGCTATTGTGTTGTGCCGTTGCCCTACAGTACCCTTCCCATACCACTAATTCCAGAGTCTCATCATTTCTGGTCAGTTAGGGTGTTCAGCTCAGAATAAAGCATGTAGACACTGCTTAATGCGTCTGCGAACTGACAGCTGCCTGCCTAGGTTGTCCACTTCCTATTTCCAAAAGGGATGCTAGAGAGCTTCAGTCTCAGAGTGCAATGATTAAGATTGTCTAGAGTAACAGAATGTAGGGAGTGAATCTCTCTCTCTCTCTCTCTCTCTCTCTCTCTCTCTCTCTCTCTCTCCATCTAAATAGATAGATAGACTCTAGATAAATATATAAATAGAGATAGAGAGATAGAGTGACAGAGAGATGCATACACACACATACACATATATAGTGTGTTATTATGCACATACGTATATACATATAAAGGGGATTTACTAGAACGACTTAGTTGTTCAGGTCAGGAGGCTAGATATCTCAGCTGGTCCTCAGAATCCACCAGAATCCTGAAGAAGGACGCTCCAGTGTCAGTGAAGGGATGGATTTGCCAGCAAGACTCAGAACAAGCAGCCAAAGAGAACAAGCTTTCTCCTTCCATGTCCAGCAGAAGGAATGGCCCAGATTAGAGGTGGTTTTCCTTCCTCAAAAAGATCTGGATTAAATATGTGTCTTCCCACCTCAAAGACCCGTATTAGATGTGAATCTTCTCACGTCAAACGATTAAGCAAAAATCCCTCACTGGTGTATCCGGCCATCACTGGGTTTTAGTTCACTCCAGATGAAGTGAAGCTGACAACGTGGAATAGCGTCACACACCAGAAAGCTCCGGGAGGATTGCACTGGCAGTGGTTTTGCCTCTATAAGGAGTCACATCTGGTGCTGAGAGAGTGAGGTTCCCTCTCCACCCATCTAGAATGGATGCTTGCTCTTTTATTCTTCACTAACCTTGGAAAACTATATGAGGCAAACACAAGCATTGGCCTGCACTGAAGTAAAGGCAGGAGAGGAGGAAGATAAAGTGGATGCTGAAAGGGCCACAGCCCTGGGGACAGAAGCATCTCACCACTGAGGGACAGCAGACTGGGAAACATTGATTAGGATTGTTGTTGGGGGTATAGTAATAGTAATTGTAATAGTAGTTTTTACTTGAAGGCAATAGGCCAAATGAGTGTGTGAAATTTTACTTTTATTTATATAAAATCATTACATATGCTACCCCTGGCCTCCCAAGTTAAAAGTACTACTGGACTCCTTCTTAATGCAGAGGCCTAGGTTTTGCTATTTTAAAATGCCAATGAATCTCTCACGGCATGGAGAACATACCCCAGGCTGAGATCTAGAAGATGGCTTCAACACCCTCACACTTACACAGTTTTCTGTGCCCCTGTAAAACCCGCAGACCTTACCTCTTAGTAAAACGCCTTGGTCCCCTTTGCTTTCATTTCTCCAGGAAAAACTACCCACGATGTGTGTGGGCTGGTTATACAGGCTCACACCATGAAATATATGCCCAGAACACAGAAAATGTAAAGCCTGCAACCTGTAAGCTACAATAACCAACATAGCTCAAAGGTGGCATTCAGCCCAGAAGAGAGAACGGGAGCTTGACTTCTCAACCACTGGCCACCCCGTGTTCTCTGTGCCTCAACCCTTCAAAGTCAATACATTCTGTTCTGCCCACTGTGGTCCCAGGTGTCTTCCTGCCTTCCTCCTCAGAGCTGGTTGGGAGCCTCCTCTCTGTCCCCATGTCCCTTTTCCTATCATCCTATCATAGCTCATGAGTCAATTACAGCTATGGTAGACAGCTATTCACTATGAATTTGGGGCTGTACAACCTGTGTCAAGAGAAAAACTCCAGGTCTTTATCTTGCAAAAGTTCCCGAGCCAGTGGAGAAAGAGACCTGAGATGGTGATTTTTCTAGTTCCGGTTGACTGGGTGTATTTCTGGGTGTCTGAGAGTGTACTGCAGGATAGGATTTGTGTATGCATTGCTGTAATCAGTAGAGACATTTCCTTCCCCAGGGTGGAGGGCATCATCTATCCCCAGAAGACCTGAGAAGGAAGAGAGAGGCGGTTCTCTCCCCCTCTCTTCTCCCCTTCTCTGACTAGTGAGCTTCAACATTGACATTTCCTAGCCCCTAGACTGGGACTTGAACCCTCTCATCCCTGGTTCCTAAGACAGGACTCAGGGTGAAACTGCAAACCACCCCAGCTGGTGAATTGTGGAACTTCTTAGCCTAATAAATCCCAATCTGAAGACACTTTCTATTGGTTCTAGAGAACCTTGCCACATGACCATCCACAGGGACCATAATACCTCACAGACAGACTGCCAGGGTTGTCCATAGACTGACTTCCATCCTCATGTGAGGAAGAACTGGTGGACTGGAAACACGAGGAGATAGGGCGTGCCCTATCTTAGCTAGGGCTAAGAAATATTTCAAGTAGGCAGGAAAAAGAGAAGGAACAAGGGCCCGGAGGGCATCTCAGGGCTGAAGAATGGTGTGTTCAGTCACACAGTCCTCATTGGGTGCCTGCAGTGTCCATACAACAAACCAGCTGGACAATGTCTCTCTCTCAAGAACTCCACAGCCAGGGGGCAGTCTAAACAGACATGTTGAGGACAATAACCACAGCCTCCGAACCAGGACAGCAGACAGGGAATGGGTTATAGGTCTGTCAAGATGTGAAGTTTTCATTTAACATGAGGTGACCTGTGGGTACCACGAGTAAAGGAATTAGGGAGGTTCCACAGAACAGAGGTGCCAAGGCTGCTCTGCAAACAGAGGTTCTCAAGTCAGGCTGTCTGGGGGGAGTGACTCTAAAGTTGGACTCTGACAGACCCATGAGGGTTTGCAGGGGCCGGGGGAGGGGTGGAGAAGAGGCTTTGGGTAGGAGGAATAATAAAGACCGATGGAAGTAAGGAATGGGGGCATGAGCTATGCACAAAGTGCCATGCCAAGATGCTAGAACCTTCCGGGCTACCTCATCTGATCTTCTCACCCTTAAATCAACACAGGCTACTTGCATGATCTCCTCAGTCACAGAAGCTTCCAGTGAAGGTAACTTGTCCCATCACTGAAAGACTCTCTACAGTTTCTTCTGGAAGATTCTCCAAGATATGAAACAAAGGAGGGGGAAACCCACGAGGAAGGAGTTCAACACCAGCAGTTTGGTCTTCTTCCCAGGGTATGGAGCACTTGGGTGGTCAGTGGTCAGCTCCTCATGGGAGGACATGCTACTGAGCACAGGGCAAGAGGGCTCTGGGGCAACTACCATGACACTTATGGCCAGGCAGCGGCCCTGAAGTGAGATAGGCAGGGGATGCCACACAATGAGCCTACAGGGGTAAGGCAAGACTACTGACTCCTCTATCAGGACACTGGGCAGGACAATCAGTGGTCATCACTGAAGAGTAGGGAGGCTCCACCCTGCATCCTGGGAATACGCCTCTCGGTCTGATGGAGACGTAGGACCTCACTGCCTGGCATAATGTGGCCCACGTTCTAGAAAATTCTGTGTAATCTCCTGATCTGAGTCCTTTACATTATGTGTACTATGTATACATGACTGCAGTGCTAGGGCATCAAACTCAGGATCTCACACACATGGGACACGTGCTCTACTCTGAGCTTCAGGTCAGCCCAGATCTGGATATTATCTTTATTTGTTTTTTTTTTTTTTTTTTTTTTTTTAAACTTTTTACTGGTTCTTTCTGAATTTCACACCATGCATCCTATCCATTCATCTCCCCCTCTCCTCATACCTGCCTTCCACCCTTGAAACCTCCCCCACAACAGAGGAAAAATTCTTTTTGTGGAAGCTGCAGTGTGTCACAGTGTGTCCCACAGTCTACCCTTTTGTCTATACTTCTTTGCTTACAAATGTTCATTGCAATGACTCATTGGTCTGGAACTAGGTCTTTGGCTTCTGCTACTCTATCCATACTGGGACCTCACTCAGATATCCTGCTGTTGCCCTGTGTCATGGAGATCCTGTAGTTTTTAATCTGTAGGAGTGACCCATTCATACACTCCAGCGGTTCATTGATAAGGTAGATGTTGGGATGGGCTGTTCAAAGCCCTGGGTCTGAGAGGTATCTACGCTGGTCAGCTCGAAGGCTCTCACATCCTCAGGGCAGCTCACCACCAACCCCTGCAACCAGGGCCAGCTCTGCTCTGCTGCCCAGACGAGATGCAGGGCCCACTCTCCTGAGTGCTGTAGCTGGTGAGGTACAGAACAGCTCTTCTGCTCTAATGATCTCAGGTCCAGGTCTTCTGGAGAGAGAAATGTCTCTCTCATTTATGCCACCACACAGGAGACAAATGGTAGGGCCTACGCTCGTATTCTGGGGGCTAGCTCACCCTCAACATATGGGCCATTCTCCCAAGTACTGCAGCTGGCTAGAGGCAGGGTCAGTTCACCCACTCTCATACTCCCAAGGGTCAGCTCTCCCTCAATGCCCAGGTGAGGAATGGAGCCAGTTCTGCAAAACCCTCAGACATCAACATGTCTCTGTGTGGCAGCCCAGACCAGGGACATCTATCTGCCTGGCCTTTGGTGGAAACAGATGCCTACTGCTGCAGAGCCATAGACTCAGATATGCCCCTCCCCCCATAGTGGCAGCACAGGCCATGACCCCACCATGGTCCTGGGTGGCATCATCAACTGTTGGGGACTCACATCAGGCTGTTCCTCACTACCCTTAAGTCTCCAGTTCTGCCTCTCTTCATTGTGCCCACATCCTTCTTTTTCTTTATCTCTTTCATTTTTCTACCACTACTTGCTCCTTTTAGTGGTGCAGAGGTCTCTGAGTGTCTCAGGTCATCTCAGGAGTGATCTCAGGAGTACTAAGACCCTCTCTCCCATTCTGGCACTGGGCAGGTGCCATCTCTGGCATGGTCTGCCCCACCAGGTCTGTGTGATGCTGGACTGGTGGTCATTGCATGCTAGATCCTTATCCAGATCTCATGACAGTGGTCACTGGGGCTTGCTTCTCGCCAGGCATGTTTGAGTAGCCTCATGGAAGGGTCATGTATCAGGCTCACTCCCACCTGGAGCCCTCAGTCCCAGGAGTGGTTCTAATCTCCAGCTTGCTCTCTGTCCTAGAACCTCAATGGGTCTGTCTGGTGCTACACTGGACTGTTGGCCATCTTAGGCTTGCCTTTTTCATGGATATTAGATTACTAACCATTCAGATGCTCACAGGTCAGAACACTGAGCATAGGCAAAGCCTTTCTCTCTGCCATCTACTGACGCCCATGTGACACAGCAGCGGTGCCTGCAATGCTTCTAAGGGCAAGTGTACATTATCGTTAAAAAACATTTGTCCTGGCTCACAGTTTGAAGGGTCCTAAGCATATACGCCCCTCAACCCTTTCCTCTAACTCATTCCCTTTCAGCTACCCTCTCTTCTGCAGTCACCAACATTCCCCAACAACTTCAAATCCCCCCCCCCCCCACTGCCTGATGCCTAGGAGCAGCTGCCCACCAGGCACTCCTTTCCTGTTCCCTGGTTCTGTTCCTTGAGGCATCTCTATGCTGCAAACAGCAGTATCCTTGAGGGGAGATCAGAGGAAGCCAATCTTCTCAATGCCATGGTAAGGCCAAAGTCTGAGAGACCTCTCTCACTTTCCCACCCTGATGTGCTTATAAAAAGATAAAGATATAAGAATATGTTCTATGGGGGTGTGGTGAGGTGTGGGGGAAGGGGATGTCTCAGTGGGCCCATGCCAAGGCATTCCTTCCCCCTGAGGGACCAGTCACATGACAGTATAGTATAAAATAGAGTTTATTCAGGGCATGGAGAGGGGAGTTAAGAGGGTAGTAGAGGCAGAGAAAGGCAGAGAGAGGGAGAGAGTAGAGAAGTAGAGGCCAGCCGTGACCACGTGGAGAGAGAGGGGGAAGGGAATGAGAAGGAAAGGGAGCAAGAGAGCAAGAGGCAAGAGACAAGAGAGAGAGGCAAGAGATCAAGAGAGGGAGGAGGGGGCAAGCAACCCCTTTTATAGTGGGCCAGGCCTTCCTGGCTGTTGCCAGGTAACTGTGAGGTGGAGTTCAGACAGAATGCTAACACACCCTCATTATGAGTCCCTGGGTGAGAACCTATCCCCAGCATTTAGTTAGTTTCCTTTTGGTGTTGACTCTCTGCCTTAGATCCCCTTCGTTTACCTGAGTAGATTATAAAATGGTAGCAAGCACAGCCTGCCAGTTCCTCCCAATGATTTTAAGCTGTCCCTTTCCCAATGAAGTGTTCACAGGAGAACACCTCACACTCAGAACATGTCCGTGTACGAGGGTGAGGGGAACTTGACAAGCAAGACTTCTGTAGGGGAAAATGCAAACTGACAAAACACGCTGGTCCTGTCAGTGTGGACATTTTGCCCATAGCCCAACTGTACCCCAACTAGTTGAGCTGAAAAGGTGTTGACTCAGGTCTGACAGAGAAATGGGACAGCCAACCAAACACTGAAAATTTGTCCTCAGGAAAATAAAGGCCAGTGTCCTTATGCCTGGATCAGAGGGCAGAGGAGTATAGCAGGAGATGGAGAAAGGATAGGCCTACCTGACTTCTGAGCAGTTTGTTTCTGAGACAGAGACTGTAGGCATCAACTGTCTCCTCCATGACAACCCCACAACCAGTCTCCTGTGGACCACAAAGAAGCAGGTGGAGGAAGATACATTTCCCTGATTGCTCCTGGGGTTAGGGTGGAATGTCCCTTTGGAGCAGTAGGACTCAGGAACACTAGCAGGGACATATCTATATCCAGCAGCTCTAGTCCCATGCTGGGCACAGGTGGCTCTATTGTACAGTGTGTTTGTGGATGAAAGATATCCATGTTAGCCCAGGGTAATCTTCTAGGCTGCTGAGAAGCCTACATCTGAACCCCTATAACCTGTCAAAACACTGGCGACACAATGGGGTGTGTGGTTCTGAGTCACTGCAGCTAAACACCCTTAGGTTACAGATGGGTGCCTAAATAAACAACACCTACTGTGGTGGCTTTGAACTCCTGATCTCTCGATGTTGATGTTTGGGGAAGGTGTGTGGTCTTGATGGAGAAAGTATAGGCCCACTCTGAGATTCAAATTCCCTCAACACTTCAAGTTTGCTCTCACTGAATTATGTGTAAGGTTCAAGATGTGACCTTTCAGCTCCTGTCACCATGCCTGCTACTGTGCCTCCTCGCCATGACAGACTCTCATCCCTCCAGAACCATAAGCTCTAAAAAAACTCTTTGAGAGGTTACTTTTGATCATGGTGTTTTGTCACAATAACAGAGAAGTAGTTGATAGACCTACCCAAAAGTGGACCATAGTATCTAAATCTCTCAATGCCAACTGTGACTGCAGTTCACCTGTTTCTGCGTGCACTCAGCACGGGCCCATTACCATCCCAGTAACTCAACCCCCTTTAGGAGTGACCATAACTCAGCAAAGAATGACTTTTATTTTTTACTCTCACTAGAATGTCACACATAAACATGACAATTCCTCCATGGTTTAATGCACTCACACTGAAGCCATGATGCTGGAGTCTCTGGGGTTGTGCACAAGTCTACAGATGGTTAGTACCAGACCAACAGATGTAGCACCTTTGATTTGACAAATGAGCTATTTTCAGGAGCTACGTTAGAAATAGTGAGGTCACATGAGCACACATCCTGCAGAGTAACCATGTGAGCAAACTCTTTAAGCATCAGCTAACTCTTCTTCAGGGTCAGCAGGAGCATTCTGTGTACAGAGGCTGTTTTCTTAAGCTGGTGGAGACACGATGTGGAAATATAAACATGTGAACACACTGATTGAGTGGGGGTTGGCAGATGGATTAGGTTATGTCGCCTTTGCTTCTTTTAGTCCAGTTCTTCACTTGAGTTCAAGGTAAGGCTCTAACTGTTTTTCTGTCTGAACAGTCTGTGTGCTGTCTTACATCTCATTTTTTACAAGTCCCTATGTAGATAACAGACCCTTCCTCCTGGTGGTTTCAGACATGGCAAACACCTTGGTCATCAGGGTAAAATGGAAGTAGAACACCCTCACTAACAGAGCAATATTCAACATTCCACCTATTGGCCATTTTCACTGTGTAAATTTGTCCTGTCCACTCTCTGCTTCTGAAATCTCAGTGAGTTAGAGACCTGTGGGGCCAGGGTGGATTTAAAATGCAGACAGCCTTTGTTCCACCCCTCTCTGCTGACATTTGCAGGACCAGACCAAATAGAAATAAACACATCTGGGTAAATGCTTCCGTGACTCTTCTACCTAAATATTCAGTCAACAGCTTCCTGCTGAGGGTTGCTCCTTCAGTTGCTGAGTGTATGTTTATTAAAAAGTTGAAAAACTTTTCACTTTTAACACTCATAATTATGAGTGTTAAAGCAGCCTTATCCTCCCTTGGCTGAGCTCTTTTGAGCACAAATACCACAGCTCCAGAGAAGGGTAAGGGTAGAGTGTTCAAGCAGATAATCACTCAAAGTCTGTACCAACACCTGCATGCTCTACAACGCCTAATCAAGAGTGTTGGCTTCTTCCTAAAGTGAGAGTTAAATATAATAAGTCTTACCAGAGAGAGCTCCATATATCTGATGTCTTATGCATAATCCTATTTTGCTATACATTGATGAAAAAGGCCTTGCAAGTGGCTTGATAATCAACAAATATTCCAAAGAACCTAATATTCTACATAGGCGATTTCTTGATGTTCTTAATGCAGAGAGAAGACATGCACAAAGACATTCATTTAAACAACTAGGTGGAGTCAGGTGTCAATGACCTACATTGTGGAAATGGCTAGAGGTTTGAATATTGCTGAATTACCGATAATGCTTGTAAAGACTGTGAGGAAAACATCTCTGATAAAATAGTTGATGAAAAGGCCTATAGAAAACTGTATGTGCAGATGATGACACTGTGTAAGATTTTTAAAAGTGAAGTGTAGCATGCATAGAAAAGGCTGGAATTGAGCAAACACACGGAAGTGTGAGTAACAATTATATAAGAGGGAGGCTGTTTACATACATTTATGTCCTCTATGTCCTCTAACCTCCTGTGAGATCCATTTGCTATTTTCAATGGGAAAACAGTGAGAGAGTGGAGGAGGGGCACACTCCTGAAAACAAAAGGAGCAAGGTACACCTCTCAAGGGTTCCTTCTGGGTGGTCCCTTCAGCAGGAGTCCTGGTGAGCCCTAGAGAAAGAAATCACTGCCTCAGTGTTCCCTCCAACCCCTACCCCTGTTTGACATATGAGAAAGGAGAGGTTGCCCTAGGTATTTTAGAATCTGGCTTGATTTTTCTTTGGGGTGGGGTAGGACTGTTTGACAATATGTTGACGAATTCATCATACAATGAAGAAAGGGGGAAAGTAGGAAATAAACACAATAGCAGTATAGATATAAAATCAGGGCCAGGGTCATAGTCATGGGAGATGCATGAGACAAAGGTGAGAAAGGTGTGTCAACACTTAAACCCTCAGCATCAGTACAAGACTCCGAGATGCAGAAAACACAGGCACCTCTGCAGAGGAACACGATCCTTTGCACCCCTTTTCATGTGCAAAATGCTCTGTACACTTTGCTCCCTGACCTATGCCTATGAGTCATCCGCTCTGTGCTCAGGGACCTGAAAATGTCTCCTTTAGAAGTCAATAGCTGTACTGTCCATCAGTGTCCTACAAGCCTCCAAATCCAGGTGTTTTATTTGACCTGTGAAAACAAAGATGCTGAATTATTAATAATATTCATAAATTAATTAATAAATATTAATAAATTTCCCACCTCCTCTCTTGTTTCAAAATACAATGGGAAGAGGTCTAGGCATGCTACCAAAATGTTAGCCTGTGACATTAGCTGTGCTTCTCTGGGAGTCTGCCCGTGTGAGCTGTGTGAGGTTCTCTGAGCAAGGCCCAACTCATTCCATCTAAGTTAAGTCTAGGAGAGCCAAGAAGGACTTTATTTGCTCAGTAGTTGCTACACAAAATCAAAAATGAATAGATAACCAAGTAGAAAATCCGAACATTTATCAAAATGTAGCTTTCAAATGACTCAAAATGACAATCAAAAGCTTTCTTTTTCAGAAACCGAAACAATGTGGCCAGGAGACCATTCTCTGGAAAATGGTTCATCTCCAGGGACCGTCCTTCCCCTCATGGTACTTGGAGAGGCTGACCACCCCTGAGATACAAAGTAGAGAAAGAAAATGCTTGCTCTGAAGCCTTACTTTCAGCCATAGTGTAAGAAAAAGAAAAGAAAAAAAATCCAAGTGATTGGACCAAAGACTGACATCCGGATAAAGATGGGAAGAGTACTAAATGCCTCTGCCTGCCCCACTCCCACCTGTGCCAGCTCTCACTTCCTGAGGTGGACTTTCTCTGCCCTGTCATACCATCCCAGGGAAAGTGATAATCCTAAGCCCTAGAGAAAGAAGCACTGAGAGACACTGGAACACTAGAGTCTGAGACACTTAGGACTGGTGGCCAGTAACACTGAACTTTTATTAAGGGTGTGAACATTAAGAAAGAACTTACCCAGAGGTAAAAAGTATGCAAAAATGACATTTGATAAACTCAGTGTTTCTAAAAACGCCACTGGGTGAAATTCATGGGGCATATATTTAGTGTGTGTGTGTGTGTGTGTGTGTGTGTGTGTGTGTGTGTGTGTGTGTGTGTATGTTAGTGTATATACTAGTATGTGTTAGTATATGTGCCAATGTATGTGTTAATGTTTGTTATTTGGTGGGAATGTGCATGTAAATGTGTGTTAGTATGTGGGTTAGTATGTTTTTCAGTATATGTTAGTGTGTTATTGTGCATGTGTTAGTTCAGGTCAGCGTATCAGTGTATGTGTTAGTGTGTGTGTTTGTATAATGGTTGATGAGTCTCAGGATGTGTATTGGTGAATATGTTAGTGTATGGGTCAGTGTATGTGTTTGTGTTAGTGTGTTGATATATGTTAGTGTGTGTCAGTGTGTGTTAGTATGTGCCTGTGTGTATCTGTGTGTGTTACTTTGTGTGTGCCTGTGCATGTGGAAGTTAGAGGACAGCATCAGGTGTTGTTCCTCAGAGGCTGTCACCTTTTTTTTGGCACAGTGTCTCTCACAGACTACAGCTCTCTGATTTGGCCAGCCAGCAAACACAGAGAGTCCCCTGCCTCCGCCTCCCCAGGGATGGCATCACAAGGGCAGCCACTGCCATACCTGGCTTTGACACTTGTTTTCTTAGATTCTTTTTCTACCCTGTCTTCTTTCTCACACAACAGCACATGGTGCACATATTGTGCACATCCTAGCATATGCTCCCCACACTGTGTGCATGCACACTCACACACACACACACACACACACACACACACACACACACACACACACGGCGCATATACTATGCACACACCAGCACATGATACACACTGTGTACACATCAGCACACGATACACACACTGTGCACACACCAACACATGGTGCACACATGCAAGAGTAATGCCACACCCTTGCAAGTCATTTTTATTCACCCTTTCATTAACTCTAAGCATATTAACAAAGGCCCAAGCTAAAGTGCAGGGTAGATGCTTAGGAGGCAGTCTGTTTGCCCATTTCACAGTTAAATAGCTGAAAGGAAGAGGAGATCAGAGCTTCCTGGGTGAGTGTACCAATTTGGATTTGAGTATTTTCTGATTGCTTTTACTCACACATTTTTAATAACATTTATATTTATTTTTATTATTTGAATTGTTTTGTCTGTTCCTGTTTTTTCAGCTCACAGATGAAGAAAATTGTTTCAAAATCCAAAGTGCTGTTTATTTAAAACTTTTTAAAAATTTAGAAATTAAACATCACTGTGAAGGTATTGAAATGGGCTCCTCTTGAGTTACTCTAGACCAGATGTCTTCAGCATATTCAGGAAGTGCTACTCAGCTTTCAGATTCTGTGAGGCGTAAGCCTTCCATGCTGGAGCCTACAGATGTGAGCTGTGACTGCCAGGACTCAAGGAACACAGGTGGATGGCCAAAGACACCAGGAGTTCCCTGCAGTGTGATCACTACACACAGGGAAATCCTACAGTCCAAGTACTCACTGCAGGCAAAGGTCAGGGAGGCCAGTGCCAGAGGCCAGTGTGAGGGACGCCAGCATTAGGGACCAGTGGGAGAGGTCAGTGCAAGTGGCCAGCATCGTAGTCCTAACCATACTGATAACCTTCTACCATGATTAGTCTCTCTTTCTATTCCTTACAGTTTACTTGTAGACCAATAGAATACCCATCGCAGTCCCTCCCTCCTCATCCCCGCCTCCCTGTGCTCCTAAAATTGTCAACATTTGATCTCAAGATTTGCACAGGTTCTGGGAAAACATGTTCAAAGCAAATGGCGAGATGCTGGAGCAAAGCCGTGAGTTCAACTTTGCCAGTTACTTGAATCACGTGTTATTGTGAGAATGCACTGTTGTTAAAAGTCTCCCCCAACCCCGAACATTTTCAGAAAGTAGAAAGGTGCTCAGCACACAGCTACCTACCCCACGGCAATAGACATAAGAACCCATGAGAATAAGGAACAGTTTAGGTGATTCCACAAAAATATCCACGATAAAGTATTTAGAAGGAAAAAATAGCAAATCTTTGATCAGTATGACCTCATTTTGATTTATGTAAAAACTGATGTAAGGCTGGCAAGTGTTACACAGACCCTGTGGGCTAACGGTGCCCTAGAGCCACCATCTTGGATGAACATGAAGAGGAACTTCTGTTCCTTGTCTCTAGACCGTGACTTATTTGACTTGTTTTGTACAATGCCTTATTGACAAAGCTGACAACATATGAAAATAGAGTAAGTTAGAAAATCACCACAATTTAAAAATATTTTTAAAACACTAAAATTTTCAGAGCAAAGAAAAGAGCCATCAGCCAACTCACCTCACTGTAATTTGGTTTCTCTCCATGAGCGTTCGCCCATCTTATTTGATTTTATTTGCAATCTCTTTCAGAAGACCTTTGAGATCGTTAAGCTTGGAAGAGAGAGAAAAAGAAAACCCAATCTTAAGACAAATTTTTATCATTCTATTTTAAATGACAAGTACATTAAACAGTAAATGGGACGGGGGGGGCAGGCCCTGCTTATTGCGTACTCATAGTAAGCAGTTAGCAAACGAATCTTTAGCTTCATGAAATGCAAGTCAAAAAGGGTTTCCTCCTGGACCTAGCGGATTTTGTTGGTATGCCAGTGATGTATGCAGATGCATGCAAATGTACCCAAATGTATGCGGTGTTTTACTAAGATACTAATAAAGTTTTGCTATATAAAAATATAATACTAATAAAAATTATGAAGATACTAGTAAGATATAATTGTATACTTCCTAACACATAGACAAATGGTAAGCCCCCAAGTATAATTTACATAAATGATACATAAGATTATTCTATATATTACAGGAGGTTCGTGGCCTAAGTCACATGCTTCCTTGACATAGTTTACTAAAGTGCATGGACAGGTTCTAATTTCTGTGTAGTTGGCTCCCAGCTTGCTGTGTGACTTACTCTCTGGAAGTTTGGGGGGGAGGGGGAGTAATCTGTGTTGAAGTTCCTGTTCCCAGTGATAACCTCTTCAACTTAAAAAAAAACAAAGAGGAATTTGAAGGCTAATGGCCTTCTCAGTGCACACTGCGAGGTCGGTGAGAACCCCACCTCCAGGCTTCAGGTCATCTGTGAATAACTTTGTTTTCTGTTATAATGAGATGAAAAGCAGCTTTGCTTCCCCAGGGGATTTTGTTAATGGTAAGATGGTATTAATCAACAGCTTCAGGGAGAGCATGAGGTGCTCAGAATAAAATAAGTAAAGCAGAGAATAAAAAGAAAATAGGCAAAGGTAAGCATTGGTTTGGGGAAAGGCTAAACAAACCAACAAACCTTCAGCTAGACTGCTCTAAGATCTGTCTCTGTTGTGGTGTGCAGACGTGAAGAACCAGTGGCTGCTTAAGCCTGGATTCCCTACCCCCTCGTAAGGGGAGAACGCAGTCTAATAAGCTTCTGCTACCAGAGTGATGGTCAGGCAGGCATAAACTGCACCCAGTTAGACAAGGGCCACAAAGGCACCTGCCAGTCCTTACAACAGTCCTGCTTCAGGGACAGGCTGATCAGATAATTATGCATTAGGCCATACACCAGATAAAACAGAGGTCTCATGAAAGACACACTTTAAGCACCTACATCCAGTCCCCTTCATTTTCCACTGGGGAAGGTGGCTAGCCACTCTGGTACTGAAACCTTACTTAGCTATGGGCTTCTTTAAATACACACAACCTAACAAGACTAGATCAAGAATACAGAGTCTAGGGCCAACAAGATGGCTCAGCTATAAAGGCACCTGCGGCTACGCCTAGTGACCTGAGTTCAATCCCCATGGCCATGCAGTTGAAGGAGAGAACCAAATTGTAAGAGTTGTTCTCTGACCTCCATACGCATAGTGTGGCATGTGCATGCACAGACACAATTAAAATGGAATACTTTTTTTAAAGAACACAAACTTCAAACAAACTAGTAGCAAACAAGGAGAAAGAATCAGTATCAAATGTTGCTAACAAAGAAAAGCTCAGGAACAGAGATATGGTTTCATTAGTGAATACCATCTGTCCTGGCTGGTTTTGTGTGTCAACTTGACACAAGCTGGAGTTATCACAAAGAAAGGAGTTTCAGTTGAGGAAATGCCTCCATGAGATCCAGCTGTAAGGCATTTTCTCAATTAGTGATCAAGGGGGGAGGGCCCCTTGTGGGTGGTGCCATCCCTGGGCTGGGATGTTAAGAGCTCTGTGGGATGTTGTGTAGGAGCTTGGAAGATTATGTTGAGAACGGTGCAGAAGATGGAGGCCTGGCTTGTGAAATTTCAGAGGGAAGATTGAAGACCCTTATCAGGGATGTTGCTATTTTGACTATGAATATTCTGTGGTTCTGGTTTGCTGGGGCTGAAGAATCAGCTGTGATTAACAAGATACCAGAACTACTAAAGCGAAACCTTTGCATTACTGGGACTATTGATGTTGATTAACTGGAGCTAAGAAATTAGCGGTGATTAAGAAGAGACCAGCATCACTGAGGTGAAATCTTCTGGGAAGTGTTTTCTTAGAGCACAGATGCTGTTTTCCAGAGATAGTCAAGGTTATACCTTGTGCTGTGGCTGGATTTGTAATGTGTAAGAGTCACCCAGGTGGTACTGGTTTTGAAGGCATGAAGAGCAGCTGAGGCTCGTCACTGTGAGAGGCCACAGAAGGCCATTGGTGAAGGTGCAGCCTCAGTTGCAATTGATGGTCCAGGACTGAAGGAGTCATGCAAAGGAGTTGAGGCTTGGCACCATGAAGAGAGCCTATGAGAGGCTATTGGTGAAGCCTAGTTACAGAGGAAGACAGCAGTGTTTTGGAGATGCCAGTACCATGAGATGACCACCAAGAACAGCAGCAGCAGTGGAGTACAGGAAGCTGGAGCCTAGAAGACAAGGTGTATGCTGCAAAGGATAGGGCAAGAGAAGTGACCCAAGCCCATAGAGGACCCCAGAAGATTGTGAGTGGATCCCAGACACTGGATGCTTGGAGTTTGATTTTGCTTTTGATTGTGACTGTGACCTGATATTTTTCCCTCTTGAAGGAAGAAGGTCTTTTAGTGGAGCCCACAGTTAAGAGACTTTTAATTGTAAAAAGACTTTGAATTTTAAGAGATTGGATGTTTTAAAGGGATTGAAATTTTAATATGTAAGAATTTGCAAAGACTGTGGGACTTTTAAAGTTATTTAGATCTTGGGGATGAATAAGAAAGTAAGGGTTGAGGCTTAATAGTGATATGTTTATGTGTCAAGTTGACAAGGGGTCAATTGTACTGGCTGGTTTTGTGTGTCAACTTGACACAAGCTGGAGTTATCACAGAGAAAGCAGCTTCAGTTGAGGAAATGTCTCCATGAGATCCAGCTGTAAGGCATTTAATTAGTGATCAAGGGGGAGGACCCATGTGGGTGGTGCCATCCCTGAGCTGGTGGTCCTGGGTTCTATAAGAAAGCAAGCTGAGCAAGCCAGAGGATGCAAGCCAGTAAGTAACATCCCTCCACAGCCTCTGTATCAGCTCCTACTTCCTGACCTGCTTGAGTTCCAGTCCTGACTTCCTTTGGTGATGAACAGCAATGTGGAAGTGTAAACTGAATAAACCCTTTCCTCCCCAACTTGCTTCTTGGTCATGATGTTTTGTGCAGGAATAGAAACCCTGACTAAGACACCATCCAACATTTAAAGGTGAACAAACGCCTAAATACTATTTACACTCTTCCACAAAATAGAAGAAAGACTGCATTCAGATTCCATGTATGAGAACAAAATTACCCTGGTCTGAAAGTCTGACAAAGATAGTGAGAACTACTGGCCAACATCCTAGTGATAAAGACACAAAACATTAATAAGATAATAAGGAGCTCAATTCAAGAGCACATTAAAATTACCACTTACTACAACTAAGTGCAGTTCACCCCTGAGACAGAAGGATGGTTCAGTGTATGAAAACCAATGGGTGTGGTAAACTACATAAACAGAATGGAAGACAGAAACAGTATGGTCCAGACTCAATGTAGAAAAATCAGCAGAAAACTCCAAATTCTTCCACAGTAGAAACTCAACAAAGTAAGTACTTACTTAGACATGATTAAGACTATGAAGAAAGAATCCTATCATCATATTCAATATTCTATCATTTCTAAGATCTCAAGACAAGAATTCTTGTCCTTATCACTGTTATTCTAAATGGTGTTGGGAGTGCTGGCCAGTGCAATCAGGTAAGAAAAGGAAATAAAGACTATCTAGATCTGTTTGCATAGGTTGTTAAATAATATCTTGTAACAAAGACTCCACCAAAAATCTTTCCTGGAAAAAATGGAATGAATTTGGTAAATTTGGTATTTCTGTTATGGAAAACAATATAGAAATTCCTCAAAACATTAAAAACAACCCAGCTACCCCACTCCTGGTACACAGCTAAAGAGTACTATATTGTCACAGCTATCTCACTCCTGGTATACCACTAAAGAACTCCTGTGTTGTCCCAGCCAGCCTACTCATGGTACACAAATAAAGAGCTCCTGTATTGTCCCAGCTACCCCACTCCTGGTACCCAACTAAAGAGATCCTGTGTTGTCTCAGCTACCTCACTTCTGGTACACAGCTAAAGAGTTCCTATGTTGTCCCAGTTACACTACTTCTGGTACACAGCTACAGAGCTCCTATGTTGTCCCAACTACCCCACTCCTGGTACCCAACTAAAGAGATCCTGTGTTGTCCCAGCTATCCCACTCCTGGTACACAGCTAAATAGCTCCTGTGTTGTCCTGTTCACTGCAGCACTAGTCACAGACATGAAAATAACCCAAGTGTCAATGAATAGATTGATAGGTGAAGAAAATGTGGCTCATGTACGCAGTGGAGGACAAGTTCATCTCGAAGAAATGAAGAAAACTCTGCCATCTGCAGGAATACAGGTGGTCCAGGTGACAATGTGGTGAGTAAAATCAGACAGGCAAACCCTCCCATGTGATTTTACCCACAGATACAGCCTAAAATAGTTAAAGGGGTTATAGAGAAAGGAATGGCAATGGTTCTACTGTACTCTGAGGTGAGAATGAATGCTAATATACTGTATACATATGTTAGTATCCATTTATACATTAATATTATCTATTGTACACATGAAATATGCTAAGACCAGAGACCTCGAATTGAATCCTAGGACACACAGAGATAGTAGCTAGGTAGGTATGTAAATTAGCTGTGTTGGAATGTAGTGGAATGGGTGTTTGCAATGTATATTTGAATCAAAATATCCAACTCTATACCTCAAATATATTGAATTTGTGTCAATGATATCTCAAGAGAACTGCTTAAAATCTAAGTCAATTTAAAAGGAAAATAAAAAGATGCTAAATGCTTGCCCTAGAAACAAAAATTCAGAATGTAATCCCCAGAATTCTCTGAATGGAAAGCAAGCACAGTTGCTCAGCATAGGAAGAAAGAGGCCAGAGGCAATAGAAAGGGAGGTAGAGGGAGTAAGACAGCCTATGGTATGCAGGAGACTCTGCATTGTGTGGCTAGGACTTCCAAGACCGTTTGGATTATGGTGATAATTTTGCAATGTATACATGCAACTGTACTCATGAAATATATTCATAGTGGCAGAAGCTCGAGGGAGCTAGTCCCATCACATTCACAGGCAGAGCAGGGAGAATGAATGCATGCATGCTTGCCAGAACTCTGAGTCATACCTTTGTATCCAGTTGTCTGAACCGATGCCTCATCCTGCAAGGAAATTAAAGAAATAAAGTGAGAGAAAGGAGAAAGGGAGGCTCTTTGGCCATGTTTTAATCTTTCAAAGGACATAAGACACGCTCAAGTGCTCGTGTGTGTGTGTGTGTGTGTGTGTGTGTGTGTGTGTGTATTCTTCAGTTTCAGCTCAGGTCAGGGTCAACTGCATTGGTTTCTCTGTGCTCTCCCTTATGCCCAAACAAAGCAGAATTCCCTTCTCACCCCCAAAGACAGAAAATTAATGCTATGTCCGATAGAGGTGAAATTTGACTCATATCTACCTTCTTCCATATCCAAGACCTTGGAGTCTAGAACACAGGGCATCCATGCTGTCTCAAGTGAAAGAGTATCCTACACCCCTTAGTAGCTGTGTTAATTCTAACAAAGAGATTGGTTGCACTCATAGTTACTCATACAGGTTAGCACATATTTTGAAGTGTGTTTAAGCTCTTAGAAAAAGTGACAGCTATCACTGAGGAAGGTCAGCCTAAGCAACAGGAAGAGCAGGTTTTCAAAGACTGTGATATACTACTTATATGCCATCTGTAGATTTGACTGACTTCCCTACTTCTTCAAGAAGTTTAATGACTGGGAGTCACATAGGAATTTATTTAAAAAATCCACACAATTTAAGTATTATAGTCATCATTTTTCAGAGACAGTTTGTAACAAGCCACCTTCCATCTCTATATTTCAACACTGCAAAGATAAACATGCCAGTGGCCCCTGCAAGATAATGCAATTGCCCATGACCACTGAGTCTTCCTGGAACTTATTTCTGTAGTTGTGGCTCTTGATTCTTGGCTCTGTGAATGTTAATGTCTACCCTTCTAGACTCAAGATCTCAGCGCCTAGGATACAGGACATCTCGCTATTCCAAAAGAAAGATGTAGCTTCTAAAGACGCTTTCTATTCTATGCACCTTAGGGGAACAATCATATTAATTGAGGTCTGGTCTCTCCCTGTTCTGAGAGAGTGATATGCGTCTAAGTATTTATCTGTAATTGCCTTGGTAATATTTTTGAGTTACTATCACTCTCTAATGAAAGCATGCCTTACTGAGCATGCTCAGATACACTTCCTCTTACATATACCAGCTTACATATACAAAGGGTGCCTTGCCACGGAAGTGAGTGACTGACATACTCCTCTGAGTTGTCGTTGGCTTTCGTGTTGATCTTGACAAGGTAATTCTCCTTCATGACGCCCTCCCATGCCAAAGTCTCATTGTCCTCATTTCTGAAACCTGAAATAATGAGAAAAGGAAAAACATTAAGGCTGCCTGTCTGCCTCTGTTTCTCAAATCAGTGCCCACTAGGCATCCAAGAGATTCTGAAACTAGGACAATTAGATTTGTGTGCACCAGCTGATCTGACTATCATTACTTACTAGTGACAGGAACAGAGCAATAGAATATTAATGAGCTTCTCAGTAAGAACAAGGGTGGGGGCCACCTATGTGTACTAAGAATGTAATCTTTACTCTAAATAAGGATCCAGTTGAATCTTGTCTGGGTGTTTTGAGACTTAGCCAGATCATTCCACTAATAATTTGGGTGTTCAAGTTTGGTGTGTCCAACTCCTCTGTTTTGATGACATGAAAACACAAACCCATTTAGTTGGATAATGACTACAGGTTTTCAACTCTCAGTCTAAAGTCAGGAGATCTTCAGAGGAGAGTAATCTGATGACATTGATTCTACTCTGAAACAAGTGGTCTGGGTCTTGAAGAAAAGCCTTACCTCCACCCTCCACCCTTTCCCTTTCCCCTAAACCAGGGCAAACTGTACAACTAGCCTGGGATGTGTTCCAGGGAGGTCTTATCTCAATTACTTAGAGTTTCTGAGACTTTCAGATGAAGACCAAACAAAGAACATATCATCAAGATCACTAACATTTGCAATGGACATGAAACCCTGAGAATTCATGGGGACAGGAAAGAGATGTTTGTGTAGGTGGCCACTTGAGATAGATTTGTGTGTTTTTTACCCTTAACTTACCATTTAAATGTATATATTCTCATATTAGAGTTTATAAACTCTAATACCCTCCTCAATTGAAATAATTAAGTAGGGATCAAAGCAATATTTGAGTGACAATTCGAGAAAATTCCATACAGCAAACATAACTTCATTTTTAAATGACTCTTATTACTCTTCAAGACAGTTCCTAACCAATTTCCTTTCAAGTGCATTTCAGAGTAGTTTCCAATGGCTTTCTTTCAAACCAAATGCTTAGAACTCAAATAGAAAAAATTGAAACTTCTGGACATAGGCAGCCAGAACAAAAATGACAAGCAGCCAAGAAAAATGGCCAGTTTCCATAAGAGTCAGGGAAAGGTTAGCTGAAATGGTGGCCTAGCATTTCTACCAACTATACTGAAAAAATTAGCAGGCACTAAAGTAATGGCCATATTTGTCCCAACAAAAAAATATGGAAGGCACCCACCCATATTCTGGGAGAAGCTCATCTATTGTAACAACTTAATGGTGATAGAGGATGAGAAGATTGTGACAAACATTACACAAAGCATTAGTGACATGCGTATTCTTTATCTAGACATTTCTCTTCTAGAATTAACATAATAATGATTCGTGTGGTGAAATGTACATACATCACCTTTTAATCATGGCATCATATATTACTAAGAATCAAACCAGGGGCTGGAGAGATGGCTCAGTAGCTGTGAATGTTTGTTGCTCTTCCAGGGGATCTGAGTTCGGTTCCAAGTGCCCATATGAGGCATCTCACAACCATCTACCCCTCCAGCTTCAGGGGAGCTAACACCTTGTCCTCTGTGGGCATCTCTACCTATATACACATTCTGACATGGAGACACACACACCTATACAATTAAAAACTGAAAATAAATCTTTTTTATAAAGACCCTAATCAAACTATGCATTTAACAATAAGGACTTGGTTATCCATATACTAGGATATCTCATAGTTAAAATTCTTAGCATAGACATTATATGTTCATAGATATTAAATATGTTTTATGGTGTATTATCAGATATATAAAAGAATCAATTATCGTATGAACAGATAGACATACTATACCCCAGGCAATATAACAGTTCCACAGAAATCAATGCCAGTATTGACATTTGTCTCTGTGTGGCTGTCATATCTGTCCTGGATCCATATATATATGTATGTATGTATGTATTGCAATTACCAAGTAGCATACATTTTATTCTGACTTAAAGATATTGCCAAACAAGTAAAAAAGAAAAAAGAATTGGGAGTCTGCCTTTCTGAAGATTATTTTATTTTTCCTCCAAAGAAGGGCAATTTCAATATTAAACCCATGATTTCCTCCATCATTTGGAGGCAAACACAAGGATGTCCTGCCAGCTGGAACCCCTGGGAAAGGCAAAGTGCTGTAGGCTCCGGAGGGAATTAGTCCTCTCCAAAAGGCAGCAAGTGGGTCCACGGTGACTCAGCAGGCTGGAGAGTCTCCAGGGAGGGAACTGGGCTCTGGCTCTGCTGGGGAGAGGGGCCCTGTCCTTCTGTTTCTTTGTCTCCTCCTCATTCCATTTCCAGACAACACTGAATGTTACTTAGACCCTGTCTTTGTCTTATACCGAGTCAAATCTATCCTCGTTGGAAGAGACGTGTGTGTGTGTGTGTGTGTGTGTGTGTGTGTGTGTGTGTGTGTGTGTGTGTGTGTCTGTGTGTTCGTGTGCATGTGTTCATGTCTAGGCTATATGCACATAGCTTGTCTACCTGTGTGGATGCATAAGTGTATACATATGTGTAGAGACCAAAGGGTAAGCATTAGGTGTTCTCCTTACCTACTGTCTACCTTTTCCTTGACAGTGATTCTCAGTGAACCTGGAGCCCACTGATGGGTTGGAGTACCTGGGGGGCAAGCTGTAGAGAACCTCCTGGATCTGCCTCCCCAGCAATGGAATTACAGGCATGGTCCGCTATGTCTGGCCTTCTACATGTGTGCCAGAGAAATGGACTCAAGTTCTTATGCTTGGAGGGCAAGGCTTTTGTCAATGGAGCCATCTCTCAGCCCCTTTTCCTCACTATGACTTTTATGCATTGTTTGGAAATGTGTATGCCTTCCTAAGGCATTGATTTCACCCCTCAGTCTTCTCCTGGATTCTGGAGACACCCTTGTTTATAACACAACCTCAAAACGGAACCAAATATAGATGTGGGCATATCACTAAACGCCTCTGATATCTGGATGTGGGTTTTGAGTACTTTCAGATTCTAGATCTGCACATTCAGTTCCCATACTGAACATAAACACTCCACTCTTTTAGTTAGTAATGGCTCAATTTGTTTTCCTCCACAAAATAATGGGAAGAGAGACAGCCACTTATCCAACTTGTCAAAATACTTTCATCAAGGAAGGCAATTACACATGTCTAATGGTTAATGACACCTCCAAAGTGCCATTTAATGTCTTGGAATGACACAGTTAAAATTGAGGATAAAGGTCCTTCCTGCAGCAGACTGACTGAAAGCTGGTGCTGTTTATATTCTGAAAGCCAGGCTATATGTCGCCTTTCTGGGAATGGTACTGAAGGTCAGCCAGGAGCATCTTGCCTCCAGTTTAATGTAAAGAATCCCATAAAAAAAAAAAAAAGATGGCTCTCAGCACTTAAAATCTGTCACGGTTGCCACCAATTATCATATCTAGGAAAGTAATATTTTTACTTTCTGAAGCATAATATTTGGAGTTCCTTCAAAGAGGCATGGTCAGCCTAACATGATATGCAAATCTGTTTTATGTGCATTTCATCACATACTGTGAGGCAAACAACCAGAGCATCATACACAGCTTACTGTTGTCAAGAGATAGGCACCTTACAAGATCCTGTGATGGGACAGAATGGAGTGGAGCCATGGGAGGTGCTGTGCTGGAGACACAGGGACACAGAGCTACCAACAGCATGCTGTAGACAACAGGTAGCAAACAAAACCTTCCCTGGAGAGTCGTGGACTATGGGTTGCAGCCAGCGAAATGACAGGGGCGGGCAACACTCAGGGAGGTCACTCTCTACCTCCATGTTCCCCAGATGCTAGGCATGGGGCTTGAAGATTTGAAATTAGCTCTTCTGGGTCTTCATCTGCCTTGAGATGCTGTCTCCTTCCTTTGTGGATAAGTTCCCATCATTGGACCTTGGAAGTATGTAACTTTGATACTTACAAAGGCTCACACCTGAGTTTGTGTAGAGTCTTAGATGCGCCATTGAGTTTAGATGTTGGAACAATACTGGAAAAATAGTTAAGACTTCAGGTACCCTAAGAATGAAATAACTGTGTCTTGTATTATGAGATGGACATGAAGATTTGGGGACCAGAAGTAGAATGACACTGGTTACATGACTTTTTCTCAAAATCCCCATGTGTTAAAATGTTGTCTTCCAAGGTGGCACTGTGGTGGCACCTTCAAGAGGTAAGGTCCAGAATGCTCTTAAAAGAGATCATGAAACCCTTTCTGAGTCACCCCTGCTCCCTGCCTAGTGATCTATGTGATTTGCTCAGGCCCAAAACGATGGAACCACCCAGTCTTGAACTGCAATCTTGAGCACTTAGTCAAGTGAACCTTTGCTCTTAATAAGTTAATTACCTAAGATACCTAAGTGATAGAAAGCTAACTAATAAAAGCACCCCCCCCAAAAAAAATCCTCCTATGGTTGGTGGACTAAACCCACTTCCCAAATCAAGAAAAAACTAAACTAAACTAAACTAAACCCATGGCTTCACACTATCCATGAATCCTATTGGGGAAATTAACTTATTTATGTTGTTGTTATGTTTGTTCCAAAGTCATTTCCCTAAACGAGGCTACCCAGCAGCCCCTCAGTGGTTTCCAAACTACCCTGTCTCTTGAGGCACACATTGGCTGGCCTGACACTGGATCTTTACAAACATACAGTGAACAGACTGTAGTGCTTGAGAGCACACATCCCTTGAAATGACCTGGAGCCCGAGCCCCAGCAGGTGACCCACTCACAGCAGGCGGAAGACTCCATGTTCTTCTCTTTACAGCAGCATTTGAAGCACTTCTTCACCACCATGTAGAAGTAAGCGAAGACGACAAAGGGGAAGGGGATGTTTAGGCGGTTGCAATACTCCTGCACCAGGAAGTACCGCTGGAATTTCCAGACCTGATCGTTGTTCTCCTGCACAATGCCCACCGTGTAGCTGGCAAGGGAGAGAGAAGACACAGCTTAGAGATGTGCACTATCCATCACCCCCGTTTACCTACAGTGGCAACACAGCTGGGCAGCCATCCATCCATATGGTAACCTAGGCCAGGCTGGTCAGAAGAAGGCATCACAGGTTGATACCATATCCAGGACAACTTGGTTCACGCTGCCTGCTGGCTTCAATGTGGATGTAGCTTTGGTTATTTTTTGATGTTTGTTTGTTTGTTTGTTTGTTTCCGATCACACAAGAAAACTATTCAGTGAACTTCCAAATGATCTAGATTTTCAAAGCTTCCAGTGATACCCTTTGCTCATCTATATGTTTTTGTGATCGCTACAAAGGAGCTTAGGATGGCTACTCTCTTGAGAATATTTTATACCTTCTTCCATCTAATTGAAACAGTCTGGAGAAACTGAGTTAGCATTTCTCAAGAGCCTCAGACAAAATGGCTCTCCTGAGGATGCCTTCCCCTCGTGGCTAGGGAAGGCTGGGGAACAAATTTCTGCAGAAGGGAAGAGGGGCTATAGAAATAGTTGTCATCAAGGTCTATTGCCTGTGAGCTATACTGATTCCACTTACAGACATACACAGCTACGTTTAGGAAGACCTTGGGTGGAGAAAGACATGTTGAGAATTGTCCTACGGGATACCAACAAGGTCAGATCTGACTTTTCTGTGAGCTGTAAACATGTGGAGATTAACAGCTGCACAGCTTCTGGAAACCAAGGTGAGAAAGATCCATCTCTCCACCCAATGCTGTCTCTTTAACTATGAAGATTACAAGCCACTCGACAGTGCCCCACTGTAGTTGGAGTTAATGGAGCTGAGAACAAGGCTTCTGCTGATGAGTCTGTCCACAGTTTAGAAATTTCATACAAGTGCTTCATCTGAGCTAGTGAGCTAGAGGCCATGTTTAATTCCAGTAAAGTACATATTGCTTTGGGAGAGATGGTGCTAAACAGCAGCATTGTGGAAACCAACCAGGCAAGAATTCGCACCTCTCTTCCAGCTCTTGATGAGATGTCAGAAAGCTGAATGGAAGTCTCTGCCAGACACAGGTTTATAGGAACCGTGAGCACTATGAAATATACAACACTCTAGCTCAGAAGAAGCTGAAAGGCACAGTTTCTAAACTGAAAAAGAAAACACCTCTACAGAAAAAGCTGTCTCTTAATGGAGACACAGTTTCTGTATGGTTTTATCAGCTGTCTCCTTGTCCCTAGTTTGAACTCCCAGAAGTGAAGTCATTGGGTCAAAACAATGTACCTTTTAAGGCGCAATAAAAAACAAACAAACAAACAACATTTTCCTAAAAATGTTCAGGCTGGTGATCAGTTGCTACATACCCTGCCCATTGCTAACCTGCTAGCTCTGAATGTAAAATGGGAAAAAGAAGCAGAGATCAATTTGAGTTTCTTGGTCCTCAGCAAAATTCAAAGAAATGGAAAGACATATTTCTAGAGTGAAAATTGAGAGCCTGTGTCTCCATTAAGAGCCCCGGGTCTGTCCCACATTAGTAGAGGTGGCGTGTGGGCTTGTGACAGTTCTACTCTGTGTCCAAGAGGTTTCATAGCATGACTGGACATTTTGGATAGGCACAAAGCATTGACAATTTGGGCAGTGTGCATTTTGAACACAATGAGGTCTCTAACGGTAAGAAGCCTATGCTTATTGAATGCCCACATACTTAAGCTCGTATGAGGCAGGGCAGGGGCTGCCTGCCTGATTCTTTCATCTATTTTTCTCAGTAGAATTTTTAGTTACAAAGCAGACAGCACTGTGGATCCAGAAATGAATCTAATAGCGGTCAAGCATCTCTCCCCAATGTAGGTCAGGTTACTGGGAGGCTAATGTTCAGCCTGCCATCATCACCACCTTCCCTGGTCCCCAGCTGGTTTTGCTGTCTACAAAGAGCACCATCCTCGACTACCACAGCAGTGGTTCAGATCTACAGAAGCACCTGAGATTAGTGACGTTCAGGCTAAGAACCTACCAGAAGTCACAGCTCGCTATTTCCTGCCAGAACAGCCATTTCTATTCTAATCATTAACGCTAAGAGCATCTTAGCATCTCATGCACCTATTCCAAAGTGGATAATGACTGCTTAAGTCTCAAAAATCCAAACAAAAGCCATGGCACCCACTTTGAAGCATCTGTCATTTTCAGATATTTTATACAAAAGAGTTGCTATGTCCGGGTGGAGGGAGGCACATTCATATGCTTGCAGTATGTTAAGAAGTATGTGGGCCTCACTCTGGGAGCTCAGAGAGAAACTCTGATGGAAGGCCCACTGGCGATGAGATCTGTGCCTTGCCTGAACTGGCCATTTGGACTCAGTGAATCACACTGCAGGAATTGACAGACCAAAGCTGTTTGCAGCCCTTCATTTATTTCTGCACAGTCCTGAGAATGATTAGGACAAGTGGAGGGGTCTAGACCAGGAAAAGGCCATGGGGCATCGAATTTTTTAGTCCATTTAACCAAAGGCCCTTCTGGGGAAGGCCTACAATCCCTGCCTCAGAAGTACATAGTTAGGGCCTGCCAATCACAGTTTTGTTTCTTTCTCAATGGAACTAGACTTCAGGGCCCCTCCTGCCAGAACAGACATTTCTTCTGCACCTTGTGGGCAAGATGAACCCTGGGAGCAGCACTCCTGATAACTGGTGGAAACCTGCATCCTACTCTTGAGGCTTGAGGAGCTAGTGATCACTGGGCACCAATACCTAAACACCAAGGCTCAGCTTCACTGCATGACAGAAACTTCCAGATTGTCCATTTTCTTTCAAATCAGCTCCAGATTCAGTTCAAGAGATATTCGAATCCTCTGTGGAAGACTGATAACTGAGCGTAGCATCAAGTTATATTCATGTATGTGCATGAGTTCATGTGTGTGTGTGTGTGTGTGTGTGTGTGTGAGTGTTGGTGTGTGTATGTATACAAAACATAAGTCAAGCCTAGGCGTTGTTCCTCTGACAGTGTTCAGTGTTCACCTTTTTCTTTTGACTGACCTGTAACTCATTAGGTTGACTGAGTGTGAGGATCTGCATGTCTCTATCTCTCCAGGACTGGGATTAACAAGTATGTTGTCATGCCTGGCTTTTTAAGGTAAGCAATGGGTCTTGAACTAAGTCTTCATGCTTGTGTAGCAAGCACTTTACCATCTGAGCTACCTCCATCACTCTCTAAGTTTTGTGGTCTTTAGAAGTTAGTCTTAACTTCTGTTAAAAAGAGACTAGATTCTGCAGAGAAAAGCCTTCTACCCTGTTTCATAAAAACGCCTCTTGGTGACAAAGGCACAGTGACAAGCCACAGGATTAGCCTCACTTGCATCAACTCAGTGTTCAAAGTCTTCCAGATGATCTCTGCCCATCTGTATCTCCTCTAAGAAACCATAAAGCCTACTCCTTCACACCACATCTCTAATGCCATGTTAGGAGGTTATTGTCCCTACCAGTATCTCAGTGGGCTGAAGGTGGGCAGCAGCAGTGACAGTTGTGTCATAGGACCAACTGAGTACCCTCTGTGGAGCCGAGGCGGAGAGGGGCAGAAGCCCCTAGGAGGAAGAAACTTGCTGAGACTGGATATGTTGCTAGCCCGCAGCAAATGTTTGGAATTCAGATAGCCTTGGGCACAGATGAAATCCAGAACTTAAAGTATTAAAGGGATGGTAGGCCATGACCACAGAGAAGAAGGAGGTGGTGGGATCTTAGCAACACAGCTGTAATCCGTTGCTCGTGTGATGCGTCATAACGTCAGGTCAAAAGGGAAATATTTCAATAGTTACAGGAGAGTCTTCTGGAACACTGAGCATCCTTTTCTGGTTAGAAAGCAAGACAGAGAAAAAGAAAGTGATGTGACAAATAAGGAAATGGGGAACCCTCCTCAAGGTAATAAAGAGAAGGGAGACCGTTCATGATGGAGACTTGTTACACAATCAATAAATGGATCTTTAAAAAGCCTTCTTACATAGCAAGAAGTAGCCACTGTAAAACAAACAAACAAACAAACAAACAAACAAACAAACATAACCCCAAAATGATAGGGAAAAAATTTGGTCATGCCCCATGCACAAAGGACCACAGAAGTCTACTGATAACTACAGATACCTGAACACTGCAAATATGCTACTGTTCTGGAGATTATGAAGCCAATTCCTCTTAAATAATTCCACAAAGAGTCATGAGATTTTTTTTCAAAAGAAGAAAGAAGAAGAAAAAAATCACAAGATGAGCCCTGGGCTCCTCATACAATCAAATATACACAAAATGCCAGGAAAGTTTTGAGTAAAAGTAAGGGGGACACTTGTACAACAGATGTTTTAATGATTTTTAAAAACCTTCAGTAATGAAAACCATTTGGTAGTAAAACCCAAAATAGAAAGAGTGATCAAATCAGAATACACAGTCTGAAAAAAAATTATAAAAAAATGGATGTGTAAACAACAACAGGTTTTAGAATAAACTAAAATCCAAATAGACGTCTCAGCTAGATTCCCTTTTCAAAGATTTACTTATTTTTATTTCAGATGTATGCATGTGAGCCTGCCTGAGTTTATGAGCACTGTAAGTTTGTGTTCAGGATCGCAGTCCAGCTCATCATGGTAGGAAAGGCAGTGTGGGCAGCTAGCAGCTGGAACGCTGGAGCATCGGTGGCTTGCCCACATCTTAAAGGATCAAGAAAGAGGGGATGTAAGGAAGAGGGAAGGAGAGAGGGAGGGAAGGAGAGAGGGAGGGAGGGAGGGAGGGAGGGAGGGAGGGAGGGAGGGAGGGAGGGAAACTGCCACCAGAAGAAGGCTGAAACATGAGATCCCAGGAACTCACTTTCAAGCCAAGCCCTTTCTTACTAAATGTTCCACAGCTCCCCAAAACAGTGCCACCAACTGGTGGCTGAGTGTTCAAACACATGAGCATCTACAGGACAGCTCACATGCAGATGACAACGACTACTGCAGACTTACTTGGTGGTTGGGTTTTCACCTCAGCTGCCTAGTACTCTGAGGGCATCTGGCCATGTCCACAGCAGTGGACAGGCTGTGTGTAATCTTGGAAACACTAAAGGTAACAGGTTAGTTTCTCAGACTCTGTTATTAAGTGTGCCATTAACTCATAGTTGCTCTTTGTGTGGCTCCAGATGTCATTTGCAGCTCCTGGTTGCTTAGATTGCATTACCTTAATATCTTCTAACCTCTTATTTCCTTTGCACAAGAATTCTGCAACTATGTTAGGTGCCATAGAGCTAAGTCTTCCTAATTTATCAGTCTCCTATATCACAAGGATCTGGAAGCATTAGCAGATAGCCACTCAGCTAGTTCCTACCCCACCTTGCAGATGGTCCAAAAGCATGCACTGAAAATCATGTCATGAAAACAGCTATGCATCTTCTCAAGAAGATTCTAGAAGCTATGAAACTAACCATGGTGTCTTTACACTAAGAGCCATGGGTAACATTGTTCTTCAAAATCAACTCAGGCTGTGGCAAACAGAGGAACACTTACTGTCCATGCAGAAAGAAATCGCACCATACCTGGCCATCAGGCCCAGATGAACAGTCTGCAGATTGTGGATCGGCCCCATCATTCATTGCCATTCAAAGGCAAACTTTAAATTACAACAGCTATGTGGGTTGTGACCGAATAGGTAAGTTGTGGAACCATTAAGCAGATTATTAAATCATTTATGGCACAGAACCATCAACGAGTCCCTTCACAGCTAAAGACACTGGGGTCATTCTGTTCTAGATCACTTTGGCTCTCATTCATGCTTCCAAGAAATTACATGAAAATGAGAAACCTTCTGCTGCTGAACAATGTGCAGCTTGGACAAAATGAAGCTCTGCAAACCCATGGAAGCAAGCCTGTGAGAGGCTTCGTGAGCAGCTTGCCAAGTGACTCCCAGGAGAGGCTGGACCAAATTATGCCAGAAACAACCTCTGATATCTACTTCTTCTGAGCTAAGGACGAATGGAAGCTCCTGGAACCTTTGACTTTTGGATTCTATATCTGAAGTGTTATTAGTTATTGCATATTATTTTGCATATGTTTGTCTTACTTAAAAAGCAAAACAAAACAAGGTACCTCAGGATGATTTGCACTGCAGTCATTGGGCTAACACAGTCAACCTTGACATGCTTTGGAATCACCTGGGAGACACAGGTCTAGGCCGGTCTATAGCAGTGCTTACCGAGAGATTTAACTGGTGGTGGGGGGTGGGGAGTGGGGGAGGAAGACCTGAACCTGAGTAGAACTAATTCACAGGATGGGGTACTTGACTGAACAAAAAAGGAAGAAGAGAAAGTAGGATGAGCAGCAACATTCACACTCTCTGCTCCCCGACTTTAGACACAATGCGACCCATCTCAACCCTCATGACTTCCCACCACAATAGACTGTACCCTACAGGCTACAAGCAAAATAGATTCACCCTTCCACTCATTGCTTTTGTTAGGTGGTTCAGCTGCTCTCTGGAGAACTATGACATAGTGCTAAACACTAGGACACTGATTTAATGGAGCTGGACACTGCTTGTCTGTCAAATCAGTCAGAGTACCCTGTTGTTGTTATTGTTGTTAACACAGTCCCTTTAAGGTCCCCAACCACTGCTGACCACCAGGCTCCCAAATGCCTCCTCTCTCAGCTCTTTGAGGTAGATATTACCTCTGCCCACATACTTTCTGCTTGCCTGGCATAGGCACAACCCAGACTGGAATCCCATGAGTGTGTGACACAGACATACCCAAACATGGCGACCAGGAGGTTGACCAGAAGGATGTTGGTGGAGAGCATGTAGATGCACACTAGTGGGATGGTGATCCACTCAGGGAAGCGGGGCAGGTTGTGCTCATCGAGCTCCACGCACAGTGGCTTGGACTCATTTCCCGAAAAGGTGCAGTGGGAGAAGTCATATGTGGTACCTGTGGGCATAGAACCAAGAGGCCAGTGAGGGCCCCCCTAGGAAAGCAAGGATGATGGCAGGCCAAGGGATGTGGGATCAGAGTCATCTGATGCCTTGGGTATGATCTTCAGGTCCCCTGAGCATCAGACAGTTTACTGAGTGGTTTATTTCTACTGGAAAATAGGGACTGCATTAAGATCAAGATCAAAGGAGGAGGGTATTCTAGTTAGCTTCAGTTCTCAACTTGACAAAGCCTAGAGTCATCTGAGGGAGTCTCAATGAGGGGGTTGACAAGAATAGTATGAACATGTCGGGGAGAGATTGTCTTCATTGACAAGGGAGGGCCAAGCCCACTATGGGAAGTTCCATGTCTAAGCAGTTGGCAGGAGGGTAGAGGTAAGACCTAGCCAGTGAGATAGCTAGCAAGCAGTATCCTGTAAGCCTCACCTCCAGGTTTCTGCCTCAAGCTCCTGCCCTGATGTCTCTCAGTGATGGATTATGAGCTAGAAGTTTTTTCTTTGGTCAGTGTATCTTATCACAGCAACAGAAACTAGAAGAGGGAGTGTGGATGTGTTCTGTGCTCCAAGAAGCACCCAACCTCCTCAGTCAGCTTAAAGATGCAACCTTCACAAAGGCCCAAAAGGAAGTGGGTGAGATGTATTGGGCTCATGATTTTTATTGGATACACCCAGAGACAGCCTCCCACAGAGAAACCATCTCTGAAATGAGCAGAAGAATGAGTGAGTGACAGCCATGTGAGCACATGAAAGGGACAGGTGCTCAAAGCAGTGGCAATAGCCCATGCCAGGACCCTGTGGTAGGAAGACAGAGGGCTTAGGGAATAAAGTAGGCGGTGCTTCATGGCTGATCACTATGCTCACTATGAAAGTCATGTGCATTGGAAAGCAACTCTTCACCGAAGGAGTGCTGCATAGCTGAAGCATGCATCTAACGGATGCAGAGGACACGAGGAAAATGTACATAGAGGCCAGAGTACCAGGGAGAAGAATGTTCCACATGGGGACGTCATGGGATTGGGAAATCAACCAAACCAGGTGAGCACTGGCACCTAGGGGCAGTGTCAGAGCAGGTATTGTGCATTAATCTTGATTGCCAGCTTGATGGGATTTGGAGTCACCTAGGAGATTTGATTCTGGGCATGTCCATGAAGGTGTTCCTAGAGATTTTTCAACCTTTAGTATAGGCAGTTCCTTCCCATGGGCTGGGCATCAGCATCTCTCTCTCTCTCTCTCTCTCTCTCTCTCTCTCTCTCTCTCTCTCTCTCTCTCTCTCCTTCCTGACTGTGGATGTGTTGAGACAAACTGCCTTGCTCACCTGGCCCCATGCCTTCCCTGTTATGATGGACTGTACCTAGGATTGTGAAAGTGTGAGCCAAAACAAACCCCTTCCTCCTTAATTCGTCTCTGTAGGGTTTTTTGTCATAGGGACAGGTGAAAGTAATACAGGTCTGTCAAGGGCATCAAAGCTCTGACATGATGTGGGTAGGGGGTATAGCTCAGTGGTGGAACACTTCCCTAGCAAGTCCAAGGTTCTGCTTGGTCCCCAGCACTGGGGTGGAGGGTCACAAAAAGGTCCTGATGTACATCACCGTGGCCTTGATGGGAAAAGCCCAGCACAGCCCTTGGAGGAAGCCTGGGTCTACAAGGGAGGTGGGGACCTGTTACTTGAACTAGCCAATATGGATCTCTATGAGTTCAGAGAAGGCCACAGGCAGAATCTCTGGCTCTGAGTAGAGGCACCCAGCCAGAGCCCCTGCTCTCAGTGCTGACATCAGGAACACACTACAGGAAGAATGTACTGCGCTGGGTAGCATATGAAAGAACTCAGACGGTATGTGTAGCACATCTGCCTGCCCGGCTACTCCCTCCCCTGCCCCCAACCACCCCCCAGTGCTGCTCCTTCATGGGACTCAGCCTACCAACATAAAGAGCTATCCTCAAATAAACTGCATCACAATGCCAACTAGACAGTCCCTAGGATCTTTCCACCCTGCCTGGAAAATACCTGTTTATAAAAGTTGAAAGAGGCTTCAACTGAGGAGCAGACGCTGATGGAGGGGAAACCATAGGGAATGAATGCCACCTGCCAAGCCCAGCCCTAGCTCAAGGAAATGGTCCATCAGTATAGTTTATGCTGGCAGGGTGGGAGATGAGAAATCAGGCCTACAGTCAGCATCCTGAAGTCCATCCACACAGTCCACCCAAAACACGGATTTGCTTATGCCCCATACCTGACCTTTACAGCCTGAGTGTGGGTACAACAGAGTCACCATGCCACCATTGGTCTCACAGCCTGCTGGGCAATGGGCTAATGATGGAAGCTTCAACCAAAGGTTCTAATGTCAGTCTCCCACATGTTCTTTAGTAATAAATGGGAGCCTGGACACTGTGGTCTATAGGGAAGTACAGCTCACAACACTCCAGTGTGAACCAGCAAGAATTGTCATGTTTTACAAAACTTGGGATGTGACTCTGTTAGTAGACTGCTCGCCTACTGTGCAGGAAGCCCTGGATTCAACCCTCAGCGCCACACTGGCGAGGCATGGTGGTGGTACATGCCTGTAATCTCAGCAGAGGTAGGGGATTTGGAATTGGAGGTGATCCTTGACTACATAGGGAAATTGAGGCCAGCCTGGGCTAGAGGTCTTGTCTCAAAAAAATACTGATAAATAAAATCAAAAGACTTAAAGGTCTAAGATATTATTTAGAAGCAGAGAGAGAGAGAGAGAGAGAGAGAGAGAGAGAGAGAGAGAGAGAGAGAGAAAGAGAGAGAGAGAGAGAAAGGGGGGGAATGAGAGAAGAAAGAATCAGGGATGGAGTCAGAATGTCAACCCAATCACCACCAGGTCCACCTCTACCCAAGCAGAGCCCGAGCCCGGCTTACTATCCACGTCACTGGGCACCTGGCCAAACATGGCCAGGTAGGGCTCATAGATGACAGAGCGGAAGATCCATCTCCAGCGCTGTTCATTTTGCCTAAGGATCCCCTGTCTGGCCACACCGAAGGCCACCATCCACACAGCAAAGAGAAACAGGAAGAAGAAAACGTCGATCAGCTGCCAAGGGAAGAGATCAGAACAGTTAGAACCACACCCACAGTGGCTGGCTACGAAGCCTGACCCCTCCCAACCAGCTACAGAGATAGGCAGAGAGAGGTTTCAGGAGTCAGAAAAGCCATCATGTTGCCTGGCCACTTACTTAATTTGTCTTACATTAATTGATTGACTGATGGCACTGCTGGGGTTATGGCCAGGGCCTTGCACACAGCAGGCAAGTGTTCTACCACTGAGCTACCTCCCCGACTCCTAGCCAATAATATATAAATAGATTCCCATCAGCTTTAGGTTTGGAGATGTCTGTTCCCCATAATAAAACCCAATTTCCTGTACCTTTGCTTGCTGATCTCCAAGCAGCTGAGATACAGCAGCTCACAAGTGAGAGTCCAGATCAAAACACAGAGGGCCTCTGTTTGAGAGGAACTCTCTCCAGCCACACCTGGTGACACTTGCCGTCTTTCAACCCCCAAATTATTTTTGCAGAATTACTTCTTAGGAAAACAAAAGCATCCCTTGAAAGACTCAAACAATCAAACAATTCACTTTTTTTTTTTTTTTTTTTTGGTCTGCTGTGTTTTGCACACACAGCTTGACGTCATGGTGACTGGATGCCTCAGATATGCTTTGAATTAAAACCACACAGTCAACCTCAGGGTTGGAAAAGGATGTCCACATGAGCTCATCCAGTGGCCCATCTGATTTCCAGACAGAACCAGCTCTGGGGAGAAATAATCGCCAGCCTGGGATTTCTTCCTGGTCTGTATCTAAAACAAGCCTGTGGTCTTTCTCTCACATACAGGGTGTGGCATTCAGAATCCAGTCATCTCTAGGCATCTGACTCCCCATTTATTGCTAGAGAAGCAAGTTTACCTCCTTGAACAACCCCATCCATAAAAATGGCCTGAAAGCCCCACCCTACATACATTCTGAGCAAGCTGTTTAGGCTCAAATGGAAGCTTGCTGCAAAGTGTGAACTCTCAAGAAGCCCCAGCGACATGCTGGCAGCAGGATGCGTGGACACTGTTGGTTCTTTAGAGCCCTCTCTTTCCTAAAATCTCCCCCAGAGATGGCGTATGTTAAAAACATAGGAGAAAAAAAAAAAAGCAAATGCCACTGTGAACGCAAGCTACGGACAAAAGACTCTGAGCACAGCAAGCATGGCAAGAGAAGGCCACCCACCAGGTCGCTGGCTCTTACCATCCGCTGCAGCATTATAATCTTGGGTCCCAAGTTCCTGCTGACGGTGAAAATGTGGATGAGCCTTAGTGTGAATATAATGTAATCCAGACAGAAAATAACTCGCCCAGAGTACAATGAGCTTTTATTAGAAGAGTGGAGCCTGTGGAGAGAAAAAGAGAGTTTGTGGGACAGGGCACAACATTCCCAAGTTTAATGTGGTGTGACGGTGTGTGTACATTCTTGTGTACACATGCACATGTGTTTGTGGAGGCCGGAGGCAGGCGTCAGGTGTCGAACTCCATTGCTTTCTGTCTTCATTTTTGAGTCAGGGTCCTGTACTGAACCCAGAGCTCACTGATTCGGTCAGTGATCTCCCTCATCTGCCTGTCTTACCCCAGTCCTGGGTTCTGGAAATGGTGGGTGCTGCTATCTCCCGCCTTTACCCAGGTTCTGTGGGTGTGATCACAGTCCTCATGCCGGCATGATGGAAACTTTGCTGCCTGAGCTGCCTCCCTACCTCACTTTTGGGCCTTTGTTGATCATTTTAGACTTAGTTGTCTTCTCACACACTCTAGCTCTGAGGTTGGCGGGATACACTGGTACCTGGAAGAGCAGCTGCAGAGCCAGCATGCTGGCCGAGGTCACATGCACCTTCAATTAAATGAGCCAAAATGAAGTAACATTGGAAGACACTAAACATCCCCAGGGACCTCTCCTTGGATTGTAATTATGTCCCCCCACCCACAAAACCTGTCAGAAAAACAAAAAGGAAAATTGTAAAGAACCCAGAAGGAGGAGAATCTTATGGTGGCAAAGTTGTGTCTCTACAGGGCAGAAGTTGTGTCCCCAATGGGCTCTTACGATCACCTCTGATGGGGAATGAAGTGACAAGCCAGGCCTATCCATGGACTTGAGGTGTCCCAGATGGTATGCCTGAAGTTGGGGAGGCGGCAAGAGCCACTTACCGGAATACAATACCCGCTATGAAGTAGAAGAGTCCCAGTGTGTCCATAACATTCCATAGGTCGGTGAAATAATTCACTCCGTTCATGTACCACTGCAGCAAGAAACAAACGGACAGAGCAATGGGCATCGTGGACACCAGTCTCTTCTAGACTTGTAAGTGTCCACTGAGTTTCTCCCAGGGCACCTCTGAGACTGTTTGTGTCAAGAAAGCCCTACCAGAACCCTACTGATCCAAGGGGACCAGAAAGATAGCTGCTCCCTTAGACATGTGCAACCATCAGAGCCAAGAAAAAGGGCTGTGTTCTCCCATCCTTTAAAAATGAAGCCACAGGGAATGAATGCGACCTGCGTGGGAAAACACAAAACATCCAGGTGACCGTGGACGGTGGTATAGACTGTACCCTGCACAATTACAAAGTGTCATCCAGATGTCATCACCATAGAGTTGTGTATTTACTGTAAATATATTATTTCTGGCACCTACGACAAAACAACTTGATTAGTGAAATCTTTTAAAAGATGTATACAGGGAAGAAAGATTATTAATTGGACTCTGTGGTGGTTTGAATATGCTTGGCCCAGGGATTGGCACTATTAGGAGGTGTGGCCTTGTTGAAGGAAGTGTGACACTGTGGGGGTGGGCAATGAGACCCTCCTCCTAACCACATGGAAGCCAGTCTTCTCCTAGCAGCCTTCAGATGAAGATGTAGAACTCTCAGCTCCTCCTGCACCATGCCTGCCTGAATGCTATCATGCTCCCACCTTGGTGATAATAGACTGAACCTCTGAACCTGTAAGCCAGCCCCGATTTAAATGTTGATCCTTTATAAGAGTTATCTTGGTCATGGTGTCTGTTCGCAGCAGTAAACCCTAACTAAGACAGGCCTCATACACTGGTTTTGAAGAACACCAACCTTGCTGTTCTAACCTTTTCATTTGTCTACTTGCTCAGAATCTGGCTACGAGGAGCCTGAGGGCCAGACCCCAAGGGCAGCTCAAAACAGGGGATGGTAGATTTAGTGAGGTATGATACTGATTCCCACATAAGGCTGATGTCCATGTCTTTCCATGAACTCACCCACCCAGTCTATCTGAGACTTATATATCCTATGGCTTTCTTTGTCTCTGACCCCAAAGCCTAAACAGGATGGCTTAGGTGTCCATCCTGGGAACAGTGAGTTTCTCAGATCCACTGAAATCCTGCATGCTGGGATACAGGATGCACAGCTTGAGGAGCCAGAGGAGGAGAATGTTGCCAGATCACAATGGAACAGTGAAGTCCCCCAGGTCTGGGCAGCCTGGGTCAGACCATGTTCCACTGTGAGGAGACAGACTCAAGGTTAGACCCTGGGGAGGACACAGCCGCATCCACTTATCTGGGCAGTGCTGATCCCAAGGGCAGCAAAACTCATTTGCTACTCCATGCTTCAGAAGATGAGAGTGGCTGGCACAGGCTCTGCCCACCTGTTCTTTTTTTCATTCCTGCTGGGCGGCTGGTACATACTGATCTGTACAACCCCAGCCCATCCTCGCCTGAGTGACTTCAGAAGCCTGACTGTATTATGGGAACAACAGACAAATGAGCCCTGGGCCAAAGAATGCCACTACAGGGTGAAAATATTCCGGTTTGTTTGTTTGTTTTGTTTTTAATGAAGAGAAGCCTCTTGTCTAAGGGGGAAAGTGCAAAGCTAAGCTGTTGAAGTTCAGAAATACCAGGATGTGTTCACCATCTCCTCCCTACTGTGTGGGCCTCAGAACTGAAGGAGCTTTTAGAGAAGGCAGGGTGGACTTACCACATTATAAACAAACATCCACAGTGCCTGCTTAGCTCCACTAGGGGTCAGTTAACAACTGTATCAGCACTGGGGCCTGGAGAGGTCAGAAATTAGCTGTGAGCATCCTCCCTCTGGGGAGGGGACAACACTCCTCACCGGGAGCATGAGTTTCTGAGTCCCAGGCACAGTCTAAAACAGACAATGTCCTGTTTAGAGAGTTCCCCTAACAACCATGAGTGACTCTGGTCCATTAAGACTGCATAGGCCTGTGGAACCTTTCTTTGAAGGAGACAACCCAGTTGAGGAATCCAAAGACTGACTTTGCAGAAACAAAGAGAAACAGCACCCTCTAGAGACAGATCCCTCAAGGACAGAGCCTCACAGCTCTGGTCTGCCATTCCAAGAAAGGCCACCTGGGTTTCTCTGCTCAGAAGAAAGTGAAGGCAGGATCTCTCTGTATGTCTCCTCATCTCTGGCCTCAGTAGTCCCAAAACCATGGTGACCCTCAGGAGTGACTTACGAGCACCCTGCTTGTCTCTTCCTATATTAAGAACACACATTCTCAACATGACAATAGCAGCTCTGGCTCCAGATAGGCACAGCAAATGAAATTCTAAAGCAGATCACCCTGCCTGATGCTGTTCTGTGGACCACCAGAGCTTGTGTCAGGACATAGGGGGCTCAGAAGACTCCCTGATGGGATCAGTACAAGAGGAGACAATCTGATCCAGGTTTCTGCTTCTCTTAAGGATCGCTTCAGTAGAAAATGCACCCAGAAAGGGGAATAACAAAGAAACTGAATTACTGTACATTGTAATTACCACAACTCCTGCTGGGGTTTCCCTCCCTCTCCCTGACTCTTTCAGTTGACCCTCTGGTCCAGCAATTCTTCCCTGAATGCTGAGAGTCCCCCTCATAGTCACACATAGAATACCTCAGCTCCACTCCCCTAGAGACACATCACAAGCCAGAAGGAAAACTTGGAAATAAAGGCTGACCACAGGGAGAGAGGCCATATGGAAGTGCTGTGGGCTGAGCTGTACCTCTAGACTTAAGTCCTCAGCCCTCTACCTGGGAATGTGACCTTGTTCGGAAATCAGGCCACTGCAGATGGAGCTGACAGGTCGAGATGGAGTCCTGATCCAACATGACTGCTGTCCTCAGGAAACAGGGAAATTAGGACACACCTGCACAGGGAGGGCACCATATGGACATGAGGCCGGGGGTCAGAGTATCACATCTATCAGGCATAGAGTAACAAAGATGGCCAGAAAACTTTCAGAAGCCAGGGAACAGCACAACAGAACAGTCTTCTTCACAGTACTCTCTGGGGCCAACCCAGCCCACACCTTCACATTGGACTTCCGCCTTCCAGAACTGTAGTCAGTACACTGGTACTCGGGCCATTAGTGTGTTTTGGGGCTTCCTTCCTGCACCTCTGCTAACATTCTGTCATCTTCCATATCACTTACCTACTAGTCATGAAGACAGGCACATGGGGCTCTGGTACCAAACCCCCTCCCAGCCCTCACACCCACAGCAGACATCATTAATTGATTAAGACATGCCCGTGCTAAGAATAGACAGACAGAGGACCCCAGAATCCCTCACAACCCAGGAATCCTGGAGACTGCACATAAAGGTCTATCAGAGAGAGATAACGTAAGCCAACTCATGTTCTTAGACTAGTCGGGGCCCCACAAGGGCAAAGGCAGCATGTTTTCCCTTCAAATCTCTTCCACCATTGGGCCTTGTACCTTGTAAACCGTAAATACCCCCATGAGTGGTATATCAAATGCTTGCTAAATGGGTGTATTTTAAGGTTCAGGTCCTGAAGAGACAAGAGAGTGGCAGACAAATCTGAAAAGACTTGCTGAGACATTTTACACCAAGGGTCAGGGCAGAACCTTCTTCACCAACAACACGAATTTCATCAACATATGCTACCTCAGTAAGCACCTGCTCTGTGAGGCCTGGGGTAGAGTCTGGATTCAATGGCGAAGCAAAGATCCCAAAATATGCACACCCCAGGAAACTACACAATCAACCATTGCTGGGGACAGGCGACTCTTCGGTGAAGAAATGTGTTCACAAATTGGGCTTTGAGCTCCTGTGCTTTGGCTTTCATGAGTCGTTTGGGTGGGCATTTGATGATGTAGGTGCCTTTGGGCCACCCTCTCTTGTCAGTTACCCCAATAAACTCTCCGACTCATAAACTGGCCTTGTGTGGAATCAGTGCCCTGTCTGGGATGAGCAGACATTTATCCACATCTCCCTGGAGAGAGTGATGCTGCACTTGCCTACCTGCCTCACTTCATCACAGAAGAGGACGAAGACCAGGGCGTAGAGGATCAGCTCGGGGGTGTGGGGCACCGAGTGGAAGTCCATGAGCAGCACGTAAGCAAACAGCAGGAGGAAGGCGATGTAGAAGACCACATTCCAGGAGAAGACCACAAAGGGCGACGTGAAGAAGGCCACATAGTACCAGAGCAGCTTCTTGTGCTTGTCAATGGGCTTCTTCCTAGATGGAGCCAGAGGCAGGGGAGTGTCACCAGTCACATACACTCGCACACACTGGTACACACCGGCACACATGTGCACTCTCTCACACACTCAGATACATTTATACACACTGACACAGTCACAAATACACATCACAAACATACACGCACACTCACACAGACATGCATGCTCACATACACACATATCCATACATGTGCACACAGTCTCTCACACTCATATTCACACACTCACACATGCACTTGTGCATGTACACACACACACACACACACACACACACACACACACACACACACACACAGAGACCCAGAAAGAGAGAGGGGGAGGGGGGACCATGGCTTGCTTCCTACCATAGACAAGGAACAGACAGGACAAAACTGGATCCCAAGGCTGACCCAGCCAAAACTCAGCACCCTCCCCCTTTAGTGATCAGAGAATTCAAATCCAGCCTCAGATACTACTGAAGACAACCTCAGGACCATCTGCTCGAAACCCAGCCCAGGAAAAGCCAGGGAAGATGCCAGACTAAGCACACAGATGCCACAGTGAACATTTCACTTATACAAATGCTCAAACACACAGAGATGTGCACACACAAGATTAGCTGCCCCAGTCCACACCTAAATGATACGAGGCCACAGCCCACCAGGGGGATGATGAACAGACACAGAATAATCTTCCAGTTCTTCGTGTCTCGGGAAATCTCTCCATACCATTGCTTAGAGAGGAAATTCTAGAAGGAAACGGAGGCAGAGAACACAAGTGCTTATTGACGTAAGTATATGGGGGGCAGGATGAGGTCCTCTCCTCAGCCCTGCACACTCCCGAAGATCTAACCCCTACATCCATGTCTTCAACTTCACAGATATTGTCTGAATATTTATAAGGCATGAAGAAACAACCTAAAATTCTGTTTGATTTTTAAGTCTTTTTTTTCTAAGTTCAGTTCTCTGAGCTTTAAAAGAGCTGGTTATGTGGGTGAAAATTCACCAAGCCTATGAATTTTTAACTGTTATGGTTTTTATTTGTGTAAGCTTACAGCTTAAACAAGCATGTTTCAAGCCCCCTTCTCTTCGGGGATGCTAAGTTCAGAGGCAGGGCCAGCGCAGTCTGTTGAGTGCCCAGGGCTCCAGGCTGGAGGCAGGTGGGGAGCTTTTATTTGGGAGCTAACAGGAAGTCAGGAGAGGAAAGGCTGAAATAAAAGCAAATGGAACGTACAGAGACAACCCCAAGCTCTCTGCACTAGCCCCCAAAAGGTGGGGCAGAATGATGGAGGAGACAGGAAACATCACATTGTTGCCAAAAGATAGGAGGGCTTGACACACACCCAAACAAAACAATAAACCTCACAGCTGGGGAAAAGCCAACCAAAGGAGCTTTGGCATGAAGGGGGGCAGAGTGAGGGAAAGCCGAGGTCCACTAAGAGACTGAGACTGGTGTGCTATGCCCACAGACCTGCACCTCCTCTTCTATGAAAAGGATGGACAATCGCAAAGTGCTTCTGTGTACCCTGCCATGTCCTCTTGGGGCTGCTCCACACATGTGTGCTTGGCAGAGGAGGGGCAAGCTGGACCCCAGAAAGAGCACCCAGCAAGTAGCATGTTGCAGTTGTAAACACCCCTGGACTTGCAGCAGGACTACAGGGGACCCAGAGGCTCCCAAGAACTCCCAGGGACGCCATATTATCACACCCTAGCTTCTCCTTCCTCCCGCAGCTCACCTCCAGAGCAAACTGCTTACACTAACGCCTCTTCCTCTGAGGTCAAAGTCTGAAGCAGGAGGCAATCTGCAGAGGATTAAATCCCGGGGCTACAACTTCCTAGCAAGCAAGCACGGAAAATATTCTAGAACCTCTCTGAACACTGAGTCCTCAAAATAAAACGAATGATGCCCACTTCCACATGCACGATGCAGATAAGATACATAACCAGGATGGCTCCTCCACCTGACCTCTACATCTCTCTACCTGATTAGACTTAGACATTCCAGTGCAACTGTGAACACAGTTATATGCTGCTGCTTGCTAAACTTGCCTCAGGATGAGCTTCACCCATCTCAGGATTTCTCCATCACTCATAATGACTTCAGTGGCAGCCGTTGACTCTGCTGACCTCCTCTTTCTTATAGAATTTCATGCCATCACCATAGCAACTCTCAGACGACCCTGTTATTTCTGCTTGAACAGGCTCCTGTGCATGAACACCTTGTCCCTAGCTGGTGGTGCTGTTTTGGGGAGATTCTTGAGTCTGGCTGGTGGAGGTGGGCCCACTGAGGGCGGGCCTCTTGGAATAAAAGCCTAACCCAGTTTCTAGTCCCATTTTCTGCTTTCTTATCCACCAGGAGTAAGAACTGTAACCACCATGAACCCTAACGTGTTGGGCTAAAACTGTGAGCCCAACTTCATCTGTCTTCTCTTAAGTTGCCTATGTCAGGTAACTTAAGATAACTAATATAGACAACTATGCCCACTTCACAGATGAAAAACTAAGGTCCATCATCTCACATCTACTTCAGTAGACCAAGGCCCAGGCAGGAAACGCAGAGACAGCATTATAATGTTGTACTATTTGCTTTGTGGAAGCTCGAACAATTCTTTCCCTTTGCCATGTGTCTTGGTTTCATTTCTGTCACTGTGATAAAATATCCTGACAAAAAGCATCTTTGGGGAAATGGGGCTTATTTTCTCTCTCAGCTCCATGTTATGGTCCATCGCAGCAGGGAAATCAAGGCAGGAACCTGAGGCAGCAAGTCATGTCACTTCCTCAAGCAAAAGCAGAGAAGTGAATTCATGCTTTGTGTTCAGCTAGCTTTCTCTACTCTTATACAGTCCAGGGTCCCAAACCAGGGAATAGGGCCGCCCATAGTGGGTTGACTCTTCCCACACCAACTAAGGTGATCGAGGTAACCACGAGGCAGTCAAACTGCCCACAGACACACTGAACCGGCCACCTGATCCCTGAAAGTCTTCTTAGGTGATTCTACAGTATATCAAGTTGACAATTAAAGCTAGGCATCACATTGTGGTTTGGGTCTTAAATATTTTCCAAAGGTCCATACCCTAAAGACATAGTTTCTAGTATGACACTTTGGAAGGTAGTGCAGTCTTTAAGAGACTGAAGCCTAAAGGAAGGTTTTAGACCATTGCGGGTTACACCGTTGAAGGGACTTAGGTTCCTTCTCTTTCTCATTGTTTGCTTCCTGGCTGTCATGAGGTAAGTGTCTACCTTTACCACATGCTCTGGCCATAATGTCCTGCCTCACCATGAACCCAGAAGCAATGGGCACAACCAACCATAAACTAAAACGTCCAAACACTGTGAGCCAAAATAAACCCTTCCTCTTTTTATGTTGATTACCTCATGCATTTTACTACATGAGGGAAAGCTGACTGGTGCATTCCTGTACCATCTCTTGAGGTAAGACTTTCCACAAAAGCTTATGTGTCATCATCTTTCACATTGTCACCCAGGTACTCCCTCAGTGTTTTTTATACAGGATGAGAAAAGTAGACTTTTAATGTCATTTTCTTAATGCCCATTTTCTGATAGCCCATTCCTGGGTACATTTTTCAGGGCCTGACTTTTTCTTACCTGGACCCCAGGCTGAGCAATGAAATGCTGATCTGTAGCTTCCACCGCCAGCTCCAGACAGTTGCTCCCACCCCAGGCTTCACAGGAGTAGACCAGTAGCTGTTCTGCCAAGTCTTCATCGCTGCTGTAACACTCAGTGAACAACTCTGTATCATCAGAGAGGGGAGAGCTGGGCTCAGCTCACAGACATGAGATGTGGCCTGCCTATCCCCAGTCAAAACCTGAACAGATTGGGCATGAGGATACAGGCAGATGAGGCAGAGAGAAGGCTGTCCAAATGTGAGCCTTACTACATAGACGTGTTCTTTAGACACGCATAGTCGGTGGGGCCCTTTAATGCAGAGGGTGTTGATAAATGCTTATGGAATTCGGCTGCCTTCAACACCTGGCATGACCCCCTCCTGTCTCCAATTCTCTATTTCTCCTTACCTAAAACATCCCCTCCTACCCTCCATGCCCCACCTCCAAGCCTTCTAGGCGAGATATCTTGGCATACGCTACACTCACCCACTGCTCTGGTCTCGTATTCATTGGCCAGTTCCTCTGATTCCCCAGCAGCGTTGATATCATTCTTAACTTTGGCCAGGGTCTTCAGAAGCTTGCTGGCCCCCAAGGCTGCCAGAGTACAGCCTTTGGTCTTTGGGAGGACAGGGTGGGAAGATGTTGGTTAATTTGTAATCCCTCAAGGTGCTAGTGTCCACATTAACTTTTGAAAAGTGTGGACGAGCAGGAAATGGCAAAGTCTACTATTCATGGTGAGTCGGTCAAGTCTGTAATGAGCTTGGAGCAGACCAGACCTCAATAAACCAACTCTTCCTGGTCTTGTATGTGGAATCAGCATATAAAAAGAAAATATTGCAAGGCACTAAGCCTCTAACAACAGGAAGTCTGGCTGACCCACTATCTCAATACTATCATACTGTAATAGCCAGGATACAGGGAGAAAGAGAACACTGGAAGGCCTGAGCCATCTAACTAAGGCTGTGTGAATCCAGCAGTCAAGGGCTGAAGTGGAGACAGAAGCACAGGTGTCCATAAATTCACTTAAAGAAATAGTTATGTAGTAAATCACTAAGAAAATTCTCAATATTCTAAATATTTCAAAGCAGAATTTTTACAGGCCCCCCAACTCCTGGTCCCTAATGAAATAAAGCTAGAAATTATTATTTTTATTTTAACCTTATTATAAGTCAGTGCTGGGGATCAAACTAAGGCCTTGTGCAAGTGAGGTAAGAGCTTAGACATTAATTTATGTTAAATTTCAATATACTTCTTATGCTTAGGGGGAAAAATTGTGCATAGACACCTGGGGAGCAGGCGTGTGCTGGAGTACCCCTACATGATTCCTTTCTGGTGATCACCCATCCTAGAGACACCCCCAAGGACATGCAAAGGGGAGCACAGCCATGGTCCCAGGCACCAGATGCCCCAATTCTAAATTAGGCATGTGAGTATACTTAGACCAGACTCCTTCAGCACAGCATGTATTTGACCCCAATTCAGTATGGGCCTGGACATTTACCTGCTCCCAAATGACCTTGGAGAGTTCCTTCTTGTTCTGAAGGATGGCCCAGATGAAGAGAGCTTGCAGCGGGTGCCGGGTGGTGAGAGATGCATCCTGCCAGGGGTCAGAACATTGGGTTACTACATGCAAATGGAACTCACTTTAGGTACATCATTCTAACAGTGAAATGGGATGGTCAGGAAGCCTGAGAAACTGGCTTTGGAGACCCCTGGGGCTTGGGGCTGAGTCTGTTTTTGCAGCTCGGTGGTCTGATTCTCATTGCTCTGCGCAGCCCTCAGCAGGTGGTGTGATATGACAGGAAATCTTTCATCTATCATAAAAGACAAAGTACATCCTTGTGGGGAGGGATGAACGGGGAGACTGCTGAGAGCAATTTAAAGTCTGAATGACTTTGGCTATGCCATAGAGAACGCCATTCCTCTCCATCTTGTAGATCAGTCTCTCAGCTAGGAAAAGAAAAGTGGTCAGATTAAATCTACCCTTCCCGTGGCTTCTGTCCAATGGTCACCAGGTGTTTATTTCTTTGGACTGTTATTCAAAGATTGCAGTCCTAGTTCATATTTAAGATTCTGTATCTTCCAAGGAACATTTTCCGATGGAAAGTGGCTATGTGCACCCCTCAGCTCCCTTGATGTTACTAAACTCTAAACTGCATTTATGAGACCCAGTTACGTGCTGTGTTTCAAAAGTTTTAACATACGTAAATGCAAATAGAAGATTTACACTTTCAATTCAACCACACACTGAGCTCATTTGCACAACACACACACACACACACACACACACACACACACACACACACACACATACACACTTAAAAATCTCAGAGTTACAAATCATAATGATCCAGTTTGGGTTCCCCCAGAAGAACTCTTGAGATAAGAATTTGAGAAAGTATTTTATTTAAGAGGGTGAGGAAATGAAGTCAAAAAAGAAAGAGGCCACTAGGAGGCACACCACCAAGCGAGTGGCCATGGTGTGTGAGCAGAGACTCACTTCACTGAGCTGTCTCCTCTAAATGAGGAGAAACTGGGGCACACACACAGTGCTGGACTCCAGCCAGAGCAAATGTTGATAATAATTGCTGATACTGTTGGTAAAACCAGACCCGCCTGGACTAAAAAAGGAATCTCGGGGAATTCGCATCTTCTCTAATGGAAATATCCACTACTCCATTTCTTCACAGAAGAATTACTGGCAATTCTTCACTCTTTCACCTAAGCAACAGGGAGCTATTTTTGTAAACAGGCTGATACATGAGCAGGAAGCCATCTGTTAGTCCTTGTCCCCATCAAACAGCCTTAGAAAGTGTGTCACATAAGCCTTGTGATCTAGAAATGATGTAACTAAACCACAGCCAGGAGCTAGAGCAAGACATCCGGAAACTTTCCCAGTGTCTTTAATTTTTTTAAGAAAGATGGTAGAGAAAATGCATAGCACCCTTATAGCTGCTTTATGGTAATGGGGAAGAGAACAGGAAAGATAGAGGCAGAGAACTGAATTCTGGGAATAGTGAAGATGGAGGCAAAGAACTGAATTCTGGGAATAGGAAAGATGGAGGCAGAGAACTGAATTCTGGGAGTAGGAAATATGAAGCAGAGAACTGAATTCTGGGAGTAGGAAATATGAAGCAGAGAACTGAATTCTGGGAGTAAAAATATGAAGCAGAAAACTGAATTCTGGGAGTAGGAAACATGAAGCAGAGAACTGAATTCTGGGAGTAGGAAATATGAAGCAGAGAACTGAATTCTGGGAGTAGGAAATATGAAGCAGAGAACTGAATTCTGGGAGTAAAAATATGAAACAGAAAACTGAATTCTGGGAGTAGGAAATATGAAGCAGAGAACTGAATTCAAATAGATAGCCTCACTGTTACATACATGGAGTTCCACATCCAAGTCCTCCCTGCTGCTTCTGTCCTCTTTCCAGAAGCTTCTACGGAAGTTTGCCACCAACTTCCAGACAAAGGTGAGGAGGGCATCATTGTAGGAGTTCTTGGCGATCTGCAGGTTCCGGTACACTAGGGTGCTGAAGTGAGTGGAGAAGAGCTCCGTGAGGACTTCATTGGTGAGAAACTTCTGCAGGTTCAGGCCATTCTCCAGAAAGAGGCGGACAAACTTGGGCCTGTCCTTTATGAGGGCCGTGAACATGACTTCCTGAAGGTCGGCAGACTAAAGAGAAAGAGCAGGAGAGAGCTCAGACCACAAAGCCAATAAAGAGAACACAAAGTGTCTCTGCATTCCAGACACAAAATCCTAGCATCTTCAGCTTCTCTCTCCATTCAGCTTTGACAATATAATCCCAAGAATCCTTTTATCCTTATTTATTTTTAGACAGGGTCTTAACTTGGCAGCCCAGTCTGGCCTGAAACTCACCACATAATCCACGCAGGCTTTGGATTCATGACAATCCTCCTGTCAGCCTCCCAAAGGCTGAGATTATAGGCAGAAGCCATGTTGTCTAGTTTTCCTAAGAGTCTAAAGAAAGATCAGTGCTCGCTTTAGCACAACCCAGTAGGTTTGCTCTGCATCAACTCAGGTATATTAGATGGCCGCCTTGGTATTTATTGCAAGTTACTTTCATTGCCAGAACTCACAGATCCAAAGGCTCACATGATTTTATTTTAAGCATTGAAAGTGTAAGGTACAAAGTCTGACAACAGGGAGACCTCCAGCAGAAGGCCATGGCATCTATTTCCAGGAACCCAGGCCCTCTGACACCCATGACTCCTCACCACAGCAGCCTACTTCACTCCCACAGCCCCTTGCCTAACACTGTTTACTTAGATTCACATATTGCCTAGGGGAAATTGTTAGGGGATCTTTGGGTCTTCCACTCTTTTTTTTAATTAAATTTTTTTCTTTGCTTAATTCACTTTACACCCTGCTCATGCCCCCCTCCCAGTCACCCCCTCCCACAATCCTTCCCCCATCCCCCTTCTCTTCTCTGAGTGGGTGGGGTCCCCCTGAGTATCTGCCCCCTCCCCCAGCACTTCAAGTCTCTGCAAGGCTAGGCGCTTCCTCTCCCTCTGAGGCCAGACAAGGGAGCTCAGCTAGTAGAAAATATTCCACATACAGGCAACAACTTTTGGGACAGCCCCTGTTTCAGTTGTTCAGGACCTACATCAAGACTGAGCTGCATACCTGCTACATATGAGCAGGGAGGCCTAGGTCCAGCCCGTGTATGTTCTTTGGTTGGTGGTTCAGACTCTAAGAGCCCCAAGGGTCCAGGTTAGTTGACTCTGTTGCTATTTCTGTGGAGTTCCTATTCCCTTTGGGGATCCCCGACTCTTTAGATCTCTCTGGGATCAGCAGGGTAAGAGGTTCATCTGGGGAGAGTGGTATCAACATTTTCTCCACTGTCCTCAAAGCATGTGTTCATTACACCTACTATCTTGCATTTCATTCCAAGTGTATATGTGCCTTCCCATTGGCCTCACACTAGACAGCATGGGACAGTGGTTCTCAAACATGGAAACTTGTTTCCACAGAATGCTGGCAATCAACCTTGCTTCTAACTCAGCAAGCTTGAGATGGAACGTAGCAGTTTGCATCACTAATGAGTTTCTATCACTATACTGTCACTGGTCCTAGGACCACCCTGAGAACGAATCACTTGAGTACAGGAAAGGAAAGGCTTTGCACACATAACACACACACACACACACACACACACACACACACACACACACACACACATTTGTTTTCAAACCTCAATTCTACCAGTCTCTAGTTCAATGAGTCAGAACAAGATTTCTGTCTCTGAGCCTCAGTTTGTTTTGTTTTGCTTGGTGAAAACAAATGAGACAACCCAGGTCATGTTCAGTCAGAGATTCAAGCTCAGAGCAGTGACCCCCCAACCCCCCCCAACACCACCAGGAGCCCCCAACCAATATCATCTATGGTGCTTTGACTCACTCGTCAACAAAAAGAGATTTTCTCTGCTATAGGTTAATCTGAGTTGAGTGGCTAGGAGCCAACTATGTGTGTTGTAAAGCACTGCATGGTGTCATTTTTAAATTTCTTTTTAAGTGGATAATAGTATAGATCTTAGTAAGAGCCAGTGTTCTAAGTCCTTTAGAAACACCATCTAATTTAATCAGTGTAACAACACAATGTGAAAAGTGTTACAGCTAGTCTCTGTGTTTTCAGGCAAGGCTGACAAATCTTTAGCAATAGCTCTCTGAGAGAAATACACACCCTGATGCAGTGTCTGCTGAGTCCTATGATGCACACACTCCTGCTGTGGTGAGTTTTCAGGTTCGACTGTGATGCCTCTGAATGCAGAACTAGAAACAGATCTGGAGGCTCCCACTAGGAGACAGGGCCCACACTTGACAGCAGAGTCCTACATTAGTGAAGGTCCTAACAGTAGACAGTAGCAGCAGAGGTAACCCCCCACATACACACACAAACACAATTTCTAAAAAGTAGAAAGCCATGAGTTAGTGGGGAGGCACTGTATGTGCATGTGTGCAGGTGTGTGTGTGTGTGTGTGTGTGTGTGTGTGTGTGTGTGTGTGTGTGTGTGTGTGTGTGTGTGTTTGCGCGTGCACGTGCACCCCTGATTGTGCTCATGAAAAGGCCAGAGCAGAACATCACATCTCTTCTTCTCTCACTTGCCTCCTTATTGCCCTGAGGCTGGCCCTCTAACTAAACATGAAGCTGGCCTCTTCAGGTAGCTTCTGTAGCCAGTAAGCTCTTAGGATCCACCAGTCTCCATCCCTCAATGCTGGTATTACAGACACACACAAACAGCCATATGGAGATTTTTATGTGACTGCCGGTGATTCAAACTCAGGGCTTCATGCTTGCAGAGTAAATGCTCCAGCCCACTGAGCTATCTCCACTGTCCTCACAGTCATTAGCCTTGATTATGTCTTACTCTGATTTTCACACAATTTCTTCAAATTATAACGTTGTATGATTCAATGCTTAATAATGATTATATTCAACAACCAACCCCATAAGTTTCTGAAAACTTAGCAGCTAGCTTTTGCAAGCCAGTATGAGTTGGCTCCAGCATGGAGCCAACTGTACTAGAGAACTGACCAAGCACAGTTGAGAACCTTGCCCAATGACACACAGCTACTCCAGCACTCAAACCCTTAACCTCCAGCTTAGTCCTTCCCCCTAACTGCCATCATCTGAGTCAATAAAATTAAATGTATAATGTTCACAAGTGTCTATGTTTGTTTATTTATCACCTGACCTTATTTAAATAGAATAGTCCTCACAGAGGGACTTATTTATGAATCAATTAATTAATGCAGTTATACTTCTACTTTCCATTAACTAAAGCCTTGTGATGTGTAATAGGGTTCATTATAGTGCAAAGACCAAACACCACACAATGTTTGCTGAAGGAATGAATAACTCAAAAATTCATGAGCCATTACTATTTCTACTGCTGTCATTAAAATTGATCATATGTTAATGTAAATCAAGTTCTGATGATACAGTGATGTGTCTGAGAGTGTTTTCCTAACCTGACTCTGAAGATGGAAACTGAGTCATTTAAGTCTTAAAATTCACACAAACGTGTAAAATGAAATCTATCCTTGCTACCCTTAATAACTTCAACTAATTCAGAAGAGCTGAACACAAAGGTGCACCCCTGTAAGTCTCTGTTTTATGGTCCAATTGTTCCTCCTGAGCAGAATTTCCAAGGCTGATTGAACTTTAGATGCCTGTAAGCCCATACATAAGTGGGCTCCTAAAATTTTATCAAATGGAAAATATAGAAAAGCAGTCTGCTGGAAATCTATAGTTTTTAACTACACATGCAACTTCCGTATTGGAAGTTCTCCTTTGACCCCGGGAATCCCAAGAGCCTCACTCTAAGATACTGGTGAGTGTCTTCCGTAAAGTTATTCCACTCTCCCCTCATACATCTCATCCATGACAAATCTGTTACCAGAATTTGGCTGGGTGAAGAGGTGGCCAAAGAATGTGGCTGTCTTGATCTTTTTAGTCAAGCCGGATTGATAATTCCACAATAGTCTCCATCACTTCATGCATCCTCTCCTGAGAGCAGACCCATAGATCCACATCAGACAGGGCCACACATTAAGGATAGCCTACATTAGAGCTACTGGCTATGTTATCTGTTTGCAAGAAGCCTACTAAGTCAGCATCATTATCCCAGCCTACAATCAAGGAAAGTGAGGCTGGACAATACTGATATACCAGGACAGAGTCATTAACAAGATTCTAGATCGATGATATCATTGGATATAGACCATCTTCTATTGAGACCATTGTCCTGCTAACCCGGGAATAACCCCGAGGCTTCTGTTACCTCCCAGCGGCGGTCATTGGTGAAGATCTCATCACTGGCAAGGTCCAGTTGGTTCCACTCCAGCAGAAGCTTCAGCTGTCCGTTCCAGTTGTCCTTGTCTTGCTCATTAGTGCTGAAGGCTGGAAGTGGTCAAGAAGAAAAGGGACAGACTAACAGGCCACATATAAGGAAGCCAGGCTATTATAGCCAACTATCAGAGCCACTCTTCAAAGCCCTGGAATCAGACAAAACTGTCACATCTCCACTGTCACCATTCTAATCTGCATTGTGTATGCCCTGGAGTCTATAATGATCAATCCAGATCACAATACCTTTCAGTTACATGTGAATAAGTGTAACTAGTGTATATTGACATGTTTCTATAGATTGAGGCTCCGTAAGGATTATATTCCAAAAGTTAGAGTTGATTTATCCTATACCTAAATTGCAACAATTTATTTGTTATGATTTGGGTGTGAAATGTTCCTCACAGACTCCTGGGCTTGAATTCTTGGTCTCTAGTTACTGGAACAGTTCTGAGAGGTGGTGGAATGTCCAGGAGGCAGGGCTTTAGCTAGAGGAAGTGGGTCACAAGAAGCAGATCTTAGAGGCCAAACTTCCAGCCCAATCTCTTCCCTCCCCATTCTCTCTCTACTCTCTCTTTCTTCTTATCTATCTATCTATCTATCTATCTATCTATCTATCTATCTATCTATCTCTCTATCATCTATCTATCTGTCATTTATCTATTTACCTATCTCTATGTCTACCATCTCTAGCTCTCCTTCCTAGTCCATCCAGATATGCAGATATGAGGATGTGAGGGGTCTTAGGCATCTACTCCAACCTCCAGAGCTGCCTGTCATCTCCATGGTAGATTCCATCCCTTAAAGCCATGATCCAAAACGAATCCTCCTCCCTTATGTTACTTTTGTCAGATATTTAGCCTTAGAAGGAGAGAAGGAGCCAATATAGCACACATGGCTATTTTCAGAGTTGATATTTTCTAAATCTATGTATCCAGCTAGACCTAATTCTATTGGAATAAATATCAACATTGACAAGCTTCTGACAAACACAAGAATGTTCTAATAAATATCTCATGATTAAATTGTACCCATGTGGTTCCAAATTTTCTTTGTATACTTTGCATTTATTGGTTAGGTATTTCTACCTAAAAGGCAAGGTTTTCCTAGTATCTATTTAATACAGGTAATTCCACCTTAATGAAATACTTTTTTGAGACAGGGCCTTATGTAGTCTGGCTTTCCTGGAACTCACTATCAGGCTGGCCTTGAACTCATGGAGATCTACCTGCCTCTGCCTCCTCCTAGGTGCTAGAATTAAAGGTATGTGCCACATCTGGTTCACTTTGATGGAATTCTAAGACAGCAAAGTCTTCCTAGAGGTCAGTCATAAGCTTCAGGAGTTGTGTGAATCCCTGAAGTTGAATTCAAAATTGTGTGTGTGTGTGTGTGTGTGTGTGTGTGTGAGAGAGAGAGAGAGAGAGAGAGAGAGATGAACATATGTGCATGTGAAGCATGTGTGCACACACTCCTGGAAGTGCAAAGTCTTTATAACATTTCTAAAGGAGTCTGAGACTCCAAACGTGCTTTAAACCACAGTTAGAAACAGCTGCTTGTAGAGTACTTGGTTATGCTTGATCAGCCTTTTAGTGACATAAAGCTTCTTATTCTGTGACGTACATCCATCCAAGGAAGGTCACCTTATACACCCTGTCATTTCACCTTCCACGGATGTACTCCGAGGGAGCTGACGCCACTCACCTTTGTAGAGTGCGTAGGAAATGGCGTTGCTCACAATCTCATCTCCAGCCTCTTCCATCTTAATGACGGTGAGGAGGTGGGAACTCTCCAGAATTTCTTTGAGCTGGTAATACATCATGAAGAATGTTGTCAATCAATGGATCTTAGGCATGACGGATATAAACTTCTTTTTTGATGAACTATTCTTTTGCATTTTCATATATATGCATATATATAATATACTTTGATTCTAACCCCTTATTATCCTTTTGTATTCCCTCCATACTCCCTCTAAACCCTTTCTTCTTCTCAACAGATCTCCCTTCTACTGCTCTGATTCCCCCTGTGTGTATGTGTGTGTGCGTGCAAGTATGTGTATGTGTGTGTGCATGTGTGTATTTGTGTGTGTGCATATGTGCATGTGTATGTTTGTGTGCGCGTGTGTGTGTGCATTTGTGTGTATGTGTTGTGTTTGCCTGTCTGTCTGTCTTTCCATGAGCCCACTGCATTTAATTAGGGTTGCCTGTCTGAGCATCAGTGAAGGATTGCTCACTTGAGCCAAGGCAACTTTATGCCATGGAGGATATGGTTCCCCCTCCCCCAACAACCATTAACTGCCTATAGCTCCCCAGGGAGGAAGCAGGCGTTTATATGAGTCTCTCCACCTATGATTATTCCATCTTTGTTTTTAATGACCACGTAATGAGGATTCTAGATCGCCCTCCTCACCTACATCAGCTGAACCCACAGCCTCTAACTTCTGAATTGTATAAATAACCTCTTGATTACAACTATTTTGGTCATAATGCTGGTTTTATAGGGACACACACATCAAAAAGTTCCTATTATAGTGTTGTAAAAGCCTCATTCAACTAGGGGTGTCTATCTGTCTGTTTCTGTCTGTATGTCTGTGTGGGCACACATGCATGTGTGGATCTCTCTCTCTCTCTCTCTCTTTCTCTCTCTCTCTCTCTCTCTCTCTCTCTCTCTCTCTCTCTCTCTGTGTGTCTCTGTGTCTATATGTATGTATATGTATGTGTGCATGCATGTCCATCTGTCTCTCTATATATGTGTATGTAAGTGTGTATGTCTCTGTGTGTGTCTCTGTGTGTGTGCATGTCTGTCTGTTTCTCTCTCTGTCTCTCTCTGTCTCTCTCTCTGCCTCTCTCTCTGTCTCTCTGAGTGTGTGTGTGTGAGAGAGAGAGAGAAAGAGAGAGAGATGAAACCTGACACACTAAAGATACTAATTGTCTGGTAAGTAAACAAATGAAGAAAAGGCAACAGAAGACCATGAAAACTTTCTAAGTGTGGTTGGTCATAAAGTCTGAGACAGGAAGAAGGAATAATTCAAAGGCAAACAAGAAGCAAGAAGACTTGATGCTAGAGATCAATGACTTACATTATTGTTTTTGAGAGACAAATAAACTATCCTTTGTGATTTTTCTGTAGTGTTTACTTTTGAAACAGTCTTTGAAAAAGCACCTAACTTCAGGTTAATTCTGATTGGTGAATAAAGATGCCGACAGCTAATAGCTGGGCAGAAGAGACATAGATGGAGTTTAAGGTTTTGTGGGCTTGGGAGAGGAGAATCACAAGGAAAAAGAATATACAGGAGAGGAGGAAGGAGACACCACCATGTGCTAAGGGTCACAAGCAGCTCCACTGGGATAAGACATCTTTGATTTTGTAATTAAAAGGGGGGAAGAAAACCAACATGTATAGAGAGGTTTTCATGAACTTTCTGTGTTTGAATGAATGGTATTTAGCATGGCAATTATTCAGATGCTGTAGAAACTCAGGATCTTTATGGGCTCGTAGTACTTGTATGGAATCACTGTGAGGGAGCTGTTGGGAGACAAGGTGAACTCCCAGGGACAGAAGGATAGAGAGATGGAATTCATGAGTTCAGCTTTGGAAGTCAGCCATTCATGTGACCAGCGAGGTCACTCAAGACTACACTGGAAGGTTGCTTGTATATTTCACTAATTTGCATATTTATTAGTTAATAATCCCACTCACAAATCTGGTCTTTTGGGAAATCTGTACCAATTGCACAACTCCATATGAATGCATAGTTAAAATGCCAGAGTAATTTTCATTTTTATGTATGTCTTCTGGTTGACATGATTAGAAATAAATATATTTAATTAGATGTGAATATAAATTAGATATGAATCACAGAAATGATAATATAATCAAAGGCAGCAAAATTAACCTGACATTTAGCTTAGGATGACTTGGCTATGATAGTTTTCCTGAAGTAGAATTCAAAAGCCTTCATAAAGAATAGAGGGATCAACCGGACAGTGGTGGTGGTACACGCCTTTAATCCGAGCACTTGGGAGGCAGAGGCAGGTGCATTTCTGAGTTCGAGGCCAGCCTGGTCTACAGAGTGAGTTCCAGGACAGCCAGGGCTACACAGAGAAACCCTGTCTCGAAAAACCAAAAAAAAAAAAGAATAGAGGGATCATTAGGACTATTTCGTTCTTTGGATATGACATGAACCAGACTCTATGTATCAACTTGTAGAAGGCTTACAATGGAAAGCCACTGGAATGGACGCAGGTCCATGTTAAGGAGGCAAACTAAAATTCTCCATTCCTTCATCTCTGGATATTCTTGCACTGGCTACTGAATTATTTTCACCTATAGCAGGATATGTAGAGAAGTGACTGGTATAAAACACCTGTGGCTAACATTTGTCTGTTCACCTGTTAAAATTAACTAAAGCTATACAGCTGTGCAATGTATAGAGCGTCAGAAATGTATCGCCACCTCAGACAGCAAGCCCCCTTCCCCTTATCTACTTCCGTGTGGAAATAATATCAAGGAATGATCTTACTGGCTATTCAACCACGTCATTATTTCTGGGTAGACAGTGAGTTTCACCTTCCCCAGCTAAATCTATGATAGTTATCTTCCCTGGTATCTGTTGCTTGCAGAATGTGATGCTCTGATCTGAGAAGACCAGCGTGTGTCACTTACTGACTGTGACGTGTGGGCTCAGCCAGTCCACTAGGGACTCAGCACAAGGAGGGATGCCTATGACAGGATGCCTCTCAGCCTGTGCTCAATTTTGCCTTCAACCTTCCATAAGTTTCACTCTTCGTCTCCATTTGCCTGATTCTTAGGCTAAACTTGTACATGACAAAAATATAATCCTTGCAAGAACTTTCCTACAAAACTACCAATGTTACCTTTTGGTGTGAAAATCTAAAACAAACAAACAAACAAACAAAAAACCCCACAATATCTCAGTTGGGAGATCACACAAGCCATCAATAGGCCAGGCCTAGCCCAGTACAGGTGCTATCTCTCGGCTGTGGAGATGAAATTCAACCATATTTCCAGGCTCCAAATTTCTAAATTTTAGACAACCGGCTTAATCTAGGAAGAACTTGCTTTCTGACCACTTCAGATCCCACCATTCCATCAAGCGTCTGAGCAAGCCACCCTCTCGTGTAAAACTAAAGGAGCCCCACTCTATGGGAATTAGTAAAAAGTGCTTTGCAACACAGAACACTGGGTTAACTTGTGTCATCTTTCAGTCAGTATTTGGCCATTGCATTAAGTAATATTGTAAGTAAAAAATAGAAAAACTCTTTTATGGTCCAGGACTTCAGTTTGCCACATTTAATGTCTTGAGGGCCTCTATAAATACTAAATACTGCTGGAGCCACACTCTAGTTTTTAGAATCTTATTGTTATTATTACCCACTATATAACTAAACCCAGCCTTCTGTTGACTCTATGATGAAAATAACCTTGTGCTGTAAACCCATTATTTCCTCAGGGGGGAAAAATTTAAGTGGCAGCATTTGCTCCTAAAAATATCCAAACATATAAAGCCATTTCTGGTGGTATGAACCGGTACGGGTAAAGGGGCGCCCTCCCATGTGCTGAGCAGACAGTCATTACACATAAACAGTAGTCATGAAACAAACAGAAAGAATGCACGACATTAATACATCCAAATGTTTTTTATAAAGACTATCAACCAGAAGCTTAGGTGTTCCTGCATGTCAACTTTTCTAACAAGTCTGCTAAGAAAGATGAGAGATTCCAAAGTAGCCAAAGGCCGTAGGGTCCAGATGGTGGTTTTTCCCCAGTGATGACTTCAGTAGATGTCGACTCTGGGTAGAGTCTGCATTTCTAGGGATTTCCTTCCTCCCTATCTGTGATGCATATCAAACACAGAAGCATATGCATTGGCATTGTGGCACAAGAGGAAGACAAGCTTTGCAAAGGGCCTGAGGTTATCTCTTAAGAACAGATAATTGGAAAGTTCACAACTTATCCAAATTTCAGTTTCCAGCAAGACACCTAGTATAAACCAGAGACTAGCCTCAAAGTCATGAAGAAAACCCAAATACTCACCATTGCTGGTGGAATCAAGAACATAAGACATCATCCCATCCCAGGAACCTATTTTACCCACACCCAGCCTCCAGCATCTTCCCCCAAACTCACCCATTTGATCCAGCTCTCAATCTCCTCTTCAGGCAGCCGGGACACAGTGCGTGGTAAAAACCGCACCAGCTTCTCTTTGACCATGGAAGAGGTTAGCACATCCTCCACCTCCACCAGACTGGCAATCACATCGGCAATCTGCCCTGAGCCTTCCACCACCACACAGGGGATCTTACTTTTGATGGAAGTGTTGATGGCCTAGGAGAGGGAGTTGGACAGATAGAAGAGACTGTGGTGATCAACAGGGTCCAGCTCAGGCCCAAGGTTCTCAATCAATGGGGTGAACAAGATGCTCGGATGCCTCTTACTGCCTTTCCCATTGTGGCTTTTATTTCAGATCAAAATCAAATCAACTGCAGTGGCTTTACGAATGGGAAAAGTAAGCCAATCAGTTGACAACCTGAGAAAATGACAGATTCCATAAAAATGGAATAGTTTGTCTTCTATAAAGAGGTGCTTTGAAAATATCCTTATTATTGACAATTTATATAAAAGGAATAATCAATGCCCTGAAAATACTTTAAAAGCAGTCATCCATGTGCCTTGTGCATTGACTCCTTCCTTTCCCTCTTCACATATTGCAAGAAGTTTCTTGAAAACTTACTTCTGGATAAACACTTCTCCCACCATTGTTTTCTTTGTGAGAACTTCAGAGGTTGGAAGAGGGGACCCAGACTTTTCCTCACCTAACTTCAAGATCAAGGGATTAATGGACACATAGGCACAGAAAACCCCGTAAGTCCCTTTCTTTACAGGCTGAATGCTTCCCATTGAGAAACCCGAGCCATCAGGCCAAGAGCATGGAGCTATGTTGAGTTTGTGGGAACAGGCTGGAAGTTCGTTCACATGCCTCAGAGTCCACTCTCAAGATGAACATAAGAACAAGTGTTGGGTAGCAGCTCAAAGATGTGGGGCCGAGGAGCCCAAGAAACATTAGTTCAATGTTAGTTAACCACCTCATCTCCTGTCCCAGCTTCTGAGGAACAGATACAAGCTGGGCAGACCTTTGTAGATAATGCTGTAGAGACTTCCTCCCTTGACTTGCAGTGGATTTCTCACCCTTCCTTCATCCCTAGGACAAGAAATCTGTTTTTCCAAATCTTAAGTTTCAGAGAAAGAGAAGGCATGCATCCATCTCCCAGTTGACCTCTGTCTGTCTCTCTGATCTACTGTCTCTCTCCACCTCTACTATTTGCCACCACTCTCTGTCTGCTCTTTATTCTTTCTTATTTATTTTAGCTCTTGGAGAATTTCACACAATGCATTTTGATTCTGGTCACTCCTTCCACCAGCTCCTCCCACATCATCCCAACCAATAAGTGGGCAGCAAAGGCTCTACAAGACATCACAGGCTGATAAAAAAAAAGTCCAGGGCCAGGAATGGGTTATCTCTTGGGGAGTTGTTGGCCAGTGAGGTTCCAAAGACCCCCCCAACACTACAGGGTATTATCCTTGACAATAAGAACCTATTGCTAAGGACACCACCCACATGAATCATAGAACATGGAGAAATCAAGCTAATATTGACCCAGAAACCTCGTCTCTACTGACTAGCATTCGCAGTGCAGAAAAGTACTATGCACTACCAGAGTAGAAAAGTAATCCTCAGTCTTACCCAGCTGTGGATCCTGTGAGCTACACTAGCAACTGACCAGGCAATACTGGTGTGGCAGAAGGAAAGAGACTAAAGAAATGGGGAGAGAGTAGTGGACTGAACGTGAGGAAAGTAGAGGATGTCTATTATGAAAAGCTCACAATAGATTCTATTTTATACAGTAACTGGAAATTTAGTTTTAAAAGATCAGATAAACCCAAAAGCCTGGGGGTGGATGGAGGGCATGCATCTATTGAGTAAGCTATAGACCAGCCTTCCAGAAAACCAAGCCAGAACTCACTTTCAAAGTCTCTCTTCCACCTCCTTGGGCAAAACACACGATGGGGATCTTACCACCATAGTTGGAATCTGTAAAACAAAGAAGAAAATGTGTTTGAACTCCATCTTAAGGACTGGGCTTGGAGGAGGTGGGAGGAGCTTCTGCTCTGAGATCTCATGGCTTGGGTCATAGCTGCTTGGATTTGACCTTGATCTTAAACAGATCAAACAGAATGAATCACTGTACACCAGACCATCAACTGTGTGACATGGGCAGTGTTGCCTTTGTTGATGCTTTTTAAAATGCTGAAGTCGGTGCTTCACTAACAGTTGTGGATTTGATTAGAGTGGGTTGAAGTTTGCTCACATTCTCTCCCTCATTTGTGTAATCCTACGATTTCTTAAGTGGGTGACGAATTTGCATAATGAGGTATTCTCTCAATGGTGTTTGGTGCATCTATAAATAGCTTCCTTAGGGAAAACAACTGAGAATGTCCTGTGAATCCATCTGTCACTCAATCACAGGGCAACCTCTCTCCAAAACATGACACTCTTCAGCACCCTGTTCACAGGAAGGGAAGACACCTGGGGCTTATCAGACAAAATCGTGCACTCAGTTTCCGCAAAACCAACGTTTTGGGTGATTCTATCCTGGTAGTCCATAGAAACTAAAGCATTAAATAACCTTTCAGGGGCCTGGAGAGTTGGCTCAGTGGTTAAGAGCACTGGCTGCTCTTCCTAGAGGTCCTGAGTTCAACTCCCAGCAACCACATGGTGGCTCACAACCATCTGTAATGGATCCGATGCCCTCTTCTGGTGTATCTGAAGACAGCTACAGTGTTCTCACATACATAAAATAAATAAATAACCTTTCGGTTGTGACATCAGTAGACTGGCTTCTTATTTAACCCTACTTAAGTGCTTTGCTTCTTAAATATGTATTTTCACCTTAGGGGCATCACTTGTTCTAAATGCTAATAGAAGAAAAGTCAGCAGGCTTCCTAAACTGATACAAAAATGTAAGAAGTTATCTGTCACTGCCTTCAGCATGCTGAAGGATGTGTGCCGGTGACTCTGCAGCAGAGGCACTCCTGGGATGCTAAAGAAAGGAGAAATATTAACTCCTCTTTAGCAGTGAAGACATCGAATCAAGAGGGCTAGCAATGCAGCAGGAGCTGTCTCCACAACAGTTCGTGGCTGGCCTCTGGGTCCCTAACTGCTGACCTTGACTGGTGCGCTCAGAGATGTACTTTTCCAGCTGATTCCGGAGCTTGGCTTCCACTGTGGGGTGTCCATGACAACCGTTGTCCACAAGCAGCAGGTGGGTGTGGTTGTTGTCCAGGATGTATAGAGGATCTCTCGTGAAATCATCCATGATGTATTGAGCTGAAAAATGTCCCTGCAAAGCACAGGGACACTTGTCTTTGAGATACAGGCTGACATTATTATAACTCTACTGAAATTGGAGAACACGTGTGACTGTACCTGACAAAGACCATCAAAGTTCAAGCAGAAAAAGTATGATAATAGACAGCCAAGGTCAGACAGCAAAAATGCTGTCTCTTTTTCATGTGCATACCATGCTGTTATGACTCAAAACTATAATAAATAGAATCGAATAGAATAGAATTTTTACAAAACAGATGATGGGAGACAAAATAGTCAGAAACAAATCTAAAGTACACGTGTTTCAAACAGTGGCCTCGGTTCATTTTGGCTGAGTTTCTGTTCTACACGTGTCATAGCAGTGAGTGCTACATGAACCCAGAGAGCCCATATCAGAAGACGTGGCCAATGAGATTATTATGAACAGTTCACTTCACACAGAAGATCAAACACTGCCACCCATGGAAACAAATCCTAGAGAAGCTAGAAAGCCAACCACAATATCCTAAGAGTTTGCTGCGAAGCCACGTCATCCACTAAAGATTGGTATCAGAGACATGAAAGGAATAAAAACTAAGAGTATAATCTAAGCCTCTGAGAACTAGGTTTCCTTCAGAAATGAAGCCTGCAGAATGTAAGAGGAGAACGTAAATTATACTTAATTCTAAGAGCTGGGAGCCATTGTCATCAAGATTCGATGTGTATTTAGTTATTTTTCTATGCTTGCGTATGTGTTTCATAATTTCTTATTTATAATTATAAGCATTTCCATGGTGCCCAAACATCCCCAGAAGTAGTATTTTCCTACCTCCATGGTTTAGTCTTCATTGTATGGTCATCTGTCTGGCCTTCCCTCTGTAGTAATATTGCTAGATTATAATCTCTAATAATAAATACCTAGTCACAAGTATTGCTGGATATTTAGATTCATGTCAATTGTTGGTTATTACAGAAATATTTTAATGAACATACTGCCCTAATATTAAATTCTCTATGGATGAATTTTATGACTGTAATTGTTGGGAATTTCCTGTAAACAAATTTTATCCTCCTGATCCATTTCTAAATGGTTTTCTGGAAAGAGCACAGAGGTGACTCCTAGGTTCCTTGTGCCTTTTTTTAAATCTTAAAAATGGCAACAGAGACAGGGAAGTGAACTGTGTTTTTGGAAACCACAGCTCTTAACATTTATCATCTAAACGTCTACTGAGTCACGGATGGATGAAGATGTGCATTAAATGTACATTTCTGAACATCCACCCAAGTCTTCTGAGTTGGAATTGGGACGTTTCTCACTGTTTCCAAAACGCCATGCTCAACACATATGACAGAAGACATCATATGCCTCCAGTACATTCTGTACAAGATCTGAGGGAGGCTGCTACTCTCTTAAATTAATTCTCAAAAAACACTTGGTGATGTCGATTTGAACAATAATGGATTAGAATCCCCAAGAATCAGGCACAGCAATGCAAGGTCGTACCTGCAGGTGAACTCTTTTGAGATGGATTTGAATCGTGGTTATAAAAACAATGGGTCCAAGTCTAATGTGAGTTTGCTGGGGACGGATTTTAATGACAAAATAACTCATGGTTACCCCATGCTTTGGAGTCCCTTGAGTGTCCCCCCACCCTTGTTTTTTAGCTGCCAAAGTAAAAATGCTGTTGGCTTTCTATGATCTGGCTCCATCCCAGAGCCCTAGCCCTCAGGTCAGGCCCAGTGGTTCCCAACCCCTGGCTTGCAACCCCTTTGGGGGTCAAACAGCACTTTCGCAGGGGGTCACACATTATATATCCTACATATCAGATGTTTACATTATGATTTCTAACTACAGCTATGAAGTAACAACAAAAACAATTTTGGGGGGCTAGAGAGATGGCTCAGTGGTTAAGAGCACTGTTTGCTCTTCCAGAGGTCCTGAGTTCAATTCCCAGCAACCACATGGTGGCTCACAACCATCTGTAATGGGATCCAATGCCCTCTTCTGGTGTGTCTGAAGACAGCTACAGTGTACTGATATAAATAAATCTTTAAAAAATTATTGTAAAAAAAAAAAACCAACCAATTTTATGGCTGGCGGTCATCACAGCATGAGGAATGGTATTAAAGAGTCACGGCATCAGGAAGGTTGAGGAGCACCGCCATAGCCACTGCCCTGGCCTTTCTCCCATGGGATCTTGTAGAGCCCCCTGTCTCACCCATACCTCATCATCACAATTCCTGATGAGGGTGTCCCTGTTGGAGACCATGCCCCATGCTGCTATGCCGATGGCCACGATGTTCTCTTCTGAGTTCCTGCTGATGGTGTTATCCCTCACCACCTCGCCTATGTACTTCATCAGACCGTAGTGAGTGCCTCCGGTAAGAATCCATGCACCTGTGGAGGAGAGAGGCGGAACAGAACTTCAGATCATACTGAGTAAGGCTTTTGTCCTGTGTTTCCAGACTCTTACGAAAACCTTCCTGCCATGAGCCCCAGGGCAGTGTTCTGAGAGCCAGACTGTAGGACTGACCACGAGTCAAACACAAAGAGGATCCCAGGTCATCAAAGGCTTCTAAAAATCACGGGGTCTGGGGCGAATTCTAGATCTACATTTTCAACCTCTATGGATCCATGCGTCCCCAGGGGAATGCTTTCATGAACAGTGGCCTGGGCCTGTAAGAGAACTGGGAAGTGTATCCACAGACAGCAGAGTGCTCTCTCTCCAGCCCTCACGCTGGTCAGAACAGAATTGACCCTCCTAGTCCCAGCAATCTCTCTCTGCTTTGCGTAACTTTGCATATTTTTGTCCAAGGCTTATGTTTGATGATCTCGATGCCAAGCATTTTGTAGAGTTTTAACGCAGGATGAAGGAAACAAAATTCCTCCAGTTTTGGGCTGCAGCTCAGAGACAGAGTGTTCAACTAGCACATACCAGGCCATGGGTTCAATGCCCCACAGCAAAGCATCAACAGGAATAGCATTTAGTGTGACGGAAATTACTATAGTGTAACTTGTTGCCTGGGCCGTCCCTACCCATAAGACAGTCTCCATCTTAGGAAACTTCCGGCTTTGAGGACACTCTATCCTTAGGGCAGCCTCCACCCTGAGAGAAGTCTATTTTCTCTTTCATAGCGCTAGCAGTGGGAAACCTTGGAGTCCTGGGGCAGCCCTCCCCTTTAGCTGTTAGAAAGTTGCTGTCTTCTTCCACTGCTTAACTTTACTGCCGTCTTTGACAAAGAAGAACTAGATCATTGGTCACCTTCCACATCAAAGATCTGACAATACTTAGGTATATTGTGGCCCTTACAAGGTTCATGCCTAATTCCTTAACCAGGTTTCAGTGTTCCTTCTTAAAATAAGGTAACTAGACATGGTCAACTACAGGGATTCTGAGTGTGTTGCCTTCTTCACTCTGGCTGGACTAGCAGAGTCTACATTGCTAAATGAGATAGAAATGAGCTGTCTTTCAGGCCAAGGATTTTTATTCTGCTCACATTGTGTGTGCTTGTGTGTGAGTGCGTGCGTGTGTGCATGTGCGCTTGTGTGTGAGTGTGTGTGTGAGTGAGTGCGTGTGTGTGTGCGCGTGTGCACATGCACTTGAGTATCCTCGCTACAGCACAAGCGTACATCAGAGCATAACTTTCAAGAGTCAGTTCTCCCCTTCTATCCTGTGGGTTACAGGTATCAAACCCAGATTTTCAGGCTTGACATCAAGCGCCTTTGTATGCTGAGCCATCTTGCTGGCCCCAATGCCAGGGACTTTGTGTATTTTCTTCTATCATGTTCCCAGGGTCTACAACAACCCTGGACATACACTGGAAAAGTCAAATCTAGGATAAAGTGTGTCTCCTCAGTTCTGTCAATGGATCTCTGCAAAAGAAGCTCCAAGAATATTAAGTTCAGATAAACTGAGCTCACTTATGAGAAAGACATCAATCAAACCTAAGTTGAGATGCAGTCTACAAAGCTAGTGATGTGTGCTCATTGAAGTGTGAAGCCAGACAAAGGCTGAGACCTGGTGCTGATGTAAGAAAACTGGAAATATATGAAAAGTTAGGGGAATTTGGAATCTAGATGGAAAATAAGTTTCTTACTTAGAAAGCTCGTTACTAAAGGGCACAATAGACTATTATATGATATACCAGTGCAAACTGCCCTAGGTTGGAAAATTGCACTGAAATATATGGACAGGTACATCCTTCCTCTTAGAAGATGCATGCCAGTGAACTTGGCTAAGAGCCATGATGTCTGCAATCTATTCTCAAATCATTTTGCCCCAAACCCTAGTACATGAATATTCATAAAGCAATAGAAGACAAATATAGGAAGTGCTGGACATCAGTAAATCTAGATTCGTGCATTTATATTCATCGTGTTACTCTCGAAACATTTCTGTAAGGCTTGAAAGTGTTTTAAAATGAAAAGGCAAAAAGAGACGATGCTAAGTTGAGTATATGAAGTTAAAGTCACCATTATCTGGTCATGTACCCACACAATGCTCACAACCTATCCTTCAGCCTCTGCTTCCAAAAGTACACCATGATCTCTGAGATTAACTCTACATCCAATTAAAACACCCATTTTGATTTGATAGAATCTTCTGGGTAAAAATTTATATGTATAAATAGTTAAATTAAAATACTGGGAGTTGTTTTTTTTTTTTTAATCAAGGCAACACCTGAGTGAGAGTTACTCTGTGACTCTGTCAGCCAGAACATCTTGTCTTTCCAGTCATTTGAGAATTATATTTATAATAAAATAACAACTACATTTCTTCAGGGCTGGAGAGATAGCTCAGCCATTATGGTTGTGTATTGCTCTCGCAAAACACCTGGATCCAAAACCCAATACCCAAATGGCAGCTCACAACTGCCTGTATCTCTGTCTCCAGGAGGAACCAATGCCCCCTTCTGGCTTCTGAAGGTACTCATGTGCACATACCCACATATGATTATATGTAATTATATGCACATATACACATAGTTCTAGGAGCATCTGGATTCTGCAGGAAAGTGGCATTGGGAAACTTTGTCCCCAGCACCCAAGATGCAGTGCAGAATGGCCCCTGGGTATTCTCTCAATTCCTGCGTACCTTTAGACTGTGCGATGTAAATCAGCCTGCTGAAGATCTTGCGCATGCGTGGCTTCAAAGCGAAGTTTTTGGCTCCACCCGTCACTGAAATGACCAGGTTGGGTGTTTTGAGGTGCCAGTGCTGGGTCAGCAGTTCGTAGAGGGTTTCAGAGTCCGTGTCGCAGGACAAGCGTAAATACTGTGGGGGCAGAATAAAAGCACCAAGTTTGTGTGCTCTGACCCTGGGATGTTGGGTGGCTGCCTGCTCCTGGGGCATAGGACAGGGTGTTCTAGGCAGGGCTGCTACCAGAGCCTCATAGGAAAGTGGAAGGACGATGTGAGGGAAGGGCAACCCTGAATGGTCCCACAGACCGGATGGTGAACCTGCAATTCCACCTGGCCTTTGAGGTATTGGAAGCAGGAAAGGCAAGCGATGATTAAAGGGTCCTCAAATAGCCATCCCGGCACACCTGGATGAGCCAAGGAAGAGTTGGGCGGGCTATAGGGAGACTCACTGATCCATTCTGGGGCAGAGCTCAGGGATACAAGGGGTCAAAGTCCGGACATCCACCCTGTGGACTGAGCTGTCATTGAAACACTTAGGGAAGACCGGTTTCTAATGGAAGGAGCTTTGTAAAAAATAATGGATATGGAGAAATGTCACCCTGATTGGAGCTACAGTATATCCTCAGGATCACTGCCTCAAACTAAAGAGACCAATCACAAAAAAGCACTCTGTTATCCTCTAGAAGTTAGGCTCAGCAGATGTTACAGGGACCCATGACATGTCTAGGGTACAGCTCCAGTCATGATCCCATCCTTCATTGCTGAGTTTTCTGACTGAACATAATCTAGTCTCTTGACTTTCACTACTTGTCTTTTCTTTCAATGATTGTTGGTAGTTATTACCCAATCCCCTCCCACCTCCACACTACTGGACAACTCAAGCTAACTCAGGCAGCCCAAGCTCTTAGCACATATATGAAAGGAGAACACCATTGCTTACCTTGCCTTTCTTCCCCAGAGTCTCAAACTGAATGTCCCCGAAGGCGTCTGTGGGAAACTCCTTGGTATGTTTTTTGTAGTTCCATTTCTCATTTTGGTTGATCTGGGTGCCTTCGATGTGCTGGCTCTGGGCATAACCACACTTGCATATGCTCTCCCTGAGCCAGCCATGTTCGTGGGAAGCAACAGATTTCCACCTACTTAAACGGCTTATCACGTCTTAGGACAAACAATGTACTGTTAACTTCAGTCAACACAAGACAAAATTCTACCATGGCCTCGTATTCCCAGACTATTCCCTCATCTTGGTTGGTTGTCTAGAAACTAGTTTGGTGTTCTGTTCCCATTGCTAATAATCTGTTTGCCAACAATCTTACCCTGTGCTGGAAGCAGAGAGGGGCAGAGAACAGAGCCCTGCCCTCATGGAGCCCACTGGCTGTGTAAAAAGCCGGGAAGCTGGTAAGGGATGGAGCTCAGGGATCTGGGAACCATTGACTCAGCTTCTCACATGGGTCCTCGATATCTCATAGGAGCCCAAGAACATGCAGAGATTGTGCTTCAGTGCCAGCCTCATCAGACGCCCAGCAAGTGACGCTATTCTAGGTGCAGATAAACTCTTCTTCCCGTGAGCTGTGCTCACTGGGGGAGACATTGTCCCTTCGAAGGGCCCAAAGTTCTCCAGAGCTTAGAAACTACCTACGGGATAACAGCTGCTTCAGAGACTTTGGGCCAATATTAGTTAGAGCTAGATAAGAAAACATTGCAGTAGTGGGTACCAGCTCCTCCCATTGAATATACAGCAGAATTCGATGTTAATTGTCTATGGTGTGACCTATATGCACAGCAGGAAGCAGAAAGAGGATAAAAAGATGCACATTAAGTGGTAAAGCCTTCCCTCCCCTCCTACCATAGTACTCTGCAATTGCTCAACAAGCGTCTGAGAACACTGCTTATGATAAAGTAGCATCTGCAACATCCCAACCGAGACTGCGCGATTTCTTGTCCTCATATTGCTCAGCATCTCCTGGGAGTGGCTAAGTACAAACCTGGCGGAGAACATGAAAGGACCAACCAAATGATTCTTTTGGCCCTGGCAATGTCCCTTCCTTGCCAGGCTTGCTGCGAGGGCTGGAAATGAAGCAAAGCATCAAGTGGGTCTGGTGCACAAAGCATGCTCTACAAAGGAGACCTTCAGCTCAGGGTGGTGCATGCATGCAAGTCAAGGAACACTGAAGGACTAACAACCAAAAAGAAGTAAAATATCTGAAAATACAGTCTGTGTTTGACCAGTACAAAAGTTCAGAAGGGCAGAAAAAGGGAACAATGGCACCAGACAATATCATACACCATCATCAATGGCTGACCAAAAGCCCAATGTCCTATTTTATACCCCTTGCCCACGGCTAGGAGGATTAATGTCTCCATTCTCACAGTAAAGACTGTGACCCAAGATGTGGACCTACTCCAGGATATGGAAGCAGTGTAACAGATTCACTCACTTTAGCATCCTTGTGCCCTACACACTCAGTCAACCATTCAAGGTGATTCTGAAGCAAAGATTTCCACAACAGACTGAGCCACATAAAGATATATCAATTGAGAAAATCTTGAAAATGTTATTTCTGGACAGATTCTTTACTTTATATTCTCTATACAAAAATATAACGGCATCTAACAAGCACTATGTGAGTGGACGAGCACATAGCAATGGCATTAATCAATCTTCTGGTAAATAATGTGTATCTGCAAGCATCCTCAATGATTTGTGTCAAGTAGATATTTTAGTTTTCCTTCCAAGACACAAGGATGCATACACACAGCTGCCATGGAGCAGAGGAAGCTCTGTGCTTCAAGGTCTTCGTCACCGTTGAGTTTGTCAGGTAGTAAAATGTAGGGTGAGTCCTAAGACTGCTGTCTGGCTGTGGGTCGTGTTTTCATTTATAGGTGCTAAGAGTGAAGTGTGTTCCTGTGAATCCTTCTAAATGCTCAACAGAAGAAGTTCACAGCTCGGTAGGCAAGTGTCATGACCACTCCAGAAAAAGTTGATGCATGTCCACACCAAACCTGCCTATTTTCACTGCCAGGAAGCTATGACCTCAGCTACATTCCAGGGACTCAGAGGTTCTCTGCTAATAGCCCTCCATGTGAAGTACAGAGGTCAGGCTAGCCACCAAAGCCACCCAAGGGACAGACTATCATGAGGAGTAAAGGCGCCTCATCGGGAGTCTTCAGCAGCAGCTGCTCTCAATCCAGGAAACGGTGGCTGTTGCCACCTCTCGAAGGCCCCTGCTGAGGAGCACACATTTGACTTGGGTCCTCACTCCCTAGCACCATCTGTACAGTTGCATCAAGGTGACCCTGTCTATGTACCAAAACCATGAACACCTGCCCCCAGTCAAAAGGGACAGTATCGACATTGTTTCTTGGAAATTTGAGAATAAAATCAGCATTAGGACCAGATGATCTGTTCTCCTCTCCCTCCAGGCCATACAGCAGAGTCCTGTCAGTGCCAAGGAAGAAGGAAGTAGGCACAGAGAGGAGTAGAGATAAGGTGAGAGTAGAGAGGACTTCCTGAGTCCCCGCAAATCTAGTCACAGAGCTTCTAACTACACAAGAGACCCAACCACTCACTGCCTGCTGTTAGGTGGCATTTCTGTCTCCCCATAGCTAGTCTCCTCTTTTCAATTCAACTCATGGAACTCTATATAACTGCAAAGTGTGAAAACCATCCTGACTCAAAATACCCGTGAAAATATTAAAATATTTTTCTAAAATTGTAAAGATTCAAGCTCCAGACTAGATCCTGTACCCTCCCCAGCAGGATCCTTGCCCTCATTTACACAGTCCTCAGGGAGCTTCATTCAGCTTAGCCAAGAGGAAAGTCTGCTGGGACGGAGCCATTTCTGCAAGCCCTCTCTCTTACTAAGTCCCAGGGTACATCCTGAGACAAGGCTGCTCCACGCTGGCACTGCTGCCTGCCAATCCCACTCTCATTTGGCCATGTCCACAACCACCTTGGCTAGTGGCAGGGTGGCAGATACCCTGTTTGTCCTTGCTATAACTGAGGACATGCTCTTGTGCCCCCTTACCTGCTAAGATAGGAGTAATGTCTTAAATGACCTTGTGACTAAGCAAGTTGTCTCTCTCCTTTATGGGCTAATAGCCCTCCAAGAACCAATATGTGTGAATTGTTTAGAAACAAGAAAGGGGGCTTACCAGGAAAGAACTGGGAGGATAGACACGTGGAGGAGGGGCAGGGATAGCAGAGAGGGGAGCTGGGAAGGGTGGGAGGCACTGGTACTTTAGTTCATCTACTTAGAACAAATGTTCTGAATCACTCAGAGCTACATCCATCTCTATTGTGATCATGAATAGAGACCATTCATGGCCTCTTTGCTATTTGCAGTTTAATGATGAATAATTATAGTCAGTAATTCAGTTCACTGGTGACACTAGCTACATTTCAAAAGATTAGTAGTCACGTGCCACTGCCATGTTGAGAGCACATTTGATGCGGGGAGTTTATTGCTAAGAACTACGATTGCAGATGATGGACTTCCTGATTCTACCTAGGACCCAAGAAGTGAGAGCAGAACAGAGTGGACCAGATCCATGGGATTTCCACTTTGAGAGTGTTAGCAGGTAGCTGCTGGCTACACAGTGTCTCAAAGGTTCCCAGCAGGGGAGAAGTTCCTGCATCTTCCTCCAGGGACCCCTTAAGAAACAGACATCCGCTAGGGATGGAAGTGAAGGTTCATCTGGGCTTCAGCCCATGTGTGGCAACCCCAGGGTCTCAGCAGGGATCTTTGACCTGCGTCATCTAGTGTGTGAAATAACGACAAAATAGGGGTGTCAGTATTTCTTGCCACTTCATTTGAGTCCCTTGTCTTGTATCACACAGGATCAAATCTGTTCATTTTCTCACCAGCTCATTAACATTATAAAAGCCACAGTGTGTGTTAGGTGTGTGGGGTCTCTTTTGTAGCCAGCTGATCCCCCAAACACAGGACACTTGGGGTAGAGAAGCACCCAACTGGAAGGGAAGTTTCAAGGACCACAGCTGAGAAGAAGGGACACTCAGAGAGCAAAGGAGCATGCGTGTAGCTTTGCTTGCACAGTGCTGTGCAACAGGGTGGACTCCTAGGCTCATGGCAATCCTGCAGGGAGTGACATTCTCTCTCAGTGACTTTCCCAACTGCTATATTGCCAAAGCTAAAAGACAACAGGGAAGGACAAGACCAGGGGACAACTACAGGTGTGTCAAATCCATGTTAATCACACACCATCAGGGACTTAGAAGATGCAACCACCTCCAGGAAAGAACTCGTGGGCATCTGTTCACTGTACTAACAGTTGGTGATACTGTACTCTGAATGACAGAAGCAAATACGGAGGAAAGCTGTAGCTTACATGGCCTTGGAGTCTCTGGTAAAGAAGACACATTCTCGTTTTTTAAAATTTGCCTGAATAAAATTCACCAAATCCTGTGAAGAGAAAAACACGGAGTGATACATTACTCGTTTGTTCTCAGACCTGCTAGTATTATCGAATGCTATGCTCTAGCCCTCCTTCAAAGGTTGTCATGGCAACCTCTTTGCTTCTTTTAGTGTAATCTGAGTTTATTTTTAACGACACATACATTTTAAACTGTTTCACTAAATGAAAATGCTTCCAAAAGTTGCATAGAATTGTCTTGTGTATAAATGGCACCACACACACACACACACACACACACACACACACACACACACACACACACACACTGTTTTTCAGTCTTCATGGTTATCAGGAAACAGAAGTGTTGGATGATAGTTTGGGATTAGGAAAACTATCTACGCATATTTCTATGCCTCTTCCACCTGCTTTTTAAAAAGGAGGTGCTTTCCAAACTGCCGTACAGTTGAATTCATCCTGCTATGGGCAAGGCGGCTAGACACAACTGGGAACTAGTTACAACAACCTGCCAAAACCTTTAGAAGCCAGCGACGTCTCTCATGTTGGCAGAACGAGACATTTGAAAACAGAATTTTGAAAATACTCACATTCCTCACAATGAGAGAATCTGCAATTGCTATGTATCATAAGTAGTGTGGCCAGAATACAAAAGAACTGTCAGTCAGTAAAGACAAAGCAGATGGCCTAATGGAAAACATCAAGAGACAGAGCAGATAAGGAAAAAAAAGCCCCCAGGAAAGCCATGAACACGTGGAGAGCTGACCCATGAGAAGAGGCCATTTTACACGCACCAGGTGGACAAAGCCCAGCACGACAGTGGTGGCCATGGAGATGAGGAGGAAGGTGAAGGACCTTACACCTCACATCATCAATGGATGGGAGAGTAAACTGGCACCACTCATTACACATGAAGCCATTTCTCTGAGGACCCATAAAGAGGAGAGCCGTTTCTCACGAGCTTTCCGTACTCTCTCAGTTCATGGAGGTGGAGCTCCACCCTCAGAGATGTCTAGTCCTGGTGAAGTGGGACTGTTCAGGGCCTCCCTTTCCTGGAGGCCCCAGGCAATTGCAGGTCATCAGATGCTGACAGCTGAAGTACTGACTGCTTCCCTGACAAGTGGCCTCACAAAACAGACTGGGTCTGAAGCCAGCCCTAAGTTCTTGTCCCCTGTAGCATGGCCAGTGCTAGATATGTACTCCAAAAGGAGGGGTTTCTCTCCTGGGTGGAGTCCACCATGAATCCCCAACCCCTATACCAACAAGTCCACTGGGGACCCTCGCTTCCTTCCTTACCCTTTGAACATGAGTAGCCCAATCTTTGATTACCAGATACTGGGGACCCTTGAGGCCTGCCGCCTTTCTTACCCTTTTTGAACATGAGTGGCCCCGTACATCTCATTACTTAAACCCAGACTCGTTGAAGGAGAAATTCCATCTTCAATTATCAGTCTTCAATTCAAAGGACATTTTTTTCCCCAGATAGATCCAGTGTACATATCCAAGAACATCGGATAGTCTTGCTCCCAACATCAAAAGCTAGAAACCCAAGTATCTGCCTCTTTGAGATTGAGTAAGCAGAAGCCCATAGTGGAGCTCCACATAGCAGAACAACAACAAAAAAATTACAGGTGCTATGAGCATTAGCATGGACCAGTCCCCCAAAGAGTAGTGTTAAACAAAAAATAAAGAACTCACAAAAGGGTGCTTGTAGACACAGCTGCACTTGTATCAAACAGAGACAAAGCCAAGCAACATAAGTAGTTGCACAAAGACTAGGTGACAGCTCAAGAGAAGGGCACTTGTGACCTGAAGCAGAAGAGACCACACCCTCCGAGGGGGTGAGAGGGTCACATGGGGACTTTGAAGCAGTCTGCTTCTTAGGCTGGCGGTGGTTCCCAGGTAGTCATGGTGATAGCTTCTGGAAGCTTGGAAGCTACACTCCTTCTATGTCTATTCCTCAACAAAATTTAGGATAAATATCGTTCCTGTGCTTCCCTGTATAAGAAACATTTGGAACTCTGTGCTGCCCAGTTTTCCCCATAAGAATGATCATCTGCTTAGATGATTTTGAGTCGTCCTAATATGGAGGACAGAACTCAATAGCTGTGTGAAGCATGGAGCGATTCTGGAAGAAGGGTGATGATGTCTTTTTCATGATTCATTGCTAAAAACTTCCCTCTAAAGATGCACTTTCTAAGAGGTATTTGTGTGCTCATGAGGCAAGCAGGAACCCCCAGAACTTAGAAGTCTCAGCCTTCATCCCACTCCCAAGGACACCAGTGCCCAAGGCCAGTGGGCCTTTGGAGAGAGCCTTCTAATAGTGCTTTGTTGGTTGGGGTTGAAGAGAATAGGTGAAAGAGAGAGAAGCCCAAGAGAATTCTGGAGAGGTCCCCACTGCCTTGGCTCTCTCTATGATGGCACAGCACCAAAATGAGACACATGTACAGACTCTACGGGAACTCTTAGTCTTGGGGGCATACAAGGTCAGGAGTGGCTCCCAAGGGTGGACACCTCTCTCTGTTTTGGGTCCTGAGTACTTCTCTCCTTTCTTCCAGCCTTGGAATGTTGGTCTCAGCTGGAAGAAGGCACAGGCTTTTGCCGTTCCCTTTTGTGAGTTTGCTGACAGCTCAGAGACCCACACAATACACCAGTCAGACCAGAATAATGGCATTGCTGGCACCCTGACCCCCCCCCATTCCTGTTCCTTCTCCTTCTTTATAAAGCTAATTTCTACCCCAACATCAAATGTTGCAGTCAGTGGAAGCCAGGCATCAGACTACAGTGCTCTGATGAATGAAAGTGTGTGTGAAGCTTGATAGACAGCTGGTAGGAGAGGCCCACATGTGAGTACAACTCAACAGAGACAGCCTCCTCGTGTCCAACTATGCTGGCCCAATAGGAAGCCACGGCCTGTCAGCAGTGCCAGCACTGGATCGGGATGGGAAGAGGTGGGCCAGAGAAAGCAACCATGGTATTGAAATCAACACTGAAAATGTAACCACAATGCAGAGAATAAAAGACTCTAGGCTGCCCAGCCCCAGATGGAGCATCTACAATGTCCCTACACCTAGCACTGGAGAAACTAGAAGAGGGACTAGAAAGATTGTAGGAACTAGGTCCAAGATGTCTACTGCATGAGAATATCTTCTGAACAGGAGGACAGAGATGTTGCTCCCCTGAACTCTCAACAATATGGCTGTTTGCCCAAGACCTGCAAAGTCCACACTAATCAACATGCCAACACGGATGGAGGAAAATTTCATAAAGCCCCACCCCTACATGGAAGAGCTACAGGTAGTCAGCTGCTGCTAGGAGAGGGGTGATCCATACAAATAAGGTTAATACTAATTAGACCCAATAGGCTTCACACACACACACACACACACACACACACACACACACACACACACACACAGACACACAGACATCAATATAGAAGAGGTTATGAATTCAACAGGGTATTGCTGGGAGGGCCAAACATGGGAAAAGTTAGGCGGGAAAGAGGGGAACTGGAGGTGATACTAGTACAGTGCACTCATATGAAATCCTCAAATTTCATCAGAAAAAAAATATGGTTAAAAACACAGTGTTTAAATTTTCCTAATGACATATTAAGATGATAGCTATCTTAAATGAGAAATGCTTGAGATACAATACAGCCATGACCATGCTTCTGCGTTCTACAGAAATAACTCGCAAAACAAATACTACCCAGGACACAAGAGAATATGTTTTTAAAGATGGCAGATTGATCACCCAATAACCCTAACTGTGTCAAGTGGCCTCAGTGTGGACTTACACTGTCACTGTAGGACACGTCTGTGCTCCGAGACACACTGGAGTACAGGGTCCGGGTGCTGCCCAAAGTACCATTTCTGCGGCTCCTCATGCTGAGCCTGGCTCCCTCGAAGGACATCTTGCCTGCGAAGATTTGGGGACAAAGGGGGTTACAGATAGTAAAAGGGCTTCCCTGGAAGCATGAGCCCTGGTGTCCCTTCCTGCCACCCTCCTGTCTTTGGCATGTGCCTCGCTCACCAGCATCACCATACTCTGTATCTATAACCTCTCATCTTCTGGGACATTTCTGTCTTTTAGCACCATGCAGTCCCTCTCCCTATTGCCTCAGTGCTGCCACCCTATGGTAGCAATGTGCATGACAGCACATTATGACTACCACATTTCTATGACAAACCCTGTCTGGCCCGCCCCAGAGCATCACCCACTGTGCTTTCACAGTGTATACTTGGCTGGTGAACATAGAATGGTTAGCATTAAAAAAGAAGGAAAAAAGTTGGTGTGTCTGTCTGTGTCGTGTGTCTGTCGTGTATGTGTGTGTGTGTGTGTGTGTGTGTGTGTGTGTGTGTAAGCACACACATTCTGTGGCACATCTGGAGGCCAGAGGCCAGCTTCTGGATATGTGTTCTTTCCTTTCACAATGCATTCCGAGAACTGAACTTAGGTCTTTAGGTTTGCATGGCAAGGACTTTTGTTTGCTGAGCCAGCTTGCTGGCCTCTAGCTGGCATTCTGTATCAGCCAGATCATGGCCACCAAGTGGAGGCAGGATCTTGACTCTGATTCGGTCAAGCAAGGCCTTAAGGTTGCATGCCCCAGGTCTCCCTGAGACTCTGAAGTTGTGTGTGAGTCTCAGGGACACTCAGCACCTCCCACCTATGTGAGCATCCAGAAGCTCATCTGTCCTGAATGGGGTGGGTCTTACCATCCTCACTGTTCTCACTTAGGGACACTCATCTCTGCTGACAGAGAGCCATTCCCTCATGTCTCCTAAACTCTCACCCGCATCTCAAGCTCCAGACTAAGCCTACTCACCAGACCATGTGACCCATAAATGCAGTGGCTGGGACTTTTCCAGAACAAAATCACCACCCTTCTTCTATACCCACACTCCTCGGTGTCTTCTCCTCTAGGGACCACTGAATCCTAAGCTGCCCTCTACTTTCTCCTGAGTTTCTGCAGTTGTGACCATGGCCGCCTAGGAGCCCTGCTGCCTCCTTGGCCTGACATCCACCTTCCTGTCCCTCTGCACCCTGCCCCTCCCCTGGGCACCTCCTTTCCCACTGCACCCCTACCCTCTGTCTGGAGCCCTCTTCCCCAGATTCCCTCTATCTAGTTATCCCTGCTCACCTTTCAGGGCTCAGCTCACAAGCCCTTCCTTGGGGGAGATGTTCCATGAAGCCCAGGCTGGGGTAATGTGCTCCTGTGTTCTGGGAACACCTTCTACCCTGAACCAAGTCAGCACAAGACTCATTTGTTGACCTTCCTGGCCTCTATTGCTCACTTGGGCCAAAGCCATGCCTGTTCTGTTTTCTATTAGGCATCTAGAACCGGCAATGTGCAGGAAGTCTATTCATATACGCATTCCTCAGATGAGTCAGTTGAGTGATACAGGACTCCCTCACAAATCCTGTAGGACGACCCCCATGCCAGCTCTTGTAACCTCTGGGTATAGAAACAGCTAGTGCACAGAGCCGCCCACCGCTCCCCTATGCAGTCCCTCTGTATAGGCGACCCCACAGCTCTGACCCCACAGCTCCATTCCCTTCACTCTTCCACCCACAATCAACGTTGCCAGGCAAGCCCCAAACTCTTCTGAGCCATAGATCTTGGGAGCTCTCCTAGAACCCAGGCAAAGTGCGCAGCCCAAACTGGTTAAAGCACTAAGCCCTTCTTTTACTTCTCCCCCCAGGCATTTCAAAGAGCCAAACAGAGTATTAATTGGTACTTCCCATACATTACTGCAAAACCGCAGATCAATCCTGGGACGTATTTGAGATGCCTCCCATACAGAAAATTGCTTCTGAGCGGGGAGCAGATGGTCAGGGAGCCAATTTCATTTGCTCTGCAATGAGAAACTTTACTGCCCTGCAAAGGAAAAGGTGTGTCTATTGCTTTGGAGACCACGCTCCACCAAACCAGAACTGGGACACCATGGAAGCCGAGTGCCTGGCAGATCTACCTCACTTTTTTTTAGGCATTTGTCTCTAAACAGTCCAGGACATGTGAATCCAGGCACTTTTTATGATGTCTTGTGTAATACATGGTGCAGGTGCACATGTTTACTGATCCTCTAGACATATTCCTGTGTAAAAAAAATAAATAAAACAAATGTTTGGAAGAGAAGATAGAAGTCCCCAGAGAAAAGATTGGAAGGGAGCTCCCAGGAGACGGGAGAGGAGCTAAGAAGAGAGGGCCCGAGGGGAAGCACCGGAAAGGGAAAGAGGCTTAAATGCATCCACAGGAGGGAGACTGGAGAGACTGACCAAAACCAGAAAGTTCAGGGAGGAGAGAAAGCTGCACCACTCAGTGCCCACCCCCAAATGCTCAACCACATCCAATAACCCCGCTAGAAACATGGGTCAAGGACTGAAATCCAAACCCACGACAGGGCATTCAATCTATAATTAATACAAATATCGTTCTGCCTTTTTGTAAACACACAGGAAGAGTTCATCAACAACGAGGCACCAGGGATTTGTGGACGGCAGTATTATGTGTAGAGAAGAGGGGGAGAGGCAGACACTCAGATAATGGGGGTGGAGGGTCAGGGGTGGAAGGTAGGGTAAACACTGCTTCAGTTCCTGCCAAGTCATTGGTGAAAACATAGCAAGCTTAGATCTTACAATCAGCACAGCAAACTTTGAAAATGATCACTGATGGCTTGAGGGAGTCTAGACAAAAGAATTAGAAATAAATTTAACAGTTAGACTCATCAGATTTCTTCAGCAACACATCCCCTGGTAGCTTGGGTATGTGCCAATGGATGGCCCTATACCCATGAGCATATTGGCAAGTGCTGTATAAAGTTTTTAAAAGTACATAAAGTTGGGAGGGAACAGAGATGGAGGGATGTTGGAATAGCTAGAGAAGACAGGGGTAGATTCAATGAAAACATATCATATGCATGAAAATCTCAAACAATAAAAGGTCTTATCCCAGGAGCTGAAGAGAGGGCAGGGTTGGTAAGGTACTCACATCCCAAGTGCGAATACCTGAGTTAAGATCCCGAGAAGCCACATTATAAAGCTGGCTGTGGTGGTGTGTACCAGTAGTCCCACCAAGAGCAAGATACCCATGGCAGAGACAAGCAGATCTTTGGTAAAGTTCCAGAACAATGAGACCTTGTCTCAAACAGAAGGTGAAATGTGGCTGAGGATTGACCCTACATATTGTTCTCTGACATCCACATGTGTGCACACGTGCACTTGCATGCACATGAGTGTGCTTGCATACACACACGCACATGCACGCACACCCATGCACGCACACACACACATATACACACACATGCATACACACACACACACACACACACAGTTACACTTGGAAGACGTTCAATACTGAGTTATTTGCCACATGGAGAACTGGAAACAGCTTACATTTCCATCACAAGGAGAATGTTTCTCCCAGAATAGACAAGCTGATGGTACCATGACAGGAGTGTCTTGATGATTGCTAGGGTTTCTTGCAAGTAGGAAAAGAGCAAGATGACAATAACAAAAAGTCACTCTGATTTTGGGCTTGTGCTCAAATCCTACCCATGAGACCTTGAATGAGAGCTTCCAGACACAGCTTCCTATGGCAGGGAAGTCGGGTAATAGGCTTGCTCTCAAGGCCTCTTTCAAAAGCATCACACATAACATTCAAAGACACATGGATGCAGATCCTCCAAAGTGCTAGCCACTGCTGTGTGGCCAGAGGAGGGCTATGCCTGATTTTAATTCTATCCTTTAACATTTCGTGTTTTCCCAAATTATAGACATCAAGTATGTCACCTGGAAATGTCTTGAATGAAAAGAAAATCATCTTGGAGTTGGGTAAGATGAAGATAACCTCTGACCTTAGCTGTATCCCTCTCCTCTAGGAGACAGGCGATAATAGAGTGAAGAGAGCCACACAAAGATATCTGTTCCCAGAGCACAGGGAGAGGAAGGCAGAGCTGGGGGAGAGACGGCTCTGTTTGCTCTAAGGAGGTAGTATCAAGTTTGAGCCTTGGGAAAGACAACTAACAGACAGTGGAGGACCAAAGTCCAGGGTAAATATCAGAATATACTGTTAAAAATAACAGCACAGGGACCAGAAGGCATTTCAAGGGTAGATGGGAGAGATGAGAAATTGAAGATAAGATGGCCAAGGAGAACCATGAGTCTCTCCAAGAGCACAGCCGCCCAGCCCAGGGTCTCACTCAGTAGCCAGAGAAGTGACTTGGAGAGTTCCCTCAGGGATCCCTCTCCACATAAACAAAAGCAGAGCATTCTTTACATAAGGATACAGATGCAAGCATCTGCCCTGGAGCCCTTGGTCCACTCTGCCCATTTGCTCTGATCATAATACTGCACTGGTGACCAGAGGAACCTCTGCAGCTCTTGACTCTTGTAATGGAAAGGGAGTCGTTGCTTCACTCAAGAAAAATAGTTTCTAGATGGTTTATCTCCGAATCTAAAGCTGATGCATTTGTTTATGCAGCCTGTCCTACAACTGGGAATTAAATGTTCACATTGAACTTGAAAGACAGATGCCGTAACCCCAAGGTTCTAATACAGCATAACACAACATGGCACAGCATAGCCATGCTATCTGATTTGTGAGCTCTGGAGGGCTCACCAGAAATGCTTCTTGGATGCTGCTTCTTTCTATAAGAGGCACTGACATTCTAGCAGTCTCCTTGAAACGTAAGTGTCGAGTCCAGGGCTTCTTGAGTAATCTAGTCTTCCACACGAGTGTAGTTCTCTAAATCATGGAATTCTGGATAGCAGTAAAACAATGAAGTCAAGAAAGATGGCAGACGCTGCCTGATGTGGGCCTACCTACTGAGATGACCACCATGAATAAGACTCCACTGGACAAATGGCAGAGAATTATCTCCTGCAAGGCTGAGTGGTGATTTTCGATAAGGATGATTTCAGGCAACTCATGAAGGTTGGTCGGTATGCTATTCTACTTCTAAAGCATCACAGGAAGGAGCAGGAGAGATGGCTCAAAGGCGCAGAGTGCTTACTGCCCTTTTCAGAGGACAAAGGTCACAATCATTTGGAACTTCACTTCCTGAGGAATCTGATGGCCTCCTCCAGTACCCAAGGACAATGCACACGTACATTCACACACACACACACACACACACACACACACACACACACACACACACACACACACACATTAATAAAAGTAATTTTTTTAAAAAGTCATGAAGATAGGAATAAAACATGAACACTCTGGTGTCCTTCACTCCCGGGATTCAGAAGTTCATAGAAAACTGGAAGACATACTTCCCCCATAACAATGTAAACCATGTGTCAAGAGGACATCAGATAAACACATCGAAGAAACATCTGCTAATCAAGCATAACACCAGAGGGAGAAAGAGCTACCACAGTACAGAAAAAAAGCCAAAGCAAGGGCCTATGGGTCTGAATAAAAACAAGGCTGAGGCTGGGCTCCCTGATGACCAGCAATAACACACCCTCTCAAGTCTCTGTCTCTTCATTACTGAGGCTGAGCCCAGCCCATGGGTTTACTATGAGAATCAAAGACAATGTCTTCACATCAGACTAGCGTGCTATTTGAATGGCAACAGAGTCAGAGCTCCATCATTCCTGCTAAACTAGTGTTGGGACTTTCTGAGAACAGTGAAAGTGATGTCTGAGGGAAAGTAAGGTGTCAGGATGGTTGTCATTACATTAGTTGTTGAGAAAACTTGATTAGATTTGCATCCTAAAGGTCCGAAAGCAGAAGGGAGCATGTGCAAAAGAGCTGGTAAGGGGGGGAATCCATGAGAAGGAGGTGATGGGAATGAGGGTGTCACTCATTAGACTTAATGAAGAAAGTGGCTGTTAGCAGGAGTTGGCTCACTGAGAGCTGCTGGGCTGAGCTAACTATAGTAAACAGGAACAGAGAGTAACCCACATTCTCACCACGTAACGCTAACTGGTTTCTAAAAGGAAGGCTGGTGCTTCTGTCTGCCAGTTACCATGGCATTAGTCACCCTACTTTACTACAGTGCCCAACTTCACCTGACTTTGGCCCAACTTATGATTAAATTCTACTTTTTGTTACAGGTTTTCACCTCTGAAAAAATATGATCTTCCTATTTAATGGTCATTTCTGCATCTTCTACTCTCACAGGTGGCTCTCTTGGCTTTATGGCAGGCATGGCCCTTTCTCCCTGACTTGTCTACCCTGGACTCATCCATCAGCATTACAAAACCACCATGAGGAAGATTTCAATGGAGCACAGTAGACAATGTGTTTGTTAGGAGACAGGTATCAGTTAAGGATCTTTGCAGAGAGTTCACATCTGGACAACCTGACTGATACTTACCCCCAATGCTGCAAGCTTGATTCTATTTTCACTAGACTTTTGGACCCTATAAAATAAACTCTATAGACAGCCTCACTGATGTTCACCCTGCCACAATTATGCTTTTGTCTTTAATTCATCATGGTTAATATTTTATTGACTCTGGCTAGAAATGGACCTAAAATTTTCACATTGATCATAAATTCTTCTATGTGCAAACTCAAGTTTGTTTTTGTTTCCTGGAAATCATATTGTTGTTTTCTGACAACAGCCTCCCATGGGCATGGGTGACATCGCAGAAGACTATGTTTCTCCAGATCCATAACAGGTCACAAAGGCAACCGTTAGGGAAAGAAAGGGCATATGGCAGCTCAAAGTGAAACACAAGACCTGTGGGCAGAGTGGCTCTCAGAACTCCTGTTGGTCCTCATTTCTGCATGAAACTGATATCCTCATAGACATGCCAAAGACTGGCAGCATCATAGGGGTCAATGTCAAACCAGAGAAAGCATTTGAGATGGCAGCAGGTGGCATCCAGTGTCCTGAATGTTCAGTGCTGAGTCCAGAAGGGAACCAGGAAAGCAGAACATGGGTCCCATTGGATTTGAGACTGCAGATTCCAATCTACCCAACATGGATTGGAGCTCCTGGGTCCATGTTCTTGGTGGCCCGGCTGTGGCAATCACTGGTTAAGCACTGGAGAACATGGAGATTTATGAAAGGAACCATCGTTTCAGAATCAGATGTTCAATGTGCAAGAGATGTGAACAGGATAAATCCCTACTGAGCTAAGCAAAGATCAGAGCATTTACAACGAAACTCCCACCGGATCTGATGCAACAAAACAGACAGGGCCAGAAGTATCCAAAAGTTAATTAAGGATAGGAATAGATATCAAACCATCCAGTCAGCCTAGCGGGGAAACAGTGCGAAGGAGGGAGGTCAGGCTGATGATCAACTTCTCACCTTCAGACCTCTCCTCTAAAAGCACTCTCTTCTCTGTGAGAGGGAAAATATTGGAACCTAAGACTTCTATCTTCAGACAACACAGCTGTGAGGGCAGCAGAAAGGGCAAGGTAAGAAAGAAGGGATGCCAGCCTAAACGGCAAAGCCCAGCCCTGGATGGGCGATGAGGGTCAAGGGACATGGGGACTGACGAAACTAATAAGCAAATGGAGAAAACATGGCAGAGATGTTTTCAGTGTAGGATTTTTGTATTTCACCTCAATGAATAGAGATTTGAAAAGACCTAAAGGAAAGAGAAAGAGACTGGGCTGTGAAGGCTATGGTGGCTTTATCCAACCGCATAAGGAAGCCTGCCTTAGTGGTACCCTGAGCTCACTGATGCCGAAGCAAAGGGAAGAACACGCCCAACTACAAGCTCTGCCAGCACTGGGAAAGTGCACCAAGCTCACATGCCCACCCTAGAAGAGAGGCCAGTGTAAGAGCTACAGCTAGGACAAGTAGATGGGGACTGTGAGTGTGACTATGAACATCCCCAGGGCTTTTCTATGGATGGGACAATTCCAAGCTTGATGTGTGTGTGTGTGTGTGTGTGTGTGTGTGTGTGTGTGTGTGTGTGTGTGTGTGTGTGTGTGTATGCATGAGAAAACGTGGGGAACTTGAGTGACATCTGTGACCAGTTCCCACCTCTGTTCCCTGACCTGGGTCTAGTAAAAACCCAGTAGTTATATGTGATGTTATCCATTGCAGAGGATAGGAAGGTGAATGAAAGACACACACCACTTCCCTGAAATATATTTTTTTTCCAACACAATGGTAAACTAAAAGAAAATAATCTCAACATCCCAAGTCGCATGGTCAGAAGAATCCTTGGTATAGGTTTGTAATTCCTACAGTATCAATGTGTAATTTCTATGGCTTCAATCATGTGATACCTGCAGTACCAACTATGTAACACCTACAGCTCCTACCATGTAATTTCTGCAGCTTCAATCAAGTAGTCCCCAGGGTACCAGATAAAGCATGCCTGCTTCCTCTACCATCCTAAATGAAGCCAAAGCTGATCACTACGGTAAGTTTCAATGAGTGTACCTTAAAGTCACACCCATGGGGGTGGGGGTGTAGAATTCAACCAGTTCTAGGATTTACTTAACGGTGAAACTTTTGGCTCTACATTTTCTTCCATATCTCAGTTGTTTTGATTTACAATCCTTTCAGAGGTTTCTAAGGGATCTAGTGCATTTAGTGGGCTCCTTGTGCTCACCAGGAGGCGGTCTCAGTGAAAATTTACAATCAAGGTGGGCTCTTAGAATGTATCTGTTTCCACAACTTCACAATATGTCATTATGTCATGAAGATGCTCCCTTCCTTCCCCAGGAGGAAAGGGTGGGTGGCTCTAAGCCTAAGACAGCAGCTCCTCCAACTTCCCACTGAGGCCATAGAGGTTTGTTTCACAGGCTCACTCAACGGACGACTCTGAGACTCCAAATCAGTGATTCTCTATCAGGGTTCTGTGACCATTTAAGACAGTTCCTCATTTTGTGGGTACCCTCAATCATAAAACTATTTCATTGCTACTTTGTAACTATTTACTGAAATAACGCATAATGTAAATATCTAATATGCAGGATATCTGATATGTGACCCCAAAGGAAACATGACCCACAGGTTGAGAACACTGCTCTAGACCCATCTTCCTGCACTCTTGGAATGAGTTTGCAGGTATGAACCACACTTGTAGAACTTCTGGTCCACACTGTAATGTTACAGATTAGACAGTGAACATCCATTCTTAGACTGCACTAAAAAGGTCACAGAATATCTCATCAAATCTTTCAAAACCACAGTCTGTAATTGTCAAGACCTGAAGAAGCAGCCTCATGTAAGCTTCAGATCTGTGTTCTTCCAAAGTCAACTTGAACTCTTGAACAGTGCAATCTACTCATTCTAGAGCATAAAACAGACACTCCACCAGCACAGAAATACTTCCCCATGCCAGAAATAAAGAACAGGTGTCCTGCATGCCTACTGTGTGCCAAGTTCTGTGCTGAGCTCTTGACTACCTTCCAATGAGAACCCTTATATGGAAAGACAAAACACAGAGAAGCCAATTTTTCTAGAGTCCCACAGTTGATAAGTAAAACATAAAGGTTCCAACCCAACCAGGCTATCCCAAATCTCAACCTTGAAACTGTAAGTAGCTTTGTGCCACTTCAATATCTCTTGGAGAAGATAGAGATTGACTTTACTGCTATGTTAATGCACTACCAAATGTAAACCATTAGAAAGCTATTTTGTAACAGAGAGATCAAGACCACCACAAGAACAGCTAACCAGGGTTCATAGCGGCTCACAGAGACTGATGATAATCCGGGAGGGAGCCGGTATGAGTCTTACCTAGGTCCTCTGCATGTACTCGATGGTTATAGAGTTTGGTGTGTTTGTAGGATTCCTAATAATGGGGGCAGGAGCTGACTCTGACTCTTTTGCCTGCTTCTGGGACCCCTTTTCTCCTACTGGTTTGCCTCATCCAGCTTGATATGAGGGTAAACTTGTTATGCAATGTTTGGTCTATATCCCTGGGAACCCCGCTCTTTTCTGAAGGGACGCAGAGGAGGAGTGGATTTGGAGGAGGTAGGAGGTGGAGAGGGGGAACTAGGAGGAGTGGGGGGAGGAGAAAATGTGATTGGAGGTAATATATGAGAGAAGAATATGAGAGAGAGAGAGAGAGAGAGAGAGAGAGAGAGAGAGAGAGAGATGTCTTGTTTGTAGAGGTTGGCCATTGTTGCTTTTTAAAGTTGGGGGGGAGGGGTAGCTTGAGTTCGGAAGTCAGAGGACAATTTACAGGAGTTGATCCTCTCCTTCCAATATGTGGGTTCTGGGAATTAATCTCACATCCTCAGGCTTGGATGAAGTCACTCTCACTCACTGCGCCACCTCATCAGCACCCCTGTGTCTTTTATTACTAGCACTAATAAATCATTTTTGCAATCTCTAAGTCAGCATTAGCAATGGAATACCCTCACATTCTCTAAAGCAGACGCACATGAGAATCAGTGATGTTGTCGTCTTCCTATGACAGTGTTTGGCAGGTCTTTAAGATTGCCTCTTGGCTTGACTTTCTCAGCGATTGAACTGGTCCTAAGATGCCATTTTCAAGAAAGATGGACAATCGTGTCCCTTTATGGTAAACACAAATGAAAAAAAAAAAAAAGTTGCTGCCTTATGCAGCACCAAGTAGGAGCGGGCGCTGGTTTGTGCTCTGGGAACGCTCCGAGGGCCTGGCACCAAACCCCATCCTGTTCCTGCCCCTCTCTTCCTTTCCATCAATTATTCATTGTAATGGGGAGAGGGACACTTCAGAGACTTCAGATACATGTGACACCACTCAGAGACATCCACCCCTCCATCCCTGTTCTAGCAATAGCACCGTAGAGGTGTGTGCAGAGGTACACAGGCCTGTAGGGGATCACATCGACCCTGTAACTGTAACTCGCCATGGAGAAAAACTAAAACATTGTAGTTGTTGCCGTTGTTGTTGTTGTTTATGTTGTTGTTGAAGACATTCTTCTGTTTTTCTGGTTGCAACAGGACAGAAGTCTGAATAGGTGGGTTAAAAACTGGCAAAATGGCAAGTTTTGTGGAAGTTTAAGATTATTGGGCCCAGATAGGCATAGGGCCCATATCTGTGATCCCAGCACTTGGGAGGCAGAAGCAGAAGGATCTCTGTGTGTCTAAGGTCAATCTTTTCTACATATCAAGCTCCAGGATGGCCAGGACTACATAAAGAAATCCTGTGTCAACAAAACAAATTACCACCACAATAATAATAATAATAATAATAATAATAATAATAATAATAGTACCCCCAGGACCCTGCATTAAGGAGCAGTGATGAGATATGAGCAAACACAGGCCATAGACAGAGCTTAAAGGTGCTATTTTCCAAAAACCCTTCTAGAACCAGATGGACAGCCAGGGAGCCGCAGAGGAACCTAGACCCTGCTACTTTCATAGAAGCACCAATTCATATACAAAGAATATAGATGAGGACGGTTTTATCTCAAACTTTAGAGAATGATAACTACAAAGTCACAATCTTGAAGCGGCCCTCCTTTCACTCCTGGGATTCTGAGAAGGCAGAACTCCTGCTACAGTGAGGACGTTTGTGTTAGTACGGCTAACACATGCAAAGGACACCGGACACCCTGCAGTACCAACCCCATGAATGTCCGCATGAGCCTTGAAGTGAACTAGAGGTGAAGCCATTAATCATTCACCCAGCCCCTCTGCTTTCTCATTGACTTCTAAATAATACAAGAGATGTCTGTTCCAATCAGCCGAGAGATCCAGACAGCCACAGTGAGTAAAGACAAGCCGAGCCCACTTTCCTTCTTTTGCTAGCAAAGAAAATTTGCTGTCTGAATTCATCCCTTCTTGAGTTAATTCTATATCACCAGAGCGTTGGTTCAGAGTCCCAGTAGATAGGGGAGTCATTAGGAAAGCTATTTTGAAGACTTCTCTACCCATCAATCAGGAAAGGGAACAAGCAATCATATTTTAAAACCATGCTCCAGAAATTCTAGAAGAAATCCTTACATTTATAAACCAACTCAAATGGAGAGGAGGCAATTTGCGAAGCAGCATCTTGCCCCCATCCCTTGAAGGAACCTAAGAATCTTGGTAGAAAATGATGCCCAGACTAAAAGTACCAAACTCATCACACCAACTGCACAAGCCCACAGCAAGGACGGCACTTACAGAGGGGAGAAAGCAAAAGCTGAGAACATACCGTGGAGCTGCTCAATCAGCCAAGAGCTTCTCTCTCCTCAGAGCCTGCTTGTCTCTTAGCCCACTGGAGGAGGGAGGACTTTATAGTCATACACATCCCACCCCAGCCCCGCCTCCTGCCCTAAGCTTCTTTGAAGAGAAGAAATACAGAAAGAAAAAAAGAAAAGAAAAAGTCATACCATGCAAGAGCAATTTTAGCAAATGAATAGAGAGACAAGCAGTGCCTAAGAATGCAGAAATGCTAAGATGGTAATTATTAAATTCCAGTAAGGTAAGCATCCCTGATTTCCATTCTTGGCTTGCCAATAGAATTAATTCATACTAAAACCTAATTTCTACAGTTAGTGGCACATTTTAAAAACCACAAATGAGATGGGAAATGCTCATCATGAAAAATGGTGAAATTAATTCAAGAATTAAAATCCTTAATTAAGATTAGAAAAACACTCTTCAGTGGAAGTGATTTAACCCACATTCCTCTTTTTCATATTTGTAGATTTTTCAGCTCTATCTTTCATTCAGCCTTGGGCTGCCTAGGCAGGGCTTGGGAGTGTGTCACTGAAGCTGAGCTGGGTCAGCTTTGCTAATTCACAGACACTTCCACCTAAGTCCCCTTTACTGTCTTCCTGTCCAGACCAGAAAAGAGAAGATGTAAGAAGAAATGAATGAATGGCCAGTGGATAGATTTCACCTTTAAATCACACCACCAACACGATGCCTTCGTTCTAACTGGGGGTCATTGGCTATTGTCTCCAGTTTATGATTACATGTGAGGTGTAAGCTATCAATATGTAGAAAGAGGGGAGTATGATTTCAAATTTGATAACATGGGCTAAAAAGAGAGCTCAGTCAATCCATTGGCTGCCTAGAAAGCAGAAGGGCTTGGCTTTGATCCCCAGCATCCACACAAAAACCGGATGTGTGTGTACAGGGGTGTACCTGGCAATCCCAGCATTAGGGGGGTAGAAACTGGAAAATTCTTGGGCCTTACTGACCATCTAGTCAAATTAAATCAGTAAAAGTCCAAGTTCATTGAGAGACTCTATCTCAAAAAATAAAGTGGATAGAGCTAGAGAGATGGCTCAGTGGTTAACAATGCTGGCTGTTCTTCCATAGGATGAGAATTCAGGTCCCAAGACCCATATCAGGCAGCTCACAACCACCTGTGACTCAGCCTCCACTCCCTTTTCTGGCCTTAGCAGACACCTAGGTGGACATGACAGACATACAGATATATAATCATAAAATAAGGTAGAGAGAAATTGAGACGTGTCAACCTCTGGCCTCCACATGCATACCTAAGCACACATAAGGCTGGTGGCATGAGAAACATAAGCACAAAGGAGTTCGAGATTGGGCAGAATGCGTATCAAGAAATACTTCTGTAGAGACAGATGTCTGAGCAAGCTCTGGAAGCAGAGCTGGATTCCTGTGGCAGTTCCCATAGATGGTATTTTCAGTGCCCCTTCAAGCAAACAGGGGCAAAAAAGATATCAGACTGAGGTCTCTAGTGTGAACACCCTAATCATGACTCAGGTAACAAATGTTGTAGCAGTGGCCAAGTGCAAGGCCGTGGGGCCAGGCGGGTGCTTGGAAAGTGGAACAAAGGTCTCTTCCTGTAAGTGAGGAAGCCTGTGAGAGGAGATCCTACCAAAAAGTCAGGCAGGGAATCAGAGGACTCTCAAGATCACTCTTAAGAATAGATCTGGGACTGTAGCATCCTCCACCCTGTGATCTCCTTCCCTACCCCACACTCTTGCACCTGTACCTCTAGATGGAGCCAGCAAACCCAGGCTTCTCTTCCCTTGATTTGCACCGGAGGCAGCAAGAATCTTCAGAGGAAGCCAGGAATCTGAACACAAAACCTAAATAGAAAAATCAACCAAACTGGAAAGGACTAGAAACAAAGAAAGACACTGGGGTCCCCCTTCTAGCTCCCTTGTGAGGGATGCCTGTGTGTGTCTGCCAGAATGTCATGAGGGAGCTTAGAAGGTCTTGACTTCAAGCTAAATTTCCAAGGGTAGAATCAAAGCGCGTGTTGTCAAATGACTGGTACAGGTTACAACACAGTTGTACGATTTCATCGTGGGCTCAATGGGTAACAAGAGAGAAAACCTGTAGGGGCAGAAGACTTGCTGCAGTCTGCTGCCTGGGGGCCATGCTGGGAAACTTGAGCTGAGACTAGATGGCATCATGGCACTGAAGACTCAGAGCCTGACCAGACTTTGAAGTTGGGTAGGAGACTTGGATGTGCTGTGACAGTCACCATGTGTTGGTCCTTACTAAGAGGAAGAGAAGCAAGGCAATATATCTGTGATGCTGAGCATCAGGAATGGATGAGAACTAACCCTGAGGGACAAGAAAGCCTTGGGCAGATCCTTCCTTGAAGGACCTCAGACCCTGGAGAGATGCCTGCACTCTAGGACTACAGCTGCTTTAGGCTTTCCTGCAAGCATGGCTCAACCTTTCTATGTCCTACAAAATGCTGCATGCAGTCTCTATTATGATCTGAACTTTGTCCTTCTAACATATTACATTGAAGAGCGGACTCTTTGCACCCACCAAGTATGAGCCTACTTAGAAATACGGTCTTTAGAGTGATGCTTAAAGGGCTAAGGATCAGTTGGTAAAGTACTAGCAATGCAAGCATGAGGACCTGAGTTTGGATCCCCAGAAGCCACTTAAAAAGCTGGGATTGGGGTGCACATCTGTAATCTCTGTGCCAGGAAGTCAAAGGTAGACAGATTTCTGGAGCTCACTGGACAGCCAGCCTGGTAAATCAATAAGCTCCAGTTCAGTGAGAGACTGTCTCAAAAACTAAAGTGGCAAGTGATGGAGGAAGACAGCCAAAGCCAAACTCTAACCTTCAGATGCATGGACACACATGTACACGCCCACATGCACATAGCCATAAGAACACAGGCACATATTATACAGCCACCACCACCACAACAACACATAGCAATGAGGTGATAAAGGCAAAATGGAGCTATCAGATTGAGTTTTGTTCTACTTTTTAAAAAAGAGCCTTCATAGAAACACACAAACAGAGTAGTCCTGTGAAGACCCACAGAGAAGATGCCCACCCACAAGGCACAGGGAGACCCCTTAGTGGTACTACCCTAGCACCTTGACCTCAAGCTGCAAGTCTCCAAAACCGAGAGGAAAGAAATGACTCTTAGCACCACAGATGCCCAAGAAAAGCAAAGAAGTCTCATGGATGCTGTGGTATGATCCTTCACTGTCTTCCCAGCAAAGCAGCTTGATCTAAACGTGCAGAGAGAAGCATCAGGAGCCAAGAAAACCGTTTGCATCTCTAAATGATGACAGTGAAACCAGGAGGGACTTCCTCATTTATTTATTTTGGTTACTAAAGTCAAGTTATTCACTTTAACTCATAAGTTTTCATTATTCATCCAAACATCTTGTTATAAAAAAACAATAAGCCATCATCTGGCCAGACCAATCAAGTTCCAGTTAAGTATCTTTAGCATGTCCTGAAAGCCATCTAGAATCATCAAGAAGTGAGCAAAAGAGTTGGAGAGATGGCTCCGTCAGCCCACGTGCTTTCAAGATCTAATTGGTAGGTCCCAGAACCCCCACAAAAGCCAGGCTCACTGCTGGGCAGGTGGAAGCAAGTGAGACCCACTGGCCAACCAGCCTACCTGAGTCTGTGAGCTTCAGACAGAGAGATCTTGTCTCAAAAAATAAACACGGCAGTGCATAGTCCTGAGAGACATATTCCTGGAACCTAGGCCCCATGGCCTCTGGCAACAGTGGAGTGAGACAAAAGCAGTCTTGTGGCTGTGCCAGATGTTTCGAATAAGTGATGGTTCATTGCTTAGCCCTAAACAAGATGCTTCCACCATCCTTCACAAAGCTTAGGGAGCTCTGTGGAGGAGAGGGCATAGAGACGGCAAGAGCAGGAGCGAAGGGAGCAGGCTACAGAATGCTGTCTCCTGGATACGACACGGCACTTACAATCATGGATTCTCGATAAACACAGATGCCTGCACAAGAGAGAGCCCATCCATAGCCAGATAAAGATGGGAAAAGGACTCGGGGGCTGCTGAATTAAATGAATAGATTCAAGGAAAGGAGGAGTAATTGCCTTCAGCTATGTTCACACTGGTGACCCCCGACCTGGCTCCAATAGATCATCTCAATCCAGTGATTACACAGATGGTCCCCATTAAACCAGTGGGTCTCACAACAAGAATAACAATCATGGATCTGAAAGGAGCAGGTGAAGGCAGGAGGCAGGAGATAAAAGAGGGATGGGAAGAGGGTAACTAGAATGCATTATATACCTGTATAAACTCATCGAAAAACCAACTTAATTTAGAAAGAAGGCAAGGTAAACAGCTCTTTAGGAACAAGAGCTGAGGTTGGCCTCTGGCCTCCGTGTGCATGCAACACCACAGTCACACATGCACCTGCACACACTAGAATGCACAAGGACACACACACACGAATACAACATGCAGGCATGCACGTACACACGTACACACACATGCACACATGCAAGCACTCACACAAAAGAAAAATAAAATTTAAAAGATGAGATCAATAAAAGTAAAAATACAGGCAGAGTGGAATGAGTTTGGGTGTGCAGCCTAAAGGTTTGCCATTTTACCCAAGACTTGACAAAATGCCCCAATTCATCTGATTAGGCAGACTTATTTTTAATGTAGGTGGTTGCACTATCTCTCAGTACCAGGAGATGGCAGCCATAAGCAAAGCCATCCAGCTCCATCCACCAAGCAGGTTTCATAGGTGAGAAACAGTGTTGGCCTTGGTGGCTCCTCCATGGATCCTTGTCCCCACTAAGATAAACACAGGTACCCATGTACTGTCTGCAAAATCCATAGACACTGGCTGTCCCGGCTCTGCTTTCTGGATGTTTGTCCTATGAGAACTCTTATCAGAACTGGGTGAACTGGAAGTGGCTGGCAGTGATAGCTACAAAGCACTTGATACCACCATGCACTGAAAACGTTCTGGGTGGCAAACTCTCTGTGTTGTGGATTGCATCTGAAATGCACTCACACATGCATAGGCTCACATTCCAACTACTTACCCCCAGCCATTAGAGCAAGGCTGAAGTCTATGGAGCTAGTCAGAGGTGGGGAGATGTAGCTTATTAGAGGTTAGACTGAGATCTAGAGTCCAGCCCCTAATTCCAGCACTCTGCTTCCTAGTCCACCCAATGTGAGCAATCAATGCCATATGCTCCCAGCCCCGCCCCCCCAGACTGAGCCCCACCCCATGCTTTTCCCCCTCTGGTGGACTGAACCCTTTGAAACCATGAGCCAAAACAAGTCCTTCCCTCCTATAAGTTGCTCCTGTCAATTATTTTGTCACAGTGATGGAAAGATAGCTGTCATGTGGTATATATTTTACTTCAACGAAAATCATTTTGAAAAGATTGAGTGAGATTAGTTCTGGTTTGACTCTGGTACTTTGCTCGATCCAGTATTGTGAACAAAGATGGAATCCTGTCACCTTGCCTCAGGTGTGTCCTCAAAGGGCCAGCTATGGTGACAGACCAACCCAATTAGAATCCTTCCTACCTGGGAGTGCAGAGATGACTCAGCAGTTAAGAGAGTGCTAGCTCACTGTTCTTGCAGAGGACCCAAGTTTGATTCCCAGCATCCATGCTGGGTGGTTCACAACAGACTGCAAACCCGGCCTGAAGTAATCTCAAGTCTCTGGCCTCTGAAGGCATCTGTACTCATGTGCTCAGACTCACCCCTCCACACACATAGACATTACTTAAAATAAAATAAATCTTTATGAAAAGAATTGCTTCCTACCTCTAATGCCTTTGTCCTCTGTGATTCTGTTTGTTTTGTGGAGGACTATAGGGAGAAGGGGACTTTATCGTGCTGCCCAACCCACATGAAGCAGTGGCATGCTCACGTGTCCCATCAACATTGAGCTCCACTGCATACTCAGGTCCTATGCCTACACTGTCGATGACACACACAGAATGAAGCCCGAGGATCCTATGCTGAACTTGCAGACCAGGGTCCCCAGAGAGGCATGGCCCGAGGAACTTGATGCTTCTTAAGTTTAGCAGAGCTTGAACATTGCAGCTCCAAAGAAGCAAATATCACCAAGAGACAGCACAGGGCAGGTAGGGCCAGGATGCTGTCCTCAAGTATAAAGCAAGGCAGGCAGGAATGGAGGAACGACACAAAGAAGCTACTGATTCTATCCCAACCATTCATCATCTTATGTGCCAAGATAGGAAAGTGGGTGGTTAAAGTGAGCATAGGGAATTCCAACCCGAACTTGGGAACCACAGTCACGAGAAGGACTTCCAATACACACAAACAATCCCTCTAAAGAGGAGCAAATGGGCTCTTTGCCTCCAGTGAACCGGCAGTCCCGTGGCAAGTTGCTCCAATGCTTTTAACCCTATAAGGTGCCCCCTCTTACCATAAAAAACTGGAACACCAACAGGAGGGCCAGACACTCACTGGGTCCCCCTTCCATCTTCCCAGACTGCTCCTTCTCCAACCCCATTACTCCCACGCCTGCTTGAGGCCCTCTGCTCTCTCAGGCACTGAGTCCAGCTCTTCCCCCATGGAGATGGTACAGAGCATCACAAAGCAGAGTCCTGTCCTCTCTGAATGAGTTTGTTCCATGAAAGATGCTTAAAGGGAAGATTCCTTTGATGACTATGCAGAGAGTCTACCTTCATGTTAAGGCCACACAGGGTCTATGCTCTTCTCCCACCCTTCTACATAGGTCAGGGCCTTGCCCTTCCCAGAAACCCAGGTCCTCCCCCCAAGGCTTTGACAAGGAGAGAGGCATCAGACACAGTTGGGTGGACACATCATCCAGAGACAACTTCCCATTCTGGAAGGGGAGTAATTGGGAAGGCTAGCACCGCCTAGACTTAGTCCTGGCCAAACTTATTGCCTCTGCCACCGCACTGCTGTGACTACAGGCATGCAGCACCATGCTCAGTTTGTCATAGACATCTGCTTCTGCAAGGTTCTGGCTCAGATGTCGCACTGACTATGAAATCAGTGTCTACCCCACATGCTACAGAGATGAAGATACAATACCTGAGGACTGGTCACTCTAGCAACAGCACCTGAAGACCGCTAACCATCAGAAGGGTTTATGAATCCAAGCTACTGATGTCAGTGATGCTACAGAGCCAAGTTTGGTGGCATAGACCTATAACCCCAGCATTTGGGTGGCTGAGGCAGGACCATAGTGAGTTCAAAGCCAGTCTGGGTCTTAAAAACCAACTAACCAATCAACAAACAAAATGAGCCAAGCGTGGTAGGTCACCCCTAAAATGTCAGCAATTAGGATCTCCAGTTAGAGACCAATGTGGACTACATATTGAGACCCTTTCTCAAAAGATACAATGGATGGATGGATGGATGGATAGATAGATAGATAGATAGATAGATAGATAGATAGATAGATAGATAGATGGATGGATTTTTTAAAAAGAGTTCAGGAGACCTAAATCATTTCAAAAGACCTCCAAAACTTTATTTAAACTGTATAGTTAAATGTTTGCCTTCAGATAGCCTGCCTTCAGCAAAGCTGAGAAGAGGCGGGGGTAGGCTTTTGAGGAATGCATTCCCTTGCCTCTGTTAGTGCTTTAGTGCCTGAGCGAGACAGAAAGTATTAAAAATTCACATGGCCTTCAATTTGGCCTATCTGACCTTGCCCTGTCTCATTTTAGAGCTCTGGGCTTTAAAGGGCTCTAATAAGAGCCCATTTCTTCCCTTTTATCCAAATTACTGAAACTTTGAGATCACAGAAAGAGCTCTGAGTGATTCCTGACCACTCTTATGTGGTAACAGCACAGCAAAGAACACATATTCCAGGCCCATGTGGCTTCTCAGAGCCATTGCTGGGCTTCTGACCAAGGATGAAGCACCCTCCCTTAAAAGCATGGTGGCCGAGGGTGATGGAGGTAATGGAGGGAGTAGGGGTAGCCATGCATAATTAGGGTCATTAGTAGCATTGCCATTCCACAGAGGGCCCTGAGGGCAGAAGGGTTCGAATGTCAGAGATTAAAATAGCCAGGCCATCGCATATGGGAATTAAATATTTGCCCCAAAAGTAACCTGATGGGAAAGACATTTTCCAACAAGAGAGGGGATGCCGTCATAGTATGCTAGCCCCTGTGGCCTTGTCCCTACCCAGGCACTAGCTGCTGTAAGCACTGAGCTAGGGGCTGCAAGCCCCTACACAAGGAAGTCTGCCCAACAAAATCAAGTTAGATGAGAAAGAAATGGATGCCAGTTTTAAGATTCTGGTCTCTTTGGGTGAGACATCTCATCCAAAAATTCAGATAGATTTTTATTAAGTATGTATAGATTATAAATAATGTATGTCACATATAGCACCTATATGTTATATATGGTATATATTTATACATACACATATATGTGTGTATGTGTGTGTATATATATATACACACATATATGGTCAGAAGCCCAGCGATGGCTCTGAGAAGCCACATGGGCCTGGAGTATGTGTTCTTTGCTGTGCTGTTACTACATAAGAGTGGTCAGGAATCACTCAGAGCTCTTTCTGTGATCCTTCCTGTCTCCGCCTCCACAGCTCTGGGATCGTGAGTTCATGCCATCACTTCTGGATTTTTATATGGGTGCTAGGGATTGAACTCAGGTCTTCATGCTTGCTCAGCAAGCACTTGACCAACTGAGCCATCTCCCCAGATCCATGGATTCCTATTTTTAATAAGCTTTCAAACACAAACTCTCATGTGAGGTGCACTCACCTGTGGCAGAGCAGATGTACTCATCAGCAAGAAATGAAGTCAGTCAAGCAAAGCAGAACTCGGAGTTCATTGTATCTGGGCTGCGCTTGAAGAGGCTGCCACTTCGGATGAGGTTCATCCCCCTCAACCCATCCTTCCTGGAGATGGTGTTACAGGGCATCTAAATGCCTAGCCCTTACTTGGTTCTAAATCTAAGCACCTCGACAGCCAAATGCCGTGGTGCTTCTGACAGACTTAACTTATAAAACACGATGTTTTTATTGAATGGGTCTCACAATTATGGGATATGGTATAATTTTCAAAGTGTTTGCTACCTACAGAATTCTGTTTCTCATTGCTACAGCAATGGGTCTGGAGTAGTCTCTCCTGTGGGGTGTCCACCAGAGAAGACTAGGACATGGGTTTAAGCCAAGAGAAAGTCTTTATTAGCCAGCCGGCAGCTATACTGGATCTTTGGGGTCCTAGGGTAGCACTAAGCCTTTCTCACTGTAAGCTTTACTCACTTCTAAGCCTTTATGCACAAAAGCCATATTCTGTGTTGACATACTTCAATTAACAAGAACAGTTAGCTAGAATCACAACTGCAGAGGCCAAAAAGTAAGGTTAGTTCATTTAGAGACTTCCCCAGAACTATGACATTGATAAATTAGGTCTTTGTTTTAGTTCTGGCAGGTGGTGCTGTCTAAGCACTGAGTTTTATGGCCTGATTAGTACTACCATCATGGAGTCAGTTACGTTAAGGTTTGGGGGGAAGGGAGAATACTACAACCTCCTTCTGAAGAAGAACAAAATAATCCACAAATGGGGAGGCCAAAACTGAGGTCAACTGGCCCCATCGCTTTGGAGTCTGGTGAGGACGGTAAGTGACCATGGCAGAGGCACAGACCTGAGCATGTTGACACATCAGGAACTATAAAACAGGAGGAAAAGAAACCTTTTGAGGGCATGTCCCCAATGGCCTAGGGAATTTTTTTAAAGCCACACCTTCTAAAAGTCCACAGCATCCCCCAAGAGGCAAGCTTTTTTATTTGGGCATTTCAGGAGCATTGTTCATGTTTAAAACAGCCCTGTCTCATCTGCTTTTCCAGCTCTTGAAGACAGGTCACATGACTTCTTTGTATGACTGATGAAATTAATGAAAAATTATGGGCCAGAACGGCAGCTGAACCTTGTTGAGGTGAGGTCTCTTGTTTCTGTCGAGCTGCATACTGCAGACAAGTTGGCCCATGAGCTTCCAAGCGATTCCTTGGTCTCTAGCTCCCATCTTGAGGTAGGAGCACCAGATGCATGCTGCTTGCCAAGTCCAGTTAATATCAGTGCAACGATATCACCTCCACCTGAGGTGCATTGTGCTCTTTAAGGGTGTTCTTACTGAAGATCACGTCTAGGACTCCCAAAGCTGATAAATGCAACATGAAAATTCCTCTTCTAGCTCTAGATATGAAGAAGAGGCTGACAGGGCCCCGCTAGTGGCAAGGCGTCTTTTCCTCTCTTACTTCTGCCTTTTCCTTCCTTCCTTCCTTCCTTCTTCCTTCCTTCCTTCCTTCCTTCCTTCCTTCCTTCCTTCCTTCCTTCCTTCCTTCCTTCCTTCCTTCCTTCATTTCTGTCATCCATCCCTCCTCCCTTTCCTTCCCTCCTTTCCACCCCGTCCTCCTTCCTCCTCCTCTCCCCATCCTCTCTTCTCCTCTCCCTTCCATCTTTCCTTCCTTCTCTCCTTCCTCTGACCTCCCTCTTCTCTTCTTCCTTCATCTCACGGATGCACATCAGAAGGCTACTGCACCCATCAGATGATACTGGATATGTGGAAATTTCAAAAATAAATGAAATGCTTCAGTTTTTGAGAAGGAGTGTTTAATCACAACTAGACACATTGCAGGCAGACTATAATATAGGCCAAAGGATAAGATGGTTCCCAACTATATTCACTAGAACCTATGATGTTCTTTGTTTTTGTTTTGTTGCTTCTGATTTTAATATGTTTGTTAATTTTCTGTCATACACCAAAATCAAGCTAGCTGGGGGTAGGAATTGGTCCCTTGTATTTTCCATTGTATTTTAAGCAGCTAAACCAGAACCTGGACTAAATTTAGTGCTTGGAAAACCATAACTAAATAACAAGAGAAGACAAAATGGAGATGAGAAATGAGACTCAGTGGAGTGGGGGAAGCGCCTGCTCCACACAGCCTGACAACCTGAGTTTGTTCCTTGGAGTTCATGTGAAAGATCGGGACTTGGCAAGCAGCATGCATCTGGTGCTCCTACCTCAAGATGGGAGTTAGAGACCAAGGAATAGCCTGGAAGCTCATAGTCCAACCTACCTGCAGTATGCAGCACAGCAGAAACAAAAGCCCTCGCCTCAACAAGGTGGAAGGAGAGAATCAACTCTCAAAAGTTGTCCTCTGGCCACATTTGTGCTGTGGTATGTGTGCAAACTCCACATACATGCATGCACGAACACACACATACACACAATGAAAAGAGGAGGGGACTTGTGGCCTTAAGCCATGTTTGTGGTATTTATTGAACAGTACAAACTGAACGCAGGAGTTGAACACTGATACGGTCTCACGTAAGCAGGACATTTTAACTCCCTCTTCAGTTTCCTTCTCTTTGTGGAGGATTCAATTGGTTTACAACCTCACAATATCATATGAAAGTGACAGAAAGAGACAGTGGAAATGAACATATCCTTTCTCCATTTTATTAGCCCTTTTGAGTGGCTGGAGTTCAAATGCTTGCTGAAGGGTGACTTCATAGCAGCCTAAGCATGGTGTGTTACAGGCAGGCACAGCATACACTATCCTGTCTGATGACTCAGCTTAGAAGACACCAGTTGAGAGCATCATCAGCACTGTGAAATTAATTTATTGACCCTGATTAATTGACCCATTGGCTGTTATAACTGAGAAAATATGAGAAATATGGTGGGAATCCAGACAAAGTGGTTATTTATATTATGTTCTCAAGAAAACAAAACAAACAAACTTACAGCAACAACAACAAAAACAAGCCAGTAACTCAAGCACAGAGCAGAACCAGTCTATGAAGCAGAGCAGCTATAGGTCACAGGACCTATAGCTGAATTCATGTATATTTTAAATTTATTTTGGGGCACTTTCACTAACCCAGGGATGGAAGAAATCATTTGGGCTCATTTATGTTCAATGTCTTCCTGTGACTTTTTTAATATGAAGTTGATTCCTGTCCAAGACTAGAACTCAGGTATAAAACACTTCCCCCTCTGGTACCTGTCTTAGTCATGGTTTCTATTTCTGCACAAAACACCATGATCAAGAAGCAAACTGGGGAGGAAAGGGTTTATTCAGCTTACACTTCCACATTGCTGTTCATCACCAAAGGAAGTCAGGACTGGAACTCAGGCAGGTCAGGAAGCAGGAGCTGATGCAGAGGCCGTGGAGGGATGTTACTCACTGGCTTGCTTCCCCTGGCTTGTTCTTATAGAACTCAAGACTACCAGGCCAGGATGATACCACCTACAATAGGCCCTCCCTTTGATCACTAATTGAGAAATATGATCTCATGGGGATATTTCCTCAAAGGAGGCTCCTTTCTCTGTGATAACTCCAGCTTGTGTCAAGTTGACACCCAAAACCAGCTCAATGCTTTTAGAGATGGGTTGTGACCAGCATGATGACCCTGCATCTGCCGTGGTTCCTGAGACAGGCAGTACCTAGTAACGAGTGATGTTTCAGTAAGTTGATTGAGTTATTCAGAATCCTACCATCAGAGCTATTTCTGTGACCACTCTGTAGAATGCGATGGGAAACTGAGCAAACAGGATCCCCATCTATGTTTCCACCTCCCGTGGTCTGATATTCCCTACCCCATTTGAAGGTTAAAAGCCACCTTTATCAGGAGACTCTTGTCTGCAAATGAATTTATTTCTAGGGTCAAGTAATAATAATAAAAAAAAAAAGTAGACTCATAACAAGACCCAATCCAGAAATACACATAGGAGGGCTCTCAATGATTCTCTTCCCCACTTCCTTCTCTTCTCCTCCCCCCTCTCCTCTTCCTCAATCTCCCTCTCCTCTCTCTCACAATTCTTTCCCACTTTCCATTTTCTATCTTCTTTTTCAGCAAAACTCTTGCCAATTCCAGCACAACTGCTTTGAGTAACAGTAAGGAGTGGGTACCCTTCTGTCACCGGTGAGAATACTGAGTCAAAACTACAAAGTGATAACTCTATACAGCTTGCTAACAATGACTTGTCTGTGTTCTAGCTTGCTAGAAAGGATCCATTTGCCTGATACCCCAGAAACCCCACTTGTAGTGGTGAGTCATTTTCCCGAGCAGAAAGAGCCATGTAATGGTTTCAGACGCTCCTTCAGTTGTCCCTGCTTGCTTGCCCCTCGTTGCTCTTTCTCTGAATGACAGCTCTGTTAACAATGTGAACTCAGAGCATGAGAAACTCTGTCCATGCCCAGAGCGCCCCTTTCATTGTAGAATCATGTGCCCAGGTGGATCTCTCTTTGCTGGGCTGTGAACTTGCTCTTAGGCCAACCTGCATGTGGGATGTGGCTGTCAGCTCTTGCACACTGCTGAGGTGTTGGAACTGTGAGACCCTGCTCACGGTGACAAGGCACTGAAGTGTCATTGTGGGGCATCCTAGCCTTCACTATCACTCTCTTTGATGGCATCATGCAGGCCAGAAAGTCAGGTAGAGTCAGAAGAAGTAAGGAACAACAATTGAATCCTGCATTTCTCAGCCACCCATGTTGACAGGGAAGTCTTGACACTGGGAGCAGTTGAAAGCAATTATTGAAAGCCATTTAAATTCTAAATACACTGAATTTTAGAGAAAAAAATTGCAATGAAATGACACTTTCATTAAAAATATATGAGGTTGTTTCCAGTAATTATAGATTAGCTCGGATTCTTCTTTCATTGGCCATTAATTTATATCAATTATTTATTGAGTCCTGTGAATCTGTAGGCTAAGAACCACTTAGCACTGGGAGCCCAGATGTGCTCTTTAAAGGGACAGACTATAGCTTCTGTTTGGATTATTTTTTTCCCCATGACTGACACAAAAAGAAAAAATCAGCAGTTGAAATGAAAGCCCATTTTAAAAATTTTAAGATAGGGTCTCATGACCAGGAATAGTGGCACACACCTTTAATCCCAGCACTTGGGAAGCAGAGGCAGGTGAATCTCTGTGAGCTAGAGGCCAGCCTAGTCTACAAAGCAAGTTCTGGGACAGCCAGGGCTACACAATGAAACCCTGTTTCAAAAAGCCCCTCCCCCCAAAAAAGATAGAGTCTCATGGATCCCAGGCTGTCCTTGAACTCACAATGTAGCCAAGGATGCCCTTGAATTTTTGATTTTCTCCCTCACTTCCCAAGTGTCATTAAAAAAAATACTAACATTTATTTTCATTTTATATGTATATATGAGTACCTGCATGTACGTGCATACAATGCCCCCAGGAGGCCAAGAAAGCATTGGATCCCCTGTAACTAGAGTTAGAGGCAATTGTGAGCCACCATGTGGGTTCTGGAAACCATGTCCTCTTGCACAATCAGAAAGTGCTCATAACCACTGAGCCATCTCTCTGGCCCCATCACATGCCACACTTCTTAATGTACAGCTATTTCCCTCATCCTCTGCCACCTAAAGTTATGCTGAGAATTCTTGCAACTTATTTTTGCTCTTTTCCTCTCCAATCCAATGGAAGATTGTCTTTCTAATAGAATCTCTGGTGGCCCAAAGTGGTGGACACTGTAGGAATTGTCCTGACTCACTGGGTGACCTGCCCACACCTATAAGACTGGACCCTGTTCAAGTTCCTTCATCACATCTGATCACAAAAAACAAATAGAGAATGCTCAGCCCCTGGGCACCAAGCAAATTCAAAATTCAGATCTAGCACTGAGCTCACATGCTGTATTCTCTCTAACTCTGTACTGTTTGCTGGTTTTAAGCATTTATTGATAACGAAAGAGGCTTCTCTATAGAACACAGATTCTTGAGGACGTCTCAGTGAGACTGTAGCATAACATGAATAGGGATGATAGTTTTCATATCCAGATGAACTCACTGCATGGGACCAAAGATTGGGAGACCTCTTGCCAAGGCGTGTCAACAAACTCAATTCCAAATCACCTTACAACCTTTAGCCTCTGTGGTTGACCAGTTGTCCGTCCACATGATCTTCATAGCAAGTTGCCCCCTGTCCCCATTATTCCCTTCTTCTCCTTGTTTTATGAATTACTGGCTGGCCTTTTCATCTTGGCATTTTTCTCTTCCACTTTTTTGGTCTGGTTAACCCTTATCAGGTTATTGAAGGGTCCATCTCAAGCACTTGCTGTTTTGAAGAGTCTTATAAGATGGTTTCCACCCCTTCTTATCCTCTCCTTCCCTGGGTCATGAACTAGGAGGGTAAATACGGCATTATGCATCAGGCTCCCCACAAGTAACTCCTAGTAAGCCTAGAAAGACTAGAACAATCTGGTATTCCCAGGGCAGGCACAGAGAGGAGGCTTAGCATATATGTTATAATTAACAAATATTACCCAAGTCAGCAAAGAACCCCTGCTGTAGTATAGAAAAACTGTACCTTGATGACATGCTTAGACACTAGACACGCTTCATTGGTTCAAATCACAGGATGCTATTTTTATCTAATTTCCTTCTCTTAACTTTCTGAAAGGGGCAGTTTTATTTCATATTAATATTATTAGTATTGATGATGGTAAGAATTGCCTGGAAAAATAACAGAATTCAGATTAGAAATAGGACTTCTGCTTGTCTAGCATTCGTGAGGTCCTTGATTTGATCTCCAGCTCCTTATAAACTAGGCAAGGTTATGCACATGTAATATCCCAGAACTCCAGAGGTGGAGGCAAGAGAGGCTCAGAAGTTCAAGGTCATCCTTGCCTACATAGAAAGTTTGAGGATAGTCTGTGCTACATGGATAAGGATGAGGATGAGGAGGAGAAGAAAAGAAAAAGGAGGAGAGGAAAAGAAAGAGGAAGAGAAGGAAGAGGAGAAGAATAGATTTAAAAGCCTGATTCTTTTTTTAAATGAACATATAAAATTGATGAAGTCTCAAATTTCAGGAGAATAGATGTAAATGGGGTGCAGTAAAGCTAGAAATAGCATTTATCATCTTTAAATAGTTCCTTGTCTGCTATATAGTACTTTTGAATATATGATGCTCCTTTATGGGTTCATATTTCAGTCAAATGGTACAATAAATAGCATTAAGCACAGGCATATGGCATTGCATGCAGAGTGCAGGAGCAGATAGATCAGCCTCAAAGCCTGACTGTCTGTGCTCTGGTAAGGTTCATTATAGTCATCTGTGTGACTGACCCTGGGGCAAGTTGCTTGACATCAGTCCCTGTACCCATATACAATGGGTATACATTGAAGATGGTGTGTGCTTTCTGCATTGGGAAATATAAAAGGTTGTGATTCTCAAACTGAACTATACATTACATTCACTTGAGAGCTTAAGATAAAGACAAACAGGTCATCAGGCTAGAGAGGAAGCTCTGTTCTTGCAGAGGGCCAGAAGTCAGTTCTCAGCATCCACATCTGGATGCTCACAACCAGCTATAACTGTAACCCAGGTTATCCCAATTAGGATTAGAGATGTAGCTTCAGAGAGAAACTGTACTTATGTGCACACATCCTCCAAGAGACACACATAATTAAAATTTTAAAATCATTTTTCTTAAAGCCCAGGTCAGTTGGGATGGTTCACTTCCATTTCCAATAGGATTGACTTAAAGAACTAGACAAGCTAGAGATGTCTCAGTGGTTATGAGCACTTGTTACTCCTCCAAAGGACCTGGCCTTTGAGACACAGCACACACATGGCAGCTCAGCCATGTGTAACTGATGCCCTCTCCTGGCCTCTATGAACACTGCATGCTGCAGACATATATGCAGACAAAACACTCATATACATAAAAATAAATCACTTTTAAAGGAAAAATAAATAGAAAGATCTAGAGAGCTGATCAAGCATTACTCCTTGCTGTTCCTTCCCAAAGGTGCTCTCTCTCTCTCTCTCTCTCTCTCTCTCTCTCTCTCTCTCTCTCTCTCTGTGTGTGTGTGTGTGTGTGTGTGTGTGTGTGTGTGTGTGTGTCCATCCGTCCAGGAATACCCTTCTTTTCTTGCTCAAGGACCAGAAGTCCAGGCTCTCTAGATTTGACTCCATAACTTTCACTAACCACCCTCTGGTCCGAAAGCCTCTAATCTAGACTGAGAGCCCCACTATTGGCTTCCCCAGATCTAAAGCTTTGAGACTTCTAAACTGTGCTCAAGAACCCAGGGTCTAAAACTTGCAGATGCTCTGTATAAACAAATCACAATCACTCTAATAAATTCTCCCCAAATAGATAGGTAGGAAATAGGCAGACAGACAGAAGAACAGACAATAGGTATGTAGATAGATGGGTAGGTAGGGAGGTAGATAGTAGATAGATAGATAGATAGATAGATAGATAGATAGATAGATAGATAGATGATAGAGAGACTATTGATTCCATTTCTCATAGGACTCTGATTGATACACCACCCTGTAGAATACGTGAGTGTAGCCGAGCCATCCAGGCATCGTTACCTGTCTTCAAGGTGAGTCTAATCTGCAGACAGCAGGCACTGAGACCCACTAGCTCAGCATTTGGTGCACACCAGGGAGTCCTCACTATAGGTGACCCCTGCTTTGTGCAGCATGTGCCAAATGGAAATTTACTTGATCTGTTTGCATTGTCCTGGGATAGGGCTGCAGAACTACTATAGAGTCCACTCTCTACTAGTTTTCTTTTTGTTTTAGCTTTTGTTAGAAAATATTAAAGATGTCGTTTACCTTTCAACACACTTTCTTTTTTTAAGCTGAAAAACTTCAAAAATTTCTCTTTATTTTTTTTAATTCTCCTTTTGTTTTCATTTTTATTATTATATTTTATTTATTTAAATTCCAAATGTTGCCACCCTTCCTGGTCCCTCCTTCCAGAGTTCTTCACCCCATATTCTCCTCCTATTTGCCTCTGAGAGGGTGCTCCACACACCCCCACCTCACCACCTCCAGCATCTCTCTTCCCTGGGGCATCAAGTCTCTACAGGATTAGGCATGTCCTCTCCCACTGAGGCCAGACAAGGCAGTCCTCTGCTACACATATGCCAGGGGTCATGGATCAGTCCATGTATTTATGATCTTTGGTTGGTGGCTTAGTCTCTGGGATCTCCAGGGGTCCAGGTTAGTTGACACTGTTGTTCTTCCTGTGGGAGTGCCATCCCCTTCAGTTCCTTCAACCTTTCCCCTAACTCTTCCATAGGAGTTTCCAACCTCCGTCCACATCTGTCTCAGTCAGCTGCTAGTAGAGCCTCTCAGAGACCAGACATGCTAGGCTCCTGTGTGCAAGCACATCATAGCATCAGTAATAGTGTCAGGGTTTAGTGCCTGCCCGTGGGATGGATCCCAAGTTGGGCCAGTCACTGGATGGCCTTTCTTTCAATCTCTGTACACCTTTTCTCTATTAGTACATTTAAAAGATACACAAATAATTTGGAAAGAAAGGAGCAAGCTCTATGACCCCAGGACTGGGGAAGTTGAGGTAGGAAGTTTGTGAGTTTGGGGCCAGTCTGACTACATAGCAAGGTCTTTCCTCACAAAATGAAATAGAAGGAAGGGAGAGAGAGAAGAAAGAGGGTGAGCAGGGAACCCAGAAATAACTTAAGCTTCCATCTTTAACTCTATGCTGGAGGTAGGAACTACCATATGGGAAATTTCAAAAAGTAAACAATCTGAACATTTTAAATCACATGCTGGTCTAAGCAGTGTGATGAGACCATGCTACCCCAGTCCATCCTGCTAAGGACACAACTCTCTCTGTCCAGCGTATCTGAACTGTATACGCTACTCTCCCGACAGCCATTTTGGTATCCATCCTGATTGCCTCATCAGCGTTGAAGGGCTTGCATTTAAGCTACTCTTCTTTGGCTTAATCACAGCCCCAGATTACAATAGCTGTGATGCAGGTGATTGCGTTATGTCAAAGAAAAGTCATACAGTAAAATAAATAAGAGTTCTTGACATGGGGTACACGTTCTAAAAGCAAGCCATTCATGCTGTATTTTTACATCTTCTCTGACCCACTTTAATGGTTCATGAGCTTTTTAATGTCAGATATATTTCCAAGATTTACGATCCTATTTTAAAACAGCCCATAATATATTTAACTGCACTCCCTCTTTTCTTTGAGCAAATGAGCTATTTATAGTTTTTTCTGTATAGTAAATAGCACAGTGGTGGAAACACATTTGCTTTGCATTCATATGATCATTGAAGAAATATCACTGTTTCTGCCCCTGCACCAGACCCCATTCAAAGCAGAAAGGTACAGAAAGAGGAGGGGCTTCCCGGCCATTCTTTCCGGGGTGGGACGGGGTAGGGTGGGATGGGGGATGACCATAAGCAAACAGATGGATTATGGCAGGCTGAGGGATGGTGAAATCAGAGAGGAGAGCTGCTCTGGCCGGTGTTTGTTGCTATGACAAACACCGTGATCACTAGCAATTTAAGAGGAGGAAAGGGTTTGTTTCAGCTTACAGGTCCTCGTCCATCCTAAAAAAAAAAGTCAGGGTAGGGGCTCAAACCAGAATGTGAAGGCAGAAACAATGGAGGACACTGCTTGCTAGCACTGGATAACATGAAAAATCTGTTTTTCTATTTGCAAAGAATCACTTCCTCGAGAGGAGAGTTAATCTCTTGAGACCAATATTCCTAGGGTCAGCCAACCCTTGAACTGACTTGATAAAGCCTGTGTTATCATTGACTAAACTCCACCATTAATAGCTGCAGAGTTCAAAGTTTAAAAGGTAGAGGTCCACAGGAGTTCCTGCCTAAGAGGATAGGCCTTCCTCTTCTGCCTGCTCTGCCCCATTAGGCCTTCCCACAATCCTTCAGTGCGTGGTTCTAATGGGCAAATTGATACTTATAACACCATAACTGAAAGGCGGGGCCTTTGATCACTTGAGAATTAGCACTTCTAAGATACATGTCTGTCTATGTGCACTGTCCAGAAAATTACTTTCCCTCGAGTCAATCTCCAGCTCCAACATGGCAGCCTTGATCACTGGGGAACCAGTGCTGTCTTTTGAGAGCTATACTGAGCTCATGTAGAAAAAAACCTGTTGAAGTTTTCAAGCATTCTCAGCTTTGAAATGGTCCTTATGGTCTGCCTTTACCATGCCAATAAATAGTTTTATTTTATTTTTAATTATAAGTGTTTCTGCAGGGTATGTGCCCTTGGGGGCAGTGCCCATGAAGGCCACAAGGGGGCACAAGAGCTTCTAGAACTGGAGCTGCATGGCGTGTGACTATTCAACATGGAGGCTGAAATCAGACTTGGGTCCTCTGGAAGAGAAGCTAGCACTCTTAACCAGAAAGCCATCTCTCTAACCTCAGTCAATGAAATTTCTCAAAAAGATAACATATTCTGGACAGTCCAATAAATGATTAGCTAGCTGTTTCATCACTTCTCCAGTCATGCTCCGAACGTTAACCGAATCATTCCAGCCGCCTTCCTTCCTCCCAACCTCATCATCCTCACTCCCAAACAATACCAATAGCGGTCCCAAAATTCACTCGTGCTATGCTGTAAAATCTCACTCAGCATTGACTCTGAGGGAAGGAAGACTGTGGGTTATAAAAACACCCCGAAGAGCAGCAGTATGTTTGTGTGAGTGTGCTTTCTCACACTCCAAGGTCTGCAGTCTTGACCTCCTAGAAGACCCTTTGCCTTTCACAGCAGAGTGGATATCCTAAAAACCCTTGTCCTCTCATCTTCGCTGGGAATGGCTTAAAGCCCTCGCCCTGCTGCAGGCCCGGGAACTGGCTCCTCAGAGAACACCTTCTCAAATGCTAGCAACACAAGCAAAGCTCCTTCACTCCTCCCTTGAAACCTGTGGCTGAGGCAGCAGGGTGGGGCTCACCGACATTCAGGAGGTTTAACTCTGTCTTTTGAGTCCTCATCCTCTGGGGGATGGGGAGAGAGTAGGAAGGCCACGTCAGCCTCTCCCTACAGAAAGGCACCACCACCTGCAGGCATTTGGTAAGGTCTTCCTTGACAGAGAGCAGGTCACCCTCATCAGGGTTTATCCAAGCGTCAAAAGTGTGAATTCTGCACTAGAGTTTATAGCTCTCGTGATCCTCTCTGGCTCCAGGCCCCTAGCAAGATTTTCTACCATTTCTTTCTTTTCTGGCTCACTCCCCTCTCCTCATCTGCAGAGGCTCAGCCACCAGCTGCACAGGGTTTTCTCTAGTTCCTGTGTATTGTTCTTCTGAGAAACCTTCCCACTTTAGGAGACTCTCTGCTTTCTGCTTAGGACTCAGGGAAATTTCCCAGCATGCATCTCTCTACTCGTCTTCTTCTGTTTTCTCCTCCCATGGTGCTAGCCAGCTTTCCTGGTGTATTGCTCAGAGCAGCACCCCGTAGTCAGCGAGGCATCACTGGCACTACTGCTCATCACATGTTCATCCGGATGATACATGTATCTTCTCACACTCCTAGTAACAGAACGTTTCTCCCTCATCATGTGCTTCCTAACGTAGGATTTGCTTTGAGACACTTCGGAGTTGAATAGGGAACTAGCTTTTGCACATGTGTGTGTCGCTTAAGTCAAAGCCTCATGTATTCTGGGCTAGCCTGTGAACTTGCTACATAGCAGAGGATAACCTTGAACTTCTGATCCTTCTGCTTCTGCTTCCTAAGTTCTAGGAGTACAGGTGCGCTCAACCACACATGGATTGTGTGGTGCTTGGGGTCCCATCCAGGGCTTCATGCAGTGTGTGGTCTGACCCACATTCCCAGTTGGAGCTCCCTACTTCAACCTACATTGTTCCAAAACTACTCTCGGAATGCTTGCAGGCTCCTTGATTCTCTTGTGAATCGCCTGTTCTTGTCTGTCACGTGTCTGCCTGCTTGCCTGTTCGTCAATGCTGATTCACAAGGATGTCTTTATGTATCAAGAACAGAAGCTGTGTTTACAAGGAGACACAGAAGCACATACCAAACCAGCTGGGTTCTTTTCAGTATTTCATTTGATGATTAATAAAAATAAACCCAATGGCAGAAAAAGGCAAGTAAGATATCGCAGGGCTGGTTAGCACTGAAAAGCTAAAAATGCTAATTCTTAACACTAGGCACACAAAGGTGTGAAACAAGACAAATGCATGGGACAGACATACTGACGAATGCAGCAGTGGCTGGCTGGCGGTTGACTAGATCAAAGGTCTAGTAAGACACGAAGAAAAAGAGGAATCTTTTTAATAGACTAGAATAACCGTGTGCTGGAAGCAAGTGTGTAACTCAGCAACTCTGAAGAGTGCCATCCTTTGATGAAAGACTCTAGGGGACCACACGTTGACTTGCATCATTCTCTTCGCCTTCACGGACCTCCCTCTTACGTTAAAAAAGGGAGGAATATAGAAAACCGATAGTGTTATGCCTGTGTAAAGACTAAATCAACCTGGGCTGTACCCAATCCATGTTTATTTCAACTTTAGAAGTTACTGAGGCTAGAGAGATGGGTCAGTGGTTAAGAAGCACTGCTCTTGACATTAGGCTCTCTCAATCACAAGCACTTGTAACTCCAGTTCCAGGGGATCCCATGTCTCTGGCCCCCACAGACAGTCAGGTGCATAAAGTCACACAGAGACACACATATTTACATTATTAAAACTAGAAATATAAACGTTTTGAAAGTTAAAACATTTCCGTGGTCCTTTAAAGTTTCCGCCCAGTGAGAAGCCCTGACGCATGGAAAGCAGCCCTAACTGCTGAGGGGACAATGGTGCCAGTCATGCAGCCCCATTAGGGGTTGCTTCCACTGAAGAGATTCCCTGGTTCAAGGTGTTACCACTCCTGAGAAGGTTGGAACCAGAAGACTGATTCACACAGGTGTCCAGAGACCTGCCATCTTGGTCTAAAGCCAACTGTGAAGCAGCTCCCCTAGGTCTAGAGCCCCCTACTGGCCTGGCACTGAGTGAACAGCAGCCCAGTGCCATTTTCATCCATTCCTCCGTGCCCCCCACCCTGAAACCCCAAATAAATGTTTTTTGTTAAATTCTATCTCAGAGATTCACTCTTCCCAGGGAAATCATCCCAAGATGACAGCACATTCTCACATAGCATACAATGGGCCTCCATGTTTACATGTAAAGCTAAGAGAGAGGGTGTTCTCATCCCAAAGTCAGAAGCCCACACCACCTTCCTTGGCTTCCACAGGGCTATGGCAATGTCTGCTTCATGACCGTCATGCCAACTTTTCAGGGATGTTTTCTCTGATCTCCCGCAACAATAAGATGGAAAGATTCAACAATGACAAAGACACTCATGACACCGTTCCTGACATTGTCCTTTCAGTGGTGACACTGTCCATTGCTCTGTCCCCTTCAAAAAAGAGAGAAAGGAAGACTGCTTATTCATATTTCCTGTGGTCATAAGGGCTGTGTGTGGCTGTGGCAGTAATACGGTTCTGGACCCCACCCTTCCCATTTCCGGGACCGTAGAATTGGAGATAAGACTCATTCAGATGAGTAGTAGTGAGGTCTCACATGGTCTGGCAAAGCCATGGGCTCACCTCTGAACCTGTGTCAGCTCTATTTTCTTCCATGAATGATGGAGCAAAGTCTTCTGCTACCTGCTCTCTGCAGCAATGGGATAGCTGCCCCACATCCTTCAGATGCTGACTTCACAACTGAACTCTCTGTGACCTTAATAGACACGCTCCTCTCCCTATGGTGTGCATTCCATTAAAGGCTGAGAAACATCATAACAGATAGATAACACTCCCCCAACCCCCACCCCACATAAATGGGGCTCAGAACTGCGTCTCTCTTTTCAACAGATGAGCTGCTCATGGGAGCGCAACCTAAGCAGTGGTGTGGAAATTTCCTCCCCCTGATTCTCAAAGCTGTCTGAAAGGTTCCTAAGAGCCTCCTCTCACTCCAGTAAAAAGGAGAGCCACACATTCAAGAATCAGACCCTGCCCTGGTCATTTCAAGGTTGTGGCAAAGAAGTGTGATGTTGTCAGACCCCTCTGGGGCAAAGTGGTCCATTAGGCTGTGTGGGCAACACCGTAGGTGTGCAGTAATAGCCAAGAAAGCACATGAAAATCAGGCACTGGAAATACAAGTGTTCTGTCCTCCAAAAAGCAGAGTGGGAAAGTAATTTAGTTGAGGCCCGTGCCACAGGCATTTAAAAATCTTTGCCCTTGGATTTGTATTAACACCCATTCGGTTTCCATTTGCTTTTTTGGAAACTGTAAAGGTAAACTCAAAAGTTATTCCCTGAAATAAGTTAGTAGCTCTTTCGGACCTCAGAAAAGAGCGTATTTCAGATGGAAAGTTTAAAGATGCCTGCAGCCACCTCTCTTCCTCCCTGCGTACCAGCTTGACACATGCCTGTCCATCCCATGACAATCATTTGAGTGTGGCTGGAAATCAGCCCCTCCCTGGTGCCTTTCTCAAGCCCCAGCCTACAGGGTCAGGGAATCAACATTCCCTTAGGAACCAGCTTGCTGGTACCAAGCACTCCCTCGATGTTGTGATCTCCATCACTCCACAAAGGCAATAGTATTCCCATTTTACAAATGGCATCACTGAGGCTCAGACACATTGCCCAAAGTAGTTTTGGTTACAGATTGCAGAACTGGGATCTCAGAACAAGTCATTTCCCTCCTTTACTGGGACAATGGAAAGATCAATATATCCAAAGCGCTTTGCACATTCTGCTACATGGTCATGTTACTATTATTACTAAATGGAAGTAAATTGCCTTTGAAGTCATCAGCCAATCCCATCATATTATCCAAGACAAAACATGTAATAAGAGCATCAGGAGACTCACTGATACCCTGAGGATTGCTCATAATTTGTATCTGGAATGTTCTTCAAAAGTCCATATGAAAGGGGTTGGGAACCTTGAGCCCAGGCATACTGACCAGAGTCAAGCTCACACTTGCCGCACAATGCTGTAGGCTGGGAGGGCAAACCTAGTCTAAAACACTTGCATCTCAGTTCAGCACAAAGGGAATAACCAAACAGGCAGTTCCGTTTAGCCGGATAGCAACAAAGCACTAACACAAGTGGGAATAGAGTCGATGCCAACTGTGAGAGTAAAGCCTTGGAAATGTGTTAGCCTATAAACAGGTCTAGGGGCTGTTGTTGCAGAAGTATGCAGGAAGTAGAGAGTACTAGATGATTTAATTAAGTACTAGATTCCAACTCTGACAAATACAGATTTGCCTGCCTCCTGCCATCTTCCTCCTACCTGCCTTCCCTCCCCCCAGCTTCCCCCCACTTCCCTCCCCCCCAGCTTCCCACGCCTGCCTTCCCCCTCCCCCTCCCCCAATTCTCCCTCCCCCACCTTTCCCTATCCTCCTTCCCCTTTTCCCCCTCCCTCCACCTTCCCTCTCCCTCCCCCACCTTCCCCCTTCCCATCCTCCTAATGCAGCAGCTGAGTAGAGAAACACCCACACCATCAAGACTAACAACTAACACCACCTTTTCTACCATCTTAGGTCAGAAGGAAAAAAAAATCCACTTTGCATAATTCTCATTATTTTTTTAATAAGTGTAAGGTACACTCCCAGCAGGAGAGAAATTTTCATTCTGAGAAGGGCAAAGATGAGAGCCAAATCCTCTGTGTTCCATTTTGTATTTTTCATAATCAAAGGAACTTTCTGCAGTCCAGTTCCAAGGCATGCTCCCCACTTTTCCTCCCCCGAATACTCAGATGCTGGGTCAAAAACAATCTGTCTCCCCTTACTACCTGGAGTGAACTCAGGCAGTGGGTGATAGGGATGTTCCCGGATGACTTTCCTAGAATGAGGTCCCTAACAAAATGTAAGTACATATAGAAGTGACTTTACTACGTCACACACCCACTTTGGACCAGACTAGACAGCCTCTTGGCCCTATTTTCCTTACAACTCAAACAGTGGTTATAACTAACCAAAGGCCATCCAAAAGCTAGTGACAGAAAGAAATGACAGTGAAAGGAGTTGACTGTCTTCACTGGTCACGGGTAGAACATCTTAGTACCAAGGTGTTTGTGACATTAGGGGTCAAGTCAACAGACTACAGAGCAACCACACAAAGAGAATCTCTGAAGTGTAAACCTTGTTGTTTTCATAGAAATTCAATCTTCAGCTACTGTACTGGCTGGTTTTGTGTCAACTTGACACAAGCTGGAGTCATCACAGAGAAAGGAGTTTCAGTTGAGAAAATGCCTCCATGAGATCCAGCTGTAAGGCATTTTCTCAATTAGTGATCAAGGGGGGAGGGCCCCTTGTGGGTGGTACCATCTGTGGGCTGGTAGTCTTAGGTTCTGTAAGAAAGCAGGCTGAGCAAGCCAGGAGAAGCAAGCCAGTAAGTAACATCCCTCCATGGCCTCTGCATCAGCTCCTGCTCCTTGACCTGCCTGAGTTCCAGTCCTGACTTCCTTTTGTGATGAACAGCAATTGGAAGTGTAAGCTGAATAAACCTTTTCCTCCCCAGCTTGCTTCTTGGTCATGATGTTTGTGCAGGAATAGAAACCCTGACTAAGACAGCTACTTTGTCCATTTAAGAATGAGAATGGCCCCCATAGGCTCATATGTTTGAATACTTGGTCTTCAGATGATGAAACTATTTGGGAAGAATTAGGTGGTGTGGCCTTGTAGGAGGAAATGCGTCACTAGAGGTGGGCTCTGAGGTTTTAAAAGGCTCCAAGATTCCAGTTCTCAATCTCTCTCTGTCTGTCTCTGTCTGTCTGTGTATCTCCCCCCCTCCCTGAAATGTCTTGGAATAAACACCCACTCTGCCTCTTACTGGCTGACCCTCAAAAAAATTTTTCTTTTTTTACTCAAAGCCAAGATTCTGATTTTAACACTGAGGTGTGGTTTGTGGACATTTGAATCACAAATGCCTCCCATAGGCTCTTAGAATACTTGGTCCCTACCTTGTAGTGTTGTTGGGGGAGATTATAGATCCTTTAGAAGGTTGAGACTTGCTGGAGGAAGTAGATTACTGGGGGCCGGGGGGGGAGCTTCTGTGACAAAACACCATGACCACAGCAACTCTTATAAAAGAAAACACTCAGTTGAAGATGGCTTACAGTTTGAGAGGTTTAGTTCATTATTGTCAAAGCAGGAAGCATGGCAGTGTGCAGGCAGACATGGTGCTGGAGAAGGAGCTGAGAGTTCTACATCTGGATCTGTAGGCAGAAGGAAGAGAAAATGCCACACTGGGCCCGACTTGAACGTATGAGACCTCAAAGCCTACCCCTAGTGACACATTTCCTCCAACAAAACCACCACTACTCCAATAAGGCCACAGCTTCTAACAGTGCCATTCCCTATGGCCCAAGCATTCAAACACATAGGTCTATGGGGGCCATGCCTATTCAAACCATCACAGCTTTGTATGCCCTGTTATAGGGTACCTGAAGAGACAGACTCCTGAGAGACCTGAATAAATAAAATGGAGTCTTTTTCATTGCAGGTGGGACTGTCCCAAGCAGTGGGAAGCAGCCCCAATCTTCAGTTGGTTTCAGTTTTTAAGGGTAAAATGAACAAACAAACAAACAAACAAACCGTAACTGTGATGCAAACAGAAATCAAGCAAGATAACAGTTAAATGGTCAGGCGGTTAACTTAAAGCTCAGGGTCACGTTGTATCAGAACTTATGGGGATCTAGTTTTACCAAGATACGTTAGCATTTAAAATATGCTTAGGAATGTTTCTCATGGGAAGACATAACTGTAGTTCAGTAGCCTATTGCAGCTCCACCATCCTGTTCTCTTCCTCCCTCGCTCTATCTCTCCCTCCCACCTCATTCCTTCTCTTCTCACTCCTGCTGTCTCCCTCGCTCCCTTTTTCTTTCTCTCTCTCCTTCCTGTACGTGATGAACATGGGATCCTCCAGTTTCCTGCTCCTGCCACCATGTTTTCCCTGACTGTTGTCATGCTTCCCAGCCAGAAAGGACTCTATCCCTCTGGAACCATAAGCCAGAATAAACCCTCTCTCCTTTAAGTTACGTCTACCAGGGTATTTTATCAAGGAAACAGGAAAGCAACTAATACAGGGTCCATAAACCCCAGCCCGGCAAATTAGTTCAGCAGGTAAAGGCTTGGCACAGAGCCAGGTGGTCTGGGTCCAATCTTCGGAACCCAGGGGGTAGAGGGAAAGACAACTGTCCTCTGAGCTCCACATACAAGCCAGAGTGGAGGAGGGAGCCAGGAAGCAGCATTCCTCCGTGGTTTCAGCTCCAGGATCTGCCTTGAGATCCTGTCCTGGCTTCCTTGGTGATACACTGTTACCAGAAGGTGTAGGCTCAAATGAACCCTTTTCTTCCTGAGTTGCTTTAGGTCAGAAAGCCTTATTATATCAACAGGAGTGAAATGAGAACACCCCAGTAAAATGTGGGAGGGGGAAGAACTGCACTGGGGTGCTAGACCAAGAAAAGAGGCCCAAGGGTGAACCTAGAACACTCCTACAGTAAATAGTTTTTTGAGGGACTTAAAAATATATATAAACTGGGGGCTGGAAAGATGGCTCAGCAGTTAAGAGCACTGACTGTTCTTCCAGAGGTCCTGAGTTCAATTCCCAGCAACCACATGGTGGCTCACAACCATCTGTAATGGGGATCCGATGCCCTCTGCAGATGTGTCTGAAGACAGCTACAGTGTACTTATATAAATAAAAATAAGTAAATCTTTTTTAAAAATATATGTATAAACTACAGAGTGAAACATGATCTTAGAAAATAAAAAAAGAAGAGGAGGTGTTTAGGAAATTATCAATTAATCTCATACCTCCTGTTTTAAAACTATTCATGTATAATGCCAAAAGGGCTGGTCTTTGCATCCAGAGAAAGATGTCATGAGAGTTCTCAGACCTATAAATAATGGGACTGATTAAAAATAGGTCACCCAAATCAATCTAATTGTGCTCTATTTTTAATATAAATTCTCCTATTGATTTTTAAAAAAATGTGTAGCCCATTAAAACACATTAATCGTGACCCTAAGATTGTGTCTGTGTTGCAAAAAAAACCCAAGGCGAAGAGGAAAAAGGCAATTTTCTACCACATGAAGGTGGAGCAGAAATATCACCAAAGCCTCAGCCCCAGTTTCCCAGGGAAAAAAAACCCACTTCTGGGTAAGGCGGGAGGTACGGGGCTGTGATGATAAAATGTGACCCCGCTGCATGGAGTCAGGTTTAAAATGTCTGGAGCCTCCGAGTGTCTCACTGGGGTATAATGACTCTGATTTGTATAATGAAGAGAAAAAACATATGATTGCCTGTCTGTGTTCTTTATTCCATGAATAACACAGGCTCATATTTGTACGACAGGCACCCTTTCTGGAAAACTCGGCAGAAGAAAACTAAAAGTGTTCCATCACACCATCATCAATCTGAATATATCCTGGAAAGGCTTCCATAAACCCACACTCGCATCCTGAAAGCACAGATGTTATGTGCAGATGAGATCACTGGCAATTCACCTAGCAAAACAGACTGACCTCCACAACATTGGAGAGCCAGGAAGGCTTTATCAGGGTCAGGCAACAGTCTGCTTGGGAGAGGGCACACACCGGGTAGAGCATATTGTCCTCTTTTTGTTGGTGAGCAGGTAGAGCAAACAGGAGGTTTACAAAGGCCAATCAGAATGCAGTTAGCAAGGCCATACCATAAAGTTTAAAATTAACAGAGACAAGGGTCTAGGTCCAGGCAATTAAATCAGTAGTGATTTAAAACGTCATCTGGCTCCTGTTATCGTCCAGGTGCAGGCAATAAGACCAACAGTCTACACAAACCTTATCTCTTCCGCCACTATCTTAACCTTTGTCCTAGTTTACAGATGATTGCAAGAACATGTTTTGCACTCAGACCTTGACCATTTGTAGCCTCTGACATTCCTTTAACGATATACATTTTCAAAGATTTCTTAAATTTAACGTTGTGTAGGGGGTGTGCTCATGCGAGTGTGGGTGCCGATTGGAGTCAGAATGCACCCCTCAGAGCTGGAGTTCCAGGTGTCTGTGAACAGCCTGACAAAGGTGCTGGAAACCAGACTTGGGTCCTCAGCCCGGCTGTGCAGGTCGTAAGTGCTGAATCATATCTCCAGCCCCAACACAGACGCTTTAAAAGTACTGGTATATAACATGTGTGTTTAGAACCTCCACTTAAGACCTCTCCATCCATCATTTTAGATGTCAATGAATGCAGTTCTTCAAAGCTTAATGGAACCTCACCACCCACACACTCACAATACTGAACACTGCGGTTAGTGATTTGTAAATATCCCCAGGCTAAATTCCTGCCAATGTCTTTAATTGCTTAGGTTTCAAAATGTTGACTCAGGGCATCAAAGCACAGCATGTTTCTGAAAGCCTGTTTTCCATGGCACCACACTGACCTCTGGAAACATCGCATAAACAAATGCTCTCCTGAAGGGTTAGAAATCATTTCCTCACACCACTCTGATATTTGTTGCTGTCGTTAATTATGCTAACCTCCTAGACTGTACACAACTATTTAGTTTGGTCCCTTTTAACTTCCGTAAGTTAGCATACAAAGCAATCGGTTTAAATGTGGCACCTTTGTATGTCCGCTGTCATGCCTTGTTCTTGCTCATCTTTAATTTAGTTTTGAGGCAGAACACTGCCCATTGCATGTCCTCTCTTGTTGACAATTTTCTGACCTTTGTCCTTTTCCCCGAAAGGCTTCCTACCCCTTACTAAATGCTCTTATTATTAACCCTTGGTAAGATTTATTATTATATTATTATACTTATTATTTATTATTTAATTTGGTCCCTTTTAACTTTCATAAATATTTGGGCCAAACTGTCTGTTCTATTTCATATATGTAAATGTTTTGATTGATTTTTCTCAATGACAATCGTATTCTGAAACCTTCTCCACCTATATGGCTAAACATACTCTGATGAGCTATTAATACCTCTTTCTAACACACAGTGGTCATGAATGTTCTATCTGGAGTCCAAATTATCTGTAAATTGACGGGTCTTGGATATTTTTTATTTCTGTGAGAAAACACCTAGCAAAAAAGCAAGTTAAGGAAAGAAAGGAGTTTTGTTTGTTTGTTTGTTTGTTTGTTTTTAAAGATTTATTTTATTTCTTTTATGTATATGAGTACACTGTAGCTGTCTTCAGACACACCAGAAGAGGGCATCAGATCCCATTGCAGATGGTTGTGAGCCACCATATGGTTGCTGGGAATTGAACTCAGGACCATCTAGAAGAGCAGTCAGTGCTCTTAACCTTTGACCCATCTCACCAGCCTGGAAAGAAAGTATTATTTTAAGTTTGCAGTTCAGAGAAGTTCAGCCCACCAGCATGGGGAAGGCCTGGAAGTGCTCAGGAGACAGAATGGCATATCTGGTTGACACCACCACTACTGTTCTGAAGCTACACATTTTCACATCCCCACATGGAGCAGGACCATGCTAAGGTAGGGACAGATTGGATGAGGCAGCCTCCATCCAATCCCAAGAAAGTCGGACAACCGACGGCCCTCCCAGAAGCCGAGCATCTTGAATGGAACTTGACAGCACATCTCTGTGCCTGTTTCAAATACATTGTGTGGACATTCACAGTCTATGAGCTTGGAAGCTCTTCTTCCCTCCCCCCAGTTTCAAAGGGACAGCATGAAAAGATCATGAGGCAGGCTGAGAAGTAGGGAGGCACCTCAAGGGACTTCCTGATACTCAGTAATGATTCCATTAACGCCCATATTGTGATAACCACGCTAACACAGGCACACAAATCCAACTGTTATGAAGCCACAGTAAAAGCAAACTAATCTGGGATTCAATTCCCCAGTGCTGAAAAAAAAAAAAAAAAAAACCAAACCAACAACCCCTCGCAAAAAATATCTGAAAATGTTCTAAAATGTCAATCGAAGTAAATGCCCTCATAAAATGGACACCAAATTACCTACCACCTCAAAGAACAATATAGATAGCGATCAAGAAACACCCTATAATCAGAAACGGGAAAGAAAGTTTATTAAAACACTAGGATAAAAATCATAGATTCTGTCGCGTTTATAAAATCGATCAGCACAATTACACGTGTCTTGTTTTTGAACACTCGCTTTCCCGACTCCTCTCAGGGCGGTTATTTGGAGCTGGCTTTTCCCAAGCCCTCCTAAGCTGGGAAATCGGTAGACTCAGGAGGGAGCCTTGACTGGCAACTCGCCCAGACGCCTCTAGGGGGCGAAGAAGTGCCGCATGAAGTAATGCTCCTGTTCCACCGGCTCTGGCGGCCCTCCCTCTCTTTCCTCCCCCTCCCGTTTCTGCCGGAAGCGCTCCCTGGGAGAGGCGGCCGGAAACTCGGTTGCGTATGTATTTTTGAAAGGCCCTATCAGCGCGCGGGGCGCCACGTTTGATCTGTGAGCGGGCTTGGGCCTGTGCTGAGCCCGGGCCGTGAGCCACGCACGCCATGGAGTCTATGGCTCTGCAGGATCGCTGGCTGCATCAGCATCTCAAGGAAAGCCGTAGCCGCTTCCAGACGTTTATGCAGCGGCTGATAGCGAAGGTGGGCTGGGACGGCCGAGGTGGGGAGGGGCGCGGCGGGCGGGGATCCAGCGCCCTGGCGTCTGACCCGCTCTCCTTCCCCGCAGTACAACCAGCCCTTTGAGGATGACCCGTTGGTGCAGATGGCCACGCTGACCTACGAGACGCCCCAGGGTACGGAACTCTCTCTTCCTGTTGGCAGTGTGCTAGAACTGTGGGGTCTAGAATTTGCAATGCAGCACTTGTTCCCCTCGCTCATAGGGACCTTGAATCCATGAGTTGCTGATGCCCAATTCATTTTTCTGGGGGAAAAATGCCTGGAGACACAGGTGCAACCTGGTTTTTAAAATGCCTGGCATGAAGTCCGAGCTATTTGATTAGCGGTACAGTGTCTCTGTGCCAACATAAGGATGTTGGCAACCGTGGGTACTCCGTATGGGTGTGTTTAACATCACCAGAGTGCCTGTCAAGCCATTGGAACAGCACTTAGGACTGCTCCGCTCTCATAGGCTATGCTGTGTAAACTAGGACCCATGTGTTTTGGACAGTTCCATTATCTGCCTCCTCCGAAGCATTTTATTTAATGCTGTGAACTGCCTTAAACCTCATGGATTCTCTAACTGGTGTATGTTTGTATTTGATGAGATCATTTCCTTCCCTAAGACTCATTCCTGATGTTTGTCTCCGTTTATTGATAAAATCTGATTTCCTACCACAGTCTGCCAAGGGTCCATAAGACCCACTCTTTGACAACTGCAGTCTGTCCTTTGTCTTTTTGACTGTTCAAGGCATGTGTTGGGTTAAGCATTTTAAATAGGCAGAAACTGAAAAAATACTGCAACAGGTTGCTTTTCTCTGGATGGCATCAGGACACAGTGATAGAGGAATCCTTAAGCGTGATGTCTGTCTCTTGGCTTTTCTGTGTTCTTGAGGCTGTTTGTGAAAGGGTGGGCAGTGTCTGGAATATTTTGGACAGCCCATCTATCTTGAATGATATATTTTGTCAGTGATATATAACTGATGCCAGTTATATGAGAACAGTGAAGTGTCTGAAGAGTTGGCATCTAATAGCCCTCCCTGAGCTCTGGCCAACACACAGGCCCCTAGGGCTGCAGTTGTCAATCCTAGCACTAATCCTTCATCCTGTTACTTATTCTGAGAGACAGTTTTTGGCGTGGACTTTCCTAACATGCTACTGACCTTCCCTGTGCAATAGAATGAAGTCCTGATGTAGGGTGGAGACTGGAGCAGAGAGCTAACCGCAGAGAACTGGGAAGGAATCATGTGTGTGTATTGATAGTCCACTTGTGCCTACACTTAACGAGTTTTGTAGAGTTCAGCTTCAAACATGCAGCATAAGCACTTTTTAAAAAATGCAGTTAAGGTAGACTCCCACAGAGAGGGTCACTCAGCATAGCAAAGCCTTGATTTGACTTAGCCCATATAGTCAAGCATCACTGTCTTCTGGAAAGGCCGTGTCCTACAGTGGTCAGTGCAGTCAGACCTTACAGAATTCACATGCTGGGTCCACTACGTGAGCCGAGAGCCTGGGCTAGTCATCTGAAGTTTCTTCTTTGCGTGTCTGTCTGTACAGTGGACATGGTAAGTCTTGTCCTGTGGGCTTTTAGGAGGGTATAGGAGTTACATGCACATGGGTTGTGACTACGAAATGGTGTGACCTTGGTAAAATCTGGAGCATAGAAGGTGCTGTGTTAAGTAACTTGTATTTTTCCTAGGATATTTAGGACTGAGTGTGTGGCACAGGTTCTGCTCTCTAGGGAAGGGCAGGTCTGGTGTACAAGCTCCTGACTCCAGGGTGCGGTCAAATGTATGATACCCGTATCTGCCCCCCCCCCCCCCAATATTTAGCTTAAGATTAGTAAGTATTTGGAATATGAGCTGTCCTTAGCCCTCCAGGCTCGTGGTGGAATTGGGTAAACTGCTGCCTTCTGGGTAGGAGGGATTGCCATTAATGACAAGTTTGTCCAGTCTTGGTTTTTTAAACCCTTTCTCCTTCACAAAGCTGAACACCAGCAGCACTGTCAAAGCCTGGATTGCTTTTAGTGCACGCCTTTTGTGTCGTTTGCTTTGGTTTCCCATCACAGCGTTTTAAGCAGAAACATGAGCGTTTCAGATTGCTTCAACTGTCACCTTTGTTTCTTAAGGCTTGAGAGTTTGGGGAGGCAAGCTGTTAAAGAAAGAAGACGAGGAACAAACCCAGGTATTTGCCATTACGCTTGCTGCCTTCCGCTTTGTGTAGAGCGTTGATGTGACTGGGCTGGTGACCTACTCCTCTGCCTTTCCCCCTCCTGGCTCTTGTATGCTATTTCTCCATCATAGTCCACAGGGCCCTAACATCAAGCTTAAGTGTGCAGATGCTGGGCCAGCTCAGGGACCTGCAGGGCATGTCCTAGAGGCAGCTGGGTGCTCTTTTGCTGGATCCTTAACCAAAAAAGCCCAAATCTCATTTCCTTTGAGAAAAAAAACAATGTGTCTTTTTTTTTCTCTCTAACCAGGAAGGAGAAAGAGGAGGAGGAGACAGAGTACAGAATCACATAGCTTCCTGCCTTTCTGTGCCTCTAGAATGAGGGTCTCCTGGTGCCAGGGCTTTACAGCTAGTAAATACAGCTGATACTGTTTCCTGGGTGGCATCAACACAGTTTGCCTTCCTGCTGTGAGACTGTGTGGCCTTTTACCCTGGCGATTAGTGAAAGGCTGTCTGGTCTAATGGAGTCCCAGGCAACCATGATTCCTGGGGAAACCCATTGCCCGGAATGGAACATCAAGATGAAGTTACACAGCATTAATAGCAGTGCTGGAATTAAGCTGCCCTGGTCAGTAGCCGTAGGAGGGCAGAACACTTAGCTTAAGCTGACTGCTGTGCGATGTAGTCACTCGCACCATCTCAGTTTCTATCTGGAAATCCACCTCGAGCCCCTTTCCAAGGAATTCCCGTCTTCATCGGCTAGTATATAATGTAGTTACCTTTTGGTTTTTTGAGACAGGATCTCACACTGTCACCCAAACTAACCTGGAACTGGCTGTGTAGCCCAGGCTGGCCTCAAACTCTCTCCAGTTTTGCTCCATCCTCCTGGAGTGCTAGAATTAGAATTAGCTCCGTGTTCTATAGTTGGCTTTTTTTTTTTTTTTTTTTTTTTAAAGCTGCTCATCAGTTCCAAGGCGTTTAGCCCTGGCAGCTTCCTCTTATGAACCTTGCTTTGTGAGGATGTAAGTACATGCGGAGGTGCCGGTCATGTGTATATTGTTGTCCGGCTCTGTTACAGGGGAAGCCACCAGAGGTGTGAATGTATCCCATGGATTGGTGGGTGAAGCCCTTTGCACGGTCCTTGAGGAGCAGCCTGTCCCAGTCCTTGTGACATCCTCATTCAAGGCCACCGAGGTGCTGTCATTACATTACACATCCAGCGACCCCTCCTTTGACAGCCCAGTGCTAGAATGGTAGTCCTGGTAGCAAGAATATTTATTTAAGGGTTTTGTTTAAAGTGTAAGAGACCTTCTGCCTGGGGTCTGTAGAAATGCTAGAGCTTTTCTGAGGACTAGAAAAACGGGCATGCATAGCCTGTAGTTACAGCTGAGGACCCCACAGTATTCCTGGGGCTTATTATTTGTTATTTTTCTCCCCAAGACAAAGTATTTATGCTGCCACTCTGAGGATTGTGGGAGGCAGTTAGGGTGGACTCTCCATTGCCTTCTGCTGGGTTGTTCTGGGCTCTCTTTGTAGGTCCCAAACAAGCAGTATGGGGTCTCTGAGGATGAGGTGCTTCCATGAATGTCAAAAGTTCTGCCCTTCAGACACTGGAAACCATAGAACATAAGCTGAGGTCTCAGCTTGCTTGGTGTCCAGGAGGCAGGATCAGTTTGGTGCTGCTGGGCTACCTTAGGCTAGCTACTGTGGAGCTAGACCTGAAAGGACGTTGCTCACCGTGCTGACTTCTAAAATCCTAGGCAGCCTTTTATCTTGAGCGCAGCACTTTACTACGAAGCACCTGTTGATGCCCTGATGGAGCCTGAGGAACACAGACTTTAGAAAACACAAATGGCCGGGCATTGGTGGCACACGCCTTTAATCCCAGCACTTGGGAGGCAGAGGCAGGCAGATTTCTGAATTCGAGGCCAGCCTGGTCTACAGAGTGAGTTCCAGGACAGCCAGGGCTACACAGAGAAACCCTGTCTCGAAAAACCAAAAAAAAAAAAAAAAAAAAAGTTTAGAAAACACAAATGGCCTCCCTGGGGCAGTGCAGGCTGGCTCCAGCAGGAGCTGCATTAGCCACTATGTGGCCATAAATAGACAGTACATCAGTGCATACAGATCCCAGGTCAGCCCTGTGAGTTCTCAAATACTGCTGCATTCTCTCTGTGACCAGTGGAGTTCTCCACTACCTTCTGGGAGTCTTGAGGCCCTAATTAAGCATGTACAGGAAGATAAAAACTTCCTAACCTCTGCACGACCTGCAAGGATTGTGAATGTCTTGATATACAATGGCTAGAAATGTGCTGTTTACTTAATCAAGCTTGTATTTCTTGATTTATGTACCCCAAGGGTCCTTCTGTGAAGGTGATTGACAGATTAAATGGGCAAGCTCCAGAAAGCGGTGAGTATTGATAACCCTGCACACAAGAGCCAGTGGCTGTTGCTCTGTTAGAAAGGGACGGTAGGGACAGGGCCGGCTTGTCGCCACTACACGGTGTACACGCGAGGGTTCACTCTTAATGTTTTATCTAGATTGCTAAGCAGTATTTCTAAAAACATTAGCTATCATAAAGTGCCCCATATGTCCTCCCAGGTCCTTGGAAGATGGGAAGCCATGTCTTGCCCAGTGGTGTCAACATTTAGTGAGTACCAGCTCCTATAGAAAGGAACACCTTGTCCCCATCCCCCCAACACACACACACACACACACACACACACACACACACACACACACACGCCTTTGTAGCCAGTGTCTGTCTTGTCTTCTGTCCCTTCTACAAGGCTCCCAGGCTGTGCTCTTCCTGTCTCCCCAGCTCCTTCCATTCAGTCCCTTTGCGGCCAAATTACAGAAAAGTGCTCCCCCTTGCCCAGTTGGGTTTGCCGATGCCCAGATAGTCCTCGCGTGGTTTATCCTGGATGCAGAGTCCATCCTTAGAACTTTACTCTGGAGCACACATTAATCCAAGCACTCTCACGCACTCTCAAGGCAGAGGCAGGTAGGAGTTCGAGGCCATCTAGGTCTATATAGTAAGTTCCAAGCCAGCTAAAGCTACATAGTGAGTCTGTGTCACATTGGGGGGGGGGGGGGGCAGACTTTTTTTTTCCCCCAAGTGAAAGCAGAGAGATGGTGGTGATGGCTGCTTGCAGGGTTTCCTCATTTGCTGATATTAATCCAGATCCTAGTTCCACAAACACTTAACTGCAAAGCCTCCCCCACTGCTTAAAGCTACTCAGAATGGCTCTTCAAGCGCTGCCTTGGGTGTTGGGGCCATGAGTACCCTGGAAGTGTTTCAGTGAATGGGGAGTTAAAGGCACAGTCCCTCAGCCTGCTTAGCCACATTTCACTGTCCAGGGTTCTAGGCTCCTGGCAGTCATGGGCACAAGGGGAACATTCTTTTCTTAAGATTTCTTTTATTTAAATTATGTGTAGGAGGCTATCAGATTTCCCTGGAACTGGAGTTACAGGTGGTCATGAGCCACCCATTTTGAGTGCCGTGAACTGAGCTCACACTGGTCCTCTTGAAGGGTAGTGTCTTAGTTAGGGTTTCCATTGCTATGAAGAGACACCATGACCTAGGCAGCTCTTAGGACAACATTTAATTAGGGCTGGCTTACAAATTCAGAGGTTTGGTTCATTATCATCATGGCAGGAGCATGGCAGTATGCAGGCAGGCATAGCACTAGAGGAGCTGAGAGTTCCACATCTCTATCCAAAGGAAGCCAGGAGTAGGCTGTCTCTTGCCTACCCCCACAGTGACACACTTCCTCCAACAAGGTCTAATAGCGTCACTCCCTAGGCCAAGCATACTCAAACCACCACAGGCAGTGAACACTCTTAACCCCTAAACCATCTTCCAGACTCCAGGGGAACAGTTTTGAACCAACAGGGATCTTTACTGTAGGTAGCCAGGTCTCAAGTGAGAACCAAAAGTACCTGTGAGATTGAAGTTTTCTCTGCTTCTAGATTCAAAGAGCAGCAGTGTGGATACCAGCTTAGAGGAGGAAGAGGACTGGCCACCTTGCGACTCGGCGATGAGAGAAGCTTCTGGTGATACTGGGCAGCATCAGGTACAGCTGCAGCTGCCAAAGAGCATGTCCTCCAAGATGTCCCCCGTGGCTCTGCTGCCATTGCTCTGTCACCCATTCGGATGCCTCGGTCCCAACTCCTCCTAGAGGCCAGTGTTCCTCTCACACTGATGGCTGAGCATAGAGTAGCCTGAGGAAGGTATTCACTACATGCCATCCTCCTTGACTGGCCACTAGGTGTTGCAGGTGGAGTTACCAGCCAGCCTTACCCTCAGACAGTGACATGAGGAAGTGTTTCCGGGTCGGCATTTAAAAATCTGTGTGCTCAAAAGGTCACTAAATTCTGAGTACCCCTGTGTCTTGTTTTCCTGAGTGTCCCCAGGGCCAGAGTCACCTGCCTTCTTGTACTGATAGCTTCTCACCTCGCTGGCTGGTTGGTGTAGGTGACAGTCCTCACAGGACTTACTCTTTAGAGCACTTTTCCAGTCCTGTGGCATTGGCTGTCAGAAAGGTTGGAACCTTCCCGATATCAGAAGAGAGTGGGAGAGTCAGAGTCCCTAGAGCCCCTGAGCAGGAACACTCATCTCTCCTGTCTTCTCAGTTAGCAGTCCCAGGGTATTCAGATAGTCTGCAGCCTCCCTCCTTTCTTTCTAGTAAAGCTGTCACAGATGTCTCCAGGCTGTGTGGTCTCGGTCATTTTACCTTCTCTGAATCCTGGGTAAATGCCCTGCATACCACAGCAGAGGTGGAGAAGTGGCTTTAAGTATTCACACATTTATGAGATTTCTGATTGTTCCAGCATTCATAAGGCTGGGGTACCTGCATTCTGACTGAATATTCTGACCTCTCTTTCTGATCAGCCTACAGTACCTGGAAACATCATGGAAACTGATTTAAGAAGGAAGTACTTGACCCAGGTGGATATACTGCTTCAAGATGCAGAGTATTTTAAGGTGATCTATGTGTGTATGTGCTGGTAAGACTTGACCAGACATTAGCAACCGATTGGGATGCAGTCGTCAGGATGCAGTGTGCCGTCCTCAGCCTGTGAAGGGGTCTGAGTGATTATGTCCTCACTTTTCATATGCCATCAGATTTTTTCCCTTCTTCAGGGAACACCCCAGGGGCCTAGACAGGATCAGGGAAACTTGGGAGATGAGAGTCATGCTGGGGGTGACTTGTCCACTGTCCTGGGATAGCTCAGAGCCAATGGGGCCACAGACTCCAAGAGCAGCAGCAACTCGTAGCTGCACAGTTGAGGAAAAAGCAGCTCCCGCCTTCCCTGGTGAGGCCTCTCCTTTGGTCCCCAGCCTGCTGCTCCTAGTCTGAGGTGTGTGAAAGGCGGGCAGGAAGAAGGCTGCAGGGATAGCCTCTCTCTCAGCACAGGCTCGCTCTGCTACACTGCAGTACTTTCTCCCAGCTTGTTCCTTCTACAGCCCAGGACCACCTGCCATGGGATGCTGCCCACAGTGGGCTGGGCCAGCCTTAGTAATCAGGACATGCTGACAAGTCCTTCTGCCAACAAGCCACCTGATAAAGACTGATACTCAGTTTAGACTCTCTTCAGGTGACTGTGGGCTTTGTCAAGTTGATAGCTAATGTTAACTAGGACAGCCAGAGTTGGAGGTTCCCCTGAAGATGTCACCTCTAGTTGCCCAGGTTCTGTTAGCATCGTTCATAAAACAAAGGACATCCTAATATCCTAATGCTAAATGTCTAAGGAGTAGTGTCAAGTAACAAGCACTTTCCCCATCGTGGTGGCTACAAGTTCCCATAAAGTCAGTATTCTTACTGTGCTGGTGGCCTGCTGAAGCCTGTGTTTGGTGTTCCTTGATTGCTGTCCAAGGAGTACATTCTCCTTCCCCTAGAACAGCAGGTGGTACACTTCCGGCTGTTATGTGATCAAAGGAAAAGGTCGGAATTGGGCCCAAGTTTGTCTGGCCTCTGACCACCCATCTCCATGGCCTTTGGACATTCTGACCAGTCCATGTGTCATGGTAGACAAGAGCCACCGATGGCCAGGCCAGGAGTAGCTGCCACAAAGGTATCTGTGCCCCTGTGGGCAGAGTCCACAGATGTTTTGGGCCACCCATTCCCTCTGTAGCTTGAAGACTCGCCAGCCACTGTCACGTTATGGTGCACACTTGTTTTGGAGTGGGAATAAGTGATGTTAGCCAAGGGCAGCGTGTTTTTAGAGAGAGCCCAGATCTGTAAACACAAGGTGTGAACACCCAAACTCTTCTGATTACTGGTTCTGATTTTAGAACGCAGAGAAGGGAGGCGGAAAATACACAGTCAAGACTTGGGCTCCTTCCTTGACCTCACCTGTCACACCCGCACCTGGTGAGTCTGAGGGAGGGATTTGACATGAACTGTGTCTTTCGTCTTTTGGAGACTTGGCACCACCTATGGTGGGTGTTCCACATGGGTGTGTGTCTCAGCAACATAAACCGTCAGCGACAAGTGCGTGTCAAACTGCTCTGATACAGTCTTACTGTAGCCCAGGCTATCCTGCAGATTTTCTTGAGGAGCTGGTTTTCCCTCTGGAGTCATGATTCCAGTTGCTGTATAGATCTTTGCCCTCACCAGTTTGAACATTTTAAATCTAGCAGTACAGGAGTGAGCAGCAGCCATCTATCTGCCGTGTGCGTCACAGGTAGCATGCATCGTTGGTTTTTCACGGACCCTCCCTGGCACACATGTATGCACACAGGAAGTGTAGATTTATTTGGGTCATGTATGTAGCCAAGTGTATGTCCCTAAATGCTTCACATGTGCTTTCCAAGAACTGGGTGATTCTCCGTGATTATAACAGGTTTAGAATGTGCCAGAAGCTTCTCATTGGCATGACACAATTTTACCAACTGACCCACAATGTCCTTTGTGGCCATTTTTGTATCAGACCCACTCAGGTGGCACCCACCTTGAGTGGCCATCACTGTGTCAGCTTGTCTCAAGTGCTCCATTTGGGGCTTTTCCTGTTTCTGTAGGTTGGGTTTTACTTTCTGAGACCTAGGAAGTACTCATGTAATGCAGGAGTCATAGCTGCACAATGCATAGGCACTGCCCTCCCTGCCATCCCTCTAGAGGTCAGGAGGTGGGGTTACTTATGGCTTCTTTTTTTTGCCGTGTGTGTGTGTGTGTGTGTGTGTGTGTGTGTGTCTGTGTGTGTGTCTGTGTGTGTGTCTGTGTGTGTCTGTGTGTGTCTGTGTGTGTGTCTGTGTGTGTCTGTGTGTGTGTCTGTGTCTCTCACGTGTATTTAGGTGCCACAGACCACAGAGGCCAGAAGAGTTTATCGGATGCCCCCGGAGCTGCAGTTAAAGGCATTTATCTGTTGCCCGGTGTGGGGGCTGGGAACTGAACTCTGATGCTCTGGAAGAGCAGCAAGTGCTCTTAAGCACTGAGTCATCTTTTCAGTCCCCTTTGTTGACTTTTCTTATTAAAATGTTCACGCTGGTAGAATTTTTCTTTATAATTAATTTTTGGAGGTTTTCGTGTGTGTGTGTGTGTGTGTGTGTGTGTGTGTGTGTGTATTGCATTGCATTGCATTGCATTGACTTTTGAGCTGACAGCCATCTCGAAACAGTGTAAGGGGAAGAAGACTCCTTTTGCAAAGCTAGAATGAAGAATAGAAATCCAGTTTTGACTGCTGAAATGAAGTCTTCCAAGAAGAGTCTATTCCTTAACCCTTCTGGGGTTTTATTTGTGCTGTTTTAAACTGTTATGATTTGCTTGCGATGCCCACTTGAGCTCCCTGCCCAGTGGGTAAGTATGGGTGGATTGAGTGGTGGTTTCCCTTGACTTAGTTTATTTCTCTCCTAGGATGCCAGGATGGTATCTCTGCAAAGAGCTTTGGTGGTCCTGAGGTATCTGCTTCGTCCTCCAGAGACCAGGGTCCCTCGTACCCTTGCCCAGCTGACATGACCATTATGACTAGAAATGACAGCTTCTCCTTACTAGGGACCAGCAGCAACAGCGTAAGCAACCAGTCCTTTGAGGTCGATGACATTTACAATGTGACCGTCAGCGACTTGTATGAAGGCATGATGTGTTCCATGAGTAGGCTGCTGAGCGCAAAGCCGTCCTGCGTCATCTCCACCAAGACCCACATCAACCAGAGCTGGAAGCTCAAGAGGAGGCTCTCACGCAAGCATAGGGTGCACAAGGGCACAACTTACTGTTACAGGAGCAAGCCCTCCCAGAGGAGCTCCAGGAAGGGGCCTGTGCCCTGCCCAGAGCCCGGGAAAGAGGCCAGAATATTGAGAGACTACAAGAACTTACCGCATGTTGCTCCCCACAAGACAGGCTTAGAACTGAAAAGCGTTTCTCATGACAGAAGCAACCTCCAAGTCCATCAGTTGAGTCCAGCTTGGAAGGAGCTCCAGGTGATGCCTCAGAAGTACCACCGTGAGCAAGAAAATAGGGTGAAGGTGTTACAGTGGCTAATTTCACCTGTTAAAATGGTTCCCAGACCAAGAATGCTCCCAAGTCCTGTAGAGAAGTGGTATAGAGAGGTTAAAATCAAATTTGACAAACTTCATCAGGAATATTGCCAGTCTTCTGGAAAACGGCCTCGCCCGACTGGCCCCACCGAGTCTTGGGCTGCAGACATGTGCAGAGGTGGTTCTAAAAGCCCAGGCAGCCGCCAGGGTGTAGAAACCCACAGGCTGAGTTCACCTTTCAGCAGAGAAAAGACAGAGAGGCCAGGTGAAGCTTTAGAAGACCTGAGAGGAAGGTCTGTCAAAATAAGCTGCCCCCTAAGGACTGGTCCCTCTCCAGAGGACAGCCTGTCACAAAGCCTGGCCCATTCTCAACAGAGATCTGGGCTTCTTCAAGAACACCATTCTGAACCAATCAGAAAGGCAGTATGGCCCAGTACACCTATTTCGGCACTGTGCATAGGCTCTCCAGGCTGTGGGAAGAGTCACTATGATGAGCTTAAAAAAGAATTCAATAGACTTTATCAGAAATATTGCCTGGTGTCACCTCAGCGGGGGAAGGTGACTTCGTGTGGCAGAGTATCTCCAATGAAAGCTGCTGCAGCTGTTCCCGGTCAGACAGAGCACTTGAAGAGATTAAATCCAGATCCTCCATTCCAGAGTTCCCAGAAATGTTCAACATCTCCTGGCTGGCGCATAAGAATCCCACAGGATTCAACTGCACTTGAGGTTCACACGTCTGCACAGACTGCTAGTGCTGTTGTGAGGGAGCCCCGGTTGTCCACAAAGAGGCGCAAGTTGTCATACCCAGCAGTGTGTGCTCACCAGGCCAAATCCCGGGATTCCTCAGGAGCAGCAGGCTGGCCCTGAGTGTCCTGACTGCTGATTGGATGTTTGTTGGTTGGACATGATGCTTGTATGTAGTCAGCAGTTGCTTTGAGGGAGAAGACACCGGCAGACACTTTCGTTTCTCTTTTTGGAGGTGGGGCTCAGGGCATCCCGTGTGCTGAACAGTCTTCCACTGCAGCTCCCTGTAGCCACCCGGCCTCCGTCCAGCCACCTGCCCTGCTCCGTATCACAGCATCATCTCTGTCCTTTCTTGTGGGATGTTGGCGCCTTGGGCTTCTCCAGCCAGCCTTGGCCATTACTCTGTCTCTTAATCATTTCAGGGGATTCTCATTGGCAGTTTTCCTCTTGATTTAAATTACTTACATTGTCTCTACTCCCCACTCCCCCATCCTCACCTTCCTCCATTCTGCTTCTGCATAGGTGAGTGCCCTTCAGGAGGACATGGTATTAAGTCCATGGGTTGGGGCATAGCACAGATCCCTGCTCACATCCCTTGGTCTTAGGAGCTCTGGTTGGTGGGGGGTGGGGGTGGGGAGATGTTTTATTTGGTTTTTGAGGCAGTCTTACATCGCTTGGGCTGACCTTGGACTCATTGGATAGTCAAGATGGCCTTGGGTTCCTGATCCTCCTGCCTCTGTTTCCCAAATGCTGAGGCTATTTTTGTTTTTTGACTTATTTCCATGGGTAAAATACTTTGTGAACTGTATCTCCCTGTGGAACTGCCAGGAAGGGACCTGCCTGGGATAGGGCCATAGATAACACCACAAGGAACAGCGCCAGACCTGCTGAATGACTTCAGCAATGCTAACTGGGTCTCTGGTTGCCTGGTGCAGCAGGTATCCCTGGCAGGGTACATCCACCAGCAGTCTCCCTTTGCTCTTGGACTTGAGCTGTTTGTCTAGCTGCCTCAACCTCATGAGCCCCGCTTGACTTCCTAGACCAAACTGCCACCACTGTGTGCCTTGGTGGCCTGCTCCAGACACTACGGAAGTGACTGTGAGAGTGTACTCATGTCCAGGTCACCTCAGGGTAATCTGAGACTCTGATGGGAGGAAAGGAAGTCACCAGTGACCTTAGTCCAGAACCTGCATCCTCATCCAGTCTGGGTCCCCAGCTGTCCCAGGAATACAGCTGTGTCCCTTGCCCTCCTGTCTAGACCTTCCTCCAGCTCTAGAGCCAATGAAATCCTGCCACTTTGTTTTTAAAACAAACTGATCTTGACCTTGTGCTCCTGCCTCAGCCTTCTAAGAAGCTGGGGTTATACATATGCAACGTGCCCCACCTTTGAAGTCCCACCTGCCTGCTACTCTACCCAGAGAAAATCTTGCTTTTACTGTGGCCTGGAGACCTCCCTTGCCCGACTGCTGGAGGGGACTTTAACTTTGCTTGTTAGTGGCAGTCACATGCCTGGAGCTTCTTCCTTGGTACCCGAGAGCTCACCACTCTCTCGGAATTTAATAGCCTATCCTTAGGGCCTTTACCAGATGCCTTCTCTAGTTCCATCTTCAGCCACACTAAACACTAAATAGCTTCATTTTCTGTTTTTTTTTCTATTTCAGCTATAAATTACTTGGAGAGGGGACCAGATCTCCATATTCAGTGACAACATGAAGGATATTAGAAGCTAGTTCCTTCTTTGTGCTGGACCAGTAAGCCTTTTATGGACCTTATGCTATCCACCTAAGGACTCTTCAGTGGAGTGGGCAGTCTCTGTCTCTTAGGAAGAAGACAGTGTGTGTCTGCTGACTCCTAAATTCACTCAAATTGGGCTGACTTACCCCCAGAGCACACAGCTGGGCTAGCAGCAACCTTTGTCACTGCTGCTATTGTAGTGTGCCTTGAGTTCTTTAACAGCATGAGATTTCCCACGGTGAGCATAAACATCTATACAGGTGTAGACGTTGGCATTCAGTGCCAGGCTTTGAAGAACTAGTGGGATTGTACTAAAATTACCTCTCAACAGTCAGGATGGAAAAGTGATTTTTTTTTTTTTTTTTTTTTTGGTTAGGAAAATTTTAAAGTTTAAAAATCTTGCCTTGCCCCCTTGCCTCTAGTTCTGTTTTTAGATGGGGGTCTCTGTCACCGTCACCTAGGCTGGCCTCAGATGCACCTCAAGCACGCTGCGCCACAACTGTCTGCTCCGCCCGTGCATTGCTTGTGTACGGCCGTGCTTGACCTGACTGCCCTTAGTGTCCCTCCAGGGCAGCTGGTGCTGTGGAAAGTGCCTGGTGTGGTTTTACAAATAAAGTTGGATAGTCGTCAGTCAGTCTGGGGCACTGTTGGTCTCGAGTTCTCTTTCCTGACTTTGTCATGCCATCTAGAGTGTGCGCCACATTTTCTGTTTTGTTGGAACCTACGGTTGGGCCCGAGACATGGTGATCCTTGAAGTAAATAGGACTGTTCAGTTTTTAAAGAGACAGCCAGCTAAAACTGCCTGAGATTCACCCACAGGGAGAAATCCCAAGGTCTTGCTGCTTTTAGAAGAAATACTTGGAACAATTCTGAATTATTTCCAAATGCAGCACCTATGGGGCCTCTGATTCTACTAAGGTTTGTCTAGTTGCCAGTGGCTAGTCTTCCTGAGCAATTTCAATTATTCTGTGTCTGATAGTAGAACCCAAGTAACTAAGTGTCCAGTGACAATTGTTAGTATACACCGCCTCTTGTGTGTTTTCAGTGTAAGGCTGAGGGGCACACTTTTCTCCTGTTCTCCCCTACAATGGTTCCTGTGGTCTTCCTTTTTCTCACCCCTCCAGCCAGGCCCACATTTGCAGTACCTGTGAGTCAGCCATAACAAATGACCATTGGCCGTGGCCATCAGCCAAGCTGCTGGTGGCAAACTGAGCTAGTGAATTGTAAGGGTAGAAGACTGAGATGGGGATGCAGGTTTGGCCAGTTCTGCTGAGGTTTCTCTCTGGCTATAGACACCTGAGAACAGAGCTCCTGCCAGATGTGCTGACTTACTCAGGATGCCAGTGCTAGAGAAGCTGAAGCAGGAGGATCACTACGTTAAGGGCTAGCCTGTGCTACAGAGTAAGAGCCTGTCTCAAAAAAAAGGTACCGTTTTTTATTGTGAAGGCTCCATGTAACTTTCCTGGCCTAAACACACACAGAGACAGACAGTGTTAAGCCCAGACAACATTGCACTGGGCTCAGGGCTTCATCTGGATTTGAAGAACTCAAGTTGGTATAGCAATAAATCTGAGAACTGAGAGCCTGGCACCTTGCGGGATGCCTATAATTCCCTCTGGACACTTTGGCAGTGCGTGCAGACTTGAGCGCCTCCAGGGTAGGCATGGCCTCTGTATATCTAGACTCTTCTTTGGGCCTGATCCTTCCTGAGAACTCAGAGGTCTGGTATCCCCTAGTGGAGGAAGGTGAGCTGGACTGGGCAAAGGTGGAAGTCAAGTATATGAGCTCTGCTAAGGGAGCAGTTAACTCCGGTTTTAACTCGGATTATATTGGATACTCTGCAGGTTTGCGTCACGTTGGACAGGAGCTTGCCCCAAAGGTTCTTAAATTGGAAATGTGTCCCTAGGTAGTAACACGGGCTGTGGGGTAGGGTAAGCGTCTCAGACTGATTAGGGAATTAAGAACTTTCTCCTTGTTGATTTCCCAGAGTGGTTATAAAAGCCCAGGCCTGACTTCACCCAGTTTTCTAGCTGGTGATGGTATTGATCTTTTTGTTTGTTTGCAAGTGGAACCTGCTCTGCCCCCACACATTCTCATGTCTGACACCAGACCCTCACCAGATCTCTTGTCTGCCACATGGCCTTGGGTTTCCAAAACTAAGTTGGACCTTTATATAGATTATGAGTGTCCAGCCTCGAGTATTTTGTGATAGTGATAGGAAACTGGCTGGTGTAGACTGTTCTCACATCTGGGGTAGCCTGTTCCACTGCCCTGGATGTCTGGAGGGGTCCACATGGGCTTTGGACATGTGTATGAGAGTAACACTGGCACACCCTTAGAAGCCACTTACAGGTGGTGGATATGGTCTGCCATCAACTTGCCGAATAGCCTTTACAAATGGCTACCCGGTAGAGCAGTGTAAGAGACACTTCACACCTATTGGTGCTCTCTGACAAACATGGTTTGTCTTCACCTGTGGTAATGTTTTGGGTGGTTTTTTGTTTGTTTTGTTTTTTTGAGATGCTAAGGATGGGCGCTGACCCAGACCCACACCCCAGTCTGCTCTCACTTGAGGTTGGGCATGCTGCCCTGGGCATCCTATGTCACCGGGGCTCTCAGCATTTACCGTTCTATTCACCTCTGTTAGAGGGTTTACTCTGGGTCCACACCACCTCATCTAGTGTCATACAAATCACAAACAACCTCCCCTCTGTGATACGTTAGTTTTCTGGTGTTATGCAGAGTTACGTTTTACAGTAGTTGAGAGCTTAAACCTTTTTACTCTTTCTGACTTCTATTCCTTTTTAAAAGAAAAGTCACATCCGAGACAGGCCATTGCCTCAGTTCTGCTGGTCACCCTGCCTCTAAGTGTTCCACCCAGGTGGCAGGGGAGCCCCGGGCACTGATATGTGTGGATATGTTACATGACACATCCTGGGCTAGTGTACAAGCACGTCCAGAGTTGTTGATACCAGCACTTCACTAATTACTCTTCTGGAACCAAAAGGCTGCAAAAATCACCCGGGTGAGAAGCCTCAGCAAGTGAATTGCTTCAGACTGGGTGAGCATCTCTCCTGTGGAGGTGCTGCCTTCAGCATTTATGCCTGCCCTGGCCTCAGTGCCAACCCAAGGATGAGAAAGTTGCCCTTGCTCTCTTCTATTTTCCTTCCAGATTTCTAGACATGGAACTAATTAATTACCCTTTTGGTTTCTCCACCAAACTGTTCTGAGTGGGCCCCAGACTCCTGTTCCAGCAGCCCAAACACTGATAACCTCCAGTCTCTGGGAGAGGGGAAGGTAGGCTTTATGTGAGTCCTGCCTCCTAGGTGAAGCTCCTCATGGTGTCGTGGTCAGCTATGGATGCGCCTGCCTTTTTGCTTTAGGAACAAGGTCCCTGGGGACAGGCTGGACAGTAATGTCACCTCCCCTTGCCTGGCATCATGCCCCGCTGTGGGCGCACGTCAGGACATGTGGGAGGGCACTGCTTGTCCACACTCACAAAGGCACAGCTGAGGATGAAGAGGCCTACAGGGCTGAAGCTGCCCATTACCCCATGGTTGGCTCCGGGATGTGTCTATACAACCAGGAGCCTGCACTCAGAAGAGCAATGGAGGTGTATTTCAGAGGGAGAGGAGGGATGGATATTCTTTTACAACAGTTTTTTCTACAAATGAAAAATGATTTGCCTTGCTATGGGCAGGTGTGACGCTGATGAAGCAGTTCACATCAGGGCCATTTACGGCAGTCCTCTGGGTGACACCAAGAGCCAGTGTTGGTTGCAGCTGTCTAGCACTTTAAGGGTCTCCAAGGCCGCTCTCCTCACCCCAGCATCTGAGTCTAGCTGTAGGTCCTGGAGAGCTGAGTAGGGACAAAAGGAAGAGGTCTTTCAGTCAGAACCCCATGCACTCAGCCCATTGCAGACCAAGGCAGGCCGACTAGTGTTCCCGCAGTCTCCACAGGACTGTCAGGCGGCCTGACACCACCAACAGGGACAGGTCTTGGCTGTGGAATTGGTTCAGGGACAACAGAAATACCTGAGGATGGTGTCGACATGGATTCTACACACCAAATACTCTCCCTGGAAATCCCTCCCTATGTTCAGCCATCTCTCTAGGTCCAGCTACTCCCTCTTCCCCCATTAGCCCACAGGCAAGGGTCACCAGCCCCTCCCTGAGCATGGTCTCAAAGGTGTCAGTGAGCCATCGATTTCTCTAACTTGAGTGCTCTACTTAACAATTCCGAAGTCCCACAAGGTCCAACTTCTTCAGATAATGGGCAGACAGCTGCTTCATGATAATTCCTGAAATTACAGACGGACAGTCATGCCTTAACTCCAGTGAGGGGTCAGTAGGCCCACGGGGCTGGCTGACTTCCCTGCAAGAGCCACAGATTGACCTCTGAAGATGTCAGTCAAGTGTCTCATCTGGCTGAGGTTGGCAGTGTATAAGATCAGGCAAGCATGAAACTAGGCTGGCAGACCTGGTGTTGCAAGGTAGGCCAGGCTCACTCTCCTCCCAGCTCAGCCTCTTGTGTCCCCATCCAAACCTGGGGTTGACTAAGTGGCTTTAATATCTACCTTGAATCTGGACACATCTGTCTCACCTGCCAAGCTGCAGGCAGCGATTCTGATCCTTGACAAGTTGTTTTTCATGAAGACTGTTGTTTCCAACAGGAAGCCACAGAGAGCGGCAGGCTTTTTCTGGGCCTGCAAAAACAAGTGCCACCTGGCTATGGAGGGTCACATGGCTGTGGAAAATGAGATAGGGACAGGCTGCTCCCAAAGAGCATTCCTTCCTGTCAGGGACCTTTCTGGACTTTGAAGATGGTAACCAACCAACAAACAAAGGCAAAAATACCACATAACAATTTTCCCCTCCATCACATCTTGAAATGGCTGTAATCTGGTTACTTGGGGCTAAATAAATTCTAGTGTCAAAATTAGCTTTTGTCTCTTTACTCTCTGATTATAGCAGTTAGAAAAGTGAACATAGGTATCCTTGCATTGTCCTTTTAGGTGTTTTGTGGTAAAAGGTAAAAATAGGGTCATAAGCCCAACCTTGTCCCCCACTTGGCCTTCTCACCAGGATAGAGCACATGTTTGTCTGAAAAACTGTCATCTGGTCATTGATGCTGTCATTGCTGTGACCAAAGGAACTCTCCAGGGACTTCCAGCCCCAGAAATGCACACATTGAAACATGGTAGCCACACATGCCTGAAGATGCAGGGCACAAGACAGCAGGAGAGACATCAACAAGCAGGGCGCAGGGTGGAATCTCCCCTAAGGAGAGAGAGAGAGCAGCCCCAGAAAGGGCTCCAGAGCAAAGAAGAGTCAGGCTGGAGGCTCCTGGGAGCTTGCTCACACATCTGTAATAAGGCCCTGGGGGACAGGTGTCCCTCACATACCCCTTCAGCCAACACCTTTGCCTTTATAGCAACAGGAGATGACGCCAGCTCAGTTGGGATGGACAGGCTTCTACTCTACCTTCTTCCACCCAATTCCTCCCACTCTCGGGATCTGGGGCCTTAAAGAGATGTGACAGGTCAAGCTGAGCCCTCAACTCTACAGCCCTAGCAGCTAGTCACGGGGAGCCATGAGAGGGAGGTTTAAGGCCAATTTTAAGTGGGACCAAGTCCAGATACCTCAACATGGCCTGCAAGGTACTGAAAATTCTAGAAGGAAAAAGAAGTAGGCAGACACTAGCTGTAGACAGCGACTAGAGTAAAGGGGAGCCATAGCATGCATCCTCACAGAGAAGCCTTTTATAAGCTCGGTTTAGGGGTCCCTGGGATGGTCCCTGTCCCAGCCTGCAGAAGGAATGGGGTAAATGGAAAGTAGAAGCGCTAGTAGCTCACTGAGGCAGCAGACACAAGGCCCCCTTTCTCTTTTTGGCACTGTGGCCCCAGATCATAGGACACAAATTGGGGGATGGGGTGTTACCTGGGCCACGCTGGGGCAGGGGTCCTGGCAGTGCAGCAGGAGGGAGACCCAGCCTCTCTTCACCTCCCCTTTGAAGAAATGCTTCTTGGAAATCCCAACCACCTTTGCAAGCTTCCCAAAGAGAATGAATGCCTTCAACCGTAACAGGTCACTCTCCTGATACCAAGAGGTACAAGCAGGCTGTCATCGGGAAGTCCAGCAAAACCCCAGCCTGTCTCCATGGGCAATTCCAATTCCTAGGTTTCCACAGAGCTTTCTGGATCCTTCCATCAGGACTTGAGGCGCGTGTAGCACTCAAGAGACTGGGTGTGACTCTAGCTAGGGGGTGGGGGTGGGGTCCATCCCAAAGACATGCATAAGGTTTTATGTGGAATTTGAACATGCTCCATTGCCTGCCCAGCACCTGTCTCCAGAGGTGCTAAAGGAATGTGGGTGAGCCCCAGTGAGTTACTGGGGACTCCTCCCCTGTCACAGGATGGAATTCACTTGAGCACTCAGATTGTTAAGGTGTTGATTCTCCAGCTCTTAGCAGAAGCCATGGTTGTTGCAAGGTCCCAAGATCAGCCAAGGAGCATTACCACTCCATGTAGGACCAGCTCGTTCTGCCCTGGGACACATGGTTTCTTCAGGCTTTGAGCAGATGGAGTGCTATGGCTTCAATGTGCCCCAACCTAGATTTCACGTGTTGGAGATTTAGTTCCCCAAATCATATATAATGGAGGTGGGACTTTTGGAGGTCATCAGCATTAGATATGGTGCTGAGGGTGGCATTCTCACAGTGACCTTTGTGGCTTTCAAATAAGGATCCAAGCTAGCTTATACAATGCAGCAGAAGGCCCTCTCGGTCAAAACAGACCCCAGAACCATAAGCTACATAGACCGCTATGCGTCATAAGGCATCCGATCTTGGGCATTTTCTTAAAGCAACAGGGAACACAGGTAAGGGGGGCTCACAGATATGAGAGGGGTCTTGTCTGGACTCACATTGTCGAAGAAAGCCCTGCACTGCTTAGAGATGGCTTCAAAAGAAGATCCTATATCCCCCTCTCGGAGTTCAGCCAGGACCTTGGTCAGGGCTTCCATGCCTTCAGCTGTGGTGCTGCTGCTCACCTGTCCCTGCAGGGAGCTCAGGCACTTCTCCAGCAGGAGTTTTCGATACTGCTTCACCTAGAGGAATTCAGGTCACTCAGCAATGCCCCAAGCTTCCCTGAGGTGTGTGCCCACATAGCCCTCAGTCTAGAGACCTTAGACCGAGGCCAGTTTGGTACCTTCCGGGGAGCACCGAGAGCCATGTTGCCCAAGGCACGCAGAGAGAGCACCTGCAGGGTCTCATCTTTGTCCTGCCCTGTGCCCTTCTCCAACATCAGCACCACCGGTCTCAGCAGCTTCTCCTGGTGCAAAACTGGGTCGCTCATGAACTAGAAAAGGGAATGTTCCAATTACCCAAGGTGGAGCTCAGCACAAAGGCAGAGGAGTCATTATTAGGAGCGATACACAGAAAGGCCACTCTGTGAGCAGGAGGAAGGAGACCAAGAGTTTCTATCTTCTCATCCGGAAAAGGTACACCTGTCTTGGGCTTGCTGTAGGATTCAATAAGGAAGCATACAGGGAATGCAAGCGCTGCCGATTGTGGAGACGTGTGTATATTAAAACTCATTTCCTCTGTTAAGATGACAGGACAGCTGCTATGCGTAAGAGCCTCACCTACCAGTGTCTGTAAAGAAGTGTGTAGGAAGCATAATTCGGGCCAGGTGACAGAATCTCCACTGGGCTTGTACTCAAGAGCGTCAAGACTTCGGGCCTGTGGGAAACCTGTGGGATGCATGTGTATGTACATGCTCACGAACCCCTGAGTGTTTTTCTTAAGTGTGTGTGTGTGCGTGCGTGTGCATGTGTGTATGTGTGTGTGTGTGTGTGTGAGAGAGAGAGAGAGAGAGAGAGAGAGGTGCATATGTACATGCTTAAGAACCTGAGTGTTTTTTAATTATGAGTGTGTGCGCTCACACACTAGGATGCAGAAGAGGCCAGAGGTTAGTGTCCTTACTTTATTTTTGAGACAGGATTTCACTCTGTAAACCAGGTCAGCCTCAAACACATAGAGATCCTCCTGCCTCTGACTTCTGAATGCTGGGATTAAAGGCATGTCCCACAACTCCTGCCCTCCGAGCCTCTCCCTGAACCTGAATCTCTGGCCCAGGTCTCCCCATCTTCACCCCTACCCCGACCAGCTCTGGGTTACAGACATAGCTGCCCACTCAATTTTTCGGAGGGAGCTGGGGATCTGAACTCAGGTCCTCGTGCTTGTACACATCCCCTAGCCTCATGAGTGTGTTTTAAAGATATCCAATGAAAACCAAACATCAAATCGGTGGCTTCTGGGGCAGAGTCCAGTAGTCGCTGCCTTGTCTAGCGCCTTGAGACCTCCTGACCCACCCGCCTTAGCTCTTCTGTTCCTCTAAACCTCTGAGACGTTCCCAGGGAGGGCCAGGGTGGTGAGTGATGACCACACCCTCATTTTACAAACCCCACAGGACAATGTCCAAGTTTCTCACCAAGTCCTTTGACTCAGCCACTGTGTCCTGACCCTTAGGCCAGCTTGCAGCCACTTTGAGCTGTAAGTCTCTTCCCCTCAGGGTTTTGAATGGTTTACAGAGGCACAGACACAGAAGGGTCTATGAGCCTGAGAAAGCTTGATGCCTGGAGCACAGTCCAAAGCCAGGGGTCATTTCCATGTGTCTAAGTGATGGGAAATGTCCTGAGGGGTCATGACACACACAAAGTGTGTTTGGCTTAAGTGTCGGTGTCCATAGGGAAGGTTTTACTGTGGTTTTGTGGCTCTCTCCCCACCCATAACCTGGTTCCCCATCACTCCTAAGTCACGAATACTTCTTAACTATGAGGCTCCTCAGTGAAAGGTGGCTGACAGCTGTCCAGGGCCACTGTTTGGTTCTTATAGCAACCAGACATCATGCAATAAAATTCCTCCCAAAGGTCTGCTGGCCAGCTCCTCCAAGACCTCACGAATGTTCCAGCCACACAACTAAGTAACCAGGCCCTGCTAGCCAATGGTGACTTTCCCTGTCCCCAGTGTGGCGAGGTGAGCACCTCCCAGCCCAAGCCAAGATGCTCCTTTTGTTTGGTTCCCTCAGGGCACAAGCTGAGTCTCAGCCTCTGCTTGCCCACGACATCAGCCCTTACTTGAAAAATGAAACTAGGTGTAGCAAAGATGGGAATATCCACACAAAGCAAGATCTGTCCCCTAAACTCAGGTCCTCAAAGAACAGATGCCTGCCATGCAGATGTGGCACCCTAGGAAGCCCATAGACGATTAATTACCCACCGCTCACTGGCACCCCTCCCTCCTGGGGACTGGATGCCTCACTTCTACACAGATGGCCGTGCTGCTGATGCAGCAGCTCAGGACCTCGGAGCCCATGCCCGCGAGCACCAGCTCTGCCAGCCTCTGCATGTAGTTCTCCATGTTCTGCATGCACAGCCTGAGGAGAAAGAAGGGTGGCACAGGGAGGGCTATCACGCCTGCTCTTGTCTTCTACTCTAGAGCCCAAGTCAGCTTGAAGGGGAACTGAGTCAGACTTCTTAGCATCTCTGTGCCTTTCCCTATTCCCCAGGTAGTTGATGGTAGGGGCAGGGGTGTCAGTTAAATGCTCAGGGCTGTAATGATGAGACCAGAATTCTCAGGGACCTACTGTGGCCTTGGAGGCCTCTCCTCTCTCTCTGGCCTCTCATTCTTTGGCCCGCTGCCACTCCAGAGTCTGGGACATCCATCAGTGTGTAAGTGACCCCAGAAATGAGACATCTAACTCTGCCATGCACAGGGATAACCCTCTGCAGAACCCTTGGAGTCCTGTGAGACCTGGCCCCACCTGGCCATCCGGCTCACTCCCTCGAGGAAGGTGCCTCCGTTCTCCAGCAGGGCCCACACAGACTGCTCCTCCAGGGCCTGCTCCAGGGGCTCTCTGCTGATCCTCCTGACCAAAAGCTGCATGGATTTGATGGTGATCCTGGAGAGAGGTGAGCACAGATGAAGCTGTGGAGGAAGACTGAAGGGGAGTGGTCACGGGAGACAGAGGACTCCACACTCTGAAACCTATACCATGCTGGACATGCGTGGGGAAAGGCTGTGAGGAAAATCACTTCCGTCCACTCCCGGGAGGACTTGTGGAGCCCCATGGTTTCTAAGGAAAAGCTCTAAGGTCAGCTCTAGCCCAAGTCGGCTGCCTTGTGCCGTGTCCCTCCCTCCTGCCCACTTGCCCTTGAGCACCTCTGCAGGGTCATCTCCTGGGGCAGTGGCCCTGTGTGGACCAGCCTCCAGGTTTTCAGGACAGGGGAGGCAGCTTCTGGCCCATGGCTGCTGCCAAGCTGCAGCAGGAAGGTATACAGCAGGTCAGGAAACAGGTCTGGGAATTTGTCATCCTGGTCCATCTTTTCCATGAGGAGGTGGATGGTACACAGCGTCTGCAGGGAGAAGGGCTCGTGAATTCCACCCTGACGCCCCTGGGGGGGGGGGGATTCTAGCACCTGCCTCTGCCACTCACCATCAGAGGGTCCACAGCTGCCAGGCGCCAGATGTCAGCCTTGGAGGTGGCATTTATCTTGGCAGTGAACCTCGACTGCAGCCGGCCCAGCAAGCCTTGGAGCATGGTCCGTGCGAAGGGGACATTCTCAGCCACAGCCAGCCACACCTCTGTCAGGTGGCTAGCCAAGGAAAGACAAGGCTGGTGGGCTTTCTGGCAGCCTGCTCTGGCAGGATAGCACCCCTCATGATACCCCTTGTGATCCCTAGGCAAAGAGTTGAATTCTAGAAGGTCACCAGAGTCACTTATGGTTATAGAATCAGGGCAGGTCCCTCACTTTCTCTAGGGTACCAGCAAGAAAGCCACAGCCTCCTGGCTTCACCAGGCCTTCCATTTCATGACTTCCTAGGGACAGCCAACAATGCCTCCAAGAGCCTAAAGAAGCATCGAGCATCTTGGAGATTATTATTATTATTATTATTGTCAGCTATTCGTCTCAAAATGCCTCCCAGGAACTTGGGGAGAGCAGTCAGAGGAGACAGAGGTATAGTGGACGAAGGAACAAATGGGGTGCCAGTTAAATGCTCAGAGCGATATTACTGGAATGTATATTTTTTTCTCTCCATATACCATAGGAAAGGAGACTAAGGCTCCAGAAGACAAGGGACCTGACAAACTATCTTTTAAAATGAACTTCTTGAGATAGGCATCATGGTGCAAGTCTAAAATCCCTCATTTGGGAGTAGAGGCAGGGAGAATCAGGAGTTCAAGGCCAGCTTCAACTGCACAAGGAGTTTGAGGCCAGCCTGCGCTACATGTCTCAAATCAAAACCAACAACAACAACAACAAAACCTGACAAAAATAACAGGAAATTAGAAAGCAAATAACCTCCTTGGCCACAAAGTGAAGCCCGTGGCCCTGCTGGGAAAGAAAAGGTCAGTGGACTGAGATTTACTGTGCTAGGTACAGACGGTACAGAGACCTGGGAATCTGGAGAAGTTTAAAGAACTAAAGCAAGAAAGTCTAGCAAGTAAATGAACAAGGAAACAAGTATCTGTGTATTCAAACCACAGAGCCAGGGCAGGAGCCCAGGCCAGAAAACTCACTGGGGGAAGAGACATAAATGGCGCTATTGGTAGGAAGCTGATGAGGGGTCTTAACAACCGAAACAAAGGAGTGAGGGTGTGTCTGAAACAAAGGCTTATAGCTCCAGTCTGAATTCTACCAATACTATGTGCCCATGACAAGACTTTGGGCTCTGAAACCCAGCCGGGTGTCACCGCACTGGCACTCTGGTATGACCCTGAATGAAGGGAACATAAACACTCCCAGGCTTCTGATCCACGGAACCTGTGCTAACGGCTGCGTTCTTCAAATGTTTCTGCAGCGCTGTGTTTTGGCAGCAAGCCAAGACTGGGAGGAAGTGATAGCTAGCAGTGGTATTGCCACCAAGAAAGCCATTAAGCCCTGCACCTCTATTTGCTGATATAGGTATGCATTGTGTGTGGCCCTGCCCACCCAGCTCTGACCCTCCAACCACCACCTTCAGGAGGTCACGGAGTATGAACAGCCCTCCCCCTTGAACCATGTGGGCCTCGCTTAGGAAACGCCACACCTCAGTGGTACCACTCCTGGGCTTCACACACGGCAGCCCCTTTTGCTGTGGATCTGAGGCCTCTCAGGAAATGTTCCTTTCTCTACTCAAGTTGGCCTCACCTCTGATCAACACAGGCTCAGCTCCTCTGGGGTGTGACTCTGGCCTTTTTCTGGGCCTTGCCCAAGTGAATTTCGGTATCTTCTCAAGATTACTTCCTGTTTTTGCCATGACCCTGTCTATACCCTGGTACCGGTAGTATTTTTAAAGATACGGTGAGAAGGAAGGGAGTTGGCACTGGGGAGATGGATCAGCACTCAATCAAGAGCATGTACTCCTCTTGCAGAGGACCTGAGTTCAGTTGGCAGTGCCCACATCAGGCAGCTCATAGTCACCTGGACCCCCTGCTCAAGAGTCTGATATTTCTTCTGGCCTCTGTGGGTACAGGCATACACACGGCATATGTTCCCACATACACGGAAATAATACAAAATTAAGCAAGAAAGAGGGGACTGGTGTCCTTCGGAAGCGTAGGTAAGTCACTTGCCCCTTTGGGACATATTCTAAAGGATGCAGAGACAGGCTAACATACTCAGAGGCTCAGAGGCACAGGCCTGAGGAGTCATGCCTTTGTTTTTTATTTTTTTGTTTTTTTTTTTGTTGTTGTTGTTTGTTTTTTGTTTTTTGTTTTGTCCATGCCTCTGTTCCCTGCAGGGAAAGGCCGCCATGAGAGAATGTCCCTAGAGGGGACAACTAGGGCATGGAAGAAGCTATGAAATACAGATTCAAGCTCAACCTGATGAAATGATTAGCCTGGGATCTGGGTCAGTGGCTTGACAGGGGTAGGGGAATCCTACATGAGACAAAGGCACAGGATCTTGCCTGGCCTCAGGTGCAAGGCACTACCCCAGGGCTTAGGCTCTTCCTAGCCTTGTCTGCCTCCCATGGCACTCACCTTTCCATGGGCAGTGGCTGCCTTAGGAGTGATGTGAGGACGGTCTCCTGGTGGTAGTGTGCCAGCAGGAGGATGCCTTCAATGAGACGCCGCCTCACCTCTGGGTGGTCCACCACTGGCAGGTGGACCAAGATGGCACCCAGTATCTCAGCCACCTGAGCAGGAGATGGACATTTTCTTGGGGGGTGGTGTGGGGCATTTGGGACTGGTGTTGGTTATTTTAAATTGTCAACCCAACTTAGAATCAACTGGAAAGAGAATCTTGATAAGGAACTATCTAGGTCAGGTTGGCATGTGGGCATGTCTTTGTGTGTGTGTGTGGGGGGGGTGTTTTAACTGTTGATTGAGGCAGATAAGACCCAGTCCACCATGGGCAGCATCATTCCCTAGGCTCTGTGCCCTCAACTATGGAAGAGTGAAGGAAGCAGAAAGTAAGCAAGCAAGGATGCATTTGTTGCTTTCTGCTCTTAACTGTGGATATAATGTCACTAGCTGCTTGACTGTCCCTCAGTGATGAGCTGTAACCTGGAACTGTACACCAGTTTGACCATTGTCTTTGCTAAATTGTGTTTGGTCAGTGTGCTTTATGACAGCAGCAGAAATGAAGGTAGTTCAGGGCCCCTGTAGGACACCCCTCCTTTGGGGAACATGGTAGGTGGGTTAGATCCCCAAAGCCTTCTCCAGAAGCCCTATGGGTCTCTTCTTCCTACATGTTCAGTGTGTCTTCACTGGAGCAGGTATGTGCCCCACTGAAAAGAGCCTGGCACCCATGGTCCCTTATCTACTCACTAACCAGTTGTATCTCAACATCTTTCTCATTCTAGAATTCTGTTTAATCCTCTTTAGCACCACTCGTTTGGGTGGGAGCTGTCAGTCTCAGTGTGTGCTACACAGCCCATACTTATGTACACCAGTCAATCCCAGCACCAATCCAAAGCATCCCCTGCTGAGCTCGATTACCTTGTCTTCCAGCTCCTTGACCCGCATCTGGAGGAAGATGCCTATCCAAGTGACAGCAGCCCTGTCGTGCTGCAGGTCCATGGCCCCAATGTTCTCACAGAGCTTCTGGATGAGAGAGACAACCTCATCGCAGTTAAACTCTAGACAGACCACCTAGAACCAGAGCAAGATAGAATTCCAGGCTCCCTCTATTCTGCTGTCCCAAGTTTCCACTTGGAAAGAGAATTTTAACAAGGAATTATCTAGATCAGGTTGGCCTGTGGACAGGTCTGTAGGGGATTGTTTTAATTGTTAATTGAGGAAGGGAAGACCCAGCCCACCATGGGCAGCAGCATTCCCTAGGCTGTGCCCTGAACAATGGAAGAGTGTCCCAGTTTCCCAAGGCTTTCAGAGTGTGCCAAACCTCTCCCACTCCTACCACTGCCTCTTACTCTGCCTGTATCTCATACAAGACATTCCCTTCTTCACAGCACTGTCTTGCACTCTCTGACCTCAACCTGCAGCTATACAAACTCCCGTGGGCACCAGGAAGACTACCTCTGCCCCCTAGGCAGAAATGACTGTAAGTCCCATTTCTTTGAAGGTCAAGGCCATATCATGGTTCTGGGTACTCGTATTCATCAGTATGCCACTAGTAGCTCAGGAACTAATGCCAGTGTAGTGGTTTGAATAAGAATGGCCTCTATAGGCTCCTATATCTGAATTCTTGGTTACCAGGGAGTAGTGGATTAGATGGATTAGGAGGTGTGGCCTTGTTGGAGGGAGCATGTCATTGGAGGTGGACTTTAAAGTTTCAAAAACCCAAGCCAGGTCCAGTCTCTTTCTCTGCCTGTGGATCAGGATTTAGTTCTTAGCTACTTCTCCAACATCACACCTGCCTGCTGCCATTCTCCCTGCCATAATGATAAGGGACTAAGCCTCTAAAACTATAAGCAAGTTCCCAATTAAATGTTTTCTTTTATGAGAGTTGTCTTAGTCATGGTGTCTCTTCATAGCAATAGAGCAGTGACTAAGACAGCCAGTGTGCAGGGTCTGATTGGACCTTTCCCATAGCCCTCTCCACACTCAGTAGGGTCTTGGAGGAGTCAGCCAGGGAATGTCAGGTATCTACCCTTTATGTCCCGGCCACACTACAAGCCATTTCAATACAGATGCATCAGGTGTACCAAAGGCTGCTGAGAAGTGATCTCCTGGGTGACAATATTGGCTCTACAGTCAGCATAGGAGAGTGAGGCACCCCTAGCACGGCCCAGTGTCACCTTGGCGATTCTGGAGGAAGCACTGGCAATCTTGTCCATGTCTGTGTCCTGGAGGTCCTCCTTGCATTTCTGCAGTTCCTGCTCCTTGGAAGCTCCCCATAAAGAGCACGTCTGGCTTACTGTCGGGAATACAGTTAGACATAATCAGCAGGAGAGAGTGAGTAGCCTGGGCTGCCCTGGGTATAAGCATACCCCTTCCCTTCTGGCCTCCATTCACAGTTCCTTCAACAGACTGGTTTCGCACACACTACTTCCACACACAGCTCATGTTTCTACTGACCCTCCAGCTCGGTTCTATCTAGTTCTGTTGCTCCCTTGGTATCTGCAAGCTGGATTAGTCCAACAATGTGCCTTCAGTGGGTCTACCTCATCTTGTGAGCCCCTTTTTTTCTGGAAGCTTCTGTGACCCTCTTGGGGAGTTCTTTCCCCTCTGTTATAAGTTAGCCACATGCTTGTCTTCTTGCCTGCCTGCACATGGCTATACTTCCCCTGGAGCCTGCACCAGTACCCTAGGACTAGCCCTCATCCCAACACGCTCCTCATGTCCTGTCTCCTCCATACCGTGAAGATCTAGCAGGCTGGACAGTACATTAATGGAGGCCAAGCGGGTTCTTCTGTGGACATCACAGGTGCATGGAGCAATGAGTCCAACCAGTATTCCAAACTGCCCCAGCTTCAAGGGGATCTGAGAGACAAGAGATGTCGGGGCTCAGATCTCCACACTCAAGTGCACAGCCAGGGCTGCCCAGAGACAGCATAGAGGACAACCACAGTGTGCAAGCCCTGGCCACTCTGTGCCTTCTATTCATGCTCACATCTCCTCAGGCACAGAGCTGGGCTCTTAGACATCAGTCACCCAATATCAGAGAAATCCTAGCTCAGGATTCACCCCCAGTCATCTCTGTTCTGCACAAACTCTGGACTTCTAGACATCTGCCATATTCCTACAACTGAACTCCAGGTTCCAGCATGAAACCTACTTAGCAGATGAGTGACCTGGGCAGGCCTTCTGCAGTCCCTCGGGTTCCCTGTCTGTACAGTTGAGTTAACAATGCCCCTTCCTCTTTCAAGGAACATTATCAAGCATGGATGGTAGACTCTAGGTGACCAACTGTGTGCACCATCTGACCTTGAACATCCTTTAGCATCTGGCTAGGCTGCTTTACTATGCCAAGCCTCCCCCCCCCCATTCAGGTGTGTCTATGGCTTACCACACACCACCCCAAGACCTGAGGCCACACCTACCCACTAGTCCTGGCAAACCACTATCCTGTCCACAGCCATTTCTAAGAGCAAGACAACCAGAGCTCAGAGCCAACACAGGTAGAAGAGAGACCTCATGCAATGCATGCTGATTGATCAATAAAACACCACTTTGTTTTCAACTTCCCAGTGCAGGTGATACTCGGTAAGCTTGCTTTATGACTGTAGTGACTAATTTCAGTATTCCGGATAAGTGGTATCTTTCCTGTGTGGTATTCTGCACTAGATAACTACTGCCTGAGCCTCAGGCACCACACAGCCTGGATCCTCTGCTCCCTCACCCACCCCAAAGCTCAGGCTTCCACATGCTGCTGCTCCTTCCCAAGGGACTCCTGGGGCGGAGGAGCTTGATCTGAGAGGTGCTCCCTCCTCTGAGGAGACTGAGGAAGTTTTCTACAGATGCAGCATAGAGTAGCAGGCCATAGGATAGGGGTCCCCGGACTCACGCAGACACCAATACTTTGAACGTAGATCTGCATGAGATGGAGATGGAGGGCCATGGCTTTCTCCCGTTCCCATTCTTTCTCTGACAAGATCCACTTCTCCAGGAGCTGTGTACGGAGGCCAGAACGCAGAAGCAGGGGTAACATCCTGGAGATAGCCAGCTCCACCCACCCCCCCAGCCGGATCTCACCTTGTGGTTCTTCCCACTCAGAATTTAAGTGTCAATACTTCTGGCATGGTTCTAAACAACTTCTTCCCTAACCCTGCTATGAAGGAAGCTGAGGCTGGGGTCACTGGGAGGTCTCCAGTATCCTCACAAGAACAGTACTTGAAAGTTGTGCTTGTATGCCAAACCTCAGTTCAGGTGTTGCTGACAGGACATTCTAATGCCAAAGGTGTGTTCAGTGCAGAGAACATCGCTGTTGTGACTTCTATATGAACACACACACACACACACACACACACACACACACACACACACACACACACGGCTCCATACTAAAGCAGTGCCAGCCTGGTGCTGCTGAGAGGTGATGGAATCTTTAGGCAGTGGGCTTAGTGAAGGGAAATGAAGTCAGCTGTGATCCTGTCTTCCCTTTCTGACACTTTTCAGCCATGAGGTAAACAGTCTTCTACCTTCCCCTTCTGTCATGACGTCTTCTCTTACCACAAGCCCAAAGCATGAAACTAGGCAACCATAGACTATAACATCTCTGAAAACAGAAGCCACAGTAAGCCATTCCTCACAGTGTGGCTCTCAGACCACTCTCCAGGAAGAGTGTGGCCACCTTTGGCTCTGGATCCCTCTGCCAGGTAACTCACATGCACAGTGTCCTGCAGCCCCTTGGGGTCCAGCTGTCTCTGCAGGAGGCCCTCCATCAGCTGCTTTAGGGAAATCATGGTATTTGCATACAGGGTCTGAGAGGGGAGAGAGAAAGAGAGAGAGCGAGAGCGTTGTGCAGCCATGAAAGGCACACATAGCTGCTTACTCTGCAAGTGTCTCTGTGCCTGGATCAGGGGACGAGAGGCACCAAAGTGGGCTATGGGAGTGCATTGTTGCTCATGGAAGGAAGGCAAAATGGTTCGTGAATCTTCTGCACATGTTCTCATCCCTCATACCCAGGGACCTTTGAAATCATTTACTGAAGATTCTGGGGCCTGTATCACACTGGGTCCCTGACAACTTACAGGATGCATCTTCATGCAAACACACCCCCACTGAACACTGGGCTCGCTGTAAATGAGAAATAAACTTGAATCTAATGAAATCCCTGGGGTTCCAGGGTTTACCTGTTACAGCGGCTAGCATTAGCTCGTGTTTACAAATAGAGCTGCTCCAAATTACCGCATTGTGGGTGGTCTGGGAAGGTGAAGCCTGCCTATGCTAATATAAACTTCCAGGTTATGATTCGGAGAACAAGGAGGCTTCCGTGGGGAATCCTACCTTAACCGACTCGTTGTCTTCCCCTGGGTGTTGGAGAGAGATAACAGCGTGTATGCTGATATCCATCAACTCTGTGCTTTCCTCTGGAGAGTAGAAAGGCTTCAGCATGCTGAGGAAACACGTGTTAGCAGCAGGAGTGGTCACTAGGAGCTAAGCTCATCCTGCGCACTGTCCGCTCTGGACTAGGGAGGCATGTCCCAGAATGAGGGAAGGACACAGCGCATCGGCTGAGGACTCAGGCATGTGCCCCTGACTTTGTTCCACCTGACCACTAGCCTTCAATACTATGTTTGTGATGGAAGCAGGATTTGAGGGTGCAAGAGTCAGTCTTTCACTTCCTGTTGCCTGCTGTGAGCACCATTATACACTAGGCAAGGCCTGGAGGAACAACCCTGGCTGCTACTTAAAAGCATCTTTTTAAGGACCCCCCCACCCCCACCCCCAGGGACCATGCCCAGGCTCTAGGGATTCTTTTGCGTTAGTCTGGGGTAAGATCAGTTCTATTAACAGCTCCCTGGAGCATCTATTGTGCCCCAGAGCTGAACAAAGACATCCAGCCTGCCTGCTCTGCCTCTCTGTTCACTCTGTGGGGATTGAACTCCCAAACAAATCTAGTCATCCTGTGTCAGCTCAGGTCAAAAGTCAAATGTCAGCCTCCATAGGCTCAGGTCAAAAGTCAAATGTCAGCCTCCATAGGCTCAGGTCAAAAGTCAAATGTCAGCCTCCATCAGTTCGGGTCAAAAGTCAAATGTCAGCCTACACTGGCCTTTTTGACAGCTTCTGTTGTGCAGAGGCTGAATTACCTTTTCATGGCAGACCCCTTTTTACCATTAGAGAAGGTGTTCAGTCACCCACAAGCACACTCTTCTGTCAGCTCTTACCCATAATTGTGTCTATGCATTTGTCTTTTCTTCAAGTCCCTCCAGGCCTTGCTTAGCATACAACAATCTGTGCCTCCCTAAAGGGAATGGCGTGTATTTAAAAATCTGCTCTTAGTAGCTCTTCTAAGAACAGCCCACATAGTGGCCAGTTACCTCCTTATCCAGGGAGAGGCACCTAACTTGAAAAACTTCACAGAGGAGTCTGGAGAGGGATGGACCCTACCTACCATTGTCTCAGGGAGTTATTGTCCCAACATCACTGCCACTGAGGTGGAACGATGAGGTCTGAAGGAGCCCTTAGGGGAGCACTGAGAGGTGGTCACAGACTTTGTCCCATCATCAGGAGGCAGTAGGAGCTCTAGCAGGCCCTGCCTCAGCTTACCTCAGTTGTGAGAGAGCATCCATTGCCATGGACCTCACGGGGGAAACCAAGTGGTCAGGTGGTTCTGCTTTGATGATCACCTGTCCGGCACAAGAAGGGCTGTGAATTGTTGCTCACCCAGAAGTTGAGTAAGGCAAGGGGCAGTTACATGATCTGGTGCCAGGATAAGGAAGGCCTGGCCCTTTGTACAGAGCTCTGGGGTTCACATGCCCACATTCTTTAAGGCTCATTTGGCACTAAAGCACAGGAGGAGAAGGAACACACACCATGGACCGAGGCTTCTTTCCCAGGGCCAACAGTGACTTCATGTACCCTTGGCCATACAATGCACTTTCCCAAGCCCAAGTTTGTGCCAGACTCTTGTACAGTGACTTGGGAAAGGAGCCAATGACTATCCATTTCCCTGCTCCTCCTGCATCTCTCTTCCGGGGCAGTACAGGTGGTCTTCCAGGACCCCATCCTTTGTCAGCCATGAGACAGTGGTGACATTTGGGAGCTAAGGGTTGACTGATGCATAGGTTCCATCAGCCTGTAGGTAGCTGACTCTTTCTAAACTTGACTGAAGTTCTGCACAAATGATTCTCTAGCCCTGTTTCTAAATGACCCTTGTCTGCTAAGTCTCTTCCCGTGGAAAAGCACAGGGACTGTGTCTCTCATCAGCTCATCTCCACCCATCCCCAGTGAGCCTCTGTCTGTTGCTCCCTGAGCCAGCCTCTTCTGGACACCATTGGGCATAAGTCAGACGAGGTCCTGCCCTAGTTTTCACCCTTTTGGGACATGAAATGCTCCACGATACACCAAAACTGTTCTTAGAGCCTATCGTTCCGCAAATCAAACTAACAGTGGGGCAGGAAAGCTCTACAGCCCCCATACATAGCTCACAGATATCCTCAAGAAACTTCAACCAGGGCACAGTTGAAGAGCTAGACCCCAGGCCACCCAGGACTGGGGAGCCCTGTCCCACTCACAACTATGAGGCTAGTAAGAGCAGACTTGTGGGCAAACTGGAAGTCCTCCAGGTCTTGGATGCTTTTGATGGCGTTGGTGACCTGCACAACACTCTTCATAAAGGCCATTTTGAGGTTGATGTCCTATGCCGTGAGGGAGAACCTGTTTGCCAAGGACTCACAAAAGCCCTGAGCCATGCCCCTCACCCCTGAATCCTTCCCTGTCTCTGAAGAAGGCTCCACGTCAGGGGTGCTCTGAGTGACAGCCCCCTCACCTGTCTGTTCTTCACCCACAGTAAAATGTGGTTCTGAAAATGGCCACAGTGGTCATTTTTATGTTCTGTGCATCTTTTCATGGTTCACGTTCATATGCATTATGTGTGTGTGTGCATGCATTTGTGCTTGTGAAAGCCAGAGGTCAGTGTTGAATATCTCTGTCAATCACTGTATTCGTTGAGACAGGGTCTCTGCCTAAGCCTGGAGATTACAATCCAATCAGACTGGGTGGACCCTCCTATGCTCATGATAGGAGGATCTGCCCCCTCAACACTAAGATTACGGATGCTTGCCACCATAATTAGCTTTTACATGGCAGCCGGGGATTCGAACTTAGGCCCTTATGCTTGTGTAGCAAGCATTTTTAGTGACAGAGTCGTCTCCCCACCTCCCACTACATGTATTTTTATGCCACGAGTTTAAAACATGAATTCTTCCACTTTCATCCACCTTGACACTCCAAGGAAGTATCCCACACTTCTGTCTTTTCGGAGGCTGCCCATTTTTCTCCTTTATGAAAGTGAGTAGGCCAGAGGAGAGGGTGAGAGAGTGGGAGAGTGTGGGAAGAACTGGTGCCCACTTCGTACTTCTGGGGATTCACAGTCAGCACTCAGGGGAGGACGGCTTTATCCATGCAAACACGACCCCAAAGCTCAGATGTGAGCACTGGATTCCCAGGAGATGACCAGGCAGGACCCCAGCCGTCTCCTGAGTGTAGTATCCCATGCTCAGTGTGGGCTGACTCCCTATATGTGGGCTACCTGGCAGCTGCTGGAGTAATGGTGGATGATCTTAGCGGTGATGGGGCTGTCCACGTGGGTGAGGAGCATTTGGGGGTGGCAGTAAGAGGACACACAGCTGTACATCACCATCAGGGCACTCTTCACGGTCTCTCGCCTCCAGGGGTGGTCCTTCTGCAGGATAGTGAAAGCAGATATGGATAAAGGGATGGGGAGATGCCTCAGTGGTTAAAAAAAAAAAATGCTTGACTCCCAAGTGTGCCGATGGGGAGAGGGTTAGATTCTCAGTGTGACAGCCCAATTGTATTCTAGCCTCAGAAGGCAGGGGTGGGTGAGAGAGTTTGGGAGGGGCAGAGGATTCCCCAGCCAGCAAACTGGCTCATCCAATCAACCATATCAGCAAATGCCGAGCTTGACTGAGAGACCCTGTCTCAGTGAGTAAGTAGAAGAGTGAATGAGGATGGCTCCTGACATTGAACTAAGGCTTCCACGTGTGTGCACATACCTGCATGCATGTCACCGACACAGATGCCCACACACGTGCAAGCATGCATACGTACATAGTCATACCACATACATATACGGGGGGGGGGGATTAAAAAGAGGGGAGCTGGGAGTGTTCACCGGGAGGGAGCAAGTGCTGGGCTGGCTGTGCATGGGATGGTCTCTGATTGAAGAAGCTGCTAGGTCCCTATATGGGCCTCAGTGGACTGTTCTTTGGGAGCTAAAGCACCCATTCATCTCCTCGAGCACTTATACATTAGCGATTTTATTGGGCACCAACTACCGACCAGATACGGAGCAGGAAGAAATGAACCAGACAAAGGATCTACCCACCCTGGGAAGCTTCAGTCCGGTGACACACGCAGAGGAAGCTTGCATGGACATCCCTAAACAGAGACTAGCTGCACAGGACACACTTAGGCAGCTGAGCAGGAACCATGTCACTCTGGGGGGCTGGCTAAGCATCAGATAACGCTATTGAGAGCAGTTTGCTAAAATCACCATTGTGTCATTAGTTTCTTGTGGTAAGTGCTCCTTCTGAAGTTCATTTTGCCATAAAGAAGGGACAACGAGGTGGGCAATTTAACTCCCTAGCTGGCAGCTGTTGGACTCAACCTTGTTTCTATGGCTGCCTTGAGCAAACAAACTGCCAGACAAGCAACAGGCTGGACCTTACACCAGGACTGGCCATTGTGGACACTCTACAGATGCCTTGGGGAAGCTGCCTGACCACCCGTTGTCTCAGTTTCCACAGCTGTGGCTCTAGCCACAAATGACTCAAACAGCTTACTCCAGATGTTCCCAGATGTTTCTTTGTTTTCCAGGAGCACCACCTTCAGGGCCTGACACCAAGCCTTGCAGTGAGGAGCCTTACCCTCCAGGCACCGATCTGCCAGGACTGCTCTGACTCCTGGATCCTCTCCTCAAAGTCATGAAGTACATTCAGCACTGTCTTTACCTGGCCCCGGGCACACAGGCCAAAGCACAGGATGACGCCCTTCAAGGAAGCCCAGCCAAGGTGAGAGCAGGGGATACAGAGAGATATATAAGTACACACAGGCAAGAACATAAACCCAGGTGCCCCCATCCCCCAGATCACGGAAGATTGTAAATAAGACGAGTTGAGGGTGCTCTCACCTCCCGGTCAAAGTCGTTGCTATAATCTGTCTTGTACAGCAGCTCCAGCAGTAGCACCTCCACCCTGTCGGCCTCCAGGCCCATGCCTAAGGTGAAACCCAGGGCCCGGTACAGAAAGCCCTAGAGGGGTGGGAGGGAGGGAGAGCTTCAGGCCTTTCTACTCCCAAACCTCGGGTAATGCTATTTGGGAGCACTTGATACATAGTTCTGATATTTTTTTTTTTACAGGTATTTATATGCATTTTCTACATTCTGTAAAATACATATTCAGTTTGTTCTGTGACGTCAGACTGCACAAAGGCAGGCATAGTATACATTTTAACAGTGAAGGCCAAATCCTTTCCTATACAAGTTCCATCAGATATGTTCCCACCCAGAAACTTGGGAGCATCAACTTTCCCAGCTACTTCCTGCCATGGGATAACAAGAGGTGGAATATCCTTGTTTTGATGTGTCACTATGACGGGATGGCAGCTTAGGGTTCTGACAAAGGTGATGTGGAGTCTGGAGATACACTGCCATCTTAACTCTATCCATTAACATGGGATGCTTTCCAATTACAGAGATCTGCTCTGATTTCTTTCAATTATTTTTATAATTTTACAAAGAAAGAACAAGAGAAAATATTAAAAAAAAAAAAAAAAAAAAAAAAAGTACACATGACCATGGACCAGAATGTGAAAGACAAACAAAAGAGATTTTAAAGAGCCTGAAAAATAACTGGATTAGATTACTTCCTCTCTTTCTAGGACATTAGGTAGTCTTGGGGCCACCTGATCCAATGTAAATATGTCATGAGCCTCTCCCTGTCCCCGGAGGCCCCTCCCATCCCCGGAGGCCCCTCCCATTCCCGGAAGCCCCACCCTGCTTGAACTACGAGGTCCCTGTGAGGACAAACCTTTTCCAAAGAGGGGCTGTCGAAGGTCTCGATCTGGTTGTTCAGCTCTTTGCTGAGGCGCAGGCTCCAGCTGGTTCCACGGGTCTTCTTGAGGGAGTTTCTCAGAAACTGGGAAGTCGAAGAAGATGGTGGGCAGAGGCACTCGAACCCAGCCTTGCCCTTAGCTGGGTTCGGGGAATGCTACGTGACCCTGAGTATGGGCTTGTTCTTCCTGGCTACCTTCTCTAGATCTCCATTCAGTTGATGGGCAGCCAACCCAGCACTAACATTATGTGTGTCTGGAGCAGGGCTGTGGCTTTAGAGGCTGCTGGGAGGTCAGGCCTGTCCCGGAAAGGCAGGCTGTCCCCGCTGCTTTTCCAGGCACTTGGCTCGCTCAGTTCTCCCTTACTGATTCACACAGACACAGGTGCCATCCTTGTTACGTCTGCACTGACAGAGTGAAACAAGTCCTTTACATGACCCTAATCTTGTCCACATCAAATGTCCTTCCAGGTTCCTTCTCTTCTCCCTTACTCTGGCCTCAGACAGTTCACCCCTTTACCTGAATCAGCATATCCTCCCAGGCCTTCTGGTTCCAGGTAAACTCAGTGTGCTCTGCAGGAGAATATGCATGGTCTCATGGGCTGCTCTCTTCTTCTGCTCCCCCCAAGTAAAACTCCTTGCCCCAGCATCCAAGGCCCCTCCGCGAATGAGCTCATCACATTTGGGATTTCCCTTCCAACCTCCCCAAAGATACACATTCAGTTCTTAAGACCACAGGAGGTCTGTTCAGGCCCATCAGACCCCAGGTTCCTGTGACCCAAGGCACGCCATTAGCGAGTGCCCCAGCATGCACACAGGGTGGGCACCTCACCTTCTAGGTACTGGACCAGCAGAGGGATCTCCTGCTCCCACATGTCAGCCATGGAGGGAGCAATGCTCTGGCTTAGGGTCCTCAGGAGGTTGAGCATGGCGATCCCACGACCTTCTCCTTTGTAGGGTGATGACATCAGCACCTGGAGGGCCCCAGTGAGTCAGTGAGCAGGGGTCAGGCATCTGCTCCCTCTCTTGGAGTCCAACATCTTTATTATAAAGAAGAAATTGAGTGGGGTATACGATTTTCTAACAAATCCCAAGGATTTCCAGCATAGAAAGGCCTGTAGGGGATGCTGCAGGCAGGAAGGGGACGAGAGGCCAGGCCTGGGCTCCTTCCTGACCCTGAGACTCAGTGGAGCATTGATTAGTGCTCACAGGACTGAGCCTACCTGGGGCCGTGATGGTGTTCTGGTGGTGTTTTATGGCATAAGAGTCAGAGCAGATCCTAGCCAGGTCCCCAGACACCTGAGCGCACTGTCCCTGATGCATCTTCCCAAGACGGATGACACAGACCTCCGGACACTATTCTGCCCAATACCCAGCTTCCTCCCCGCATCCCAGATCCCTCCTCCTCAGGGAAGAGGCGTCACTGTGAATGGTGTACCAGGCCACAGCATGCTAACCACTCACCAGGAGACGGGCCAGCAGCTTCTGGGGTGCAGGCAGGTCCACTGAGGAAGCAAAAGGAACCCCAGATAAGGATGCCTGGCACATTTCAAGATGTGTCCTATAACCCCCAAGGGAGACACTTTGAAGATCATTTTCCAGAATTATTACTATTACCCTCACCCCAGATGAAGAATGGGTCTACTCCAGGGAGTATCTCATGAAGGATATCATTGGCTCCTTGCAAAAAGAGGGGAGACTTTGGCTCATAGGCCACGTAGGTCTAAATGATGTGGATTTTTTTAATGGACCTGCCAGGGCAATGTCCTGTTTCCTATCATAAATCTTGGCCTCTCTTCAGCTAGGAGTGATTCAATTCCCTATCCTGACTCCCTCCTGTCCAGTCACTATACGCTTTGGGAAGCAGTAAGCCCCCAAAAGCAATGGCGCTCAGATGGATGGGCAAAGGAGGGGGCCAGGCCTGCTGAGAAGCTGCAGGTGTGGGGACCCAGGAGGGGACTCAACATTCGGGGTTGAAAGGTCACAGAGAAGTGGATTCACTTAAGTTTCTTAGCTTGAACTCAGATGGCAGGCCCTGTGCTTTGTCATCCTTGGGTAGGAACGGTCCTCCTGAATCACCCTACCCCTGTCATGCCTGATCCTGTGAAGTCCCAGGGCCATGAGAACATCCCCTTTGGGACCAGAGGTAGTAGGGAAGGAGAAGAACAGTGACATGATGCATATGGACGTGGTCACTTGAGAGCCTGTGCTGACTGTGCCTGCCCTGAGTGGATCACAGTAGTCGGTTGACAGAACAACTGACAGAAGGGTGCTACAGTTCTTCTAGGTGGCTCAGAGAGCTGGGCAGGGCAGAGACCCAGAGAAGCCACAGCTAGAGCTAGGGTCAGGAGCCCCCTCCCTGCCCTGCCCATGATGAGTGCTGGAAAGATGGGAACGTGTTGAATGGGCTACCAGGAAAGTCTGCAGGCTTTTAACCCCTCTCTAGGCATGGCAGGGGCGATTCTAGATGTTTCCTGGAGATGGGAAAATTCGGTTGATCGGGATTGTGTGACAAGGGTGACCAGGAGCCGTGCTACCTGCCCATTCCCTCCAGCCGACCCAGGGATGCCACCCACCATGTTTGCTCTTTCCAGCGATTCCAGCCTCTGTGTCTTTGCCATGAATTTGGTTCTCGGCCAGGTTCGTGAGGCTGATGCAGATGGGGGTCAGTGCCTCGGTGTAGTCTGTCTCCATGATGTAGCACAGGAGCCTCACCCAGAACTCCTAAGGCAGGGATGGGGAGGGAGGGGAGGGCCCAAGACCAGTTAGAGGTGTCCTATGCCCACCCCACCCCCGGCCAGTATTGGCCAGGCTCCACCCACACTGTGGACTCTACCTGCCATCCCAAAAGCTATCCCAAATACTCAACCAACTTTCCTGCCCACCCTGGATTTTTTTTCAGAGGCATCCAGATGGCATCCACACAGCCTTGCTAGCTTCACATCCACTCTGTATCCAGTACGTCCTCTGCCCAGGGCCTTCCTCTGGGTCCCGGAGGTCTCTAAGTTACAAACTAGTCCGGTAACCCAGGGGCACCTGACAGTTGTGATGCTAGAGTATATTTGCCAACTTGGACGAGCAAGTGTACCCTCTTATTAAACCAAATGCTAGTCCAGCGTTACTGCGCACATGTCACACAGCTGTGATGAAAAGTTCACAATCCGTAAAGAAGATCGCCCTTGAGTGCAGCCAGCCGAGAGGCCCAAGGAGCACAGTACTTCAGAAGAAGAAAATTTGCCACAAAACAACAGGTTTCTCTGCAGCCTTACAACCTAGGCTTGCTCCCTGCAGCCTGTTCCCTCCAGCCTGCAGCCTCTAACCCTTATCTCCAGTTCCCACTAGATAGGAGGCATCCAGCCTACGGCTTCATGGACAACCAATCATTCCTTTCTTAATGATGTCATATTTTTCCCTGCCTCGTTCCCACGTCTCACCTATTCCAATTAAAATCAGGCGCACTGATTTCTCCTATAACCTGGGGTCCCTGAGGTCATACAGAGTCCTCCTAGCTGAACTTACCAAACTGTAGAACACCCTTCCCCAGAGGAACTTTAAAATAACACACATGCTTCAGGCAATAAGGTGACTGCTACATATTGAGACCTACTGGGGGTTCAGAGGTGGAGAATATCTAGGTTCCTCTGCAGGCCTTCAGAATGCAGCCAGAAGCCATCATCATGGCGACGGCCTGCTGGGTGGGGAGCGACTCACATTGGTCATGCCACTGATAGAGGAAGTGATGATCTTCACAGTATCCATTGTGACTTTGTGGACCATCTTCTCTTCCAAGTCCCTCTGATAAAAGCATTCCCGGCGATTTGTCTAGAAGACAGAACCAAGATGATCCTGCAGGCAAGGGCTTGTCAAGGTCTCAAGAGTGGTCTCTTGCCTCCCCAGGGGGCTCGCTGCCTAGACACTGGGTCCTAGGATGCTAAGGCCTGGGCCTGGGCCTCATGTCTGGGAGACTGCACAAGTCTGGTCCATACCTGCAGGGTAACCATGAACCTACACAGGTCCAAACAGATTCTCAGCGAGTCGTTCTTTTCTCAGCACTTAGTAATCCATTTCTAAAGTGGAGCTGTCCCATGGGATTAGGGCTGGGGCCACTCACCAGCTTGTAGGTAGATAAGGTGAGCTGGACAGACACATATTTCAGACCCCAGCCTTTGATCTTTTCCTGGAAGCCTGACAGGACCAGCTGGCCAATGATCCGTAGAATTGCCATCCGTACCTGAGGGGACAGGGTAGGGATAGCTGGGGGAGGGCTGGGCTTCAACATGGATATTTGCATCTAAAAATCTTGTGACTTGAGACACCTGGGAACTGTGGGTGCTCTTGGCTCCAGGGGATTTTAGGGGATACCTGGGTACTCCCCATTCTGCCCATTGCTGCTTTCCAGATGGTGGGACATCAGTCTGCAGGGTCCTCACATGAGTGTCTCAGTTGGGCCCTTCATAGACATCTTCATCCCATTCTAACATTGGTTACATGGTCTTAGCAGCCTTGGTGAGGAAGCCTATTTCTTTTTTTTTTTTTTTTACTCTGGGTCTCCCTTGGGTATACAGTAAAACGTAGGGGTGGAGCACAAAACTAGTCATATTTCTTATGTCTTCCTGGCCTCCAGAGTTTGAAGGCAGTTCTATCTAAATGCCCTGCCCCATGCTCCTCAGAGCTTCCGACCGTCCCTTCTCCGACACTACTTTCCCAGCATTCCAAGCTAGCTGCAGCTGCCCTGCAGCCCAGGACTGTGGTATTCCTCTAGCTGAGGGTATCCTGAGGGGCATGTCTCCCCAGTTACTTTTCTCACTAGATAAACCCTGTGTGGACAGCAGCCTTTCTTCCTTGCAAGGTAGAATCGGGGCATACTGCGTTGAAAAGCCCTGGTGTCAGTAACAGAGCTGCAACTTTCACTGGCTTGACTTTGCCCTGTCCCCATCCAGGACTAAGCTGAGGTCAGCTCTTCCATCTGAGGCCTCTACCCCTTAGCTCTAGCTACCCAGGCAAGGTCCCCTTCCTGTTACCTTGGACCGAGTGTCAGAGAGAGTGTTCTTGACGACCCGGATGGCCAGGTAGATGGTCTTGATATTCATTTTGGGGTCTGAAAGAGACAGACCAGCCTGGGGAACTATGGCTCAAGAAGACACCAGGTGGCTTGTCCCTGATACATCACAATCAGTTCCCTTGTACAGACGACAGACTCAGGTTGACTTCCTTAGGACTCTCACTGGTAGGCTCCCCCTGAGCACAGCCCTCTCCTCCCAGAACCTCCTTCTCACACACACACATACACACGCACACACACATGCACACACATGTCCATGCACACACAGAGGTCCATGCCCTGCACCTTCCTTTAACATTCTCCTCCTTGTTTTTGTTTTATTTTTTTATTTTTTATTTTTTTTCAGGACAGGAGCTCTCACTGAACCTTGAGTTCGGTCAGCTAAGCAGGCAGACCAATGAGTTCCAAGCATTCACTGGTTTCTGACCCCCATCCCTAGTGTAGGGATGACACACCCAGCTTTTTACCCTGGTGCTGGGGGTCTGAACACAACTGGTCATGCTTGGATGACAAGCACTTTACCCACTGAGCCATCTCCCCAGCCTGCACATAGGCTAGTCTAATGTTTCGTGTCAGCGCAGTGTTTTAATGGATATCTTGATCTGATTATCTTTGGATAATTATTGCCTAGGGGAATGAATAAGGATTGTTAAACCCAAGGTTTGGTTATTATCCAACCGAGTACCCAGAATTGTTCAGCAATTCAAACCCATCAGTGCCATGTGAGGAGCCAGTTTCTTGTGGCTCCTGGCTAGGAACAAGCAAGAAATCGCTCACAGGCTGAATCGGGCTAAACCCAGTTTGTGTAACAATGGTTTGTTTGGTTATTTATTTATTTATTTATTTTTATGTATATGAGTGGTTTGCAAATGAATGTCTAAATACACACCAGGCATGTACCTGGTACCTGCAAAGGTTAAGAGAGGGTGTTGAGGATAAAGGTTAAGTTTGTGGACTTAGGGTTATGCCTGCAAGGTTACGGCCAGCCTTACACCAGCCTCGGACAGTTGGAGGTCAGTAGCAGGATTCAGGCTAAATGTGAAAGTCAAGCCCGAGGGTAGAGATATGGAGGGGCCGGCCGCAGTACTGGTTAAATTCAAGGCTGAGAAATACAAAACAATCAAGAGATGTGGCCACCCAGTAGTGACTACAAAATTAGGGCGGGAGCCAGATAGGAACTTCACTGTCTGCCCCACGGGTGCCTGTCCACTCCAGCTGGCTCACCATCTGCGCTCACTACTGCCCTGATCAGGGCCAGTGTCCCCACACGGATAGCCTCTTTGCTCATCTCCACCTGGCTGAAGAAGAACTTCATCAGCTCCTTGGGGTAGGAGCGGGCTGCAGGGCAGAAGGAGTGCATCAGTCAAGGCTGGCGGGCTAGCCTCAATGCCTGCACTCAGCAAGGGGCTGGGCCTCCTCAAGTCCCTGCAGACCTCACCCAGGGCTATGAAGCAGTGCACGATCTCCATCAGGTTCTGACTGCTGAACTGCTGCTGGGCTGGGGCCTTGGAGCACACCTAAAGAGTAGTGTGGAGGGAGAGTGAGGAGCTCACAGGGCACAGGCCACATGGGCAGTCCAGCCTGATAGGCCTGCATGCCAGCAGGATGCAGAGGGGAAAACCATGCCCTGAGGCAGTTTCCTGCTGCTTGCCTTGGGAATGTCTTCACTGGCCTCACCTGGACGTGCAGCTCTGTGAAAATGGGATGCAGCAGCATTGGGGGGATCGGGGTGTTGGTGGTAACTGATGCTTCTAGAATCTGCCTCAGGACCTGCAGAAGGGATGGGGCAGAAGGCTGCAGGTGAGGTGACTGCTCCACTCTGGTTTCTGGCTACTCAGCAGATCATTGCGCTATGGTACAGGCTCCCCAGCCCCATCCTAACCCCACACCAGCTGGCTGGATGTAGCGGCTCGGTTTTCTACAAGATGGATTTCATCCCACCCTGCGTTTCCACCATCCCTGGATGACTCATGTGCTGGATAAACTTGGAGAGTGCACTGGAGGCCACTAGGAAGGCCATTTCTACCTCTCTTGTTCACCAGAGTGGGGGATGAACCCAAATCTGTTCTTCATCCTCAACGGTATATACAGGCAGCTCCCTTGTCCTGTCCTGTTCATTTCTGCTCCTTGTTTTTACAATGAAGGCTTATGCCCTGGACATTTGCTCCATTTCAGCGTGCATCAGCCCAGGCCAGGCCTACAACAGAACCTGCAACATCTCCACCTCATACATTAGAGGGTGTGGAGGCTCCAAAACCTATTCCACCCAGAGCCCCAGACTGTATCCTTTTACTTAGACATAAAATCTCTTTGGGTATAACTGCTTAAGGGTCCAAACACCCCAGGTTCTTAGTTACAGTAACCCTAAACATCTAAAGCAAAACTGTAGGTTTCCTGTGGCCTCCTGGACCCTTTGAGATCTTTCTGCCTGTGACTGACAGCTTATTTCCCATAGTGCCAGGGTCGTGTAGGGTACAGATGTTGGGCCTGCTGGCACCTGTGGACTCTTGAAAATCAGAGTTTCTTGAGTCTGGCCCTCACCTGTGTGACAAAGAGGGCCTCCAGGCCACCCTGGAACTCAGCCAGCAGCAGGGGGATATAGTCGTACACCTGTTCCCTCAGGTCGTCATTAGGCAGGAGAAGGCTCAGCATGGGCCTGAGAGACTTGATGACCCCCAGTTTTACCTGTGTAGGAAATGAGGTTCCCAGAGCCCCAGCAGGACCAGGATCTTAGCGACTCAAACACTATCTAGCATCATAATGATGGGGTATTATAGACAGTGTCCAGGCCTCCCCCTTAAGCCCCCATCATAGTTAGTGCAGTGGGGCCAGACTACTTGATGTGAGTCCTACCTGTAAACAAAGTGACCTTGGGCAAGTGAAAACAAACAAACCCTTCTGTGCCTCAGTTTCCTTGTTTGTAAAGTGGTCCTGCCTTATAGAGTTGGTATGAACACATGTTCATAGTCAAGATCTCCAGAGATTACCTGGAGTAGCAAGTGCCTTCAAGTCTTAAGACCTCATCTGAAAGCTGTCTTTGGGTCTTTGTCAAGCTCTAGCCCATGACGTAAGCCTCCCTCACCTGCTCCATCCAGCATTCACAGAGTCCTAGGGTCTCAGGGCTCCGGGAATGAGGCTGAACCCAGAAGCTTTGCAGCATCTTCTGGGAAGTGTAACCCAGAGAATACAGAAGCTTCTGAGCACAGCAAGTCTCACCTCAAGGTCCTGGTGGCGCAGCCACACTGTCACGAAGTATCGGTACATTGGGAAGAGCTTCACAGCAAACTGGTCCTCAGTCATCACAGGGTACAGGCTGTCCTCCAGGTGCCTCAGGTAAAACTGCACCGTCTCACAGAATGTCTCCATGGCTGCCAGCAGCAGGACAAGCAGGTGGGGCCAGAGAGGCCAGGGTTGGAACCACTCCTTCCTGGTATTCTTGAGGTTACTGAGTCCCCTCCTCTCTACTCTGTTGGCTGTTTGAAGCCCCCTGATTCTGTATGTCCATGTGAGCACTGAGCACACAGGTATGGTCTATGCCCCTCCTCTTGGGACCACAACCTGGAGATTCCAGTAAGGACAGCAACAAACACAACCTCGTTTTCTTAGGCATCAGGGTTTTGGAGCCCAACCTAGAGTCAAATAGCCAAATCACAGGGCCGGGTAATCAGATCTGAGTGGCTTCCAAGGACTTTGCTGAGACAAGCCCAACAGAATATATGCATGGCCTTTTTCTTCCTCAAACTGTCTCTCACCTCTCTCTGAAATGCTTAAGTACAGAACAAGCTACACAGAGTCACAGATGTGACCACGGTCTTCTAAAATGTACCCACATGCCCCCAAAGGGGCAGATCACAGGCTATACTGATTAGCTTTTCAACATAAGTTAGAGTCATCTGGGAAGAGGGAACCTCAATTGATCAAGCACCTCCATCAGACTGGCCTGTAGGCAAGTGTGTGAGGCATTTTCTTGATTAACAATTGATGTGGGAGACCCAGCCCACTGGGGGAGGTGTCACCCCTGGACAGGTTGTATAAGAAAGCAGGCTGAGGAATTCACAAGGAACAAACTAGAAAGCAGCCTTCCATGCCTCTGCTTTAGTTTCTGCTTCCACAGCCCTTTATGCTGGATGTCAAGTTGTAAGGTAAAATAAACCCTTTCCTCCCCAAGTAGTCTTTGGCCATGGTGTTTATTAAAGCAACAGAAACCCTAACTAGGGTGTGAACCAAACAAAGTAAGAGACTGAGCCACGACTGGGGTGGGACCAAACCTCTCACTCAACGAGCCCTTATTCCCCTCCTCACCCCCCTCCCTTTGTTAAAGCGTGACCCAAAGGCCCAAGTGAGACACGCACCACTACAGATCACCTGGCGCATCTTGGCTTCGTTGGCAAGTCTCAACATCGTGAATATGGTAGCCAGGGTGATGCCCATATATGGCATGAACTCAAACACTGGAGGATATCAAGCGGCCACAGGGAATCATGGATGGGGTCAAGAAGGAAGAAGGCAGAGAGGGTGAGCCTACCGCCTACCGCCTACCACCTACCGCCTTAAGACTCTACAGTTTACCAGGAAACACTTTGCCATCAGTAATATGGCAGGGAATAGGGTGAGATTAAGCAAGCTTAAAAAGAGTGAACTGAAAAGAAGAGAAGGAGAAAGACGTGAGAGGGAGCAGGGAATAGAGGAGCTATGGGGGGTGGGGAGGACAGAGAGCCACAGGACAGGAAGAAGGCCAATGTGGAAAGAAAGGGAGGGTCCTGGCCAGGGAGCATGCCTGTCTCAAGGGCATATGTATGACTCTTGAAGAAGATTCAGTGTTCTCTATTCTTGGATGGTCCCACAGAGAAAGGCAGCAGACAGGACTCACAGACACGAGAAAATCCCATAGGAGACTTCTGGAATCTAGGCTCATCCTTCCTCCAAACCTGGCCCCTCTACTCAAACTGAGCGCACTCCTCCTCATTTCCTCAAACTCTAGACTCAAAGTGTCTAATGATGAACTAATTCTCTGCTCTCCTTCCCAGCAGTATCCTTCTTTCAGGTCTCTTGGGTTAGTCTATCTGTAGGCCCAGGCTCACCCGTGCCTGAGGCCATCCAATTGCTACCTCCCTTTCTCCTCAGCTCCCAGCCAGGCTTCCATCCCCTGCACACCAGGCAATGCCCCCACCTCTCAGGCTCTAACTGTCCCCTCTACAGAAATGGACACGTGGCATTTTGGTCTTCTTTGGACAACGGGTGGCTCTGACTTCACAGTGATGCTATCTGCCCTCAGTAAAGGCCCTGTTCCCACCTTCTCCACACACACGCACGCCTCTCGCCCATCCTTCAGTGTTGGCTAGAATATAGCTACCTCACTAAGAGCCCTCCCCTTAGCTGCTCTCACACAGACACCTTGGCCATCCTCTTCACGGCTGTCATCTCTTAAGCATCTGTTTCCTTGTTTATGGTCCCTTCAGAAGCCAGGAACCACATGGGTTTTCCTTACCACTGGGACCTAGCACCCACCACAGGCTCATGGGTGCAAGAGCTGAGTGTGCTTTTTTTGCAGGTGGAAAGAAGGAGAAAATTAGCAGAGAAACAGAGGGGGATAGACAAAACAGAGTAGGGGTGTATAGGGAGATAAAGGAGAAGAGAGGAGACACACAGACACAGACAGACAGACAAAGAGAAAGCGAACCAGAAACACAAAAATAGACTCTTAGTGTAAGAACTAGGCATAGAGGGGATGTCGCAGAGAAAGAGAGAGAAACACAATGGGTGGGGCCAGAGGCAGAGGCAAACTGTGTGACAGAAAGCAAGAGGTCAGCCCAATCCCGCCAGGAACTGGGGTAGGATCTCAGATCCCTACCATTGCCATTGGCCAGCTTGGCCAGGGTGACAATGACAAACTCATCAGTGAGGTTGAGGGGCTTGAGGTGATGCTGCAGTTCATACATGACCAAGCTGAAGTGGTTTCGGGACAGAGCCACCAGTGTTTCACTGGCCACCTCGGCGGTCTCGAAACCCTCCGTCTGCAGGGGACAAGAGAGGCACCGCTAGCGCCTTCTTGGCCGCATTAGGCTCAGTCTGCCTCAGTTCCGTGAGACAGCCTGGGCCAGGCTCAGCTGCAGTCCAGCTCCTGGGCCTGCAGAAGGAAGGCATGGGGGACTCCAGGCGCCGCTACCTCTGTGCTCTCCCGCATCTGCTTGGAGGCAATGGCCACCAGCCTTTGTATACAGCGCTCCTCCATCTCCCCTTCCTGCTGGATGATCTCTTGCATGATGCCGTAGATGTTCATCTTGCGCTGTGGAGAGATCTGCGAGCAAGCATGGCAGGGGGCAGTAGGGGCGGGGCTTTCCCCAGCACCGCCCACCACCTCCATTCTTCACCTGGAAAAGGGAACTGCCACTCTCTTGCCGCCATCTTGTCTCAGGTCTCTTCCATCTCCAGCCCCTCCCAACTCTGTGCACTCACCCAACACACCCTGTCCCTAGCACTTGCAAGTCATTTCTCTTGGCTCAGTCGATGGTCAGCCGGGAAGGTGTTATAGGATCAACACACAAGGTCCTTCACACACTAAATAGTGTCAGGCATGAGAGCCCAAGAGGCAAGTTCACCCTGTCTTTTGCCCCGCCAAGGACTCGAGGAAGGAAACACATCTCTTTCTCTCCTGCAGCTTCTGTGTGGGCAGCATTTAGCACCAAATAAAGGTGTCCTGGTTTAAGAGTTGGGCCGATGGCTTGTGTGCCCAAGGCCATATCTGGACTGTTATATTTGAGAATGACTCATGAATGTGCATGTGTGCATGTGTGCAGATGTGTGTGGATATGTGTGCATGAAAATGGAGGTCAGAGGATAGACTGAGTGCAGTTCCTTAAATGCTGCTCACCTTGGGTTGTTGTTTTTGTTTTGCTTTGTTTTGTTTTTTTCAGACAGTGTATCTCACTGTCCCGGAGCTTGCCAGGTAGGCTGGGCTGGCTCCTCCACCCAGATGCAGGGCTCCTCCTGTCCCTGCCTCCTGATTGCTGGTATTACAAGTGCATACCACCACGATCAGCATTTTTATGTGGGTTCTGAGGATTAAACTTGGGTCCTTGGGTTTGCAAGGTAAGCATGTTACTCACTGAGCTATTCAATCATGATTTTACATGGATCGCCATGTGTCTAGGCTCTGAACTCTGAGTACAGAAGAACGGTGAGACCATGTATTCAGTAAGTAATTCATGGCTGTGGACCAAGTTCTCGGCCTTTATTATTATCATTGCTCCTGAAGTAGCTTTTTTGGTGTTTTCCTTAAGTGTCCCTTTGATACCCCAATTCAATGTATATGCACCACATGCAATCTGTGCTTTACACATAAAGCACAGTCAAAGGCCAGCAAATAGTCATGTTTTCTTTTCTGTACTTTCTGATGCCTTGAGGTCTGTGGGTGAGCAATGCTGTAGAGTCTGCCCTTCCCGGCAGTAGCCAACTCCTAGAGATAGTTCACCAGTGACTTGTGTGAATGTTTTTTGAGGTAGAAAACAAAATCTGTTATAGACTGAATTGGATTCCCTCAAAATCTATACCCCTAAGCTGAATGGCATTTTGAGAGGGGGTTTGGGAGGTAACTGGGACTTAATGAGGTCAAAAGGGTAGGACCTTAATCCAAAGGGACTGGTGTCTGTTTGGAGAAAATGGAGCTTCCTGTATCTGTCTCTCTTCATAAAACAGTGGTTCTCAAGCTTCCTAATGTTGTGACCCTTGAATACGATTCATGTTGTGGTAACTTCCAACCACAGAATTATTTTGTTGCTACCTCATACTTGTAATTTTGCTACTGTTATGTAAATATCTGATATACAACCCCCAAAGGGTTCATGACCCACAAGTTGGAGAATCACTGCCATAGAAGAAAAGCCATGAAGATGGTGTCAGGGCAGCTATCAGTAAGCCAGGAGGAGCTTCAACAGAAACCTGGTCTTTGGGCATCTTGACTATAGCCTTCTAGGATGCAGAACCAAGAAGAAATATATATCTGGAGTTTTAGCCACATAGTTTATGGCCCTTTATGATAACCTGAGCAGACTGCAATCCCAGTCAATCCAGAGACTAGTCCTCACCAGCCTCTCAATTCTGCCACACCAGACACAGAGATACCTCCCAAACAGATCACCCTTACCCCAATTAGCCCTGAGGAATATGAATGCCTCTGGGGTCAGCCATCTCTTCATCTCAGCCCTTAATGCTGTGTTCATGATGACTGAAAAGGTGTGCTGAATGGTAGGTGGACTCCCAGGCATCTAAATATATCAGGTCAAAGAGGAGGTGTGGTGGCTTAGGGTATCCCTACCTCTGGCATCTGCAGGCAGCGGATGAGAGCATTCATCACCACACAGGGATCAGTGGTAGCCTTCTCTGTGATTATCACTGAAGCCAAGGTCTTCCGCATGTCCAAGCCTGGCCCTGTGGTATCTGTCTTTGCTGATTCACTGTCCATGATGTTCAGGAGGTTGGTGACTTGAAAGAATGTACCTGACACAAAGATGGTGTAGGTGTGGTGTTGAGTGGCCAAGAGGGACCAGTGGTATGGTGATGTGGTTGACTTCCTTACCATCATCCTCTGGCTCTAGAAGTGCCAGATGCTCTGCTTCCTCCAACATGTCTTCATTCAACTCAGTGGCTTCTATCATGTTTCCTCAAGCTCCTTCAAGATGGATGAGATTAATAAATACTCTACATGACAACACTCCCTAAGATGACCTCCCAGGAGTTCACAAGGTTTTTGAAACTCTTCCCTCAGTGTGGGCAAAATCTGTGGCTCCATTTGAACCAGTAAATAAGGCAAAAGGAACAGGATGTCCCCTTAGATGCAATGCTTGTAGGAATTCCCTCCCATGAGTTGCTTGTGTTGTTTGCAAAGGTGATGAGAATTGACTTCCAGGATCACATTGTTCACATGGGGCTCTTCACAGACTAGAAAAAGACACTTTGTCATCATCGAGAGGAAAGAGCCGTGATGCGGCTGCCTATGGAGGGACCATGTGGTTTAAAACTGGGTTCCCAGTTCTGTAACTACAGGAACTGAATTGTGCCAACCATCACATGCACTGAAGAAAGGCGGTTGAGCACCAAAGAGGAAAGTAGCATTGCTCACAATTTGGCTGCACCCTCTAAGACTATGAGCAGTAGGCCCAGGCAAGCCACACGCAGACTCCTGCCCACATGGAAACTGAGAGAGATAAGTGGGTACGTTTTTACTCCCCTAAGGTAGTTATACTTTGTCACACAGCAATAGATTAACTAATATGCTTAATAAAGATGGTCCCCTCTCTCTTCTCTAGACATAACAAATTTGGAACTATGGAACTCAGTCTTCTCACTAACTTCAAGGGCTGTTGAACACCCAAAGCTTCTTAATAAATGACAAGCCAAAACAGATGTCCCCCTCAGAGGACCAAAGTTCCCCAGATCCTTCCTCCTCCAGTTCCAGTTCCTCAACCCTCAACCGGTAATAGCTTGGATTCCCAGGACCTGAACACTGGCCTTGTCTTGAAGTCCTCGTCTGGATAGAACAAAAAATGTTGGCTGAGGAAGATCTCTGCTCTTTGTCTAATATCCACCAAAGAAAATCTGAACAATGGCAGGATCTGATGTCCACCACAGACACTCAGCCTCCTCCATGGTAATCCTCATGAGGAGCAGGACTCCTGGCAGGGCTGGGGTTTCCTCAGAACCATCACCGTTATACCCCAGGCCCTTGGAACTTTGAGATCCAACTGCCTCCCCGAGGCACTATCAAGCAGAGCTTTGGGTACACTGGGCTGAAACCAAAGCTTCACGTCAAGTTTCCATTAAATATTTCTGTACCCAGAGGTGTGTGCTGATGTATGGTGGCCTGTTTGGGAAAAGAAAATCAATAGTGGGGGTTATAGCCAAGGATCAAAGGGGTAGAGGTGGAGCCCAGTGTAGAAAGGTGGAGTCAAGGCAGCTGAAGGGAGGGAAGAGCAGAGTATGGCTATGAGGCAAGAACTCCTTTTGTCACTAGGGCTACTTAACAGCCAGGTGAGGACGTGTGTTCTCACAGCTGGACCAGAAGCCAAGTGAGGACCTGTGTTCTCACTGGGAGAGTCTTGGAAGATAAGGAACTTCAAAGACAGAGAAGAATAAGTATTCTTCCCTAAACCAAAAGTGGACCTCAAAAGATCTCCTGGTCACCTGTGGCTAAGAGAACTGGTCAAGATTAGTGATTTGTACAGCAAAAAGCATTGGTCTGGGGGACATCTTTCAAGCATTTCAGGTTAACAGACTAAGACTCAGAGTCATATTGACTCAAGGTTTCTTTATTGAAATTCCATTTTGAATCTGCCCATCTTGACAAGTGACAGTTTATACTGGTTAGATGGATATAATATTTTGTTTTGTTTTGTTTTGTTTTTGTCAATTTGACAAAGCTAAGGTCGTCTGGGTAATGGGAACATCAGCTGAGAAAATGCCTTCATCAGATTGGCCTGTAAATGAGTCTGTGGGACATTATCTCTTTTTTAATCTTTTTTTTGTTTTGTTTTGTTTTTTCGAGACAGGGCTTCTCTGTGTAATCCTGGCTGTCCTGGAACTCACTCTGTAGACCAGACTGACATCGAACTCAGAAATCCACCTGTCTCTGCCTCCCAAGTGCTGGGATTAAAGGCGTGCGCCACTACTGCCTGGCTCTATTTTAATATTTAAACATTATTTATATGTATGGGTGTTTTGCCTGCAGGTTATATCTGTACAACATATAATACTGGTACCCATGGAGCTCAGAAGAGGGCATTGGATCCCCTGGAACTGGAGTTAAAGATGGTTATGAGCCACCATGTGGGTGCTGAGAATTGAACCCAGGTCCACTTCAAGAACAGCCAGTGTTCTTAACATTCAAGCCATCTCTCCAGTGCTGGGATAATTTCTTGATTCATAATCATGTTAGAATGCCTAACCCACTGTGGTCAGTGCCACTCCTGGAAAAGTGGTCCTGGGTTATATGAAAAAGCAGACTGAGAAGCCACAAGAGCAAGCCTGTGAGCAGCATTCCTCCATGGCCTCTGTTATAGTTCCTGTTTCTGGGTTCCTACCTTGGCTTCCCTTAACTGACTGTGATTGGGATGTATAAGCCAAATAAACTCTTTTCTCCCCAGGAGGCTCTTGTTCATGATGTTTATCATTATATTACATTACATATTATAAATACATTAGAAAGCAAACCAGGACAGAGTTCCTTTACCTTTACCTGCTTGCTTCTAACTCTTCATTCCATCCCATTTCTACTCCATGGAATTTAAAGGGTTAAAAAATGAGTTTCTGGGATGGAGAGATGGCTCAGTGAGTAGCAATATTTTCTCCCTAAGAATAAGCACCCTATTTGAATCCTTAGCACCCACATAAAAAAGCCAGTCATGACTCTGTGTGTTTGTAACTTCAGATTTGGGGGGCAAAGATGGATGACTTCTTGAGATTTGGTAGCTGGCCAGCTAACTAAAACAGAAAGTTTCAGGTTCAGCGAGAGATTCTGCCTCAAGGAAATAAGGTAAAAAGTGATAGAGCAGGATATCCAACATCCTTTTCTGGCTTCCTCACACATGTGCTCTCTCGCATGCACACACACACACACACACACACACACACACACACACACACACACACACACATATACACACACACACATTTGCAAAATTAGAATGACTTCCCTGAACTCCACACCAAACACATCTTTCCCATAAACTCCTGCACTGTTTCTCATTCTGGCCATTGGAGACACATTAATCAACATGAAACAAAACATAAAGACAGTTGTTTACTACCTTCTCCACCTTCAGTGATCTTTTAAGTCACATGTTTCAGGTCAAAAACTATGTATGTTGACTCTGAGTCTACCAGGTTCAGCTAAGCATGTTTCTATGGCCCATGTTGGATACAGGACTAGAATATGCCTTTGCCCTCTGGGGTCTTCAGATATAATACACAAGTATTGTATGGATTAGAACCAGAAGCAAATGTGTCAGCAATTGGTGTGTACCAAACATTTTCAAAATTCAATGTCTGAAACAACAAATTATTGCCTACAGGTCACCTAGCTGTGTTGAGTTGGGTCATGTCTAGCTAACTGGAATCACTTGTGCTGAGGGCTTGCTGTGGGCAGAGAAGATACAAGTGTTGAGGTGCCATGCAGCAAGGCTCGCTCAGGCTGTTCTCAAGGCAATGCGGCAGGATCCAGGAGAATGAGGAGAAATGAGGGATTCTGGTGGGATCTCAACTTTGAATGGGCACCAGTTCCTTCTATCATTAATTCCAGGTTCAAGATCCCATGGCTAGATGGGTCATAGTTCCAAGAGAGAACCTACTACTGTTGCTCTGCTAGATGGCCACTGCATTAAACTTGTTCCTAATGATGCATTGCTCTACCTGTAGATTAGTGGATCTCTCAATTCTCATCAGAGAAGCTTCTTTTTGTATAGATGATAATTAACATAAAGACCCACAACTGACCAAGATGCAGAGAATAAGAAACTTTAGAATACTCAGCCTTGAAGATGATATCTATATCCTACACTCTCCTTCCAAGACTCAGAGGGTTTGTACAAGTAGAGAAACAGAAAGATTGTAGGAGTCTATAAGAAAAAAATGTTTCCTGGATACATCAGGGCAGTTTCACATATGAATTCAAAGCAGTTAAGACAGCGTGCACAAGACCTGTGCAAACTCAAGACAAATAAAATCGGTTTCAAAACTTTTCCAATTGTTTCAGGAGATCGAGGGTACTTCATGTTCCCATGGCTACCCAGGTTTCATGTCTCTGCATCTAGCCAGCCTTCATTTCATATTTGTGGCAAAAGACCCAAATGTCATCCATTGGATGCTGGTTTTACAGTTACACAAATCACAAGTTATGTGGTCATGGAGGTTCCCACCAGACCTTAAGCCTGGGCAACCAGGCAGAGCTGGCACACCCAATGCAGCGTTAAGTAGCAAAGCTTCTCTTCTTTGGAGAGAAGCCAAAAGCTATAATAAAGATCCAAGGTCAGAAGAGACGCCATCAACCTGCCACACCTGTGAGGGAAGGATCCAGGAAGTGTGAAAATCAGTTTGAAAGGGCAGGCACATAGGAAGCAACCTCCAAGGCCACAGAAATGAAAATGGTCATGCTCTTTGGGAGCCCGGATCCCACCAGAGTGTGTCCTTGGTACCAGACAAAGATCTTTGGTGTTTGATGTTTCCCTTCTTCTTGTTTGGGGGATGACGCCTTTTTTAATTTCTCCATGACTCTCTTCCAGAATAGGGGATGTTTACATGATGTCTGGCCTTCACTGATTTTGTATGTGATTTGGTTTTTGGTTTTGTTTTAGTATTTGTTTTTCTGGTTCTCTCTTTTTACAAAGGCTCACATCTGTCCTGAGTTTTGATGAGACCTTGGACTATGACTTCCATTGCTAGAACAGTAGATTTTGGGACTGGCTTTAGACAGAGAACTAATCCATTATTGTTTGTTTTTTGAGACACGATTTCTCTGTGTAGTCCTAAATGTCTTGGAACTTGCTTTGTGGACCAGGTTGGCCTTTGTACTCAGAGATCTGTTTGCCTCTGCCTCTCTAGATTAAGGTGTGGCATTAATCCATTTTTAAATTGTGAAATGGACATGAACTTTTGGAACTTTGAGTCAGGATATATAGCTTTGAGAGGCAGGGAAAACTTTTTTTCAGATAGGGCCTATTAGAATGTCCTTAGGTCATTAGAGATTTTTCTCAAAGAGAATTGTGATAGCCCAGGCTCTAGCTCCCTGTTCCTAGTTCAAGATATAATTCATGGTTTGTTCATGAATATGCTCATGTTTGATATGCCACCTTCTGCTACTCTCACAGAACTGAGCCAATGCAGGATAACCTTTGAACCTTGAAGTCTGTAAGCTAAGCAGCCCTTTTCTCTCGTAAGTTCCTTGCCTTGGTTATTTCATTATACTGCTGCAAAACTGACCAATACAGAATGTTACAAAATGCTTAAGCATATCTAGTATATCTGTAATGTTTTATGTGTATTTGTCAAAACAATAAGTATGTTAATAAACATTATGTTACTGTAACAAATACCTGGGATGTAGCAACCTGTGGGGCAGTGGTCTGCGACAGGCAATTTGACACCTGGTTGAGCAAAGGCTGAAAATTCTGGGAAACCCTGTGAAATATTCATGAGGGACCAGATTATATTTTTAGCTTATGCTCCTGGAAGACTCCTGTAAAATCAGCCACAGCTCTCACAACCCCTGTATAGAGAGAGGCCTGCCTTGTGAGATTTGTCACCTAGAAAGCAGCCCTGAGTCCCGGGCAAGCAAATGAGGCACCACAGAGTCCCCAACCCAGGCCAATGGGAAGTATCGGTTACCAAACCTCTGACCCCTCCCAGACAGTATTTTTAGAGCATCCTGACCCGAGTAGCTCTCTCTCCCCCTCCTCCACCTGCCTGCCCTGTCTGCTCTCACCCGCCGCCTGCCATCCAGAAGGAATAAAGGTGCAAACTGCTTCAGTGTCCGAGAGCCTTTTGTTCCATGAGCTGTAAACACTTTGGCCCAAAAGAGACCCCCTCTCCAAGCTGGGTGGTGGGGTGGGATGACAGCGGCGGCAGGTACCGAGGGCTACGGTCAAGACTCGGTGCAGGACGGTGAGCGCTTAGCGAGCACAGCATCGGCCCAGAGCTGTAAAGCGCCAGAGGTGGCCCGCGCTCCCATCTCCACCTGCGCTCCTTTCCCGTGCTGCAGCCCAACAACTGGCGCTCAGGCCCAGCGGCCTCCGGTCGCCACAGGAACTGGGGCCAGGGGACTCCGCCCCAGCTCACCCTTCCTCCCCTGCTGGAGCAGCGACTCCGGCGAGTGGCACAACAGCAACCCATGAGCAAGGGTTTATTTTGGGCTAGCTATAGACTTTTCATCCCTGATCATGTGGCTATGTTGCTTTGGGACCTGTGCAAGGTAGGAGAATACTCAGAGAGACTGTCCCAGAAGTTTCTTGTTTCATGATAGTAAGGGAACAAAGAGAGAGAAGGTGCCTCCATCCCAACATCTTCTTCAAAGGAACACCCCCAGAGACCTAACTTTCTCAAACTAGAACCCCTCTTAATGGTTGTACAACTTCCCAGTGATGCCACAGGCCAAGCATCAGCAAGCCTGCAAGCCATTAGCAAATGTATGTTTGGAGATTCAGAATCAAAGCTAGGCAGCAGCCATGGTTATTAAGGAACACTGTAATTACAGCTGATTCTTTTCTTGTGTGTGCATGTACACATGTGTGAATCTGTTCTAGTTTTCAAGTTCTGCATTGTGATCATGTGGTTCTTTTATAATTAGGGGGTATACTTTGACAACAAATAAATATAACACCAATGGAAAGAAAAGTAGTAATACAATTTATATGAATTTATTGATAAATTCTTGGTTTGGGAACACAACAGAAGATGTACTTGCCTTAGTATATACTTTGGTTTTCATCAAATTCAGACACAAGCAATGATTATAATCTCAAAACACAGGACCATCAAGTGTCACAGTCTCATCTTTTCTCCCAAAGCTACAAAGGCTGTGCTACCCACAATGCATGAGCACAATGAGGCATGACTAACACTGGGGAAGGCCACAACGGCCTGAGAATGGGGGAGGAAGCCATAGCTGACAGGAGCAGGGGAAACTGTGACTGTCACTGAAGGCAGAGTACCAAACTTTCTGTAAGTTACTAACAGACTCAAGGTGTTGTCCAGACTGAAGATATTGGAGAAGCAGATCATATATTTCAATACCTTTCCTGATGAGTGTGGCCAGCAATTAGATTGTTATTATTTTTTTTAAAAATGTTCTGGGTGTATAATATATGGTGAATTTCCCTAATAAAAATAACATGGATTTAACACTTGTTTTCAAGATTCAACTGATTGGATAATGGATTAATACTTCTCCTTCACTTCCCACTACTTCTCAATGGGTCTTGGATTTGTGTGATTTCTTCACTCTCCCCTTTCCCCCAAAGCATTTCCGGTAGCCATAGGCACAACATTTAAAGACAATGAAGACCACTGTCAACACAATGGCCAGGAGGAAGCCAATCACATCCAAGGAGTGGTACTGATACCAGGTGAGGTCATGGGCGGCCGGGCGCAGGTGTGGTGCCCCCTTGTGCCTCATCACGTACTCCACCCAGAACACAGCCAGGTCCAGAGGCTCTATAGGACGGTCCTTGTGAAGGCTGGAGAGGCGCATGATGTTCTCCTTGTAGCTGAACACAAGGCAATTGTTAGTGCCTGGAACACCCACATAACATAACAGATAGCATCCCCTTAGGCTTGACTCCAGTTAAGAAGAGAAGCGTGTTTCTAATACAACCAGAAAAGAAGACTTTCCCCAACACACTTAATCAATTTTTTTTCTTTTTTCTTTTTAGTGATTTCTTGGTAGGAAATTATATTATGCCTTCCTTGTGGTAAAATGGAGTTGAAGAGGCATCAGCTACAGATGAGAGAGTAGTGTGGTTTGAATGCTGCCTCCCCATGTGTGAGGACTCTGGTCCCTGATGTGAAGGTACGAAGAGGTGGTGGGACCTCTGGGAGGTGAGAAGCCATTGAGAGAGATGGTGACCTTTGTCCCTAGAGCTGGAACCTGTCACTCTGAGAGCAGGCTCTGATCAAACAAGGATGTCATTTGTGTTTTGTCTCTTGCATACACACATCCTTTGAACTTCCAGGTTTCTGCCATGTGAGGAGACAGCATGAGACCCTTAGATGCAGCTTCCCCACTGGAGACTTCCCAACACCTTCCAGAACTGTGAACCAAATAAACTTTAACCCTTCATAAGTCATGGCATTCTGGGTATTCTGTTATTGCAACAGAAAACAGGCTAAGGCACGTGCCTGAAACTCTTTTACATACATGTTCTCATGAGTATACTGCACGGGCCACACATCGTTGCTGGGTTAAATCTACCATTGGCCACCGCTCTTTCTTCTAAAATGTTGTGGTATTGCTTTTAAGATTTTATTTTTATTGTGCTAATGTGTTTGTGTCTCTATGTGTGTGTACACACATGAGTGCAGTACCCATGGAGGCCAGAAGAGGGTACTGGATTCCCCTAAAGCTGGGAAATAAGTAAGGTTGTATGGAAGAGCAGCAAGCGCTCTCTTAACTGCTGAGCCATGGTTCTACCTCCCTACCTTTTAAATTGTTGTCTGGGTTTTGGCTGTTGCTTGTTTGTGTTTGTTTGTTTGGTTTTGTCTTAAGATAGAATCTCGACTATATAGCCTTGAACTCTTCTTGAATTTGTAGCAATCTTCCTGTCATCAAAGTGCTTAAATTACAAATGTCTATCACCATGCTGGTCTTCCCATAGCTTTTCAACAAAATAGTTCCAGTAACCTTGACAGCAATATATTAAATTTCAAGTAGAGACAAAGGGAAATCATGGTGTGTGTGTGTGTATGTGTGTGTGTGTGTGTGTGTGTGTGTGTGTGTGTGTGTGTGTGTGTGTGTTTGTGCATGCATACATGCATGCTTACACATTTGTGCCTGTTCACACACGTGTCTGTGCATTCACTCAAAGGCTGTAAGACAATGTTCTCCTCTGAGGCAGCCTCTCACTGGATCTGGATCTAAACAGCTGGCTAGCGAGCCCCAGCAATTCTCCTGCCTCTCCCTTCCACTGTGCTAAGGTCTGGCATTTCACATAAATGCTGGAGGTTGAACTCAGTTCTCAGTCCTACACAGCAAGAGCTCTTACCCACAAAGGGCTGCATCTCTCCAGCACCACCCTTTTGATGGGACATGTCTCTCTTTGCAGGATCTTAGAGATGAGATGCCTACTATGGTGATATTATTTTTATTTGAAGATTTTAAATCTAGAGAAAATAAACATCTTTTAACAAATTCTATGATAAATTATAAAGTCATTTTTATAAGTAGGAATAACTCCCATGTTATCTTATATAAATATAGATTTTTATGTATTTGTTGTTGTGTTGACTGTAAATGCTATAGGTATGAATACAAGTAGGTATTTTTGGTTTTTTGATTTTGTTTGTTTTTTCTTTCCTATTACTTACCTCTTGTTATTGATGACAGTTTTAAGGGCACTTTCCAAATCATCGGCAGTCATGTCAAGGACATTCAGGGTCACCCCAGCTCCCCGAGTTTCCATGCGCTTGGCGTTGTCCATCTGATCGCCAAACAAGGGCATCATCACCATCGGAACACCGTTGCATATTCCTTCATAAATACCATGGGAACCAGAGTGTGTGATGAACGCCCGAGTCTTTGGATGACCTGAGAAGCACAACAGACAGGGTCACTGAGATCTCCAGTCTCACAGTGTCTGGATTCTGAGAATATCCCAGGAATTGTTATCTACATGTGACCATTGTAGAAACTCGGGGTGGGGGAGGGGGAGGAGTGATGTATGCTAAGTGTTATGTGTATGGGCCACAATCAAGCTAAACAATCATTTAAAACATTCATGCTTGTCATTTTCTTAATTTAACCCTGGTTTGATCTCAATGTCAGATGCCCGCAACCTACCAAGCAGATCATTTTGGGGTAGCCATTTGACAAGAATTGTGTTCTTTGCAAGATTCGATGGTCTAGTTCCGGTGTAGCGCCACAGGACCTTGGAGGGACAAAAAGCACAGGGTTTAATAAAAGAACACAATGTGACTTTTAAAAAATTCTGCCTCACTAGCTAGAAAGGCCAGTCACATGGCAAGAACACCTCTGGCCTCTGCATGGTGGGAGGACTGGTACATGGGAAGTCCCTGGAGCCACACCACTGTATCTTGATGCTGAAGCCGGTGATTTGAGTGTGAGAAGCCACCAGGCCAGGCACCAGGAACCTCTTCACTTTTCTGCACTGCAAAGGGAGACCTTCCTAACTAAGCAAGTGAATGCAGAACTAGCCAAGCAAGAGCAAACAAAAACTAAATCTTTTTTGGTGAAACATCCTCATTTGGTATGAAAACAACAGTATCGTGCTTATCTTTAACCAAGTTTCTCCTTAATACTTTGGAGTTTCCTAGAGAAAAGGAGAAAACTGAGTGAGACAGACTATAGTGTAGGAGTACCTAAATGAAATTGCAAAATTATTATTATTATTATTATTATTATTATTATTATTATTAATAAATACTAATGTTAATGCTAATAATATTAATAATCATCATCATCATAATAATGACAACAACATTGGGGAATTTCAGAGGATTTCTAGTCCCCAAATTTCTGCATTTATACCCCTAACTCTGGAGCTAGAGCTCTCATAAAAACAGGTATGAAGGAGTCATGCAGAACTAGCTTACCGTCTGAGGAATTCTGCCCAAAGCCTCAGCAATTTCCATGGCTTTCTTCTCCGGAATCTCTGAGACCATGGATCCCAAAGAGAAAACCACAATGCCATGCTCTCCAGAAGCGTTGACATAGGCTTCAAATTCCTAGAGCAGAAAAAGACATTTTATAGTTCATCTCTTGTCCCTTACATTCCTTGGGAACTGAGCACATTAGCTAACAAGTTACTTTCCTCTTATGGAACTCAGTGAAGGGGTGTATGTAATAGACAAAAAATCACCATGGCAACTGTCTCCTTATCCCCTGCCAATTCTGGAGGATTTTTTTGCTTACAGGGTTATCTGTGGGGTTCCCTGGAGACCCAGAATCCAAGTAATGTGCTGACTTCCCATGAGAGAAGCAGAGGCACATACGTGAATGTGCAAACACCAGAATGTGCATCCATGAACCTGACACATACATGTTCCCACCTGTAACCCCATACAGGAAACGGACTCTAAGTAGCATGGCAGTTCTCCCATGCTGTACATTATTAATAAGTTAACTAACCACCAAGAGTTCCTCAGATGGATTTACCTGTTTCCAAAGAACTCAGAGAACATTAGCATGATAGTATGACGTGACAGGCTGCCCACAGCTGAGGAGCTGCCTGGAACCTGGTACTTTTATTACTAAAATCCAAATTTTCCTGGGCAAATGATATCCTAATCTCCCTACATGTAAGATACAGAGAGACTTCTACCAAACACTATCCTGGACACATGAGGATCCCATACCCTGGGCAACCTTCCCAGAGAAACACCCCTCTTCTACCCACCTGAGGGCCAGGATCTTGCAGCCCCCCGGATCATCACAGCAGTGGCACCTTGATCTCACTCACAGGGCCCATCTAAAGAGTCAGAGAGGCCGGGCCAGGCTTTTCTGCCATGGCCCTGGATTTTGATCTGTTTAAGAGCATACTGGAGTTGGTTGCTCTAAAGCCTTCTCTAAGATCACATCCTGTTTTCCTTCCCTCCCCAGGCACCTCTTTCCTGGTGGCAGGCAGCTCACATCCTAGTGCTCTTTGCTTTCCTGCTACCTCCAGATAGCACATAGCTCACCTATAGTCTAGAATCTTTGCTCCTTCAAGATACATGTAATCCTATCTGGAAAGAGATCAGTCTAGTTTTCTCTCCTGCATGGCCTCCCACGCCTACTCAGCAGCCATTAGTGTGTGATTGGCACAAAATCAGATCTGTAGGGTCATAAACATCCACAGTCAGATAGCAGGATTTAGCTAAGGATTAACTGGCATGCAAGTTTGTGTACAGAGGCCAATAGAGTAAGCAACAGAGGCAGGTTGGACAATGACTCTGCATCAACTTTTGTGGATTCAACAAAGGTTGAGTCCCCTCTACTTGGCACAAGATGCCCTAAATTTTGCCACAACATCACAGTCCTTGGGAGAGCCAAACAGTGAGGCAACATTTTAACTGCAAATAATCTTTGATCTTGGACTTGTTTCTTTCTAAACAGGATAAATGCTCCAAAAGAAAGACCTTCTTCTCTCTGGGGATACTTCCTTCCAGCTGATGAGACCTTTAAATATTTCTTACCTTCTACTAAGAGCTGAGTAGTTGGTTCTAAACTCTGAACAAAACATCTTTTGCTCTCCCAGAATCCATTTAGACTACCTGTCAGAAGCCTTTCCCTTGAGCCAAGTATAAGCTTGCCCACCTCCATGCTCGGTCTCTTTTGTCAGGATGCTTCTATCGCTGGCTTCCCTGACTGCCTAGAAGGTATTCACTTCAGACTCAACATGTATGACTGTGGTCCTGAATTTTCTCTCTTTTACCAAGGTTGTCTTTTGCTCAGACAGAGGGATGACACCTTGCCCTACTAGAAGAAGAAGAAGAAGACTGCAATATCTAGCTTCCTGTTAGAATACCTAGACATTAGAATGATAACAAGGACCATAAAGTAGTGACTCCTGCCAGGATCCATAAGGGTTAAAGAACAATTGCATCAGACTTGAACTACTAGTGCCTGAATCAAGGACATGAGTTCCAATCAAAGAGATGCTTCATAGTACAGAGCTCTGTTCTCTGAGAAGTACCCCAAACAGAGTGGTTCTTCTGACAATTAATGCTGCTTGCATTAAATTGAATTCCCCAGGATAAAATGCCCAAGATATGTTTTCCAAGAATACTGTATACAAAGAAGTCAGAAGATGCCAAGGACAGACAAATCAAGACTGGGAGACTTAGGGGATAGCAGGTAACAAAAGAGAGCACTTGAAACCATCCCAGCAAACTCACCGAGCTCAGCACAGACCTATGGAAAGTTCCTTTCCCCCAAGAACAAGCACGGAAAGGCTCCATTCAAATACACACCTGGGATATGGGCTTTTTCTGAAGACAGTTTATCCCACCAATAAAAACTATGTTGGGCATGATGGGTCTGGGGTAATCTTTCACAAAGTCATTTCTCACCAACCAGATAGATGCAGGGCTCAGAAGGTCCTTGACAGTCACCTCTTTCTTTAAGATTTCAGTGGCAAGTAACCCATAGGGGGAATAAACCACTCTGCATAGAAAGTTCTCTGACAAAGCAACGAGCATGTTCTTCACTCGCTGCAGGAAGTTCATGCGATCTGTGTTGAAAGACATACTCTTGGGCACGTACGACAATGGAGCGGGGCATTGGGTGGCTTCCAAATCCAGGCTGCATGGCAATGCATTCAAGAAGTATACAGCAGGCAGAGCCAGGTACTGGGCCACAATTGAGCCACAGGGAAGGAAAGGGTCTGTCAGCAGAGCATCAAAGTGGCTTTCTTCCAGAGAGGCCATAAACTCAGCATTGTGCAGTAGATGAGAACAGCCAGACAGGAGCATACTGGAGTCCCTTTTGATTTTCTGGTATATTTTGACCATACGTAGCAGAAAAGGATCTTGATCAAAGACATTCCGCCCAAGTTCCACAAAAGTAGCTGTCACATTTTCCTTTTGGAATGGCACGGGGTACTTCCTCAGAGTGTAAAATGATCCTTCTTTTATATGCATTGAGGCTTCAGGTGCTATGACCAAAATTTCGTGCCCCTTCTGCTGGAGCTGCTGAATAACTCCAAGCATACTTAGCCAGTGGCTACCATCTATAGGAAACACTAACAGCTTCCCAGCATGGGTCACAGAGGGACCGAACACACACAACAGAAGGCACGGAAGAAGCAGAAGCAAATGTGAGCTCTGGCACACCACAGTCATGGTATCTCTCTCTCTGCTGCTGTCAGAGGTCTACTCAAACCTGCTCATAACTCATGAGAAGAAACTTGTGCAACTAGTTAATGTTTGATTGTGCCCCATGACTAAAGCTGTCAATGAACGGCAAAAACCACAGAATATTTGCTTGCCATGACAAAGTGGGTGGAGCTGTCCTTAATAACAGCAGTTTAACTGACTGCTATTCCTTCCTCAAATCGCACTTTTGAATGAATATAGAGAGCCCAAACATCTCTGGCCATTTGGGACTCATTAAATTAGCATTTTTGTAGATCAGAAAGGGTTAACAGAGAGGGGAAAAGGACCATAAATTGCCAAAGCATAACACTTTCCCAAGAATAAGACTGCAAGTTACTCATAAAGTTTTTTGGAAAGGAGCAGAAATGTCCCTTTCTCTAGTTCTCCAGTGTTGGGATTTCAGGCATGCCCAACTGTTTCCAGAATTTTCATGTGACTTCTGGGGTTTAAACTCGGGTTCTTATGCTTGCAGAGGACGAGGACATTACTAATTCAGCCTCTGCCACTATTTTCACTTTTTCCTTAGGGAACCTAGGACAGGGCTGGGCTTCAAGATTGCAACTGAGACCAGCACAGAGGAGTGCCCTGCCTTTCCAGGACTCAGCTATAAAGAGAGACAGACTCTCAGCTCAAATTGATAAATCAAGTCCTTTGAGGATGCAAATGAATGGCTCCAGGCTGGGGTAGAAAATGACCAAGAAGGCAAAATCACATGGGTCTGTGGGCAGAAGTCCTCTCCAAGAGTTCCCTCAGAGAGACAGTGAGAAAATATATTAACAGAAAATCAAACTAGGTAAGCACCGGCTAGAACATTTGTGCTCATCACATTTGCCTGAGGCCAGGAGGAAATTCTGATGATTGAACTGAAGGTGACAGCGTCAGGTTGTGCTATGTGTTAAGTGTTGTCAAGCTGAACACCCTGCCACACATCCTATCCCATAGTGCTGTCCTGTAAAAGTAGATGGTATTTCCCTCAATTTATAAACATACACAGGCTGATAAAAGCAAAGACATTTGCCAGAGTCTGAGCCCTGGATGTTGGTGCCTGAAGCCTACACTCCAGCAGCACCCAGACAAGTCCCTAGCAGAAATTCCACCTAGTTAGAAATTGAATGGGAAGTTATGAACCTAAGGTCATGACCCCACCATGATGAATGAAGAAAAGGCAGAAGGGAGGAGGTCTTTGAGCCCAAGAAGGTGTTTAAATATCACTCTCTGGGGCCCTTGGAGACTTGGGAAGGGCTGCTGAATGGAAATGCCCCCAAAGTGAGCAACCAAAATGTGGGCAAAACCCAACCTTATACTCTTTCTGGGGATCCACTGATGTTCTATACAGTCCCAGGAAGAAAACCCTGATCCCAGTATTGACCACAGCACTAGTCCTGCCTGCATGTAGCTGTTGGAGAATACTAAGGAAAAACAACTTAGCTCTAAAGCTTTGGTGTTCTAGAGTGCACAGTTGACAGAACCCTTCTCCTTCCTCTTTTCTTGTGCCTTCGCCCTTCCTCAATGGAACTACACACACACACACACACACACACACACACACACACACACACACACACACACACACACACGCATGCACACACCATGCATACATGCACTCTGAACTCCTAAGTCCGTCCCCATACTCAATCGCTCCATCACTCTTAATTCCTGGTCAGTGGCAAAGACACAGGAAGACCTTTGCTTTTGCTGTGCCTTTAACTGAGACCCCAAAGCCCACAGTCCCAGGTAAACCTAAGGAGCAGCAGTCCTTGCAAGCCCCATTTTGTGAGAACTCACCTGCAGCTTATGTGGGGCAAAGAGCCTGCAGGCACTATGATGCCTTTATGACTCTGTGTTCCTGTCATCACTCAGAACCTTGAGCTTTTTAATTTTTTTGGTGCTGGAGATAGAACCCAGGGTCACAGGCAAAGCAGACAATGTGCTACCTCAGAGCTTCTTACAGCTACTGTGGACTTGAATGGTTGGGGCCCAACCCTATCCTTGGCCAGGGAACACTGTTCACTGATCAAAATGCAAGGCAATCTATATCTCTCATGATCACTAAGAATCACTTCAAAACAATCCAGTGCCAGGTCTGCCCTGGAACATGAGCAGACCCAACCCCCTTCAACTGTAAAGCTAACTCCTTCCTTCATCAACTTGTATGGAACATGTGAATTCTACTGCGCTGGGTGCTATGCTAGGTTCCAGAGCCAAATCCCAACTGACCAATGGACACTGACTGTAAGGAGGGATCCAGGGGTGAGAGAAGCATTTAAACCAAACAGTCACAGGGCACCACAAGATGCACCTCTGGTGGCTGAGGAAACACAGAGCAGAGCATCAGTGTGGTCTTGCTTTGGAGGCTCTTGAAGAATATGGTGTCTTTGAAAAGTCCCGTGGGAGGGATTTCTTTTTAAGCTGGAACCAGAAGCTAATATTCCCATCTATGGGACACCTAGCTTAGCTGGGATAAGAATGGACCTTGATACTAAACAAAGCACATAAGCTCTCTATCCTCTTGAGGATTACCTAAGGACCCCTAGAGGAAAAGTCAGTCTCCCTCAAATCTCTGCAGCACTTTTCTCTGCCCTTCCTTTCATCATCTAGAAGTTCCCACAGCTGCCTAGGTGCTAAATCAAGAAGAAATGGATATATTCCTCATAGGCAGAGTTTCAACCCTGGGGCCAGTCCATAGCTGTGTATTCAGCAACTGTTTTTGTACAAATTCCATCTACTTTTACTATAGGCCCAATACTTAAGCCAAGTGCTCACTCTTCCAGACCCAGCTGCTGTGGTCTTATTTCAGAGCTTCAGCCCCTAAGCCATCCCTCCAACTCACTGTATCAGTTTGCCCTTGTATTATCCCAGACCACCACTGCTTCCGGTACTTTGGTCAACAGCTTCATAGGGCCTGCAAGAAAACTCAAACCCTTTAGCCTTGCTCTTCCTTAGGCCCTGGGTCAGTTTTCAAAGATTGTTCCTCCTCTCTGGCTCTCCTGATTGGTCAAATCCATCTGCCCTTTCCTCCTAATCAGGATTCTATTACTGGTTATTTCATGTTTACCAAGTGCTAGGCCTGGAGGTTCAAGTTCAGTCACTGGGTGTGACATAAACTCAAATGACTGTTCTGGCATACTGGTGCTTCTGGTTAGACCTAGGGCCCTTCATGATAGAATCTTTAAAAGTTCACTGGTTAACCATTTCCCTTTAGAACTAAGCAACCTTTATAGATGCATGTTGCCCTCACCACTGATCAAATAAGGTAATACAGTTAAAAAAAAAAAAAAAAAAAAAAACAAATCACAAGTGGAGATAAAAACAAGTGTCAAGCAAAGGCAGAAGGAAGACCAGAGTCATACTACAACAGTATTAGTGGCAACAAGAACATTTTGCCTGCAGTGCTTCAAAAACAGCCACAAGTTCCAATTATTTTTGTTCAGAACAACAATGGTTCTCCAAGTATTAACTAGGGAACCCTGAAGATCTCCCCAAGGACCTTTCCGAGGAATTTGACCAAGTTGAAACTATTTCTATCAACAGAAATACTTTTTAAAGATCTAATTTTCTCATAAGCATAGGGTAGTTTTCTGAACGTTACGCCATGTATGAGATCACAGTAGATTGAATGCAGAAGCAGAAGAATCCAGCTCTAAGAAGCCGGATGCTGGAGTGGTTTGAAGAACATAAACACACATCAACCTTCTGAGTTTTTGTTTAAGAAGTTATTTTCTCATGAGAACATGATTAATACTTGTGTGCAGCTAATAGACATATTTTTCATTGCTTGACTTTCTCCTAGTGTCCTATAAATGAAAACAAAGGGTCCTGCAGCCAAAATGCTTAAGAACCTCAGTCCCTCACAAACCACTGTTCTTCACACCAATGTCAGACAAAACCCACTCTTGTCAACCTTTCTATCCTCTTGCCTGGCTGATGGAAAGAAGACTTGGGGCAGGGCACAAAAATCCATTTTAAAAAGCCAGCTTTTTGAGGCACAGTTGTAAACCCACAATGCAGGATGCTGAGGCAGCCAGACATTACTACAAGTTCAAGGCCAACCTGAGCTACACAGCTGAGGAGAGTAGGGGAAAAGGAGAAGAGTGAGAAAAGGGAGAGGTAGAGAGGAGGAAGAGAAGGAAGAGGGGACAGAAAGGAAGAGGAAGAGGGAGAGGAGGGAAAGGAGCAGCAGGAGGAGGAAAGGATGAAATAGTACGTTTCTGTGGCAGCCAGAGTCAAAGCCTCTCTCCCTTAAGTCGTCCTTTTTTCTTCGAACTATAGAATAACAACCCAATCAGCACGGCAAGGATGCTAGCTAGACTCGGCCCTATCTCTAAGCCTGAGCAACACTGAGCATCACTGGGAGCACAACCAAACCCTGGGGCCCTCCATTCTGATAGGCTGAGGCGCCGCCCGCCTCCGCCAATGAGAGACGTTTGCGTCACAAGGGCGTGTGGTGCCGGCCGGTAGCAGGCGTTCAGCAGCTGCCACCAGCGCTCCAGCGCCGAGGCCGCGGGCCGGCCAGCCGCCATGGTGGACTACTACGAGGTGCTGGGCGTGCCGCGGCAGGCCTCGGCCGAGGCCATCCGCAAGGCGTACCGCAAGCTTGCACTCAAGTGGCACCCGGACAAGAACCCCGAGCACAAGGAGGAGGCCGAGAGGCGGTTCAAGCAGGTGGCGCAGGCCTACGAGGTCTTATCGGATGCCCGCAAGCGCGAGGTGTACGACCGATGCGGCGAGGTGGGCGAGGTGGGCGGAGGCGGCGCGGCGGGCAGCCCGTTCCACGACGCCTTCCAGTATGTCTTCTCCTTCCGAGACCCCGCCGAGGTCTTCAGGGAGTTCTTTGGGGGCCACGACCCTTTCTCCTTCGACTTCTTCGGAGACCCGCTTGAGAACTTTTTTGGGGATCGGAGGAGCACCCGGGGAAGCAGAAGCCGAGGAGCCGTACCTTTCTCTACCTCCTTTTCCGAATTCCCAGGGTTTGGGAGTGGCTTCGCTTCTTTAGATACTGGATTCACACCCTTCGGTTCTCCAGGAAACTCAGGCCTTTCTTCTTTCTCCATGTCCTGCGGCGGTGGGGCGGCAGGCAACTACAAGTCGGTGTCAACCTCCACCGAAATAATTAATGGCAAAAAAATCACCACCAAGAGAATCGTTGAGAATGGCCAAGAAAGAGTGGAAGTGGAAGAAGATGGAGAGTTAAAGTCCCTGATAATTAATGGCAAAGAGCAGCTGCTTCGCATCGATACTCAGTAAAGATGTAAAGTGCGATGTAAGGACTATCAGGACTTTTTTGTTTAAACGCATTTTCAAGGGAACTCTACTTTCAGAACAACTGTATTCAAGACATTATATGCAGCTCATGCCGGTGCTTCTTGTTATTGTTGGGATCGCAGGGATAGGATCTCTCTTGGTCTTTATGCCTGTTGTAAATATCTGTATGCCTTTGGCACTTATTAAACTTAATCCTGAGGCAGACCACCGTTATGTTCTAGTGCTAGGAAACACTGTTCACAGCACCTAAACCTGTTCAATGTCCATTTTGTTGAAAATACGACTCAGCTTTCCTTGAACCTTATAGCTTCACTTCCCCCGCATATGTACGTGGTGAAAGATATGCATATATTGTATCTTTAGTTTAAATTAAGTTGAAAAGAATGGCTTTTAGTTTACCTAAAATCATGCTGATATAGGAACAGTTGACCACCGTTTAAAAGAAAGGTTAAAACAGCTTTTAAAAGCAGCTAAACTGAACAAAGTAGACTTGAGTAGATTCTTGTTAACTGCTGCAACGAATTACCACGAACGTGGTAGTGTGATTCACATTTATTCTTCCCAATTTTTGGAGAAGTCGGAAATTCATTTCAACGGGCAGAAGGATCATGCTCTCTCTGAAGGTCTAGAGTTATGTTTATCAGTCAAGGTCTCAACATTTAGCTAAACATAGTGCCTAAGTTTGTCCTACAGCAGTGGAAGATGCTGGAGGTGACAAGTGTCTTTTGAAGGATATACAAGGTCCTTGGTTGCCATATATAATATATATGTAAATACTTGTATAAGCAATAGAGTCCATTCTGTAGCACAGTTGGGTGCTTCATAGACCTTGCAGAAGATGGTTGCCTTTAGAGAGTACAACACAGAATATTCTACCTTACTTCAGTGTTATCTGTGAAGACGCCATAAGGCATGAAAGCAAAATGGATCTGAATAGGTTTAAGATGCCACGCTTTGTAATTCTCTCCCAAGAGGTCATGGGACCTAAGCACAATATCATAAACTTAGACTACACGAAAATATGTCAGACACCCTACTACCCTGAAAATGTAGCCTCATGCAGTGACATATGTACAACACACAGCAGAAACAAAGATACATCAGTCCCATCTCCCAGGGCACACAAGGGTCTTTAGAAATCATGTCAATCAAATAGTCACTGCAGTATTGGGGTAGCTGCTTTCTAAGCAACAC
>CM052709.1:76960246-77007808 GCA_028551405.1 Uromys caudimaculatus | reverse complement strand
GCCACTGCTGCCCTGAACAGTCCGCCTCTGCAGTTCACCCTTTCCTGAAGGGTAGGTGTTTAGAAAAATGTTCTGCAGTCTCTCTTCCAAAAGCAACTTTCCTGCCTTTTTGTCCTGTACCTGCCTCTTCTCTGCATGTTTCATCTCAAGGCAAACAATGTCGTTTCCCTTCTGTGTCTGTCCATGCCATGCCCATAAAAGAAAAAGAACGGATGCTATGTGGCTGAGAACTCAGAACCTGAATCTGTGCTTGCTGCTTTTAGCCACTGTTGTAAGCCTGAATAGGGACACTCCCTACACTCCATCTAGTAGAAGAGGCTCACTATGCAGCTCCTGTGTACCTGTGCTGATGAAAATTGAACGAAGGCAACGTTGGTTCCCCTCAATGTGAGGGCCTCAAGTGGGCTCAGAGATCTAAAGCATATAAGAGCCAGATACCAAGTCTGAGCAATGTTTCTACAAACAAACTAGGTCAAAGGAATACTGTTAGTTCTGCTCACCAAGTGTCATAAATGTAGACAAGAAGTATGAAGAGGCATGTGGCAAAGACTGGCCTTCACAATATTCTCGTTTTCCATTTTAGTTTAAAATGTCAACAGGTGCATGGTGCTTTGCGTATTTATTATGACTACTGCCTAGGCAAACAGTAGTATCTATTGGAACTAGGAAAGGATGTTTACTGCATCACTGTGATCCTCGCATTGCTCTGGGCTGAAGAGTGCAGGTCCAGGTGACTGGCCCTGGATGGTTCGTCCATCCTGGTGAAACACATGAGTACTTTCATATTGTTCTTAAGTAACTTTGGGATAATTTCGTTGTACATGGATGCTGCCAATGTCTTAGTAGTTGACCGCCAATCTTGGCTAAAAGTTGAATCTCGCCTTTTTAACAGTAGTAAAGCCTGACGAATTTGGAATTCCGAGTTCTCATCAGCCTTGTATCAAGTCATAACACACTATATGGTTAAATTCACACTTAACCTCTGCGTGGCTTAGAAGCCACAGAGCTGTGCTACCAGCACCACACTTTCTCTGAAGGGCAAGGGCAGAATATTTAAGCACACATCCTAAGATTTCAAGGTTGCCTGGTGGGGTGTCAGGAATGGCCCTAGCTGCGACTTGGTTCTATATTTCTGGCAGATGTTGTTAACAGGAAGAACTGTTTCACAAAGGCTTTGCAAGCCTCTCCATTTTCACAAAGGGGGCACTGATTAAAGCCTGACAAAAGGCAGCTTTTGCCCTACGCATTTTAAAATAAAATGGGAAACAAGAATATCATGGGGCTAGAAATGCTGTATATCTGAACAAGCCAATTCTATCAGCACAGGTTACGTCTGATGTAAACGGCTTTTATAGCGTAGTGGCCAAGGGAGAGTCCAGAACCAAATATGCTCCCCCATGCTTATTGGTATGGACTGAGGGAGACCTGAAAAAGCAGAACGGATGGAAGGGATAAAATACAAGGAATTCTTAAACCCTGGTATCATTCAAAAACTGACATGAAAAAATGGCTTTGGATATTTTTCAGTATGAAAAAAAGTCTGAAATAAATGCAGATACACACACACACAAACACACACACACACACACACACACACACACACACACACACACACACACACACACACATATCCTTTGCATTTCACATTTCATAGAAGGTAGGATTCCAGGTAAATCCTATGCCATTTCTCCTCCAAAATTAGTTCCCTGCTTTCTTTTCCTGCATCTGCTTCCTGCACCTGCCACCTCTCTGCATGTTTTACCTCATGTCGACTTCCACTGTTTCCCTTCTATGGCTATCCATGCGGAATTATCTGAGGCTGGGCAGGGGCCACTCCTGTCCATGCCCAGGAAAGGAAGAGAATGGAGGGAGCAGTTCTGCTGAGAGGTCAGACCCTGACCTCTGTGCTTGCTGCTCCAGCGATTGCTCTCAGCATTAGAAAGAACAACCCCAGACCACATCGAGTGGGAGAGGGGGCCACTTCCTGAGGAGGGACCCCACTATCCTGCCCAGGCTCAGTATGCAGCTCCTGTGCATGTATGATTTTGGAGGAAGTCTATGAAAAACAAGAGCAGCGTAATGTTGAGGGCTCCCATCACTGTGAGGGTCTGCCCTGTGCTCAGCACCCCAAAGCACAGGAGCCAGGGGCCAAAGTTTAAGAACCTGTAGATATGCCAGCTAGGCCTAGTGGGTACCATCAGCTCTGCTCTCTTGGAGACAAAAAAGTAGCTAGAATCATGAAGAAGCATGCAGCAGAGGTAGGGCTTAGAAATATTCTTTAACGCATTTGAAACAGCACCACTACTTGCTGAGCCATCACAGCCGACATAACATCAGCCCTGATTCCACTTATGTTTTACAATGTTTTGAAGATGTGTGCACTGTTTCACAGCTATGAAAGCTAACAGCCACACAAGCCCTCCATGAGCATCCTGTGTTCTGGACCAGTCCTTCCAGAAGGCCATAGGAGTGCACCTACCTCACCAGGCTGTGACCCCTACCCTAGTTTAATCATCATCTTATCTGCTTGCTCCCTAACATTCACATGCCATTGTGTGGCACAGTGCCCTCCCTAGGGTAATCATTACAGAATAAGTCCATGATCTGCACCGACTACCACCTTACCCTTCTACCTCTACGCAATGAGAAACCACTCTTATCATCTCTGCTAGTAAAACTCAAGTGACCTGCGGCTGTTGTCTAGTGGACATCAGAGTTCAGCCTTCTTCTCCTCCTAGATCCAAAGCAAGGTTCTACACACTCCCTTGATTTTGTCACTTCTTTCTTTGTCAGCCATTAAGCTCTGAGAAGAGCCCCATGGTTGGGGTGGAGGTTAACATGAGAATGGCCCCTTAAGGCTCATATATCTGACTGTTTGGTCCCTAGTTGGTGGAACTGCTTTGGGAGGGATTAGGGGGTTTGACCTTGTGGGAGGATGTGTCACTGCAAGTGGGATTTGAGGTGTCAAAAGCCCATGCTAAACCTAGTCTCTCTCCCTTGCTCTCTCCCACTCCCTCTTGTCTCTCTGTTGCCAACTTTCAGATAAGATATACACTCTCAGCTACTGCCCCAGGGCCATGCCTACCTGCCTGCCTGCCATGAGGGCATGTTCTCACACTCTGAAGTATAAACAGCCCCCCAATTAAGTGCTTTTTAAAATAAGTTGCCCTGGCCATGATGTCTCTCCACAGCAATAGAAAAGTAACCAAAACAGTTGGTGCCTACTGCACCCTCTGCTAGGCATGAGGTGCTCAGAAACATGCCCAGGATTATTCTCACTGCAACTTGAAAGTTCAGTACAGCACAGAACAATACTAAGTCAGCTTTGAGAAATGAAGAGGTTGCTGGATCTCCAGACGGGTGCATTTCCTCTACTGTGATATAACTGTAATGATCAGGAACAAAGGATTACAAATGTCTGACCGATGCCAAATTTCTGTTCTCCTAAATGCGGAGGGCTGCAGGATTCTGCACTGCTTTAAAGGACTCTGGGTACACACTACTCTGGCTCTTCACTGCCTCCTGTGGATTCTGATCAGGCTCCATTTTACAGTTTTGACAGCTCAAACTTCTTACAAGGCTGGATTCTCTAGAATATCATGGGCCATGATCTTGTGGGATGCTGTGCTCAAATATCAATTTGGCAAAGCAAATTTGAGGTGCAGCTGAGGGCAGGACTGTGGCTGTGGGGACTCTGCACATGACCAAGAATCAGCCCCTGCTTGGAGGAATTTCTTTCACTGAGTGCTAAGCACTTACTACCACCCCTTCCTCTACCTGCCCTGAGGCTCCACTCTACCAGGTGAGCTCCACTGGGGTCCCCTGCATTCCACCACTCTGCACAGGTGTCAGTCTGCCCATGGTTGCCCAAGTGGAGGTTTCTCTCTGTAGCAAAGCCACATTCTTACTTTGTTACTGGCAGCAGATTCAGCAGCTGGACAGATATGCATGTGAAAATGGCTCCCATGTGCTGCTGCCCCACTCTATAAGAAGCCTTTGCTTATCACCTTTCATGGAAGGTCGGAGTCCAGATAAATCCTATGCCATTTCTCCTCCAAAATTAGTTCCCTGCTTTCTTTTCCTGCATCTGTTTCCTGCACCTGCCACCTCTCTGCATGTTTTACCTCATGTCGATTTCCACCTTTCCCTTCTATGGCTATCCATGCAGAATTATCTGAGGCTGGGCAGGGGTTACTCCTGTCCATGCCATGCCCAGGAAAGGAAGAGAATGGAGGGAGCAGGTCTGCTGAGAGGTCAGACCCTGACCTCTGTGGTTGCTGCTCCAGCGATTGCTCTCAGCATTAGAAAGAACAACCCCAGACCACATCCAGTGAAGAGGGGGCCACTTCCTGAGGAGGGACCGCACTCTCCCGCCCAGGCTCAGTATGCAGCTCCTGTGCATGTATGATTTTGGAGGAAGTCTATGAAAAACAAGAGCAGCGTAATGTTGAGGGCTCCCCTCACTGTGAGGGTCTGCCCTGTGCTCAGCACCCCAAAGCACACGAGCCAGGAGCCAAAGTTTAAGAACCTGTATATAAGCAAGCTAGGCCTAGTTGGTACCATCAGCTCTGCTCTCTTGGAGACAAAAAAGTAGCTAGAATCATGAAGAAGCATGCAGCAAAGATAGGGATTAGAAATATTCCTTAAAGCATTTGAAAGAACACCACTACTTGCTGAGCCATCACAGCAGACATAACATCAGCCCTGATTCCACTTATGTTTTAAAATGTTTTGAAGATGTGTGCACTGTTTCACAGATATGAAAGCCAAGAGCCACAGAAGCCCTACAGGAGCATCTTGTGTTCTGGAACAGTCCTTCCAGAAGGCCATAGGAGTGCACCCACCTTACCAGGCTGTGACCCCTACCCTAGTTTAATCGTCATCTTATCTCCTTGCTCCCTAACATTCACATGCCATTGTGTGGCACAGTGCCCTCCCTAGGGTAATCATTACAGAATAAGTCCATGATCTGCACCGACTACCACCTTACCCTTCTACCTCTACACAATGAGAAACCACTCTTATCATCTCTGCTAGTAAAACTCGAGTGACCTGTGACTGTTGCCCAGTGGACATCAGAGTTCACCCTGCTTCTCCTCCTAGATCCAAAGCAAGGTTCTACACACTCCCTTGATTTTGTCACTTCTTTGTCAGCCATTAATCTCTGAGAAGAGCCCCATGGTTGGGGTTGTGGTTAGCATTGGAATGGCCCCTTTAGGCTCATATACCTGACTGTTTGGTCCCTAGATGGTGGAACTGTTTTGGGAGGGATTCGGGGGTGTGACTTTGTGGGAGGATGTGTCACTGAAAGTGGGATTTGAGGTGTCAAAAGCCCATGCTAAACCTAGTCTCTCTCTCTGTCTCTCTCCCTCTCCCCCTCCTTTCTCTGTTGCCAACTTTTGGATAAAATATATACTCTCAGCTACTGTCCCAGGGCCATGCCTACCTGCCTGCCAGCCATGAGGGCATGTTCTCACACTCTGAACTATAAACAGCCCCCCAATTAAGTGCTTTTTAAAATAAGTTGCCCTGGCCATGATGTCTCTCCACAGCAATAGAAAAGTAACTAAAACAGTTGGTGCCTACTGCACCCTCTGCTAGGCATGAGGTCCTCAGAAACACTCCCAGGATTCTTCTCACTGCAAGTTGCTTCAGTACAGCACAGAGCACTACTAAGTCAGCTCTGAGAAATGAAGAGGATGCTGGATCTCCAGACGGGTGCATTTCTTCTACTGTGATATAACTGTAATGATCAGGGACAAAGTATTGCAATGCTCTGGACGACGTCAAATTTCTGTTCTCCTAAATGTGGAGGGCTGCAGGATTCTGCACTGCTTTAAAGGACTCTGGGTACACACTACTCTGGCTCTTCACTGCCTCCTGTGGATTCTGATCAGGCTCCATTTTACAGTTTTGACAGCTCAAACTTCTTACAAGGCTGGATTCTCTAGAATATCATGGTCCATGATCTTGTGGGATGCTGTGCTCAGATGTCAATTTGGCAAAGCAAATTTGAGGTGCAGCTGAGGGCAGGACTGTGGCTGTGGGGACTCTGCACATGACCAAGAATCAGCCCCTGCTTGGAGGAATTTCTTTCACTGAGTGCTAAGCACTTACTACCACCCCTTCCTCTACCTGCCCTGGGGCTCCACTCTCTACCAGGTGAGCTCCACTGGGGTCCCCTGCATTCCACCACTCTGCACAGGTGTCAGTCTGCCCATGGTTGCCCAAGTGGAGGTTTCTCTCTGTAGCAAAGCCACATCCTTACTTTGTTACTGGGAGCAGATTCAGCAGCTGGTCAGATGTGCCTGTGAAAATGGCTCCCATGTGCTGCTACCATAGTGTAAAAGAAGCCTTTGCATATCACCTTTCATGGAAGGTCGGAGTCCAGATAAATCCTATGCCATTTCTCTTCCAAAATTAGTTCCCTGCTTTCTTTTCCTGCATCTGCTTCCTGCACCTGCCACCTCTCTGCATGTTTTACCTCATGTCGAATTCCACCATTTCCCTTCTATGGCTATCCATGCAGAATTATCTCAGGCTGGGCAGGTGTCACTCCTCTCCATGCCATGCCCAGGAAAAAAAGGGAATGTAGGAAACAGGTCTGCTGAGAGGTCAGACCCTGACCTCTGTGGTTGCTGCTCCAGCGATTGCTCTCAGCATTAGAAAGAATACTCCAGACCACATTGAATGGGAGAGGAGGCCACTTCCTGAGGAGGAACCCCACTCTCCTGCCCAGGCTCAGTATGCAGCTCCTGTGCATGTATAATTTTGGAGGATGTCTATGGAAAACAAGAGCAGGGTAATGTTGATGGGTCCCCTCACTGTGAGGGTCTGCCCTGTGCTCAGCACCCAAAGCACACGAGCCAAGGGGAAAGTTTAATAACCTGTATATATGCAAGCTATGCCTAGTAGGTAACATCAGCTCTGCTCACTCAGAGACATAAAAGTAGCTAGAATCATGAAGAGGCATGCAGCAAGGTTTGGACTTAAAATATTCTTTAAGGCTTTTGAAACAACACCTCTACGTGCAGAGCCATCTCACTAGATAGAACACCAGCCTGATTTACTTGTGTTTTAAAATGTTTTGAATATGTGTGCAGTATTTCACAGCTGTGAAAGCCAACAGCCACACAAGCCCTACATGGGCATCCTGTGTTCTGGAACAGTCCTTCCAGAAGGCCATAGGAGTGCACCGACCTCACCAGGCTGTGACCCCTACCCTAGTTTAATCATCATCTTATCTCCTTGTTCCCTAACATTCACATGCCATTGTGTGGCACAGTGCCCTCCCTAGGGTAATCATTACAGAATAAGTCCATGCTCTGCACCGACTACCACCTTACCCTTCTACCTCTACACAATGAGAAACCACTCTTATCATCTCTGCTAGTAAAACTCGAGTGACCTGTGGCTGTTGTCTAGTGGACATCAGAGTTCACCCTGCTACTCCTCCTATATCCAAAGCAAGGTTCTACACACTCCCTTGATTTTGTCACTTCTTTCTTTGTCAGCCATTAAGCTCTGAGAAGAGCCCCATGGTTGGGGTGGTGGCCCCTAAAGGCTCATATATCTGACTGTTTGGTCCCTAGTTGGTGGAACTGTTTTGGGAGGGATTAGGGGGTTTGACCTTGTGGGAGGATGTGTCACTGCAAGTGGGATTTAAAATGTCAAAAGCCATGCTAAATCTCATCTCTCTCCCTTGGCCTCTCCCTCTCCTCTCTCTGTTGCCAACTTTTGGATAAGATATATTCTCAGCTACTGCCCCAGGGCCATGCCTACCTGCCTGGCTGCCTGTATCCTCAGAATGTACTGAGATAGTAGGGAATTAAACATTGTGTGGCCTCAAAGTCTATTTCCCAGGGTGCAGAAAGTGGAGCAGAAAAGCACAGCAGGTACACTGAGGTACATTGGAAACAGAAAAACAAAAACCAAAAACATACATTGTCTGTCTACACCAAATAACATGAAGAGTACTTCAGTGTCAGACCCATCCCATTGTGCAGCCCACCCATTCAAGTCTCACAGGGAATGTTGATGCATACTGTCATACTTGTGGTTATTTTTCAAGGCATCCTCATAGAAAAACTGCATTTCAAAGAAAGGTAAAAATTAACCTAGAAAGCGATCTATCTATATTCTTCCTTGGTGATTGGAATACCTCAGGTTTTCAAGGTGACATGTCATCTCCTCTGATGTGGACTGAACTCAGAAGGAAGGACCACGGTCCTGTGACCTTCGGCAGGCAGCTCCTCACAGTGGTCCTCATGCTCAGTTACTGACTGCCTCCATGAGGACTTTCCCCAGGGCAGGGCACAGAGCAGGAGCAGCAGCCCTGAGAGTGCTCCCAGAAACCCCTGGATCCCCATGGCCATGTCCAGGGAAGCACAGAGCAGAGGACCTTCCTTGCCTGTCTTAGCCTGTGTTCCTCTACTTAGGGAAAAAAAAAAAAAAGAATATTTACAAAAAGCCCGGGATATCCTTTGACATGAAAAAGTTTTTTGGTATTTTTTTTAATTTCCATTTCTTCGTTACTTTGGAAGTCTATGAGGACAAAATAGCTATGGAGAGTGAAGGCATAACAGTAAGTACTGAAAGAAAGCATGTATCTATGAGCAACATACTCAAGACAGTACTGGAGCGTGATGATAAAGACAATGAGCAAAGAGATCACACCTTGTGTTGCTGCTCATAGCAGGTCCATGGCAAAGCAGAGGAGACAGCAAGGGGAAGAGCTGCTGATAGAAACTGGAGACAAGGAATCCAGGGAGGTCGCCTGCACTTAAGGACCATCAGGGCAAACTGCTTGGGAGCTTGGAGAAAATCCTCCCAGCTTAGGTGGGACCCAGGCTCACTTCAGGCTCACTGCCTGCTGTGGACTACGGAATACCCCCCACTGGAACCAGCATATGAGCCCCAGAACATCTGAGGGCCAGCTCGGCTTCTCTGGTCCTGCCCAGGTTCAGGAGATCTCATGTGCAGGAGATACTGTCTATCTGGTGGACACACTCCATGGGGTCCCACCACTGCTCCTCAGTTCAATTAGAGACCTTAATTATTGCTTCCTCTATTCTCACTAGATACTAAACTCCTGATATGCCAGCAGTGAAGGCCTTAAAGATTTGATTCACCAAAGTTCCTGGACAGATGAGCAGGTAAATGAGCAACTCAAGGAGACATGGAACCCAGTGTTGGTGGAGTACTCTTTGGATGAAGGCCCAATACAGACCTGAGAGAGCGGCTTCCTGCTGACACAGTTAATTCCTCTGACGAAGACCATATTGGGCATGATGGGCCTGGGGTAGTCAAACACAAAGTCAAACCTGAAGAGCCATATGGATGCATGGCTGAGGATCTCCAGGAAGGGCACCTCTCTCTGGAAAAGCTCAGAGGCCAGCCTCTCATAGGGAGTGAAAGCCAAGTGGAAAATGAGCCTGAACGGCAGAGGATAGAGAACGTTCTTAACTCTATCCAGGAAGCTCATGTGGTCAGCATTCCCTGTGAGTAACCTTGGGACATAGGAGGAGGGCCTTGGACACTGAGCAGCGTTAAAGTCAGCATCATAAGGAATGAAGCGCAGAAGAAACACAGCAGGAACCTGCAAGTACTTGCCAGCAGGGCCCCACAGGGGTGTGCAGGGTCTGTTAACAGCACATCAAAGGGACTGGAGTGCAGATTCTGGATTAAACCCTTGTTGTGCAGGAGACTCCTGCAACAGCTCACATAGCATGTTGATACTGTTTTCATAAGTTCCATATTGCTTAAGATCATCATCAGAGAATATTCAGTATTAAAGAACATTTAAAAGCGGCTCAGCAAGAAATATTCATATTCTTCCTTGGTGTATGGAACAGCATAGGTTTTCAGAGTGACAAAGTCCTCTTCTTTGATGTACATAGACACATCTGGAGCCAGGACCACAGTCTCGTGGCCTCGGGCATGGACCTCCCTCAGATGGTCCTCATGCTCAGCCAGCGACTGCCCTCCATGGGAACCACCAGAACCTTCCCGCCCTGAGCTGAGGGCAGGGCACAGAGCCGGAGGAGCAGCAACAAGAGTCCTCCCAGAAACACAGGCATTCCCATGGCCATGGCCAGAGAAGCAAGGAGCAGAGGACTTTCCTTGCCTGGCTCTGTCTCCAACATAAGTTTCTCTATCTTATATCACCAACAAGTGACTTTGTCCCGTGGCATTTTATGGTAGGTGCAATGCTCACCTTCAATTAAATCATTACATAATTAATCCATGCCTGGCCTTCAGTAATGTCCTAACCTTCTGGTTCTACTCAGAGAAAAGAGACCTCATCATTTGTCTACTAGAAAGACTCCTGTCACCTGCTGTGACTCGCTGATGAACCTCACAGACATCCTTTTCCTCCTCTGACTTTTACAGAAACGATCTGCACAACCGTGACATTTCCTTCTCTGACCATCCTATGTCAGCAGGAGGCCACTGAGCAGAGCCTGATGACAGGGCACCCGTTGTAACCACTCCATTAAACATGGCATCCTCAGTAGCTCTTTGAGGTCTCAGCATTGTCCAGAAACACCATGTGAGTTATAAAACAGATCAATGATAAGGCAGGTTAGACAAGCAGCAATGTTGCTTGCTCTCCATGACCAAAAAGCACATTGGGGATGAAAGGGTTTCCCTGGCTTCCAGGTCCACATCATTCTCCATCACTGGAGGAAGTCAGGACAGGAACTCAAGCAAGGATGGCACCTGGAGACAGGAGCTGACGCAGGGGCCACGGAGGGGTGCTGCTTAATAGCTTACTTCCTATGGCTTACTCATCTGGCTTTGCTATACAAACTAAGGCTACCAGCCCAGGGATATCCCCAACCACCATGGGCTGGGCCCTACTCATTGGTCACTAATTAAGAAAATGCCTTACAGTTTGATCTCATGGAGGCATTTCCTCAACCAAGGCTCCTTTCTCTGATGACTGTAGCTCGTGTCAAGCTGACACATGAAACCAGACATTACAGGAACCTTATACATGAAAGACAATCTGATCTTGCTTCAAGATTTGTCTCAGGTGCATTAAGCAGTTTTTTACAGCTTCTTAATCTACTTCATGTTTATGTTTCTGTCCTTTGTGCCCAGACCGGACCTAGATAGAGATCTTCATTCAGAAGAAACTCAGCCACTGGGCATTTGAGCCTATGCATGGTGCTTCCTCATGTCCAGTGCTGAGGGTCTTATATAACCCTTTTGGATCCAAAAATGCCAGGGAAAAAAGATTCTGTTCTTCTCTCTTCACAAGCCATTGCTCCAGTCTTATGCTCTGTATTGTCTTTGTGTCTCTGGCACTTCTATATGGTTATGGATCATCAGTCTCTGACATCTATATGCAATGAAAATCTGGTATATATCTTCTATGGATACCCATAGAAAAACTCTTAAGCGTAGCTTCCTTTCCTACATAATGGTCATAAAAATAAGGACATGGATGAAGCAGTTGATAAACTCATATTTAGTATCTAATTGTTTTGAAGGACCAAAATGTGTGTCTCTGAAGGCTAAAGGACACAATTTTACATCAACCCCTTAAGGTTCCAAGATGGTCAGAGACATACTAGGCTAGTATTTGGCCCTAACTAGATCCTAAAACTATGGTAGATTTTGGCAGTGGGAAGAAACTTTTAAATAAGATCTCATAAACCTTTCCACTGTCATTAAAAGTCATAAGTATCAGACCCTAAGGCCAAAGTGTATCAGTGAATAACAGGTAATACACAGAAAGAACAGGGACTGAGCGATGGGTTGAAGGAGCACACAGGAGCTGTGGAACTCTCAGTCAGAGGCCAGGCAGGGAGGCACCTTGCCTACCATGCTTTACATAAAAACCAGAATAAAACTTTGAGAATGTGTCTTCATTTATTCCCTGCACTAGAACTCCCAGATTGAGGAAGTCACTAACCTGAATACACGTCATTTAGGGATAAGATAAATGCAATATGATAAAAGCATTATTAACCTCAGTCCATCAATCTAACTGTCACATACATGTACAGGGCAAAACCATTAAAATGCCAATGGAACTTAAGCAAATACCAGCACTAGACATTTACTAGGCAACTGGGAAGATTCTGACACAAGTTTTGATACCCAAAACAGGAAGAGGTGCAATTTGAGTGTGCCCCAGACACTTCACAAACAGTGATCATGCAACTGTCACATGACCATGGAGTTCTTGAAATGTGGCTTGCCCCAAGGTAGGCGGCTATAAGTGGAAAAGAACCATCAGATTGCTTCCTCACTGACTGAGTGACCAGGTCGCTTGTGAGCACACTCCATGCCTGCCCACAGAGCAACATTGAGGACTATCATGTCAACAACTGCCACTTGCTAGGTCTGCCTTGTAACAAGAACACTCCTTGTGATGGGTCCTCTCTCAGTCCAGCTTCTCTGGTCCTCCCCTGATTCAGGAAATCTCAGCTCCAGGAAGACACAGTCTGCTAGTGGGCAGACTCAGTGGAGTCCCACCATCCATCTCTCCTCAGTCCTACTGGAGACCCTGAGCACTGCCTCCTAGGCCTCAGTGACCACTAACAACCTGAAGTAGCAACTCTGAAAGCCATACCAATTTAATTCATCACAGACAATTAAAAGAATTAGTAAAAAACAGAAGAAACAAACAAACAAACAAACAAACAAAGCTCCAGGAAGTGAGTGGGTAACTGAGCAATTGAGAGTACTTTTACTTTTCTTTGTTGTTTTTAACACAATCTTACTGGAAACTCATTTGAAGAGAGAGTGAATACAGACCTGAGTGAGTGACTTACTTCTGGCACAGTTTATGCCCCCAATGTAGACCATGTTGGGCATGAAGGGCCTGGGGTGGTGCAACACAAAGTCCTTTTTCAATAGCCACACAGATGCATGTCTGAGAATCTCCACCAAGGACACCTCCCTCTGCAAAAACTCAGAGGCAAGTCTCTCAAAAGGACCATAATTAACATGACACAAATACATCCATGGCAAAGGGTAAACCATGTTCTTCACTCTTTCTAGGAAGCTCATGTGGTCAGAATTCATGGTTAGCATCCTGGGAATGTAAGAAGAGGGGTTTGGACTGTTTGTTGCCTCGAATTCTAGTTCGCAGAGCATGGATTGCAGGAAAAACATAGCAGGAACACGCAGATGCATGGCTAGCACTGCCCCACAGGGGGAAAAGGGGTCTGTTAAAACCACGTCGAAGGAACTGGAGTTCAGATGCTGGATCAGAGCTGTGTTGTGCAGCAGAGCCATGCAAGATCTCACAAAGAATGTTGACATATCATTTATTCTTGCCACAATCTGTAAAAGAGACTTCACAGAAAATTCACTTTCAAAAAAATTCTGAAGGTGGCCCAGCAATTGGTGCCTGTACTCTTCCTTGGTGTACGGAACACTGTATGTTTTGAGGGTGAAGAAGTCCTCTCCTTTGATGTGCACAGCCACCTCTGGAGCCAGGACCACAGTCTGATGACCTCGGGCTTGGAGCTCCCTCAAAACATCCCTCATGCTCAGCCAGTGGCTGCCCTCCATGGGAACAACCAGCACTTTTCCACCTTCAGCCCAGGGCAGGGCACACAGCAGGAGCAGCAGTCCTGAGAGCTTTTGCAGGAACACTTGGATTCCCATGGCTAATGCCAGAGAAATCTGCAGCAGTCTAACTTGCTCACATGTCTATGCCATTTAAATTATTTCTTATCTTCTTATTCCCAAGTCCATACGTGAGGCCATTGGGTGGCACAGAGCCATCCTTAAGTTAATCATTGTTAAAAAAAAAAACCAACGCCTGACTTTTATTACTGCCCTAACTTTTTGCCTAGATACCAAGGAACAATTTTTCTTATCACCTCTCTACTAAAAAACTCCCTATGATCTGCAACTGCTCCCTAGGGACCATCAGAGTTCATTCCATAAGACAAACCACATAAGATGTAAAGATAGAGATTAATTCCAATATAATAATTGGTGACTTCATAGCCCATACTCACCAATACACAGGTCTTCCTAGCCAGAAAAATAAAATACAGAAACATATCACCTGAATTGTGTCCTAGGTCAAAAGGATGAAATACATATGTGCAAAACATTGCATCCAAACACTGCAGAATACGCAATGTTCTCAGCAGTCCCTGGGACTTTCTCTAAATTAAGTCATGGAATAGGACACCACGAAAGTCCTAATTCACGTAGGAAAACGGAAGTAATTTTTGGTATTCTACCCAACCACAATGGATAAAACTAGTAATCAATAGCAAGAGAAACAAGAGAACACACATGAAATCATTGAGACCGAACAGCACACCACTGAATGATGACTAAGTCACTGGAAAAACCAATAAAGAAAATTTAAAATTCCTAGAATGTAGTGGAAAAGGAGACCTACTGTGCCAAACCCATGGGACACAGGGAAAGCAGTCCTAAAAGGGATTTTATACCTATCAGTTACAGCTACCTTAAGAAAAATTAAAGAGCTCCCAATTACATAATGGGCGTACTTTCTGTCCTTGAAAATGGAAACAAGCCGGGCAGTGGTGGCGCATGCCTTTAATCCCAGCACTTGGGAGTCAGAGGCAGGGGGATTTCTGAGTTGAGGCCAGCCTGGTCTACAGAGTGAGTTCCAGGACAGCCAGGGCTATATAGAGAAACCCTGTCTTGAAAAAAAAAACCAAAAAAAAAAAAAAAAAAAAAAAAAAAAAAAAAAAAAAAAAAGAAAACAAAATGGAAACAAGCTGAAACTCAAATTAGGACAAAGTAAGAAAGAATTAAGTTCAGAGCAGAAAGAAATGAAATATAATATTTTAAAAATTACAATTAATAAAAAAATTTTTTTTCTTTGAAAAAGCATAAATATAATAAGCAAATCCTGAGTCAAACTAACGAAATAAAAAGAAAACCTAAATTAATAAAATTGGAAAGAAAGGGAAGCCATGACCGCTAGTATCAGATTCAGAAAATTATCAGGTTTAATTCAGAAGCTTATACTCTCCTAAGTTAGGAAATCTATAAGAAGTAGAAGAACCTCTAGAGGGAGACAACCCATCAAGAGTGAACCAAAATGTCAGAGACAACTTAAACAGATCTATAATTGGCAACAAGACTGACACAAGATTAAAAACTCTTCCAACAAAAAAATAAAAAAAGAAACCAGGATGCAGCTAAATTCTACCAGCCTTTCAAAGGAAAATGAACACTGTGCTTCTCAAACTAGTCCCTAAAACAAAAAGGGAAGAGACATTATCAAAGTCTTTTCAGAAAATCAGTATTATTCTGATACAAAAACAGGGAAAGACATAACAACAGCAACAAGAGAAATTAAAGGCCAAGCTCCCTGATTAACATAGTTGTAAATATTATCTATAAAATCCTTGCAAGTGAGCTCAAGAATACATCATAAAGGTCATCTACCACCATCAAGCCAGCTTCAGTCCAGTAGGCAAATTTGGTTTGACCTAGGGCAAGTAATAAAATAAATACAATACACCACCACAAGTGGAATAAAATAAATACCATACACCACACAAGGATTAAAAAGAAATCCTGTGACTACCTCAACAGATGTGGGAAAGGTTTGGGAGAACTGTAGCATCCTATCACAACGGAGGTCCCAAAGAAACGTGGGCCTGAAGGAACTCATGTCAACACAATAAAGGCTGTGTGTCACATTGTACCAAATGGGGGAATCTCCAAGCACTTCCAGTAAAATCAGGAACAAACAAGGTGCCTTCTTTTCCCATTCCTATTCAATATAGAGTTCAAAGTGTGGCTAGAGCATCAAGACAAGAGAAAGAAAGAAAGTAGACACAATAGGAGAGGAAGAAGTCAAAGTATCGTTATTTCCAGGTAATATTGTTCTGTATACGAGACATGACAAATGCTCCCCCCCAAAACAGTTAAATATAATAAATACTTTCATCAAAATAGTAAGATATAAACTAACATACAAAATTAGCTTCCTTTGTATATAGGAGCAGCAAATATTCTGAGGAAGAAATCAAGGAAACAACCCCATTGACAATGACCTCAAAAAGCATCGCGGTAAACTTAATGCAGCTGAAGGACCTCTACTGAGAACATCTTAAAGTACTGGGGGAGAAACTGAGGATGACACTAGGAAATGCAAAGATCTCTCATGCTCATAAATTAAAGGGGTTAATATTGTTAAGTTGGCCTTTTCAGAAAAAAAACATATTCAATACAACTCCCATCAATTTATAGTCTTTTTTCTGTTTTTAGAAAAATAGAAAAAAAATCTCAAAACTCCTATGGAAGCACAAAGGATCCTTGTTGGGGGAAATCTCTCATACATTGTGTGAAGGCTGTCTCTGTATATTCAGTTGTTGATTGCTGTACCAGCAGAGAGCTGAGGGCTGGCCAGATCTTGGTATTGTTATTTCTATGGCCCATCACTGGCCTCATAGTTTGTAAACTTTCCTCCTTCATCACTCACCTATTGGATGTAATAAAGAGCTGACAGACAGTAACTGAGCAGGAAGTGGAAGGCAGAACTTCTAGGGAGAAACCGGGACTCTAGAAGAAGAACTGGGAAGTGGGGTTCACCAGCAGACATGGGGAGAAGCAGACATAGTGGAGCTGAGCAGAGAGGTACAGAAAGGCGCAAGCTTATGGCTGTAGCAGCTACTCTAAGAAGGAATCGGACCAGACAACATGCCTACAACAAAGAGCTAAGCAGATAAAGAAATTGTGGCACATATGTGCGAAGGGCTTTTATTCAGACATAAAGAAAGGTAAACGATGACGTTTGTAGGAAATTCATGAAATCATAAATCATTATGCTGAGGAAAATAAGCCAAACCCAGAACATAATTCTCTTTTGTTCTGATATGTGAAAACTAGACTGTTACTCTCTCTTTCTCTTCTTTTCTGTCTCTCTGTCTCTCTGTCTCTCTGTCTCTCCCTCTTAGTGTGTGTGTGTATGCATGTATATATGTATACATGGATATGTGTACGTATGTATGTGCATGAGTAGGTGTATTTTTATGTATGTCTATATGTATATATGTATGTATGTATGCATGTAAGAAAGACACAAAATCAAAATGAGGATTATGAGATAGGAGAAAGATCTTAAAGGAGGTGGGAGATGGAGTAGACAATCACATGTATGCGATGCAACAGCAGGACTGAAGAACTAACTTGGGAAAGAAAGAAGACCAGTTGGAACAGGAAGGCAGTTTGTAGAAGAGTTACTGGAAAGGGAAACAAGAAAGAACAAGACATAAAAACGGATATAGTGGAAGATGGCAGCAAGTAATGGTTTGAATGAGAATAATCCCATAGGCTCATAGATTTGAATACTTGGTCCCTAGTTGGTGGAACTGTTTGGAAAGGATTAGGAGGTGTGGCCTTGTTAGTGCAGGTGTGTCACTAGGGGTGGGTTGTCTTTCTGCCTCATAGTAGTCTCTCTGTAAGCTCTCAGCTACTATTTCAGCAGCATGCCTGCCTGACTGCTGGCATGCTCCCTGCTGTTAGGGTTCTGACTCTAATCCTCTGGTCTCTCACCCAATTAAATGCTTTCTCTTCCTGAGTCTCCTTGGGCATGATGTTTTTTCACAGCAATAAAAAGGTAGCTAAAACACAGAGTAAAAGAAATTTCTTGGTGTGTTAACCTAAAAATTAATTTCACGAAAAATAAACAGAAATAAAAAGAAAGTTTCTTAGGAATTATGCAGATTTATAACTGGTTTAATTTACAAAAATAAAAAAAATATGGACTGTATGGTTGTGTTCATGGACATTTACAAACGTGAGCCATGAAGTGACCACATGACTATGAGGCAAGCAAGATGTAGCTGCTGTGACCTGAGACACTCTGGAAAGTGGAAAAGCTCTCCTTGTACTTCCTTCATTTCCTTTGCGAACTGAACCGACAGCACACCTTCCCAGAGTGTACCTCATGCACACACTCCAACAACACCAATTGACTAGGTCCTTCATCCTCCTCCTGAAAGGCTGAGAACAATACCTGTGATCAGTCAGCTCACAGCTCAGTGACTCTGCTCCTGCAGGAGCTCTCTCTCCCAGGAAGAATGTCACACCTCTGTCCCAAATTTGCAGTTACTTTCCACATCTGAGCTGACAACAAATACATCTAACTCTGCTTAGTTTTCTAGCAATTTTGTACTCTGCTTTCTCCCCAGACTTTCTCAATAAGCATAGGTTCATTCCCTCCTCTCCCCTCTCCCTTAAACCCTTTCAGTGTATCATCAGTCTCCACCAGCTTGTGTGACCATTGACCAGAGAGTTGTTGATGTCATTGGGACCAAACGTAGGAACCTATGCTGTGCCTGTGTCCCTTTATTTAGGAAAGAGAATGTTAACAAAAGGCCTGGAAGATTGTTTCATGGGAAGTGTTTGGTTTTTTGTTTGTGTATGTATATTTTAGGGAACTTCATTACTTTGGGAATTTATGCAACCGAAACAATTGTAGAGAGGTATAGATGTAGATGGTATAACAGTAAGTACTGAAAGAAAGCATGAATCTGTGAGCAACATACTCAAGACAGTACTGGAGCGTGATGATAAAGACAATGAGCAAAGAGAACACACCTTGTGTTGCTGCTCATAGCAGGTCCATGGCAAAGCAGAGGAGAGAGCAAGGGGAAGAGCCGCTGATAGAAACTGGAGACAAGGAATCCAGGGAGGTCGCCTGCACTTAAGGACCATCAAGTCAAACTGCTTGAAAGCTTGGAGAAAATCCTCCCAGCTTAGGTGGGACCCAGGCTCACTTCAGGCTCACTGCCTGCTGTGGACTATGGAATACCCCCCACTGGAACCAGCATATGAGCCCCAGAACATCTGAGGGCCAGCTCGGCTTCTCTGGTCCTGCCCAGGTCCAGGAGATCTCATGTGCAGGAGTTACTGTCTATCTGACGGACACACTCCATGGGGTCCCACCACTGCTCCTCAGTTCAATTAGAGACCTTAATTATTGCTTCCTCTATTCTCACTAGATACTAAACTCCTGATATGCCAGCTGTGAAGGCCTTAAAGATTTGATTCACCAAAGTTCCTGGACAGATGAGCAGGTAAATGGGCGACTCATAAAGAGACATGGAACCCAGTGCTGGTGGAGCACTCTTTGGATGAAGGCCCAATACAGACCTGAGAGAGCGGCTTCCTGCTGACACAGTTAATTCCTCCGACGAAGACCATATTGGGCATGATGGGCCTGGGGTAGTCAAACACAAAGTCAAACCTGAAGAGCCATATGGATGCATGGCTGAGGATCTCGAGGAAGGACACCTCTCTCTGGAAAAGCTCAGAGGCCAGCCTCTCATAGGGAGTGAAAGCCAAGTGGAAAATGAGCCTGAATGGCAGAGGATAGAGAAAGTTCTTGACTCTCTCCAGGAAGCTCATGTGGTCAGCATTCCCTGTGAGTAACCTTGGAACATAGGAGGAGGGACTTGGACACTGAGCAGCGTTAAAGTCAGCATCATAAGGAATGAAGCGCAGAAGAAACACAGCAGGAACATGCAAGTACTTGGCCAGCAGTGCCCCACAGAGGTGTACAGGGTCTGTTAACAGCACATCAAAGGAACTGGAGTTCAGATTCTGGATTAAACTCTTGTTGTGCAGGAGACTCATGCAACAGCTCACGAAGAATGTTGATACGTTTTTCATAAGTTCCATGTTGCTTAAGATCATCATCAGAGAATATTCAGTATTAAAGAACATTTGAAAGTGGTTCAGCAAGAAATATTCATATTCTTCCTTGGTGTATGGAACAGCATAGGTTTTCAGAGTGAAAAAGTCCTCTTCTTTGATGTACACAGACACATCTGGAGCCAGGACCACAGTCTCGTGGCCTTGGGCATGAAGCTCCCTCAGAATGGTCCTCATGCTCATCCAGTGACTGCCCTCCACGGGAACCACCAGAACCTTCCCGCCCTGAGCTGAGGGCAGGGCACAGAGCTGGAGGAGCAGCAACAAGAGTCCTCCCAGAAACACATGCATTCCCATGGCCATGGCCAGATAAACCCATAGAGGTGAACCTTCCTTACCTATCTGTGTTCTAAACATGAGTTTCTTCCTCTTATACCACCATGAAGTCACTTTGCACAATGACATGCCATTGGTAGGCCCAATGCCCACCTTCAGTTAATCATTGCATAATAAATCCATGCCTGGCCTTCAGAAATGTCCCAACTCCCTACCCCCACACAGAGAAAACAGAGTGGATCATCTCTCTACTAGAAAGAGTCCTGTCATCTGTAGCTGTTCTTAAACCATCAGGTTTTACCTCTTCCCTTCCCCCATTTTCCAATCAATGTTGTGTATGCTCATTTCATCATTTCTCTGTTCACTATTGAGCTCTGAGCAGTGACTGATGACTGGATTCCAACCACGCCATCTTCTCTTCTCTAGACACAACCAACCCGACTGAGTAATTCCTTCAAATCTCTCCTTCCATTCTCATGTGGCACTCGGGACACCATAGAACACAGGCCACTGCTAATCTAGCTTTAAAAAAGCAGTATTTTAACTCTCTAGGTGGCTCATTTAATAGCATGTTAATGACAGTTATCAGGAACACTGTATTTAAAGTGGTTGGCAGGTGCCAAATATTGAAATGCTTTTAGAATTTTCGCCTCATGATTTGATTATTTGCATCTACTTAATGCTGTGTGGAAGGGTGTACCCCCATGGAAGTCAATGCTATCTGAAGAACACCAGAGCAAGACCCGCCTGTGGTAAACCAGCATCCTGATCCCCTCTGTGAGCTTTTCCTTTGATCTACCTATAAGATGGATTCTAAGTCTGGCCTGGGATCTCACCTCATCTGAAGTTTTGTTCTCCTTTGTGATAAGCACTGTAGTCTTCAGCTCTCTATTTTGGGATCTGGGTGGACAGTAATCTTGGCCTTCACTGCCTCCTGAGGTTTGTGATGAGTCTCCCTTCCATGATCACTAGACCTTATATCCTAACAAACAGATAAAAAAAATCTTTTGGAATATTTTAATAAAACCTTAGTCTCACATCAATCAAAAGGCTTAGAGTGTTGTCTGAAAGAATCTAAGACCTGTAGCAGAGGTCTCCCGATCTAGCTGTAACCTGCCTACCTGTTGTGTGCCCACCAATATGTCTGAAAAGTGTCTTGACTTGTGGATTTTTTTGTTATGTTCTGTTTATATAAAAACAATTCATGAAACTGCCTTTTCATTGGAACATGGTATGTGAGGAGGCCTCAACCTGTATTCTCAGGCCATGGCCACTCATACTTGACTCCAGAATGAGCCACATCGTTTATTCCATGGAGTCGAGAACTGTTTCTTTCACCAACCATCTCATAGGACTATACACTGAAACTTAGCCCACAGAATACCTCTAGATATTAGGAACTAAACTTTGTATCAGTATCATGCAGTCTTCGGCAAGGTTGAAAACTGATCAGAGCCAGAATCTGCAGTGGACCTTGTACACAAATTTCAAATGAACACTGGGCACCAGGTCCAGGAGCATGACTAGCATTTACAATCAGACCTGTGAGTGACCTCTCATGGACAGGTTCAGCATCTGTGACCCAACCTTACAAAGGACTGCCTAGAGGTGTGACCAAGATCCTTAAACGGACCAGTGAAAGATCACCTAGGAATACCAACTACATCTGCCACCTAACCTGAGAAAGCCTGCCCTGGGGTGTGACCTCAGTCTGTGAGCTTAAAAAGGGATGTCCAGTGTGGACCAGAATCAGTAGAACCCAGGGGAGACCACATACAGGTGCTCTTCACGTTCCCTACTTTCCTGAACTTTCCTTCTTTCCTTCCTTGGTACCCAGTGGTGTCGTAACCATCCTATTGTCCAATTCTGTTTGTCCTCTCCATTTTTTTCATTTCCTTCTTCTTTTCTCCTGTTCTAGTCTTTTTGAGTTCCCCTTTGAAAGATTCTCCAAAAAACAAAGGTTGCCTTGGTTTTCAGGTCTCTGTCTTAGTCTCTCCTGAGCTGGCACTGTGTTAGGGTGTTGTGATTTTTTTCCTCTTTCTCTTCTCATTCTACATTTAGTTGGAGCTGCCCCCCTCTCATATCCATCCCCATTGTTCACCTCTTCCATTAATTTTCCCTGTATTTCTTTTCTATTGTCCCAATACTAATCACTAGTCTTAATGGACTTTAAAATTTTCCATTTATATATTAAGCATCTAATATTGTAGGGTATATAGTACCATTATTGCTATTTGGTTACTTCAGTTATTGGAGTTGAAGGATTGATTGTTTTTTAATCAACTGCTACTGTATTTTTGTAGTAGGTCTACCTCTTAGATATAGGTGTAAGAATGTAATATTAGAATCCACCCTCTGGTCAGGCCTCCTCTCACAGATACTGACAGTGTCGCCTGTCACTCTGTCTCTAAGCTCTGAGCTGGCACACTGGATAAACCCACAGTGGCTAACCTGGGAAGTTAGTTTATACCAAGAGGTCCAATCTCTTCATCCTCAAAAAGGTATATAAAAAACATACTCCTCACCCCTACTCCTGCCATGTGCTCTTTGATTCTCTTCAGAGTCCCTGCCATGGGTATTGTACCCACGTCACTGGTACTGGGGCCTGAACTCAAATTAGAGGCCCTGACATGCTGATGTCCTTTGTCTGACTGTACATGGTGCCGATAACTCTTCAAATAAATTCCTTAATCCACAATAGTCAAACCCAGCATCCTCTTGAAACTACCTGCCCCCATCTAAGACCTAACATTTGGTCTAGGCAATGGTTTTCAGAACTACATTCCAAGGCTCCAGGAAATAATCCCAAGAACTGACAAGTGGGATGCTACAAAACTGAAGCTTCTGCATAGCAACAGAAACAATCGCCTAAGTAGGAGACAGACAACCAACAGAGAGCAAGAGTCCATGCCAACAACACAAAAGATCAGGGATGGATATCCAGGAGGCATAAAAGAGTGGAGAGAATAAACATCTGGAGCCAGGACCACAGTCTCGTGGCCTTGGGCATGGAACTGCCTCACAGTGGTCCTCATGCTCAGCCAGTGGCTGCTTTCCATGGGAAACCACTTACATGACCCCCCAGGCTATAAAACCAGGAGAATTGGGGGAGCAGATGGTGGCCAAGTGGGAGCTTGGAGTGTGTAGTAGTTCTTGCCACTGTTGCTGTCTGTATAGAAAAGACACTGTACACAACCTGTCTGATGAGAGTCTGTCAGGATCTGGAGGTGAAAACTTACTCCTTTTGCCCAGGTTCAAAGTACACGGTTGGCCCACCTATGACTGCAGTAGACAGCTGTGGGAGATCATTTCAGAACAATATTGGTACTTCTCCTCACTGCCAAGTTCCAGTGTTTGTTTGCTCTCAAAAGCACACAAAGTTGATTCAAATGCCACATCAGAAGAAATATTTTACCTATAAACTAGGTCATAGGTGCTGTGCTGCTCAACTGAGTCAGAGACATAAATCTAGACCAGAATTATGAAGAGGCACACAACAGATATTAATTATAACTGTCTTAATTTTATGTCATTCATTAAAGATGTTGAGAAATCATGGTTGCTCATGTGTTCTTGACAGGAGGAAAACTGTTTGCCACACAAGCTGCCAATCTTCTGCTTTACATTTAGAAATGTTGCATAAGGTATATACTTGCTCTGAATCATTTTTAACTATACTTTCTTTTTACAACTTCATAGTGAAGGATGTTAAGAACATTAATGATGCTTTGGGTTTAAATAAAAAGCTGGGTGTGGATAGGAACACCTTTAATTTCAGCACTATGGAGGCAGAGGCAGGTCGATCTTTGCCATTCTGGACTACGTAGTGAGTTCCAGTTCAGCCAGAGCTAAATAACAAGACTCTGCTTTAAATGAAATAAAATATGATTTTCAAATGCACATAAATAATGAAGAGTCATTTGGCCATCAACATAGACGTCAGGCGAATGTACAGTGGAAATGCGGTACATGCACACTACAAAAAGCCGTAAAGAAAAGTAGAAACCTGGATTTTGCAGGTAAAAGGATGGAACTAGAAAATACACTGAGGCCCCCCAGGCTACAAAGACCAAAGTCACATGTTCTCTCCCATAGGTGGCTCCTAGCTCCAAATCGTCAGAAGTCAGGAGTCTATAATGTGGAATAACCCCTGAAACCAGGAAAATAGAAGGTCTCCTGTGGGTGGGGGGCAGGGAGCAACAGCAGAGAACAAGTGATGTGAAAAGAAAATTGGGAAAAATTGGGGGGGAACCTTAGTGAGGAAGGATGAAGATGGCTAATGCAGAAGGGGGGGGGAGGAGGGAAACATAGCACTAAGGATGCTTGAAAGCCATAAGGAATCATATGATTCTTTACTTACCCAAAATTACATGCAATACAGTTAGGTGTATATATGTATATACCTATACACATATAGTTTAAATAAAGTTCATCCATGGGCTAAAAATGCTTCCAAGAGCCACAGACTATATCTTATAAAAACCCAGCGCCTACCTTTTGAGTCATTGGTCAGAATAGACTCCCAAACTCTGCAGGCCATTGCTGTTGCTGTCAGTTGCCTCACAGAGGTTGAAGTTGGTCCCTATTGCTGAAGATACCATGCTATTTGGACACAGGACTTGGAGGCTCAAAACTGGATATAACTGAAAGGCCCTCCCTGAGGACTAACTTTAATAGTTCTGGAAGGTGCTAAGCAAGCTGCCAAGGGGTAGGGGCCATGGGGGGTGCTGTGGAGCATAAGTCATATCCAGCTGTGCAGCCTACAAATCACAATGACTAACATGACAAGATTTCCCTAAAGTTGCAATAGTGGGACTTGTATCTGGTGACAACAACCATTCTCTAATTGGATTAATGATGCACTCAACAGGAGGGAAATCACACCTGCTACTAGACAACAATATGAGGTTAGTGAGGTTTTAGAGCTTAGCACTTTACCAAGCCAGAATATTTCCTACTGAATTCTAACTACTTCTAAGTACTTCTCCTTAGACAAGCAGGTAAATGTAGCACCTAACTCTCACTAAAGAAGCTTCTCTTTACAACAGATGGAAACCATTACAGAGAGCCACAATGGGTCAAAATGCAGATCACAACTGATCAGGGAGTGCCCAGCTTTAATTGATAGCTATATCTACAATACAATGACTGCACTTATAGGTCAGTGAACACACCAGAAGAAGGGATAGAGAGACTTAAGAGCCAGAGGACTGCCCCCCCAAATCTGTTGTAAAATGATATTTCTGAGAATGACAGGAAAGTTTCACCAATGATACCCCCAACAATGTCGTTTCCTAACCTTGACCTAAACAAGAAAAAAAAAAAAAAAACACGCTAAATCTGTTAATATTGATGGGGGACATCTCAAGGAGTCCCACTCTTATACAAAAAACTACAGGCAACTAAGGGATGCTGAGAGTGAGAGAAGCAGTCTTCCCCCAAGAAGGAGTCCCCAAATTGGTTATTCAACACCAAACCACCAGCCCTGAAATAATGTCCATGCAGCACCAAATGGATTCAGTAGGTTGCATTTACATATTTATGCATATATATGTATATATAAACAATTAAAGAAAAGGAGATCAGGAAATTGAGAGCACATGAGGAAGTGGGATGTGAGAAGAATTGGAGTAAGGAAAGGGAATGGAGGGAAATTGTGTAATTATATTTTGAATTAATAAATGAAAAAATCAAAATGAATTTAAAGTGATAGCTTCCAGTTACACATAAAAGATGAGGGGCCATTTGATCATTGTTAAAATATCAGTCCAGACTTAAAACTTAGGAAGATGTGAAAGAGGGGTGCCACTAGATGCCTATTACCTCAAATGTAGTAGTTTAAAATCAGCTCACTTTTTACTCTTCTGAAGGCAGGGGACAACATGCTTAATTGAGAGCCTCGAGGTTCCATGGTGCTTAGTGGCATATTAGCGTGGTGTTCAGCCCTAGCTTGGTTCTACAACAGCGGCAGAGGCTGGAGAAACAATGACATTCCACTTAAGTGTACACACCTCCCCATTTTCACGACAGGACAGAGACCAGAGGAGAAGCTGACTGGATGCAACCGTCCACACTCATCTGAGAAGTCCATGCTTTTAATAGTCTGTGTCCCACATTCAGACCATTTTTGGCAAAAGACATTAAACTGAATTGAAAATAAAACTGAGCTTCAAAAATACATTTCTTAATCCTCTGCACACAGGTAAAATGATCTGAACACTCTGGCACACACTAGGACCCTGGGAAAGTCCATCTGGTGTTTTCTGAAGTAAGAAATAGGAAATCAAAGCAGTAACTTAAGCCCTCTAAACTCAATACCTCCAGGTCCACATGGAGTTCTGCTGAATTTTACCAGGCTTGCAAAGAATTAGTACCAATGTTTTTCAAAGGACTCCACAAAAATTGACAAGAAAGAACAACATCGAACTCTTTATGAAGCCAGCGTTACCTTGATTCACAAATCACAAAAACGTAAGAAAAAACAAAAAAACAACAAGCCACAAACCAATCTCCCTGATGAGAATAGGTGAAGAGCTTCTCAATCAAATACTTGCCAAATTCAAGAACACATCAGAAAGATCAGTCATGATCAAGTTAGCTTTATATCAGAGGTGTAATGTTGGTTCAACACAGGCAAATCAATATGTGCAGTAAAGTGGACTGAAGGGCTGAGCTCATAGGTCACCCCAATAGATACTGAAAAGGCTCTCAGCAAAACCAAGGATCCATTAATGCAAGAAGCCCTGTAGACGCTACAAATTGAAAGGACACATCTTACGATAATAAAATCTATGTACCTCAGAACGGTAGCCAACAGCTAGGAAATGGGGAGAAATTCAAAGCACCACCGCTAAAATCAGGAACTTCACAAGGTGTCCGTTCTGTCCACTCATCAAATCTAGTACCAGTATTCTTGTTAGAACAAAACAGGAGAGAAATAGCAGAAAACAAAAAGGGAAAAAAAGACATCCAAGTATCCTCGTTTGCATATTTGCATATGACATGGCTGCACACAGAATCGACCCTAAAGACTCCACCTGACAATCTTAGAGGTGAGAAACAATTTCTTGAAAGTGGTAGAATATGAAATTAGCAGTTGTCTTCCTAATCACCGATGGTCAACACATTGTGAAAGTAATCCAGAATGCAACCCCGGTAACAACTGCCTCAAAAAAGAAATACTTTAGATTAAGCTCACCATGGCTGGAAAAGAACTCTACAGTGAAGTTGTTTTGTTTTAACACTGAAGAAAGATATTGAAGAGGACACTAGGAAATGATAGAGATGCCCATAGAACTAACAACTGCAATTTGAAGTTCCTTTATCCTCACCTAAAATATTTATGTGGAACTCATCATAATAGGTGAGTTTGGAAATCTCACTCTCAGGAAAACAATATACTGCCACATGGATAGACTCAGTAGAGCCCCACCACCACCCTTCAGTCCATTACAGACCCTCACCTCAGCTACCAGACCTACCAGCGGCCAAAGAAAAATAGAAGGGTCTGAGGCTGGAGAGATGGCTGCTCTTCCAGAGGAACTGAGTTCGATTCCCAGGACCCACATGATGGCTCACAACCATCTGTAATTCTAGTTCTAGGGGATTCAGTGTTCTCCTCTGGCCTCCACAGTCACTGTACGCATATGGCGCACACACATACATGGCATACAGGCAAAACCCACACACATAAGATAAAAACAGAAGGACCCAAATCTATTAGTTTATGTGATGAAATGATATGAGAAAAGGGGGAAGAATCCTTTTAAAGATCAGAGGAAAAGTTAGTGTTAGAAAAAATATTCTGCATAGAATACTGATTGCTTAAAAAATACAGACCTGAGAGAGGGGCTTCTTGATGACACAGTTTATGCCCCCAATGAAGACCATGTTAGGCACGATGGGCCTGGGGTAGTAGAACACAAAGTCCCCTCGGAACAGCCACACGGATGCATGGCTGAGAACCTCCACTAAGGACACTTCTCTCTGCAAAAGCTCAGAGGCCAGGCTTTCATAGGGAGTGATTGATAAATGACAAATGTACTTCGAGGCCAGAGAGTACAGCATGTTCTTGACCCTTTGCAGGAAGCTCATGTGGTCGGAAAGCACTGTGAGTAGGTTTGGAACATAAGAGGAAGGGTTTGGACACTGTGTGGCCTCGTAGTCTACGTCACAGGGAATGTACCGTAGAAAGAACACAGCAGGAATACCTAAGTACTTGGCCAACACTGCCCCCTACAGAAACACGGGATCTGTTAAGATTACTCAAAGGAGCTGGAGTTCAGATGCCCGAGCAGGGACTCGTGCATTAGATTTGTACAAGACTTTAAGAGAACTGTTGATATGTTTTTCAAAGCCTCAGACGTTTTAAAGAACATCTTCACATGGTTTCCTGTGTCAAAGGCCACTATAATATTTCGCATCATTTATTGTCTCAATTCTTGTCTTCTGTATGGAACAGCATAGGTTTTGAGAGTGAAGAAGTCCTCTCCTTTGATGTGCACAGCCACCTCTGGAGCCAGGACCACAGCCTGGTGACCTCGGGCATGGAGCTCCCTCATGACATCCTTCATGCTCAGTCAGTGGCCGCCCTCCATGGGAAACACCAGCACCTTTGTACCTTCAGCCCAGGGCAGGGCACACAGCAGGAGCAGCCCAGCTAATCCTCTAAGGGGCACATGGAGTCCCATAGCCACCTCGGTAGCTGCCCAGGAGAACCAGGTTTCCTCACCAGGCTATGACCCTAGTACTTATTTTTTCTTCCTTTTAACTCCCATCCAACCTTGCCATGTCACTGGGTGGCAATGGTTCCCAGACATTAATCATTAAAGGATAAATCCACCCTTGGTGCCTTCTCAATCCTGCTTCCAGCCAGCACATTACTGGTCTTGTTGTTTCTTTCTTAGAAAGTTGTGACAGAACTCTCTCTTTAGAAGACATCATAGTTCAAATCTGGTTTTCACCTTTAACAAACCAAGGTTGTGTATATCCATTTCATTCTATCACCTCATTCTCTGCTGGCCACATTCTAACAGGCTGGGCTGAGCTCTGAGCACTGCCTTGTGTTTGGATTTACAATGTGACATTTCTGACTGTAACCCTATTGGGTAACTCTCTAAAGTCTCCCACCCCATCCATAAGGAGCACTCACTATACTATCAGATAAGAAACATTGCTGAGTCAGCTTGCCCCAGACAAGGAGGATTGTGGCTCTGCTAGGGTTCATTTACCTGGGTTTCTCTGTAATGGTCAGGGAACAGTTTTGAAGCTGCTGGCTGTTGCTCAGTGTGGAACTAGAGGAAGATATTTCACACTCAAAATGAGATGACTTGATTGTAAAGCAAGGTCTACTGAAAGTTCTGCTTACAGCCAGGATGAGAGCCACCAAAACCTGAAGCACTCTTAGGCCAGACCAGGTTAAGCAATGATGTAAAGTAGGCTTAATGTGTGCTTCCTTCCTTCCCACTGGCCTGGGATATGGCTCAGCCTAAGGTTCTATGCTCCTGAATGCTGGGCTTGTAGGTTTCTATATTCACCCTGGACTCTGAGTGTTCCTGGTGAACATTGCAAACTTGAAGCATGCAGCTATAGATACATCAATACCAAAGACCAGTAGAAGAAAGGGGGTGATATTTGGAAAGATCAGATAAGTAAGAAATAAAAATAAAGTTGTTAAAGAATGAACAGTGCCTGAACCATAGCTGGGTAAACACACCAACAGAGACCTGACATAATAACTTCTTCCTGGGATGTGCACATCACCAGCACTGAATCACAGGGATAAATAGGACCTGTTAAAGTCACATAGAAGGAACTAGGGTTCATTGCCCAATCAGAGGCATGTGCAGTAGACTTCACACAGAAGGCAGATAACTCTTTAAGAAGTGTCTTCAGGTGTTTCAGGCATAAGGATTTTTGAAAAGCACCAAGCAACTGTACTTGTGTTCTTCCTTGGTATAAGGAATGGGGTGTGAATTGATCTCTGAAGCCACGACCACAGTCTGGTGGCTCCCTCACATCCCCCATGATCAGCCAGTGGCTGCTCTCCTTGGGGAATATCAGATCCTTTCTACCTTCAGCCCAGGGCAGGGCATCCAGCAAGAACAGAGGCCTTGTGCGCCCTCACTGTGGACCAGGAGCCCTGCGGCCATCTTCCCAGAAGCCCTGAGAGGTTAACTTTCCTCACCAGGTTGTGTGCTTCCAACATTAGGGCAGCTGGTCCTTGCTACTTTGTGGGATCATCTTTTCCCCACCCATTATCCCCCTGGTTTCACCCCTAATACTCGACAGGAGAGAAAGATAGAGATCCTTGAATCTAATTTCTTTCTTTGGGCACAACTACTAAAAAGCCACAACCAACCCCCCCTGAAAAACCAACAACACTCCCAACTATTGGGACCCTACTATTTATATGTCCTCTGAAAAGTTCCCAGAATTCCAAATGTCACATAATCACAGAAACTATCAGCAGCTAGCAAAACCATGCCTCTGCTAGAGCACGAGGCAAATCACAGTCAGCTCTTGTGGACAGTCCAAAGCAGCCCCATATCCCTACACCTAGGATTAAAACAAAAATATTCTTATATTTCTGTTTTTAAAGAAATCAAAATTCCAAAATTGCCACTAAATATTAGTTCCTTCATCTTACCACCAGGCTCCCTGACAAAGTGGATTGACACTGGACAGCATGTAATTGCCCTGAAGTTAATCAATACAGAATAAATCCACTGCAGTCCTTCACCACTGTCCTGTTTTACATCCTCGTCCTTACAGACTCTGACTTTCTCACTTCCTTCCTAGAACAACTCCTGTGATCCACTGTTCCCACTAAGGGCACAGTTCACATCTTTTCTTCCAATCCCTGAGAAAGGTCATGGAACCCATTTCGTTTCATGGCTTCCACACACCTATCCTCCATAACTAACAAGTTGTAGTTGGGCTCTGAACAGTGTCTGATGCCTTGGTCCCCAGTGCAAATCACTGAGTGTGATCCCAGTTTTGATTTGAAGTGTGTCATAAAAAAGGCTCATTGTTGAAAGCTTTGTCCCCACCTGGTGGCACTATTGAGTCAGTGGATGGTGAAGGTGCTGACTTTCTTCACAGTACATTTATACTTGCCTGTCCTTTAAGGAATATCTACTCCTTGATAGCTTCTCTGCCATGATGTTTGCCAAAGGCCTAAAGAACAAGGAACCTGCCTACAATGAGCTGGCGCTTCTGAAACCACGAGTCAACTCAAAACTTTCCTGCTTTAAGCTATTTCTCTTAGAAACTTGTCACAGCTGTGAAATGTCTGTTTAGTAAATTTTAAGTCTCTCTTTCCATTTTCAAGAGGTACCCAGTGTGTTATAAAACATAGATGTTACCTAAAGACAATGTAAAGAAAACAAAGAGGCACCATTGGCTTTCTGCCTTGGTTCATACACTGTACCAAGAGCTAAATCTACAATGACTGGGAACCCTACTGGCAGGTGCTGGCTGCTGTCACAGATGGGATTACAAAGAACACAAACTCAAGATCCCATGACATGAATCTTCTGAGGGAACTTTTCAGAATCGTCTCTCTGGGTAGTGGAATAAAAGCTGTTGCTACCTAAGCACACCTGGACAAGCAAGCCGACGCTTCCCCACTAAATTTCCTCAGTGGTGCTTTAGTCATAAGCTAACTACATAGAAGGAAATAGGAATAACTTTTTACTGCTTTTAATATTCTTAAGACAGACAGACAGACAGACAGACACACACACACACACACACACACACACACACACACACACACCTGTTCAAATTGTAGAAACTCAAATGCCAATAAACTGGGGAAAAAGTGAGATATCTATACCCATAATAATCTTCAGCCACAAAAGTGAAGTGCTGATACATTCTACATGGATGAACTTTAAGAACATACTAAGAATGCTGACAAAAATGATCTCAAATTCTATTTGAAATTTCCAGGATAGGCAAGTCCATGGTGATGGCAGGGTAAAGGTTGTCCAGGGTTAGGGTTAAGGGATATCTTTGGGAATGACTGGGAATTGTTGAGATTGTCAACCAATCTGAACATAAAAAATTATACATAAACTAGTTCTAGTTTGCTTCAACTACCAACATGACACAACCTAAATTCACCTGAGAAGGGAGTCTCTCTGCTGAGGGATCACCTAGGTCAGACTGATCTATGGGCTTGTCTATGGGAGATTTTCTTGATCCTTAGTTGGTGTGGGGGTACCGAGCTCACTGTGAGCAGAACTCTTTCCTAGGCAGGTGGTTCTCAGTCATATGAGAAAACTAGTTAAGTCTGAGACTGAGTGAGACAGCAAGCAGCTTCATCAGAGGGTTTCTGTCTGTCCCTTCCTGCTTGAGTTCTTGCTCTGACTCCCTCAAGGATGAGCTGTGAGCTGCAAGTACGAGCCAAAGAAATCCTTCCCTTCTCTAACCCGCTTTTGGTCAGCTTGTTTTATAACAGCAGCAGACAGGAAACTAGAACAACAACAATAACAACAAACCAAAAATCACTAAACTGTAATCTTAAATGAGTAAGTATATCATATGCAAACGAGATCTGAAGTTTTCTTTTTTAAACTCACGTATAAGAGAAAGATAAAAAGATATGCAAAACAATATCAGATGTTTAATGTCATTCATCTGGCCTGATATTACCTAAATGATCGGCTAAATCTCCAGCTATTTAGACCCTGCTGTGGAATACCCCGTGGGAGCCTGGACTCATTCCAGCCTTTATAACTGATTACCAGAAACTGGCAGCCGAACTGTTTCCTAATCTCCGAGGGAAGAAGGCAAACACTGAGGGAGTGTGCGCACTGGATTAAAGAGCACTCTTCCAAAAATGCACACCAAGAATGAATCAGCATTTGTGTGTGTGTGGGGGGGGGGGAATAGCAAGGAGAGTGTGTTTAAAATCAAACCTAGGCTTTATTTTATTTGCTATGATATATCCTCTCTCTCCTTTTCTTCCCCCCTTCCCTCTCCCCCTCCCTTCTGTGCTCACCCTCTCCCTCATCCTCCCATTTCCCTTTTCTCTCCCTCCTTCCTTGAATTCACCTCAACTTTCCAGAGTGTCCTGAGTGCTCAGATTACAGGTTTGTGCCCCATACTAGGCCTGTATCTTCTTCTAAAAAACAAATCCACAGAACCAACCTTTCTTTTTTGCTTGCTTGCTTTTTTTCTTCCTTCTTTCCTTTCTTTCTTTCTCTCTCTCCCTCCCTCCCTTCCTTCCTTCCCATTTCTCTCCCTACATCTTTCTTCCCTTTGCTTCTGTTTTCTTACCATGATGGCAACTGAACTCATAGCCTCACATGTGCTAGGCCAACACAAGTGCACCCCCATTTAGCTACATCCCAAGACCGGATCAGCCATAGAATATTTACAGCCTGGTGCAACCAGGAGCACACCTGGCTCTAAGCATTCCCACCCAGCAGGTGTGAAAAAAATCAGACAGGCTCTTGGAGTCTGCTTGAGGGGTTCTCTCAGACAAAATGAAAGACAGGTGTGACCTGAAGCCCTTCAACTGTCTTGAGTTTAAAACTCACATTCGTATTTTCCAAAGCAACTGTACATCCTAAATCATAAAGTGATGCTTGTTTCTTTCCCTCCGGTAAAGGCCAGAGGGCAAGTGATCAGAGTTTGAAGCCACGTACATCCTGCCACTCATTCTTCCACAGCTGATCTCAACATCCCTTTAAAACTGCCCAGGGTTCCTTAGTTGTGGACCCTGTGACAGCAAGACCCTAGAAGCTAGAAACTCTGACCTTTGTTGGCTGACCTCTGGCTTAGGGCTCAAGGAACAAGCATGCCACAGAACTGGTTGAGAACACTTTGATCTGGACCTGTCCTCTGAGTCAAGCCTTCACCTCTGCGGACCGGATATTTCTAAGGTTCTTTCAAAGATCCTGCAACTGTCACCAGGTCACCAAATCAACCGTACTTTGCCTGATGCCAAGCAAGAACCCAGCTTCAAGGACACACATCGTGTTACTCTGAGCCTGGCATTCTCTTGCCTACTACTGTGTCACGTGACCCCCTTCCCAACGAGAGGCAGCTGATGCCAAATGCAGGAGGGGGTGCAGCCCACGAGACCCACGTCTGCCAGTGAAGAGATAATGCAGCCAGAAGGCATGAGTCACCCACCTGAGACAGCTTTCCATTCTTCTTGCAGTTGATCCCACCAATGAAGACCATGTTGGGCATGACTGGCCGGGGGTATTCGAACACAAAATCATAGCGTAACAGCCACAGAGAGTTCTGGTATAAAGCAGGTAGGGACACATCTCTCTTGAGGAGGTCTGAGGCAATGATTTCATACTTTGAATACAGACAATAATATAGGTAGTTGTCCAAGATGTTAACAATGAAGTTGACCAGTCGTTGAGAAAACGTCATGTGGTCTGAGAATTTGGTGTAATATCTGGGAACATAGGACATGGGGCTTGGACTTTGACCAAGCATGTGCTCCAGAGAGCTTGGAAAACCTCTGAAGAGGTAGACAGAGGGCAGGTTGAGATACTCAGCCAGGATCACACCACAGGGCATGGCCGGGTCTGTGAACAGAGCGTCAAACTGGTTCTCCCTGAGGAATCTGAGGGTGGCAGAATCCTTCAGGAGGCTCTGGCAGCTGAAAAAGCACATGTCGATGACAACCATGTTGTTCCTGTATTCTCTTAGAGGAGCCATCAGGGGGGAACTGGCAACAAAGTGGTTGTTTCCAAAGGTTCGAAAACGGGTCTGCAGCTCTTCTAGGTTGAAGGGAACCGGGAAACTTTTCCTCCTGTAGTATTTGGATTCTCCCAAAAGCAAATTGACTTCTGGCACTAGCACCACAATGTCATGTCCCCGTTCACTGAGATGCTCCACTATCTCCTTCATGCTAAGCCAGTGGCTTCCATCCAGGGGGACCACCAGCAGCTTGCCACCTAGAGCCAAGCCCCAAAGCATTAAGAAGAGAAACCCTACCGGAAGTCTCTGAGCAGCAGGAAGAAGGCAAGCCATCCTAGGGGAAGGGAAGGCAACAATGAGCACTCTGGAAGCTGCAGGGCTCTGAGCTACTCCCTATCACGCCCAGTGAATTCAATACTCCCGGCCTCCCACTCCCTTGGTCTAAATCACGCCCTGTAATATGAAGAAAGCTAAATTAATATTTAACTATTTAACCACATTAAGCAGGCAGCTGACTCTGTGTAACCTATCAGCCTTCCATAAAACGTCTAGGTATCTTTTCTTTTTCTCCACTAATGGGCCAATCCCTCCAATGGGTCTTTGCTACTGTTTAAGGACAACCTGGAGAGAGCTCTGGGGGAGCCAGCCAACCTGGGCCTTGTGAAGTCAGTGGAGAAACGGCTCTCTGTCAATGCTTTGACACTTTCCTGCCAACTTTGTTCCCAACAAGGGTGAAGCACTAGCTTAACAGAGGACATATTTGATGTTTAAAGCCAACACAGGCCCCTTTCCTCCTCAGAATCCACCTTCTGCTAGGTGTCTTTGGACCTATGTGGCTCTATGTTTAAAGGGTGCCAATCTTATAGGGCGGGATCCATCCTAAGGATCTCATCTTCACTAAGTCCATCTGCAATGATTGTGCAAGCAAAGCTCAATTTCAAACATCAGTGTAGTTTCTCAGAACACACAAGTTAGGCCTTAGCCCCCACCCATATCCTCACACGGTACAAACCTCAGAATGCAGTTATGGCCAGCCACCTATGTGCAAGAAACTCAGGTTGCTGCCTAACAAAGGATATCAGTTGTAACCCTTGTAGTTGTAACCCTTAGAAAGAAACTAAAATTAGCTACCTCTGTTCACTGTTCACAAACTCTTGGTCTTAGAATTTCTTCAGTCATCAAATGATTAAAATGATGACAAGTTTCATTTTTTAAAACTTAATGGAGGGCCAGGGATGACGTTTGGTTGGTAGAACACTTGCTTAGTCAGTAATCTTTGCACTCCGGGAGGTAGAGGCAGGGGGATCAGAAGTTCAAGGTCATCCTAGCTACATAGTGAGTTTAAGGACAGCCTGGAGTACATGAGTGTTTGCCTCAAAAATGGAAGAGGGCCTGAAGATCTGGCTCAGCAGTTAAGAACACTGGCTATTCCACCAGAGAACCAAAGTTCAATTCCCAGCCCCACACAGCAGATAACATCTATGTGTAAACCAAGGTCCAGGGGCTCTGCTACCCTCTTCTGACCTCTGTTCATGATGCACATGTTTACATATAGGCAACCACCCATACACATAAGATTAAAATCAATAATTTCTCAAAAAAAAGTTTTAAAAGAGAACTTTAGTGGATTTTATTCGTAGTTCTAGAATCAGGCAGCACCTCACATGGAGTGAGTGTACAGTGAGCCAACTAGTAGATGGCCTAGGTCTGACAAAAAAGGCCTTCAGAGACCTTCACAAAGTGCCTGTGGGCTAAAGAAGTCAAAGGGACTATTTTGAAAATCAAAGTTGACATACCCAAACACACCTCCTGGTTAACATTCACAAACAAGAATAAACACATTTTGTTAACTGACGGCAGGTTGGGAGGCTAGAAAACTGTCTAAGGGTTGCTTTGCTTGATGTTTTTCTCAAGTTAATTAACTGTCTGGCCTCCTAGGTAACAGTTGGAAATCCTAATTTGCTTTACTGTTTGTTCTGTTGCTATGCCACATACCCTGAACCTTCCAGAAAATTCCACAGTACCCTTGGAAGAAGGTGCACTTGGGAAAAGTAAATAACCATTTTGGTACTGCTATGACAAAAGTGTATTCGTTTCCCAAAATGGGCTCCAAAAAGCCACAGGGATCCTAGAATGTATTTCGAAACCCCTTGTTTGGTATTGGGAGTAAATAAACATTCCCACCTATGGCCCAAGCCTTTCTTATTGATAGATATCATTGATCTCTCTGAAATGACAGAGCTCTGGAGAGTGAGAGCAACATGGAGCACATATGAGAAGCATGTTCCAGGAACATCAGAGCTCAGGGCTGATGTGACCAGAGGGCTGCAGCTTTCTAGCCCTCCCTTTGGTCATTTAAACGAAAATGGCCCCTGTGGACTCATAGGAAGTGGTACTATTTTAAAAGTTAGAGAAGGCATGGTCTTGGACTAGATGTGGCCTTGTTGGAGGAAATGTGTCACTGGTAGTGGGGCTTTGAGGTTTCAGGTGCTCCAGCCAAGGCCCAGTGTCTCTCCCTCTCCCTGCCAACCCACTTGTAGAACTGCTGGCTTCTTCTCCAGCACTACGTCGGACTGCATGCTGCATGCTTCCTGCCATGACAACAATGGACTAAAGCTCTCAAAAGTAAGGCAGCCCCAATTACATGTTTTCCTTTCTAAGAGTTCCTGTGGTCATGATGTCTCTTCACAGAGATAGAAACCCTAAGACGCTCCCCCTAGATGATATGCATAATAAACAAGATGTCACCTCTGATCACCCTCTTCCTTTGAAGTTCTGCTAGTGTCCCATCTGTGACACCTTCTCTAGTGAGCCCTTGGTCCTGAGGCCCAGCCTGTTGCTCTGGGGCTCCTTCCCTTCCTTGCTATCATTTCCTCACCTTCTGTGCATTTATTGTCTCTCTCCCAACTACCGGTAGCATGTGCAGGGCAGGGCCAATCAGTGTTCTATTGTATTGTTCCTCTCTAGTGTGTCTGCAGCACCCAGATGGGTGTCCGGCATACAGGAGGCTCCCAGCACCAGTTTGAGGGTGAGTGAACTAGCACTGGGACTGCCTGTCCATTTTACCCTTGTGTTTCATTTTCAATCAAATAGTAAAAGGTCACTCCAGGGAGGACAAACACAGACCAGCTCCCTTTTGAGGAGCTGGTCACTGACCCCTCGACGCGTGTTTCCTTCTGCATACTTTCACTCACACAGTACTTGTGTTACCAGGCATGTATGAGTCAAGTCAGCCACTTAGCGGAGTTGGCTACAGACCAGAGGCTCCTTTACTCAGCCTCACAGCGGCTCTGCTAGAGCCACTCAGAGAACTAAATTACTCAGTCAGAGATTCATTACAGTAACGTAGCACCCACAGTGCAACAAGACAGCAGTAGGGAAATGCCAAGGGCGTGGGGGAGGGATATGGATGGTCCCTGCGCTCTTGAAGCATCCTGTCCTCCGCACCTTTAGCAACCTGGCAGCTCCCCTCACCCAATCCTTCTGTGCTTTCGCATGGGCTGCATTATGAATTCAGGAAATGGATTGATGGATTAAATTACTGTTGTTCAGTAATCAGTCCAACCTTCAGCCCCTTTCTTCAGAGCCTCTAATCTGAAAGTTGGCTCCAACTCCCATCCTTATAAACTTTCCAAAAGTCGCCTTTAGCATAAGCTTTTTTAAAAAGTAAAACAACTCATACAAATAATGAACCAGTATAGCTTTTCCCTTCCACCTCTCATAAAATCAGCAGGCATTTGTGAAGCTCTGGACAGGAAAGTCAGACAAAGATCCGTATCTTTCAAATTCTGTATTGCTCTCTCACAACACATAATCTGTTACTTGCCTTTCAGATAGTAAAGTTAGAGACCTGTGCCTCTAGGTAGCACGTGATGAGGGCTCTTGAGGAAGAGTAAGAAATCTGGAAGTCAGGGTTTTCAGTCAGCCACCACCAGCCAGCATCTGAATTCCGGGTTTCCTAACCACCACCAAAGAGGGAGGGTTTGTTCTGTTTGTTAATCATTATTAAGGGCAGGCCAGGGAGTGATGGATGAGGAAATCAGGCTGCCCAGGGAGAGTGTGTTCTTTGCGTCAAGAACTGGCTCACCCCGACCTTGTCACGCACATGCACATTTGAACTAGCATGCCAATGCTTGCCTTAACCTTGGCACCCTAGTGAGTTGGGGCTCAGGAAAGCAGGACTGAAGGGGCCATCCCAAGGGCAAGCAGGAACACAGCCAAGATGAAAGTTCTTTCTTTAAGGCTTACAAAGACTCCATTCAGTCCAAGCTGGGGTGAGGCATCCTCAGGGTGGGGGTGGGGAGCTTGGGGTTTGTTTTGTTTTGTTTTACTTTTAATTGATTTTTTGTGAGTTTCATATTGTGTCCCCCAGTCTCACTCATCTCCCATCCCCTCATATCTGCCCTTTGCCTTTAACACACAAACAAGCAAACAAAACAACAGAAAGCATAGAAAACATCTCATCGTGGAAGCTGCAGTGTGTCCCAGTGTGTCCCACAGTATGTCTCTCTGTCCACACGTCTTCACTTGCAAATGTTCATTGCAATGAGGCATTGGTCTGGTTTGAGATCTCTGGCTTCTGTGACATCATCAGATTTTTTTTTTTACTTAGAATGAAAAGAGACAAGAGAGGGTACTGCCATCCTGGTTCACAGCAATGAGAAACCACTCCCTAGAAGCACACTGTACCATTGTTTGTGCTGAGCAGCTGAACAAGGTTCCTTCCACAAAAGCTCTCTGGAGAAAGTCTTTAAGCAAGCTGGCATGGATTGGGGGAAGCAAGAGAACTGTAGCCTTGGGATTCTTTATGACAGACACACATCTTACGGAGGCCCAAGGTCTGGGCCCTTCCTAGCAGTCTTGCTAGGAAAATCATCAGGCTTATCTGGGTACTGGAAGGGGGAAGGCTTGTTCTTATTTCCACCGGGCCATGGGGTCATAGGTTGAAATTAGGAAGAGGGCAGAAGAGGAAGGGAAGGATCTGTCATAGCATCACCAGAGGGTGCCTTGCAAGCTTTGTTCATGAAATTTGACTCTGTTTCTTAAATTGGTGTGTGTGTGTGTGTGTGTGTGTGTGTGTGTGTGTGTGTGTGTGTGTACATGTGCACACACAGACACAGAAGTGTGCAGGTGTCAGGAGTGTTTCTGTACCAGAAAATGGGATGTGGCATGTCAGGCACTCCTAACTAAATTCGATCCTTAAAGAACTGCTGTCTGGGAGGCTCAGTCCTGCCCAGGGAGAGGTTACAGGCTCAGGACGTCTTACAACACATTTCTCCTGCCTATACAGAGAAAGGTCAGTTTTGACCCAAGGGTTTCTGAAGAACAACTTGGGCTTGGGGCACACATCAGTGGAGTGAAAGGATAGATCCTGGGACAGAACCACCCTGTGTGGGTAATGAGCAGATGCCCCCACGGTGAATGAAGGACAGCTGGCATTTGGAGTAGGAAGGAGGTATGAAGGTTTGCAGGGGACAGTTTCATGCTAGGAGCTGACAGCTATCTGGAAAGGTGAGCCATGTAGAGGAATTCCCTTCTCAGGAACTCACCCTTCCAGATCCTTCAGATACATGAGCCTATGAATGAGAGGCCCAGGACCTACAAGATGACAGAAGACATACAGAAAAATTTGAGAGTTGAAAAATCTGAATCCAGAACACAAAAATGGCAAAATCAAATCGATGAATTGCCCTGGTTTTATTTCTGCCACTGTGGTGAAATACTCTAGTAAATTGGATCTAGGGGACACGGGCTTATTTCCACTTGCAAGTCCAGGTTCTAGTCATTCATTATGGAGAAGTTAAGACGGCAGGAACCTAAAGCAGCGGGCAGAAGATCCTCAAACAAGGGCAGTGGAAAACGAATGTGCAAACGCTTGGCACTTAGCTTTCTCTACTTCTGTACAGCCCAAGGACCCAACGCTTCTCACTCTCTCAGCTAGGGTCTCTCCACATCAACTGTAGCAAGTAAGACAACCTGCCATGGACGCAGCCATAGGCCAACCCAGGTACATAATCCAGGTGAATCTGGGTCGTATCAAGGTGGTGATGAAACTAATAGTCATTTTAATGTTTTAACACATATCTGTATGATTATAGCCACGTAACAATATACTCAACTCAATTCATCAAGTCACACAATCAATGAAAAGTTAGAACCTGAGTTTGGACCCCTCAACATCCACATAAAAATTCAAGTGTCGGAAGAGTGGGAAGCCCCGAGTGAGTGTACTGCCCATTGAATGAACGTTTTGACATGAGCACGACCTGTCGAGGATTCTGAGGACAATTGGTCATGATAAACTGGCAAAGCCATTATCCACATGGGCCAGCTAAGAAGCAGAGAACCTCATGGAATTCCAGTGTGTGTGTCTGTCCTGTCTTCATTCTCTCACTGCCAACCGTAGCCAGGCTGCTGGTACCCAAGGAAGCAGCATCTGGGCACCACAACATGTACGTGCAATCCCAGGGCTGGGGAGGCAAAGAGTCTTGGTACTCAGTGGCCAGCCAGTCTAGAGGAGTTGGTAAGTACAGCTGCAGTGAGAGACAGTGACTGGAGAAAGTAAGAGGGAGTACAAGAGGAAGACATGTGATGTCGTCTTCCATGCTTACACACGTACACACATACACACACACACACACACACACACACACTCACAAGCATGCGCACACATACATATACATATACACACACACACACATACACACACACACTCACACACAAGCATGAGCACACACAAACAAGCATGAGCACACTCACACACCCACGCTCACTCACACACACTCACAAGCATGAGCACACACATACATATGCACATGCACACACAGACATGAGCACACACACAAGCATGAACACATACACACACATAGTCACTCATAAACATGAGCACACACACATACACATGCACACACATGTATGAGAGACAGAGACAGAAATGGACACACAGACACAGACAGATGGATGGATGGATGGATGGATGGATGGATGGATGGATGGATGGATGGATGGATAGATGGATGGGGAGATAGGTGGGTGGATAGACAAGAGATGGGACAGGGGATGCACTTGCCATTATCTCACGGTTTCCCTACTGGGCTCCTTGTTATTGGTTCTCTCTGCGCCTCATACTTCTGTTTCTTCATTAGTCAGCAAACTTCAGCCTGGCTAAAGCTACCTCCATTTGTTGACGGCCACATCCCTAACACTGAGCCAGGCACACAAACGTTTTTAGTAGATGGCTGCTGAATGAAAGACTCTCTGACAAAACCCAGTGCTGTGTCATTCTGTAACATCATCAAAACTAACTCACAAATGCTGAGGGATTACATTCAGAGGTTCTAAATCAACATGTTCCCATGCTGAAAAAAAAAATCCTTGTGGGGAACATTCCAACAAAGACAGAGGCAAGATGTTTCTCAAGTGTGCTGACCACACAGAAGGCAGCTGATTGCAGAGGGTACACAAGTGGCCTTCACATTTAAGACTGGAAGTTTAGATCTTCTGTTGCTGTGCCTATAACCACTGGCCTCCCAACTCCAGATCCACCAAGGCTCCAAATTGCCCACAATGACATGAATGATCAGTGGCTGGACTCAGTACTAAATTCTACTAAAACTCTCTCTAAAAATGGGAAGGACTGGACTGGCTCTTTCCCATTAAATCTATTTTAATAATATCCTGCCATCCTTACTAAAGCATGTAATAGCATCGCTGGATAATATTGGTCTGGATAAACTCAGGAAGATTTTGAGGAAGCACTCAAGAAAATTATCTTTAAAAAGGGCCAGAGACAGAAAACATACCTGCACACAGTGCATACTTGTGCATGCACGAGCACACATACACACACACACACACACACACACACACACACACACACACACACACAATTATACACAAACCTTCTCCCCAAGAAATGCTTCCTTCCTATCAGACACAAGATCCAGGCTACAACTCCTGTTCTCCAGCAACAGAAAACTCATGTGGTTTTCCTAGAAAGATAACCTTCTCATCTGAAACAGTGATGAAGGAATACATACATCCAGAGGTCACACAATGAAAACTTACCTTAGTACATATGCTATGTACATACTCTTAGTCAAAGGGCTGTCTGTGAGATCCTAACATCCCTTTGTGACATTGTCTTTCTTCATATTTATCCATAAATAGCCTTCTACATACAAAAGACCTTTCCACATACTTTCCCACATATAAATCCTTTAGCAGAGACTTAAAACCATATATACATATAAAAACAATCCTTATCTGTAAAGCAATGGTTCAATACATCCAGATTATATAGGTATAAAGATAGATATAAAATCATATATAGCTTTAATGTCTGTAAACATTGGAGTGGTGCAATGAGTTACTCTAGTATCACTATTGTTGGGAGAGTTTCAGGTCCCACGCTGGGAAAGAGGGCAAGAGTGTGTGCACAGCCTGGGTAGTGCTTGGCAGTTTATTGATGGGGAGTAAAGGGGAGAAAAATATCTTTGAGCTAGCTCACTCATGCTCCTGAAGTCCTGCCATCTACAACTCCCTTGCGTGACTTCCCCAAAAACACAAAGACTCACCTCATGGTTTACAATTGAGTTAAATTGTGCAATCCCTGTGTGCTCATTGCCCTTAGGGGCCAGAGGAAGGGCATCAGATCCACCGGGACTGCATGTGTGTGCAGAGACTTGCACCAGATCCTCTAGAACAGCACTTACCCCTGAGCCTCCCCACCTGCCCCCGTTCCTCACTTTGACACAGATAAATCTGTACTCCTCTGCCTTGTAGAAGGAACATTATTCTACTTTGTCTAAGAAGTTTCTTTTCCACAAGAAAATATGCCAATTCGTGAGAAAATGTGGCTCAGTTACAAGGTCTGCTGGACCTTGTAAGTGACCAGAACCATAGTCAGCAAAGCACAACCCATTCCTCACCAAACTGAGATAAGACACCAGAGATTAGGTACGATGTACTCGCCAAGAATGAATTTTACATTCAAAAACACCATTCGGTGGACTCATTAATAGGGAAAATAAAGATCTTCCTGTACCTTTCCTTGTCAATAACAATCTTCAGTTTGTGGTCTAGATCCTCCAGGGTGTGAGATATTGAATAAGACTTTACCATAAAATTCAGAGATTGCACCAGTCGCCAACTCACCCCTGGCATGACTACCACCATCTCCTGCCCTCTGTGGCTGAGTTTCTCTGCATGGTAAATCAGTGATGGTCATCCATTGGCACCAGCAGCAGCCTGCCTGCCTGGGCAAAACCAGAGGCCAGCTGCAAACTTACCCATAGAGAGGGAAAGGAAGGCTAGAAACCCTCCAGGAGCTGTGAGAGAAGTACAGCCCTAGGCAGTCCTGCCTTGGGTCTTTGCTGCTCTGATTCATCATAGCAGGGGGGGGGGGGGGAGTACAAGACCAAACCTTCCCTTGTGGAGGGCATGCACTCACAAGTTATCAAGGCACTCTCACAGACCAATAAGGGAAATAAGAAATGAGCAGTCCTCATTGAGATACCTACTTGGATGTTTACATGATAAGCAAAGCTTAAACTGTTAGCACTGGACAGGGATAGGCAATGTGCCATTGGGCAATTTACAAACTGTTGTGAAGAACTGTGTGAGAAACCAAGGATTCCAAAAGTAGCAGAACGTGAACAACAACAACAACAACAAAAAAAAAGAGCTTGCATTTTTAGAACTGGTCTCAAAATGAGAAAAAGTTTCTTCAGACAACCAGACCCTTTGCTCAAAACAGACATGCTGACTCTGCTTCCAAGGCACTGGGGGCAGGGAAGATAATTAGCACAGATTTCCCCCTCCCCAACACCACACACAAGCTTGCCACAGACAGTGAAAAAACTCTTCCGGGATGAATACATCTACATCACAGGTCCTGCATGTTGTGAAAGAGGGGCCACAAAGACTCTAAGAGTCAGGATATCAGCAAGTCTGTGGTGAAATGGTCTCTGAATAAATGAAACCAGAACAAGGGCACTATCAATAGACATGCCAGTGTGCAGGGGGAAATCACACAGGGACACAGCCCTAGACAAAGCCTTGCAGGCTAGCGGGGGAGTCAGCCTCTCCAAGGTGTGGGTTCTTTATTGACTGTTCAATACAAAGTGGTCAGCCCTGCCGGGCAGTGGTGGCACACGCCTTTAATCCCAGCACTTGGGAGGCAGAGGCAGGCGGATTTCTGAGTTCGAGGCCAGCCTGGTCTACAGAGTGAGTTCCAGGACAGCCAGAGCTACACAGAGAAACCCTGTCTCAAAAAAAAACCAAAACAAAACAAAAACCAAAGAAACAACAACAAAAAAAGGTCAGCCCTGATACCAAATACACACAAACAACAAAAACAGGCTCAGCAGCATATACTGCATTTTTGTGAAACACACACATATATAACAATAATTATCAAAGAAGAAGAGGCTATCAGTTTAGTGGGAAAATATGGGTGGGGTTGGAGAAAGGATAGGAAGGAAGTCTTGACGTAATTCTATTTTGTTTTATAAGTGATCAAAAGATATAATCTCCATTACGGGAATTTAAAACATCCATATGTAAGTGATGAAAACATTCAGATATTTGAGATTCAGAAAAAACAAAACATGTTGAAATCTAAAATATTTTAAGAGAAAGTTATCATCCAAACCAAGGGGAAAGTTAACCAATTTAGACTCCTACAAATAAAAACCATGTAGATGAAAAGAAAAACAGCCAGAAAAGAATCAACAATGAACAAGCAAACGAAGAAACAACCCTAAAAGCTATGCACCACATACATGAAAGTCTGAGTATTAATATCCCCAAATGGAGACAGGGTAATTGCTAACTTTGGTTAAAGATGTGAGTGTGTAATTTCCCACGGAGGAAATGCAAATGGCCCAACTGGCTAAGGAAACAGGTGCCAGAGACTGAAGCAGCTACACAGGAAGAGGTAGAGTATAGGAATGAGCAAGGCAAAGCTTCATTTCTTACTGTGCCTCTCATCTTTTGCCAAAAACAATGCGGGTTGGTGATGATAAACAAAATGTCAGTGGTACACACACATCCACAAGCAAGATTTATCAGCTGCGAGACTGTACAGTGAAGTGTGAACGGTCAAGAGAATTAGATCAAGAGAACTGGAAAAGAACATCAATGACAAACCACCATTCAGTAAGGAGTAACTTTATCATCCAAAGCGAAGATGATGTACCTTGGAAAGTGGCTTTCCCCGGTGGCAGTTGATCCCACCAATATGGATCACATTGGGCATCACAGGTCTGGGGGACTCCAAGATGAAGTCAGTGCGTAACAACCAAATGGACACTGGGCTGAAGAGGTCATACATAGTCACCGGGGTCTGCAGAACTTCAGAGGCAATTTCTACAGCGGTTTTAAAAAATTTATGACAAAAGGCACGCTCCCCCATGTAGGAGAGAAGGTTCCACACTCTTTCCTTGAAAGTCATGGTGTCTGTGAGTTTCAAGAGACTTCTGGGGACATAAGAAGGAGGGCTGGGGCACTGAGCAGCATCTTCAAAATAATGACAAAATATTCCCCTGCTGAAGACCACGGAGGGAAGAGAGAAGTACTTGGCAACAGTTAAGCCACACATGTCGAAAGGATCCAGAAACACAGCATCAAAAGAAGTCTGCTTCAAGAACTCCACTAGCTTCTTGTCATTAAACAAACTCCTACAGTGGGAAAACAGTAATTCAAAGAAGCCTTTGGCTGGAGAACTTAGGAGAGGAAGTATACCTCCCTCTTCTTGACTTTTCCATTGAGAATCAATAAAAAACTTGAACTCCTGGTTTAAATCCTCCTGAGTGTGAGAAACTGAATACGTCTTCACTGTAAAATTCAGTGCTTTTCCCAGTTGCCAACTCACCTCTGGAACAACTACTACAATCTCGTGGCCTTTGTGGAGGAGTTTGTCCACAACCACCTGCATGGTGAACCAGTGGCTCCCGTCCATGGGCACCACCAGCAGCCTGCCTGCCTGGGCCAAGCCAGAGGCCAGCAGCAGGCACACACAGAGAGGAAGGGAGGTTGGAAAGTCTGCAGAAGCCATGAGAGTCGTGCAGCCTGAGGAAATGCAGCTGCTGAGACTCTGGGCGCCTAACACGGAAGAGGAAGTGTGAGCCAGAGAGAAATCTGCTCCCTCAGAAGGGCGTGGACTCACACAGCAAGCAGTTCAGGAGAATGATTTACTTAGAACAGTAATAAAGAGAAAGCATGATTACGAAAATGTTTGTTTTCCTGAGGAGAAGGGCTTGTGACCCTTTTCTTGTGCAGAATCACACAATGTGAGCTTAGAAATAGTTATGAGGAAATATACTAGACCTAAGGAGTCCAAATGTTTTTACAAAAGGAAGCAAGTTTCAAAGAAAGTTACATTTCTAGGATTAGTACCAAAGCAAAATCCGGACACTTTTTTAGGCGATCAGACTGACACTGGTCCAAAGGGATTTGCTGCTTCTGCCTCAAAGACTCAAGGGGAAGCTCCAGAGCCTGCCCTCCTGAGAGTCAATCAACTCTGTCAGAGAGCAATGCTGCTCCTCTCTGTGCACTCCAGTGGGATTCCTGCTCTATTTCCAACCATTCTGTCTTCTGACTTGCTGACAGACTGACAACCATCTCCACGCCCCCTCCAGGGACTTAAAGGTGGCCATCAACCTCCTTACAACATCCCCTCTGATGCCCCCGAAGCCATAGGCAGACATACTCTATGGAGAAGCAGAGAGCTGTGCTGTGCTGTCCCTCAGTGGCCTGGGGACCTTCTCCACAGAGCTATGGCTCTGTCTGCATGCATTGCTGCCTCTCAGGGGTTGTTTCCACCTTGTGGCTACTTCGATTAGTGCTGCCATCAGCACCACATGCAGGTTCTTCTTAGGAACTGATTTCAAGTCCTTCAACTAGGATTAAGGCTGCCAGCTCATGAGG
>CM052709.1:76926767-76959746 GCA_028551405.1 Uromys caudimaculatus | reverse complement strand
CCCCTAGCACACTTGGAGCCAGAAACAGAAATAGGACTGACCTTGGCCTGGCCCCAGGGCCAGAGGCACAATGTTCCAGGAACTAGCTAACCACAAAAATGTTTGTGCAACTGCCTTGTGACTAACTTAGAACATTCTGTACTTCCCATAACGCAAATTCTTTCCATTCCCCACCCCTTGCTTTGTGGTTTTTTCCTTTAAATACCCCTGACTTCAGCTGCCTGGGGTCGAACTCCTCTGCCTCTGCATAGGTTACGAGCTCGACCCCAGTGCACTGGTCCCCCAAATAAACCTCGTGTGATTGCAGCAAGGACAGTCTTTCGTGAGTTCTTAGGGGGGTCGCGCCGTCCCAAGACTTGAGTGAGGGTCTCCCCAGCTCATGGGTCTTTCAGTCTCTTAGATGGGGAAGAGAGTAGTGTATGGCAGATCTGCCCAATCTAGGCATGCAGCTTGATTCATATTAATTGAGTTGTGTTTTCTTTGCTCAGGCTTATTTGGGTTGGAAATTTACTGCAACACATTGGTCTTTATGTTCTCTTACCACAGGCTTATAATCACATTTAAAATTTTTCCCACCTCATTTCTCCAATTTTGAGGAAGATGAGAACATAGGATTCTTCCTTGCAGGCATTGTTCTGTTTTGTAAGACTCTGAGGGGTCTTAACTTACCCAAGACCCCTGAGTGAACACATGAAGTCGGGGATTGATGCAAAATGCAAGAGCAATTTATTGAATCAGAGCTCTGGGGCCCACCTGCACCATGAGGAGAGGTGACTCCATAGGCTTTCACACAAGCATTTTTATACTTTTTCAGAAGGCAAAGTACAGAAATAGCAACTCGGCACATTTTCATTGGATAGCACTCTTAACCTTTAAACTCATTGTTTCGGGCCTGTAAGAAGGTTATCCTGGTCCTGCACCAGACATTCCAGGAAGGGGGTAGGGCGTTGGAGCCCAGGACATTCTCATTCCCCCCTTTTCTTTGGAACTATTTCAATCTTGAAATTAAAGGTCATCTTGTTCAGTGCGCTGATACTGCTGCCTGATCATCATGATTTGCACCGTGTTAATGTGTTCTCTAATAAAGGCAACTAATTTATTAAAAGGATAGGTCCAAGAGATAGTATAATCAGCAAGCTAATCACTGGACCAAGGAAAGGGAGACGGTAAGGCAAGATTCCATTCCAGGTGCTCCACATGGGGTTATCAGAAAGCTCTTGGTGCCTCCTTTCTAACTCTTCTTGATGTTTTTGGATCCTATCGTACACAATCCCAGACTTGTTCTCATAAAAACATTTTTCTTACAAGAGCACACATATACCTCCCTTGTCTGCTGTAAGTAGATCTAGACCACATCTGTTTTGGAGAACCACTTCAGTCAGAGAATCTACCTGATCCTGTATGTCTTTAAGAGACTGATACACCATATTTACATCATCTATCAGCCTCTGGGATAGCTTAGTATACGTGTCTATTGTTACCCCCATACCAGCCAAGCCAGTGGCAAGGGCTCCAGATATCCCGAGCCCGATTAGAAGGGGGATGAACTACACTGCCCTCTTATGCCTGGGAAAAGGGGTCAAAGCTGGGCAGTGGAATGGGCTGGTCCCCTGGGAGGATCTCGATGTCCAGCAAGAGCCTTGCAGGAACACAGGATCCAGTCCAGTTTAAGGGGAGAAAAGGATAGGCCCTGTTGTCTCTACACACAAAAACCTTCCCCCTGCCCAGACAAACGGCCTCAGAAATGTTAATATAATGACTGCAGGAGGTGAACACTGCTAGGTCAAGATCTACATCAAAAGAGTCATTTTTAAAAGGGCTGAAGAAGCAGGTAGTCACATTAAATCCCGTTGGTTGTACCTTGAAGGGTCTTAAGAGACTACAGTTTCCTTTTTCTTGTGCATGCTTCAATCCTGAAGCTATTGTTGATAGCTATGCAGCTCATACTCCTGGTCTTCTGTATCTAGCTCTTTGTATTTCTGCTTTAAGATCATTAGCTGTACTGCACCTATGCATTCCTTAACAAAAGCATTTCAAAATATAGGGGCCAAAAGTCAACTATAGCAGGAGAACAATTAAGGTCTTAACAAGGTAGATATGAGGGCGGTTAACTAAGAGGCTAAACCAAGACTTGAACCAACTCTGACTCTGTTCCCTCTCTCTCTTCTGTTTGGCTAACTCTACTCCCATCTTGGCGATTAAATCTTTAACAATCCCAGAATGATCTATATAAGAGCAGCACTTTTCAGCTAAGGCAGCACATAACCCTCCTTACTGGAGGAAAAGTTAAGTCTAATCTCTTCTTATTCTGTAGTACTACTTCTGATAACGAAGTCAGTGATTCTTTAAGATGACTGATGGGTTTCCCTTTGTAAGACCAGAGCGGAGGTCTTGGTGGCTGCCCCAGCCACCCCCAACCACAACAGAAGGGAGACAGTGAGTGCTGTCCAAAGGTACCACAAACAGTCATGATCAAGGTTTAGTGATCTTGAGCTTGAGCAGATTGTCCATCTTCTGTACTGTATAACAGGGGTCTCTGGGGAGCGGGGCATCTGCAGGTTTCATATGGGAAGTGTGGGCACCCAGGCCTCAATACCATCTACCTTGAGGACTGTGGGAGTAGTTAGCAGCACCAGGAAGGGTCTCTTTCATCTGGGTTCCAGCGACTGTGTCCAATGCCTCTTTACATAGATCCTGGCACCAGTCTGGATACCAGGAAGAGGGATCTCTGGCATCCCTGGAGCATTTAAGGCAGACAGTTTGGGCCAAATCTCATGCTGTGGGATACCTCCTGGGAGGGCCCAGTGTACACCAAGGGAGTTGGGGTACCACACGGGATCTCAAAAGGGGTCAGGTTAAAATGGTAGGGGATGTTCCAAGTTCGGAACAGGGCCAAGGGGAGGGGCACCACCCAGTCCAAGCCAGCCTCCAAGGTCAATTTACTTAAGGCCTCTTTTTTTGGGGGGTGGGGGCAGGTTCTATTTATTCTCTCTACCTGCCCTGAGCTTTGGGGACGGTACTCACAATTAAGTTTCCAATCTGTCCCCAATACTTTTGCCACCCCCTGACTTACCTAACGAAAGCAGAACCATTGTCTTATCCACTTGCCTTGGGCACTCCAAACCTTGGGGAAATTTCCTCTAATATCTTCTTGGATACCATGACAGCTGTTTCCTGCTTGGTGGGGAATGCCTCAGCCCATCTAGAGAAAGTATCTATGTACCTGAAGATATTTGTAACCACATTTTTCTGGCTTCTTGGGGGCACTTTTCCCAAGGCCGGGGATTTCCTCCTCACGCTTCCATTAGGACATTCTCAGGCCCAATGGCCTCAGTTAATTCTGAGACTGAAAGCAAGTATATTTTTTTCCAATCTGCTTTTATACCATTTTAATTACATGCAAGCAATAAGGTCAGTTCTAGGTTGAGAAACACAAATAGCCAAGGAATGAGCAAGGCAATAAGCAAAAGTCTGTGATCATTCCTGTGATCACTGTTTCTGAGGGCATGTCAGGATGACCGAAATATCTGAGCCTATTTCCTTGTCCAAGCCCAAAATCAGATTCTCGCCTGAAGCATACTTCTTCTGTTCCACCCTAAAATTAAGATTCCTACCTGAACTTACTTCCCTGTTCTAGCCTAAGATTAGATTCCTGCCTGAAGCCTGTTTCTTTGTCCTTTGGCTGAATGTCAGGACTTCTTGTAGATTCCTTCCCTGTCACTTTTCCTTTTTCTCTTTCTCTGCTCCTTCTCCTCCCCTGTCTCCCTGTTATGGTAGACTTTCTCAGCAACCTGCACTAACGCTCTCAATGGTCTATCCTGTCTTTCTAGCCTCTGAAGCTTTTTCCTGTTATCTTTACTAGCCTGGTCTATAAAAGCTATTGTCACAGTAGCTTTGTCCTCCTTGCTTCTGGGGTCATAGGGTGTATATTGGTGGAATGCCTCTATGAGCCGCTGCAGGTGACTCATCCCTGCTTATGCCATGGTCAGATTTGTGGGTTGTCAAGCGGCCCTCTTGAGACCTGCCAACGGAGTCTGGTGATGGACTTTTAGGTGCCCCTTACCTTCTGCCATAGTCAGGGAAAGCCTGCTGTTGATGACAGCCTGGTCAATCCATGGTGTCTGAGGGGGTATTCTTTCTATATTCATCCTAGGTGGGCTGATGAGTAAATAAGACAGTTTTAAAGAGATTAATTGGTCCCTTGGAAAGGGAGATGGGATCTCCTCCAGCTCCTCCCTCTGGTAAATGGGGTACAATGGCCCCAGTCCCATATGGGCTGTGGATCCCAGGACAAGTCTTGGAGTAACAGGTCCAATGTTGAAGGGTCTTGGAGGATTGACTTCTTCTCAGGTCCAGATCTCTCCTCCAGGGCTTCCTTTTTCCTGATGGCCAGAACCTGTGAGGCGGGTCTTGGGGGAAAGAAAGGCCTTTATCTATGAGGGGGGAGGGGGCCTCTACTAGATTCTCTCCCTCCTAGTTTTCTTTTCTCTCCCTAACTTTCTGATGCTTAACTGGGTAAATTTAGTCTGTCCGATGACCATAAAAAACGTCAGTCAGTTTGAGTCTTAGAACACAGAACACAAAACAATCAGAACAGAAAACAATTAACACAGAGACAGCTTGCCCCAGCTCACCCCTGCCACAGGCGGCGGGTGCAAACAACCAACACACAGTTCATCCCTGCCACGGATGCAGAACAGATTCGTCCCTTCCACAGACACAGAACAGACTTTCCCAGCCAGCTCCAGCTATGCTGGGTTAAATCAGAGCTAGGTGGCCCTGCCGAATGCATCGGCAGAAGCCAGATACTCAGGCAAACTGAGAGGGTCTGAGGCGTCCCTAGGTCCCTCCGTGGCTGCAGCGTTCAGGTACGTCTACCTGCCGAGAACACCACCAGACAGGCGGCACAGAAGTGCCCAGAAACCAGAACCAGGTGGCCTTGCCACATCCACAGAAGCCAGATCACAGAGCTTGCAAGCAAGACTTTTAAACAGACTTACAGACATAGACTAAGACAAACATTGAGACGACCTCGGTTATCTGCTCGAGCCATTCCTCCAATCCGCTGATCTCTGGTGCGTCCCCACAGAGGATCGTTTCCGGACCAATACACCAAATGTAAGACTCTGGGGAGTTTTAACTTACCCGAGACCCCTGAGTGAACACATGGACTAAATGCAAGAGGAATTTATTGAACCAGAGCTCTAGGGCCCAACTGCACCAGGAGGAGAGGTGATCCTGTAGGTTTTCACACAAGCATTTTTATACTTTTTCAGAGGGCAGAGTTCAGAAACAGCAACTCGGCACATTTTCATTGGATAGCACTCTTAACCTTTAAACTCATTGGTTCAGGCCTGTAAGAAGGTTATCCTGGTCCTGCACTGGACATTTCAGGAAGGGGGTAGGGCATTGGAGCCTGGGACATTCTCAGTTTCAGACATCCCTAATTCTGCCCCATCCCTAACCAGGACATAGCATCAAAGTAGGTCTGTTATCTTTATGGACCAAGAGGAATGACACTTCCCACCTTGACATACCTACTAACTGTGGAAACACCACTGCTCCTGTCCCTCACACTGGGGTCTTTGGAGGACAGATAGAGTTCTGAGATCTGAGAATGTATGAGAGAGGATGAGGGCATGGAGTACCATCATCAACATAGCGGCAAAGACTCTGGTGAAGACCATGGATGGGAGAGAAAAGTATTCGGCCACAGTTAAGCCAAGGATCCAGAAACACAGCATCAAAAGAACTCTCTTTAGGTACTCTAATAATTTATTGGGTACTAGGAATTTTTTTTATTAAAAAATCAGATTTGTAGTTACGCTGTATCCATGCTATGTACCAAAGGGTCTTCATTTGTATGTGTATCCATGTGAAAGTTTGGGGTGGAAGAGGCACATTCATGTGTATGTGTGTATTGGGGTACACTTAGGGTTACTGACTGAAAGACTGGACATTAGCCACCATTTTCCAGCATCGTGTTTCACAAGTCCCTTTGGCCTTGGAAATGGCACAATTTGCCAATCATAAAATATGACATAAAGCAAGAGGACAGAACCCTAAGGCCCAACCCTGTATTCCAGCCTTGTTTTTAATATGTCCAACAGAAGATCTCCTGACACCAGGCTGCACAGATACATAGAGTCAACTCTGATTTCTGCCCTGGAAATGTTGATGCACAGGGAAGCATGATAGACCAGACAAAGAGGCTTGAAAACAATTTACCAGTCAGCATTGTGATAAGTCATCCCAGGAGAAAAAGGCCCAACCACCATGAGATTGAATTTCAACTGTTTTTAGGGATGATGGAAAGTTTCCCCAAAGATATCACTGAGACCAGACTCAAACAAGTATGTTTTGCGCAGATACATGAGGGAGGAGCAGGATTCCAGAGAAGGTTGGCCATGAAGGCCCCAAAGAAGAGTGATGTGTGGTGGTTTGAGAGACAGAAAACAGGTTGGATGGCTGGAACATAGATAGACAGTGCTGCAAGCAGGAGAGTCAGGTAGCTCTGGATTATCAGAGCTTTGGTAACTGCATCAAGGATATCTTGGTTCCCCCTAATCATGATGAGAGCTCAGAGGCTAAAACTTGCCCAGTTTCCTCTGGCCCCTTTTACTGATCTCCTCCCTTAGTCCAATAAGTTCCCTTCATACTTTCATGTATAATATATCCCAGCATTCTCTCTTTCCCCTTTCTACCTCACATAAGGCCTCTTCTTCTCCTTTCAATTTTCATCACACACACACACAAATTTAAATCTGGATATGCTTCAAAGTTCTATTTAATTATACCAAGAATATATACAAACATGTCAACAAGGAAGCTATACATATATATATTTGCTCTATTAATGAATTGGCACAAAATGATTCTCTAACCCAGGAAGAAATCTAAGATGTAACTAGTATAACAACAAATCACAAATTCATAAGGAATTTTTATTGTCCAAAGTTAGGGCTCTCTTCATGTGCTAAAGAATATATAACATACCTTGGAAAGTGGCTGCCCCTGGAGGTAGTTGATCCCACCAACAAAGACCATGTTGGGCATCACAGGTCTGGGCAACTCCAACACAAAGTCATTGCAGAACATCCAAATGGACACTGGGCTGAAGAGGTCTCTCATAGTCACCAGGGTCTGCAGAATTTCAGAGGCAATTTTGACAACAGTTTTGAAAAAATAGGAGCAAAATGCATGTTCTTCAAAGTAGGAGAGATGGTCCCACACTCTCCCCTTGAAAGTCATAGTGCCTGTGGCTTTTGAGAAAGTCTAGGAACATAAGACAAGGGAATGAGGCACTGAGCACCCTCTTCAAGATAGTGACAAAATATTCCTCTGCTGAAGACCACAGAGGGAAGAGAAAAGTACTTAGCAACAGTTAAGCCACACACATCGAAAGGATCCAGAAACACAACATCAAAAGAAGTCTGCTTCAAGAACTCCACTAACTTATTGTTAAATAAAGTCCAACAGTGTGAAAATAAGAGTTTGAAGACACTACCAGATGGATGTTGTGATAGAGAAAATATCTACTGTCCTAAGTTTTCCAGTGATCATCCAGAGTCCAGCACACACACACACACACACACACACACACACACACACACACACACACACGTGGGGCAGTGGTCTGTGACAGGCAATCTGGCACCCGGTCGAGCACAGGCTAAACACTGGCGACCCAGTGGGGCAACCCACAAGGGACCAGAAAGCTTTTCGCCAATGCCCCCAGGAGGCCTTCTGGCTCCTGTCAAGTACAACCCCCCACAGCCTTCTGTAGAGAGGTCTGTCATGTGAGGTCTGTCACATAGGACCTGTTGTCAGACCCCTGACCCACCCCTTCTCAGGTAGAGGTGTGGCCACGCAGCCCCAAGCCATCCCCATGTTAATGAGACACCTAGAGACTTAGCCACGCCCCTTCCTAGTTACTATTTCTGCCTTGCCTCTGGGGGGGGGGGGTAAGATTTCATCCACACCACTCATCATGATGTCAATAAATGCCTTAGAATTATGGGCTGTCTATTCATCTTGACCCGAAGTGGGAAGGGAGGAGTCCGGCCTTTGATTAAGGAGCCACATCTAATCTCTTGAGGGGGCATCTCAGCGCTTCTAGACGGTACCCATTCACCCAAGCTGATGCAGCTAGTCAGTGCCACAAGCTGCAAACCCTGTCCAGGCCTGAATCCCAGCTGTGCTCCAGCTAGCCCTGGGATAGAGAATCCACGGAGATGCTGCTGCACTTGCCAGGAATGGCCCCCTCCCCTACCGACAGGTAGGTCTCCCCAAAGGCTTCCCACAGCCTGACCTGCTTGTTGAACTGTGGGCGAAGGAATGTGGCCACTTCCCTGAGTGTCCCGTCCCACCCAGAGCTGCAGCGCCCAGGATGGACCTGTAGGGCTTCTCTCCACACTGCGCCAGCATTGCTCACACACACACACACACACACACACACACACACACACACACAGAGGAAGGGAAGCTGGAAAACCTGCAGGAGCCATGGGAGAAGTGTAGCCCAGGAGGATCCAGTTGATGTGACCCTGTGCTCTTATAACACAAGTGGAGAAATACAAGCACAAATGTCCCACAAGTGCATTTTCTTATTTCCATATTGATAAAATATGCCCACCGCCAATGACTGAACTCAGATCAATGACTACTGAATAACAACTGCTGAGACACTTAGTTTTCCTGAAAAGAATGGCATTTGCTCTTAGCTAGAGAGAGAATCATGTTCTTCAATGTAAGTACTGAAACAGAACTTTAATCAGTGATCTTAGACTTTGAGAGCTCAGAAAGATTAAAGTGAGAGGAAATTTGAAGAGACATTGACTTTTTGGAGTTTTTTCAAAAACAATTATTGAGATGTGTGTTCAGAGTGATGAAACAAGCCGGCAACCAGCTTCCAAGGAAGCAAGCCCTGGGAGGATTGTTCTTCATGACCTCCTGGTTGGCAGTGGGTTGTCTGTCATAAGCAACTCTGCCATGAATTGGCACTACAGCTGTCCTGCTCTGTTTCCAGTGAGATTCTTCTTCCCTTTCTAGACACAATCCTTTCTCTGTGGCTAAGGTAAAATTGAAAACTCGCCTGCATGGACTATACCAGGGATCCAATGGTATATGACTATCATCTATTTCAAATGACTTTCTGTAGATGTGTCTAGAACACTGGGCTTGAGAGTCTTTTTTTCTTTTTCAACTTACTAATCCAACTGATCACACATTAAAGCTCTTTTTAAATTTTTAATTACCCACAGAAGAGATTAACAGTAGGCAAGGCTGCTAAGGAATCTCAATGCATCCATCAAGGTTAACCCATTCAGAACCCCTGCCAACAGAAGCTGTTCCAACAATTAAACCTAGCTGGAAGTCAAACAGTGCAGGAAGGGTAAGTTGGATCAGTATAGACAGTGCACTTTGAAAGAAACAGACGAAGGGTTTCCCAAGCAGAGGAGTTTAAATAAAATACAAAAGTCCATCAAAATCCAAACAAGAATCTCCAGAATTTTTAAAAAGAATTTTTGTTGAATATCAAAAAATACTCGGATATTGACCAAAGGCCCTAGAAAATGTGAGAATGGTTACCACGATTCTTGTAGGACAATGCGCTTCTGTAATTTGTGGGAAAATCTAAACGTTAGAAGGGGCTATGGGAACGGATGCATTCAGTCGGTGGATAGTGCCTCATTGTGTGAGAGAAATCAAAAGGTTGGGACAAAGTACAGAGTTTTAGCCGTGAAAGAACAGAAAATAAAGTGGGTCAGACAGAAAATAAAGTGGGTCAAACAGAAAACAAAGTGGGTCAGACAAACGTAGAAGAAGAGACTGTCTGTGGAGAGACCTAAAGTGTGAGAAAGGGGGCACTGGACAGTTGGGTGCCCAGAATTGGAGAAAGAGCACAGAAAGTAAGCCAATCCAAGAGATAAGTTGGCTTTGGGGTATGGACACTTGCAGTAAGTTGACCCCAAAGAGAGAAGAAAAACGTGGACGGGGGTGGAATGGGACTATGAGTCAGAACATAATGAAGAGGCTCATGGGCATCTCTTCCTTCATATTCCCTCTCTCTTTCTCTCTCTACCTCCCCCTCCCCTCCCCCTCCCTCTCTTTATCACCCCCTTCCTGATTGCAGACACTGTGAGCAAGCTGTCCTACATTCCTGCCACCACAACTAGAGGCGCATTTACTACCTTGTCTTCTCCATCATGGTGGACTAGTCCTCCAACTAGAAGCAAAAAAGAAACTCTACTTTCCTTAAATGGTGTTAAGTATTTCAGACAACAGTGAGAAAAACAACTAATCCAGAAACTGCTATCAAGAATGGAGCCGTTGCTATGACTAACAGCCATGTAACTGGAAAGCCTTTGGAAACAGTTTGAGACAAGAATCTGAAAGCAAGGCCTTCATAGTCTGCATTGCTCTCAGCACCACTGTCTTCTACCCAACTAGTAGTATTCAATTAATATTAAGATCTTATAATAAGCCAGGCGCTGGGAGGCTGGCTAGGGTGTCCTAGCTGGCTTTCTACTGCTGTGATGAACACCATCACTAAAAACAACGTGGGGAGGAAAGGGTTTATTTCAGACAGCTCACAATTCATCAAGAAGGAAAGTCAAGGCAAGAACTCAAAACAGGGACTAGAGGCAGACCCTGAAGCAGAGGCCATGGAGAGACCCTGCTCTCTGGTTTGTTCCCTCTGGCCCACTCAGTTTGTTTTTTATACTTCCCAAGGTTGGTACTACCCATAGTGGTCTGGGTCTTCCCACATTAATCATTCATCAAGAAAATGCTCCCACACTTGCCTCCAGGCCAATCTTAAAGAGGTATTTTCTCAGTATTGGTTCCCTCTTTCCATCTGACCCTAGCTTGTGTCCAGTTTACAAACAAAACAAAATAAAGTACAAAAACAAACAACCTACAAAAAAAAACCCAAACAATCAAAACCTAACTTACAAACACATGGGTATAAGGGGACATAGCCGCCTGGAAGGGAAGGCCTATGTCTGTGGATCTTGCCTTACAGTGGTTGGGTTTTGGTAAGGGAATAAAAGTTTAAGATATATCTGCGATTTAAATAGGAGGATGAAGTATCATAATTCAACAGACAAGAGGACAGAAAGAGATGCGGCCAGGAATGCAAAGTAAGAGGAGGCTGCTAAAAAGCAAAGTGGTCTTCAGACCCGAGTACTGAGAGCTGTATACTCTCCCTGCCCATTTCCTGGCCCAGACCCTTTGTTCCTAGCCAATCTTCATCTCCAGTCCTTTCCTTCCAACACTTTGTTAGCTTTCTAGCCACACCAGCCTCCCTTAAATGTTCCAAATACAAATCCCTTGGGCCAATGTTCACTTTGACTCTCCCACCCCCACCCCCGAGCTCCCTCCATCTTTATTGCTGTAACCCATCCAAAGAGCTCCAGTAGGATAGGCAGTTTTGAAGGGAGTATGGGTTCATACATGCTTGCATGGTTATATATAAACTACGTAAGGTAGACGATGTAAAAAGGTTCACAGAACGTGGAGCATTTTCACAAGTTTTGTCTCGGAGATATACTTTGAGGGGGTAAAAAGGTTTTAAGGCTCTTTTGTATATCCTAGACCAGAGACTATATAAATACATACTCCACTTAATTGGTGAAAGCTCTAACAGAAAGTGACTCCAACGCTTTTTGCAGGCAGCAATAAATACAAATTTTAACATGCATGCTGTCTAGAAAAAGAGCAGTCTCTGCAGGACTCGCAAGTTCTTCAGCAATATAACTACCCATAAATCTCCTCGTGGCGCGACGCACCCTGGGAAGTGTAGTTCGCATCTGGGGGGAAAAAATCACTTTCCAGAGACCCGGCCTCGCCGGCATGGCGGTACCCGTTCGGAGCGAGTTCGTTTACTCTTTGCTGTGGCCAGGGCGGGGGTCTGGGCTATAGGCAGTAAGTGGGGCCCGGGAATGGGGCGCAGGGAGGGATAAGGGCAGCGTAGGGACCACCCCGGCGGCCTGGGGTGAGACGCCGGGCCTCTGCTGGCGGTGCGTCAGGGGTCGGGCCGCGGGGACGCGCGCCTCCTGGTCGCGCTCCTGGGCGCTGGGCGGCTTGGTGGGCGGTAAGGCCTCTGGAATGGCATGACGGGAATCCAGCCCGCGAGCTCGAGGCCTGACTTGCAAGTTCCATTTCTTGAGCTTTTCTTCAGAGGACTGTGTTGGAAAGGAAAAGAACTTCATTTTGGCCGTTCCTGTCACTTAAGAGAATGTCCTCAGCGTTTTACCTCAAATGCCCCTTTACCACCCAAAAAACAGAGCAGATATCCGCAAGGTCCCTAGCTAGTTCTGGGATTGGATTCCTGGGTATGTGTTGGAAGGCCATTGGACTCCATAGCTCTAATGACCAGAGTTTTTCTTCCTCAAGGTACTTACTTCAGGCTCTCTAGTTTGGGGCCAAAGTGCTGAAACTACTATCAAGAAGATTAATGTGATAGGTTTAAGTCACTGAAACGCTGTAATCTGGTACAGTATATGAAGGGATGGGAGAAGCTGAGATTTCGTAATTGATGAAGGCTGCTCTTTCTCTCTCTCTCTCTCTCTCTCTCTCTCTCTCTCTCTCTCTCTCCCTCCCTCCCTCCCTCCCTCCCTCCCTCCTCATTTACTGATGTAGAATCCAAGAATACTTATCAGTTCTTGTGCGTCAAGCCCTTTGAACTCAGTAACCTTTGTTTTGTCATGTGACTGGTTAAATTACCCTATAAAACATGCACAACCCCATTTTACATAGAAGTAAATGTTAGCTAAATAATTTGTCCAGGATCACACAGGTTAATCAGGAACCCCTTGTAGGTATGAAAGACAAGTCAGGTCTTGCTATCTCCAAAATACACACTACTGTATTTTCTGAAGAATGATTTAACAAAACTACTACACTCAAATAATAAGAAAGATTTGGGGATGGAGGTTCATTTCAAGAAAAAAAAATTTATGTAACGTATCGTTTTCTTTAAAGGATAGCGTTTAGTTCCATAATGTTTGGGAACCTATTTGAAGAGGATTATTCCAGTGTTTCAAGTAGTCAGTATGGAAGAGGGAAGAAATTAAAGACTAAAGGTTTGGAGCTGCCTGCCCCTAGAGAATTCACCAAGTTAAGTGGAATCAGAAATCAGGGTGGAACCTGTTACCTCAGTTCCCTTCTTCAGACGCTTCATTTCACACCAGAATTCAGAGGTATGCTATGTGACATGCATTTGAATAATAATATGTACCATGAGTTTTATATGTAATTAGTTATGCAAAAATCATAAAACGAATCTTAAAGGTGGATTCAATAATGTGTTCATTGTCTCAAAGGAAAACATGTGTTAGCAGTTCTGTGAAGAAAATTATGAAGCTTACCATTTAAAAAATCTATTCTGTGTAGCGATATAGTGTTTTATAACAACGACAGCAACAAAAAGAAGGCAAGGTATTTCTAATTGCCATAATTTAAAATACAACATAAAGAGAATTCTCTCATCTTTCTCCAGAGTAACAGTCTCTTAAGTCAGGGTTACACAGGCAGCTTGACTTCTGCAGTGGGACATTATTTATACACATCCATAGTTACATATCTGCATTTCTGAAATTCTGAGAACTCGGATTCTGAGCTGATCTGTCCTGAACTTGTTTGGTCTCATAACCTGACCTGACTGAGACTTCTTGGGACTTTGAGTTCTCTCAGGAGGATGAATATTAATATATTCACAACAGGGATATTAATCTAATTAATCAGCATTCTTAACCATGGCCTGATAAGAGTGAAATATAGTGTATAGTTACTTCCTTTATCATTCTAAAGCCTGGAAATTATGAATTTCAAAGACCCAAAGGAATTGAAGTAAAGAACTTTGTAAAAGAAACAGGAACCTACTCAGATTAGCTGTATTGGATGGCTATGGGAGTTGCTGGGATGACAGACTATTTCTCCAGCAGCCACATGCTTGAGCCAGCCAGTCTTACCAGAGCCTTTATTTCTCGACCCTGTTTCTCAACATGTTTATCTCTACGCTCAGTCAGCTTCCTTCATTGACATCTTTGAGTCCTTTGATTCCAGCATGAGCCGTGTTTGGCCTGTGCATGATCCTGGTTGAGGGATCCCAGTGTTCATGAAGATGTAGCCCATGTCTCTATTCCGAGGACAATCTACTTTGTCTTGTACTTGAATGCCAAGTTCTCACAGTTTATCATATCTCTGGAATGTTCTCTTTCTCTTAGCTTAGACTTATTTTTCCAGAGATTTAGGACATATTGACTGTTGTCCACTTCTAGTGTGTCATTCTAATGTAGTGAACTGACAGATTTCAGAATAGTCCTTGACTTCAGCCTCTACATAAAGTTGGATAGTTGGTAATTCTACTCTTTGGCATTTTCAGCATTACTAAGCAATAACGAAGAAAGATAAAGACCTTCCAGGTTTTAGTATGGTTGAAGTTAAAAGGCAACTTGAAGTAAAAAAAGACATAGCCTTAAGCACAGACTTGAGAGCACTTGGGAGGTACAGTCGAGAGAAGGGTCACAAGTTCAAGGCCACACGAGACGGACCCTCTCTCAAAGCAATATGAAGAAAAAGAAACTGAATACCAGCTGTATGGCACACACCTGTAGTCCCACACTCTGGAGATTAAAGCAAGAAGATTAAATGTTTAAGGCTGGCCTGGGCTATCTAGTGAGACTTTCTCAAAACCCAAAAAATGAGAAAGAGAAGGTGAGGGCCAAAGCAGATCATGGAGAATACCAGGAGCTTGAGAGCGAGGAGTAGAGAAGCCCCCCCCCCCCTTAGAATAGAGTTTATTTAGGGCACAGGGAGGGGAGTTGAGGGAGTAGAGACAAAGAAAGGGAGAGGGAGAGAGAGAGTGTGTGTAGAGACCAGCCATGAGCATGTGGAGAGAGGGGGGAGGGGAATGGGAGAGAGGAGGAGGAGGGCAAGAGCAAGAGCAGTAAGCTTCTCTTGTCTCTTCAAGCATGTAGTTTGGCACTGGTGTGCACTGTGCCCTCTGCATGGTTCAGCATGATCCTGCAGTTGAGGAGGAGGTATGATCTGGACAGGGTAAGGAGTAACAGAGTACCGCAGGAGGAACCCGGGGCCTTTTTTGTGTAGATGTCTTTTGTGGGGAGTGGGGTTCTAAAGTGAGGCTAATTGAGTTCCATTATATTTCCAGTGCATTGCGGTGAGGGACAATGGGACAGTAGTCCGGAAAGCCCATGAGTGGTTTTGTTTTGTTCCTTAACCTGTAGGCTTTTAGGGTTTTTTTTGTTTTGTTTTTTGTTTTGTTTTTTTCCCAGTCCCAGCACTTAGTGAGAAACAGAACATTCTTAAGAGTAGTTACTAGGCAAAAGTGGTTTTCAGTAAAGAGATATACTCACCCATTTATCACTGACCTCACCGGAATGTTTCAAAAACCCTGGAGGCCAGAGCAGGGGCTGACAACTTCATTTTTAAGTAAGGTCACTGCCATGTCTTAATTACTTGCATAGAAAGGACATTTACACACCAGAGGGGGGAGGTGTCTCAAGGTAAAAGACATCCAGCCTGGTCCATGACTTGAATGGTTGGTTAGCAGCCTCACATGTGAACACACATGTGAACATACATATCTGTGACGTTTTTCTGTTTTCTGTGACTCCTCATAGCTTTTGAGTCCCATTGCCAAAGGCAGTGAAAAACCAATCTTTTTTTATGCTTAAGGGGCTTTTGTTTGAGGGAGTGGCCCAGTGCCTGGTCTTAGCACATGTTAGGACTCCACCTTTAAACTATGTGCTTAGTCCTGATTTTTTGAGGCAAAGTCTTATAGAAACCAAGTTGGCCTTGATCTCAAGATCCTCCTGCCTCTGCCTCAAGAATGCAGGGTTAAAGGATGTCCCATAGTGCTCTGCCCACTTACGTTTTTATATTCTGTGGATCTGTCTTACTGAAGTGTCACTTGATGTCTGTTCTTAGATCTGGTGGACAAAAATCTTAAAAGAATTCAAAATGTGTAGATAAAGGGGACAAATGTTGCCTTAGTCATCTCTAAATCTTTTACTGATACTGCTTAATGGTGTTGGCTTCTTAAACAATTTTCTAAGAAGAAGCCATATCATTTACATATCTAACTCTGCTTTTTTGTTTAGAAGCCTTATTTTCTCTTGGTCCTGAAGAACTTGGTTCTTTAGAGGATAAGGATAAACCTGATGCAAAGGTACTAAATGTGTAATTTATTGGGTCTCGTAGAACATTCAGGAACAGTTTGGGGTTTCTTGCATGGTATGTGTGTTATGTGCATGCCTGTGCATATGCATGTTTGCCAGGGGGCGGGGGAGTGTACGTGCGTATGCATGTGAGCATGCAAGTGTGTGTGTGTGTGTGTGTGCACGTAGAGGCCAGGGGTTGACATCCTCCATCACGCTCCACCTTACTCGTTGAGGTAGAATCTCTCTCTTGTACTGTTTCAGGTCTCTCCCTAACCCAGTTGTCCCTATGATCCTGACTGCCTCCTAAAAGCTGAGATTAAGGCAGCCCACCATACCCACCCAGCATTTAAGTGGGTGCTAGGGGTTTGAACTTCATTGCTCATTCTTATGTGGCAAGCACATTATCCAGTGTAGCATCTCCCTAGCCCAGGAAATATTTTTTAAGGAAAGAATTAAGTGCTTTATTCATAGAAAACATTTATTTACTACAAAGTATCATCTTCCTTGATAGACGGTGACTTGCCTTATACTTAATTAGCAATGAAATTTTCTCCACAAAAGAAAAGCTTTCCCAACTACCATGCTGTTGTTGCTGCTAGTATAAATACGCCTTGCTTTGCTGTGCTTACTTTCAAGGCAAAGGAGAGACTTGGAAATAATCCATGCTAGAACATTCATTCAGTGCACTAACTTGCTATGCACTAAATACATGGGGGAAACCCTAGAGACCAGTATTTTCTCAACTTAGTGTCCTGGAAATACATTGAGGAGAAATATAGGACACTGTTTTTTATATTGCTGTGGTGAAAGTGTCTAAAGCATAACTCTAAGCATGTTCTCCCTGCTTGAATCTCATTCAGAGGCGTCTCATCGCTCTTAGGCTCAGGTCTGTGGAGCATTGGTGATCTGTGATACAGACATGCTTCAAAAACAGCTGGGTGGCAAGAAATGATGTTAGTGGATGTCAGTTTCTTTCCAGTCTATTGCAGATCAATGCTTTTGTAGTATGTACTTTTAATGTCATGGGAATATAGAATTGCCACAGGTGTTCCCGAATGCTTATTGTTCCTCTGAATCATTAAAATTGGCCTGCACACTGGGCTGTGAGAGGCCCCGCTCTCTGGCCTGGAGCTAGCAGAAAGGGAGGCAGGTGTAGGCTAGCTGCTGAAGCTTGAGAGCTCCAGACTAAGATCTGAGCACCTGAAACGTGGCTACATTAACCTGGAATGTGTGTGTATGGAGATATTTTAGAGGGAAAAAATGAAGTATGGAATTGTATGTCTGTGATCATTTGTGCAGTTTGTTGGGACCCACTGGAATTTTTAATATTGATCTGAACTATATCAAGGGAGAAAACTCTCCAGATCACTAAAACCTTTTGGACTGAATTAGAATTTTCAAAGGACCGAAACCTAATTAGTTCTCCCTCTACAATGAGGGATTCGTGCCCTTTCAACTGAGTGAGCCAGAAGATAGGAGGAAACCAGCTTTTGAAATCCTCACTCCACTTGTGAACATTCGTCTGGACATACACACCTCTTCCTCAGGTTCGGATCATACCTTTGCAGTTGCAGCGCTTGTTTGCTCAGCTTCTGCTCTTGGACCAGGAGGCTGCATCCACCATAGACCTCACTGACAGCTTCGGATGGACCAACGATGAGGTAGGAAGGTGCCAGCAGGGAGGGAAAGTCGACCGGCTTCACATTTTGTCTAATGCCCTTTAATTTTGTCTCAAGGCCTCAGCACATGGAATGTCTTCCCAGGAGAATATGTAGATGATTACTGAGCATAGGCTGTTACAACTAGCTGGGGGTACAGATTGTTCTCAACGACCAGTTCACACATGGCCGGGGACTTAGGATACATTAAAGCAAGAGCCAGTTTGAATTCTTCTCAGCAACACTACATTACTCTGTTTTTGTTGCTTTATGCTTCAAAGTAGTCAATTCTGATTCTGCTGTCCCCAGCTGTTGTGATCTAAGTGAGGTTTACCTGTGTACATACGGCTGGCTTACATACTGTTCCGAACCTGTCCTGTTCTTTCCTTCTCTCCTCCTTGTGACATGGGCAGGTGGGTGTTCTCTCATGATACAGAGTGCACTTCATAGTCACTGAGTTGAATTGTGTGTACATACTAAACACTGTCTAGTCGTATTTCTGTTGTGTAGTGTAAATAAATATAGGTGGTGATGTTTTAACCTGCTTAGTCATCCATGCATCTCGTCAAAGCTTTTCTTATGTGTTTCTATTAATTGACAGTATTCTTTAAAATTTGTTCCTAAAAGCTTTGAAGCAAAAGTTATATTTAAAGTCTGCTGTTTTAGCTGGATATTATGCCATAATGGAAGCACTCAAACTCAAGCAGGAAGACTCTAAGTTTAGGGCCAGTCTTGGCTACCCAAAGATCTTGTCTCAAAAATAAGAACTATTTCCTGTTTTATAGGAAATGAGACAACATGATGTGCAGGAACTCAACCGAATTCTCTTCAGTGCTTTGGAAACATCTTTAGTTGGAACCTCTGGCCATGACCTCATTCATCGTCTATACCATGGCACCACTGTGAACCAGATTGTTTGCAGAGAGTGTAAGAACATCAGTGAGAGGCAGGTAAGCAGATAGGAGTTCCTCTGGTAACAAATTATTGTAAATTATAATTCACACAATGAAATCTGTTGTGTTCTCCTTCTAGCCCATGAATCCTGGAGACTGAACTCAGGTTGTCAGGATTGGCAGTAGGGACCTTTACCTACTTAGCTATCTCAACAGCCTGCAGGTTCTTGAAACAGTTTTTATTCAGTGCTCTGATATATGTTTTTAACAAAGGTTTGGGGAGATGTTTACATGTAGATATCCCAAGAAAAAAGCCAGTGTAAAGAAGACCACTGAGGAGCTGGAGAGATGGCTCAGTGGTCAGACTACTTGCTGCTGTTCTTCAAAGGACTGATGTTCCGTTCCCAGCACCCATGTAGGGCTGCACACAGCTGCATGTGGCTCTAGCTCCCAAGGATCTTCTGGCCTCTGCAGGCACTGACACATACATGACCTACACACACACACACATATAAATATAGAAACTTAATTATGGAGGTAATAAAAATAAGATACCAAAGAATATTTAACAAATCTCCAACGAAATATTAGGTTTAGTTTGTTTATATCCTTCAGGAAGTGTCTTTGCAGTGTGCTTATATTTATGTGGTATATAAACTATCGTGTAAAGCTGGTAGTTGTGTTTGAATTGTGGTTTTCATTTCTTTGTGGGAATACAGATTGCCCATTCAGCTTGGTTGGGAATTTGTGTTCATGTTGTCATCTCTGTTGTTTTTCAAGTCCCGCTCAGCAAGTGGTTTCATTTCTGAACATTTAGTGAAAATCTCTTTTTGTTATGGCAAGGATTGTAAGTGGTTTCTGTATCTCACTATTCAAATGAAAAATGTCATGCCATTTTCAAGATGTATTTGCTCCTATTTTAGAAATAGATGCAAATATATTATATTAATAAACACATGTGTTAAATATATTTTTGTCCTTTTTCATTTATTTCTTTGTTTGGGTCCTTGAATTTGAACCCAGGGCCTTACACGCTTACAGATGCTGGGCAAAGGTGTTCCTGTGAGCTATCACTCCAGCCTTCTTTTTTATCTTCAGCAGAAGAGCTGGGGAGAAGCGATACATCTGCATCTTATTACCTGTGTCACTAGAAGCTGTCTCAGTCAGTCTAGTTTGAAAATAAGGTTTTCTGTGTGTATTTGATTGACTGAGCTCTAATGTAGTGATTAACAAAACAGTGCTTAAAAAAATGTATTAGCTGTTACTTGAGTTTTGCCATGGATTAAACTAGTGCTCTATTTTTTGGTTTCCATAGTCTCTTAATACTACTACATCCATGACAGAATTATAAATGAGATGTAAACTTGCCAAATTGTAATAGCATTTATTGCTAGAAATAAAATTCAAATAGTTTCAGCAGATTTAAGAGACTTTTTACAAAATGTCACTTTTAAGTTTTTATAGAAATATCTGTTTAATCTGGATCGAAATATTTTTCTTGTCATTTAATCAGCATATTTTAAACCAACTTTACCAAAAGAAAATAAGGAAGTTTACATTAGAAAATTCAATTCTGCCTTAGGGTTGCTATTATCATTTTAAAAATTAAAGCAATATTAATAAACTGTGTGTGTGTGTGTGTGTGTGTGTGTGTGTGTGTATGGTACTTAAACTCAGGTATGTATCTTTTTGCAGTTTATTTCCTAAGGAAACATGAGGTTTTATTGCATCTAAACTCATTAACCTTTCTCTTTTAAACTGTTTTCCTAATGTACTTTAAACCATATTATAGTTCGATTTATGAAGATGAATAATTTAGTGATAAGAATTTACAATATGTAATCATAGCATGTATATCTTCTTGTATGCAAAGTTTTAGAGAAAAAAATATATGACCACTTCCAATATATATTTCAGTTATAAACCTCTCTGAAATAATTTCTTATCTTAATATAATATTCGTCTGTATTTCAGGAAGACTTCTTGGATTTGACAGTAGCAGTCAAAAATGTATCTGGTTTAGAAGATGCACTCTGGAACATGTATGTGGAGGAGGAAATTTTCGATAATGACAACTTGTACCACTGTGGAACCTGTGACCAGCTAGTTAAAGCAGCAAAGGTAACCGTGCCTCCATCCTTTAGTGCTCGGAGACAGGAAGCTGTGCCTGCTGAAGCCACCCGTGTGCAGTCAGGAAGACACGCTTTCTGCTTTGAACACGAAGGATTGAGAAAATATTTGTGTCATTACCTGTATTTTGATTTTTACAACAGAAACAAGTTAAGCTTTATTAACCTAACAACAGTTTTTCATGGAAGAATGTGTTTGGACCTCAGGGTTTCTTCAGTGTGCCTGTCAGTAAGCATCAAGGATGCTCACCTTTCTAAGTGTGGGCTCAGCAGCTCCCTCCCTCCCAGTGAACGGCAAGGCAAGGGAGACAGGATTAGAGGGGCTGATCTCTTCTCAGTCTGAGCTGAGGCAGAAGGGAACTCAGTAAGCCGAATGAACTTGGGTGGGTCAGGCTCAGTTGTTTTCATTGCAGCCCTGTTTATAGTTACTCCTATGAGCACAGTTGCCCTGTGTTCTGGGGAGGCAGAAAACAAAGAGGGCTACCACCTAGGTGAGTTCACTGCTCTCTATTATTTCCATACACTGTACACACACACACACACACACACACACACACACACACACACACACACACACACACACACACACACACACCCCACCTTTAAGCTCCTTTATGATGCTACCTTGCTTTGAGACAGCAGCACCTCAGCACTGCTGGAAACTGGCTGTACGCTAGTGCGCTCTTCCAGCTGAGGGAAGGGTTCTGTGCTTTCCTACCTGAGTTTACCTACTTATTCTCCAGGAGACTGACCTGTAAGTGCTATCTTCAGAAGACAGATTTTGGGAAAACTTTTTGAGTTATTTTTCCCTCTTTTATCTCCTGTAGCAACTGACTATATTTGTTTTTCAACATCCTTTCACAGCTATATGTGATTTCTTTATTAAATTGATTTTTAATGTATTTTACGTGATTAATTTCCAACAAAAGTCACTGTTAGCAGATTTGCTAAGTATCAGTAATTCTTTAAAATTAATATAAAATTATTAAAGGTGATGGTGGGGGGGTTGTTGCTAATGTATTTCCCATTTCTCTGGCTTAGCTGTGCCATTTGCTACACCTCTCTGGCCACCTTCTCAGCTCCTTCTCTACCTGTGTCCAGTGTGGCACTTGTTTCTTGGCCTTGTTAGAGTTGAGTTTCTCTGATTATTTTAGGTGCATCTGTGGAATGAGTTTGGAAATCTTCCATGTTATAATACATACTCTATTTTCTTTTGTTGTTTTGAGACAGTCTTGCTGTGTAACCCAGGTTGGCCAGGAGCTCTCTATAGCACAGGTTATCTTCAAACTCTCGTTCCTCCTCCCTTTAATTCTGGGATTATAATCATATAATGTACACCACCATCCCTAACCTTGTTTCACTTTTTTTAACCCATAGAATATATGAAATTGTAACTTTAAATATGTTTTTAGTAATGTTAAACACAGAATTATTGATTGTTTTCTACAAGGGAACATTTTTTCCTCCTTAAGGCCACCAGTGCAAGAGCACTGGGAAAAGCAACTTAACTAGTGTTTTGTTTTAAAGTGAGGAGTTAATACAGCAACAAGATACCTGCTTCTGAACTTAAGAAACAACAACTGGAGAGGTGGCTCAGTGGTTAAAATCACAGCTACTCTGCCAGAGCACCAGAATAGATTCCCTGCACCCATAGGGTGGCTCATAACTGTTTGAAACTCCAGTCCTAGGGTATCCAACTATGTCTTCTGGCCTCCTTGTGCACTGTGCATATATGTAGTACACAAACACATATGCAGGCAATGCACCTATACCCAAAATAAATCTTAAACAGATAAACAACAAAACTCCATCAGTAGATCTTAAACTCTGGGAAGTCAAGAGGCCCTTTTCATAGTCTTATGATAACTATGAATCTTTCTCCAGAAAAAAACTGTGTATATACATACATTTTTGAATCATTCAGAGTTCAGCTTCTTCACTGAATAAGATCTATATGCTTGCTAAGTGAAATGCAGACCCAGGGAGCAAGGTGAAAGGCTAAGGGCTAGGCAGGAAATGAGCAAGGACAGAGAGGGAGCACCCAGTTAGGACACACCCATCAAATAGTAATTTAGGATAACAACCCGAAAAGCATAAAACTGGCTTGTAAATGTCTAATTGTAAGCATATTAGTTCCATTAAGTAAATGGTTTTATATTGAATTCAGAATGTGTTCTTGTGATTTAAGGACATATTTATAGTTGTGTCATATGTCATTTTTTACTACCTTACATAGCACTATGTATTCTTTCATGTAACCTTGTCAATTCTTCTTTTTACAGTCTGCCAAATTGCGTAAGCTGCCTCCTTTTCTTACTATTTCATTACTGAGATTTAATTTTGATTTTGTGAAATGTGAACGCTACAAGGATACTAGCTGTTATACGTTTCCCCTCCGGATCAATCTCAAGCCTTTCTGTGAACAGGTTTGAACCTTTTATTTTTTAATTCTTTCTCTTTCCTTCCCAAGATTAGAATACTCAGTTTGTTGTAGAATTTCTCAGCGTTGGCCCTATTAACATTTCGAGTTAAATTGTATAATGTGTATGCCTCCCTACCCTGCTGACAAGCCAACAGTCCATGTCTCCTAGGCAGAGTGGGTGGTCCACATTGTTTTTATACTCCTTTTGTATTTCTTCTTCTTTTTTGTTGTTGTTGTTTCTTCTTTGAAACAGATGTCTTATAGCCCAGGCTGGCCTTGAATTCAACTTCTGTCTTTACCTCATGGGTGTTAAGATTAAGGCCTGTGGTACCATATCTGATAGTTCTTTTGGTGGTGGATATATTCATAAAAATAGAGTTGACAGTGAAAGTGTAAAATCCAATATGGAGTTCTTCCTTACCCTCTTACACTTAGCCTCTCTTCTCTTTCCATGTCACACGGTACCCACATGTGCATATTATTGACTGGGCACATATCCACATAATGAGGGCCACCATTTCTATTATCCACTTATCTGTTGATAGTCATATAGATTGAGTCCAATTTTTTGTTGTAGTGAATAAAGCAGTGATAAAGATGGTGGTGGAAGCATCTCAGTAGTAAGTGTCCTGGCTGGTTGTGTCACCTTGACACAAGCTGATAGCATCTTAGATGAAGCAACCACATTTGAGAAAGTGCCTCCCTAAGATCTGACATGTAAGGCATTTTCTTAATTAGTGATTGATGAGGGGGGACCCAGGGGGTGGTACCACCCATGGGCTGGTAGTTCTGGGTTTTATAAGAAAGCAGGCTGAATAAGCCATGAGGAGCAACCCAGTCAACAACACTCTGCGTTGACCTTTGGCTCCAGGTTCCCGCCAGGTTCAAGTTCCTGCCTTAGCTTTCTTCAGTGGACTGTGACTCCAGATGTGTAAGCCTTTTCCTCCCCAGGTTGCATTTGGTTATAGTGTCTCATCATAGTAATAGTGACCCCAAGATAGAAATTGGTGCCAGCACTATAGGGTATTGCTGTGACAGACCTGACCATGTTGCTTTGGGGACAATTATGGAAGAACTTTGGAATTTAGGGCTAGAAAAGTGTTGAGATCTCTGCGAACTGTTATGTTGGAGCTTGGAAGACAATACTGAGAACAGTGCAGATGGAGGCCTGGCCTGTGAAACTCAGAAGGAAGATTACTCTATCATGGCTGTTTGCTATTTTGAGTTAAAAGCCTGTGGTTCTGGTCAGCTGGGGCTGAAGAGTCAGTGTGATTAACAAGAGACCAGCATCACTAAAGTGAAACCTTTGCTTTACCAAAACGCTTGCTGCTGGTCAGCTGGAGCTGAGTGATTAACAGTGATTAAAAAGAGACCAGCATCACTGAGGTGAAATCTTCTGGAAAGTGTTTCGTTAGAGTGAACACACAGCAGCTGTGTTCCTAAGTTGTACCTTGAGCTGGCAGCTGAACTTAGTAATGTGTAAGCATCTCACAGATAATACTTGTTTTGAAAGCATGAAGGGGTCATGAAGAACAGCTGAGGGTTGTCACTCTGAGAGGTCAATAAACGTCATTGATGAGAGTGCAGCCTCTGGAACTGCAGTAGCAGTTGAAAGCCCAGGATTGAAAGGGTCAGGGAGGGAAGTTGAGGTGTGGTATCATGGGGAGAGCCCAGGAGAGGTGATTGGAGAGAGTGCAGCCATTGCAACAGAAGACCCCAGAATTTTAGAGATATCAGTACCATGGGAAGATCACCAAGGACAGCAGCAGCCATCCTGCTGGTGGGGCTGGTCTGAGCTGAGAAGACAGTCTGTGTGGACTGAAGAAGGTAGAACTGGAGAAGTGACCCAGGTTCTTTGGGAAACCCCAGATTATGAGTGAATCCCAAACATTGGACACTGAGTTGGTTTTACTAGGTTCAGATTGTGTCTATGCTCTGGTGCTTCCCTGTTGAAATGAGAAAATATTTAACTTATTTTTTATTTTACAGGAGCCCATAGTTATAAGAGACTCTGAACTTTTAAATATACCTTGGATTTTTAGAGAGTGAATATTTTAAAGAGACTTTGGACTTTAAAGTATTTGAATTTTTAAAGACTGTAGACTTTTAAAAGTTGAAATGTTTTATAGTGTGATATTTATTATGTGTGACTTAGGGGATGAACAAAAAAGGAAAGAGTATGGCTAAATAGTGTTGTACTGGTGTGTCAACTTAAGGGGTCAATTGTCCTGGCTAGTTTTTGTGTCAGCTTGGCAAGAGCTAATGTCATCTGAGAGGAGGCTACCTCGATTAAGAATTGCCTCTAAAATCTGACTACAGGCAAGCCTTTGGGGCACTTTCTTAATCAGTGATTGATTTAGAAGGACCAAATCAATTGTGGGTGGTGCTACCCATGGGCTGGTGTCCTGGGTTCTATAAGAAAGCAAGCAGAGCAAGCAATGGGGAGTAAGCTGCACCCTCCATGGGCTCTGCATCAGCTCTGTCCTTAGGATCTCTCCCTGTTTTTGAGTTCCTGCCCTGGCTTCCTTCAACTCAAGATATATAAGCCAAATAAAGCCTTTCCTCCCAAGTTGTATCGGTTATGGTGATTCATCATGGCAATAGGAGCCCTGAGAGAGTAAGGTTTGAAGGTCTCTGGGGATATTATATACCCAGGAGTGAAGTAGCTGGGTGGTGTGGATTTCCACAGTGACTGTATTAATTTATGCCTCCAATAGCAGTGAATAAGATTTCATTTCTCTCTATATCCTAACATTCATTGTCACGTTTGTCAATGATAGCCATTCAGATTGGAGTCATGTGGTACCTCAAAGTAGTTTTAATTTGCATTTCCCTCATGCTAGGGATACTGAGCAATTTTTAAAATAGTTATTGGCTATTTGTGGGGTTTTTTTTTATCTGTCTTTTAACTGTCTATTAAATTTATTTGCCCTTGTGTTGACTGGCAGTTGTATTTCCTTGGCATTTAGTTTCTGCGTTTCTTTGTAAATTCTGGGTATTAGCCCCTTGTCTGAAGTATGGCTGTGAAAGCTTTGCTCCCACCCTGGGGCTGCCTTGTTAATTCTGCTGATTGTTTCTTTGCTATAGGAACCCTTTGTATTTTCACGTAGCCCCACCTTTCGTACCGGGTTAGGTCCTCTGTATTAGTGTTCTTCTATTCAGAAGGTTCTTGCCTTCCCAGTGTCCTGAAGGGTGTTCCTATGTTTTCTTCTAGAAATTTCAGTGTTGCAGGCTTTAAATTAAGGTCTATAATCCATTTTGAATTGATTTTGTACAAGGTGAAAGATGTAAATCTAACTTCATTTTATACAAGTAGAAACCCAGCACACTTATTGACTAGGCTGCCTTTTATTTCATGTATGTTTGTCAAAAATTTGGTAAGCATAGCTTTGTCTTTATTTCCAGATTTCAATTCTACTCCATCATTCTACCTAATTCTTATAACAAGTCATTGTTTTGTTTAGAAACAGCTAGCTATTGAATTTCTGTGTGTGTGTGTGCGTGTGCGTGTGCGTGTGCGTGTGTGTGTGTGTGTGTGTATTTAAACTTCATGGCGAAGCCTCCCTTTACTTTTGGCCTCACCACTGATCTCTGTACTGTTTGTTTTGTTACATGAATTACCATTCCTAGAGTCTAGTAGTGCCTGCTGGCTCTGAGGCTTTTACTGACACACTCAGAAAAATAAAGTTGCTTTCCAAGAGTTAACTAATATACTTGCTTCTCCTTTTATAAAAGATAGTTTGTCACATGATTCTAACATACCTTGATATATCAAAAAAACTGGTCACTTAGCTGGAAAATCCACATTAATTTTACTTTTGAATTTCTATATTGAGAAAAAATCTTTTATCTTTGTGTATCTTGTCTTTTTCCTGAATATGACTTTTTTTTGTTTGTTTTTCGAGACAGGGTTTCTCTGTGTAGCCCTGGCTGTCCTGGAACTCACTCTGTAGACCAGGCTGGCCTCGAACACAGAAATCCACCTGCCTCTGCCTCCCAAGTGCTGGGATTAAAGGCGTGCGCCACCACTGCCCGGCAAATATGACATTTTTTAATGCTGCCCACTTAAAACCTATAGTTAAGGAAATAAATTCTTCAAGTAACTTTTATTTCCCAGGTAATACCCATGTGCACATTTTACATTGCAGATGACACTGAGTTCAAAGCCAGAAGAGACCTTATGTCTCATTCCACATGGTTTACACTCCTCCTAGACTGTAAAGACGAAGACTTCCTTGCCTGCCTACCTGCCCTCCTTCCTACTTCCCTCTCTTTCTTTCCTCATGCCCTACTCCCTCTCTTTTCTTTCTCTTCTTTTCTTCCTTGTTTGCTAGTGTTTTAGACAGGGCCTCATATAGCCCAGGCTATCACCAGACCTGCTATATAGCTAAGGATGGCCTCCTAAGTGCTAGAATTACAGAGGTATACCACCACAGCTGACATTATCTTTTCCTTCTGCATCCAGAATTAAAAACCTCTCTTAAATCTAATGTGCTTTTTTTCCCATTGTTACTGGAGGAGTTTACCTGTTGGGTCACTTGTAATTACACACCATACTATTTATAGAAGAGGTTGATCATAAATTAGAAAAGCAAGAAAGAACCTGTTCATTCAACTAAACTAACCACCTCTGAAGGACACCAGGTGGTAGTCACAATGCTAAATTCGTATTCTGGGCAGGGAACTAAAATGCCAGAAGGGCCTTGACCTTGAGACACACAGCAACATTCTTGGGATATCAGACAGTTTTGGCAGGAAAAGAGCATATGTCCTAAACAGCATAATGGGCAACATACAAAGGTGGCTTTCTCTACCAACAGCCTCTAACACAGACTCATTATCTTAAAGCCAGGAAAAAATAACATCTTCAGATGCATGTGCTCAGTGTGGTATGGTTGGCAGTAGATTAAGATTTAAAATTCAGCTGTGCATAGTGGCTCATGCCTATAATCTTAACACTCAAGGAGCTAAAGCAGAAGGACTTCCAGAAATTTGAAGCCATTCTCAAAGAAATGAAAAAAAAAAGTTAGTCGGGCAGTGGTGGCGCACGCCTTTAATCCCAACACTTGGGAGGCAGAGGCAGGTGGATTTCTGAGTTCGAGGCCAGCCTGGTCTACAGAGTGAGTTCCAGGACAGCCAGGGCTATACAGAGAAACCCTGCCTCGAACCCCCCCCCCCCAAAAGTTAATTTAAGCCCATTTATTTAAATTTATCTTTATCCTTAAGTACAGTAATAGCGTTTTAAATATCAGGTGATTCAGCAGGGAAGGGGCCTTACTGTGAAATGTGAATATTACAAGGATGTTTCTTACAAGTTTCAGGAGTCGTTTTTTCCCCTTTGATTATATATCTCATCTTATTAATCTGTATCAATGTTTATTTTCCTTCTTTTAGAGTGAACTGGATGACATGGAATATATGTATGACCTATTCTCTGTCATTATCCACAAAGGTGGCTGCTATGGAGGTCATTACCACGTGTACATTAAAGATGTTGATCATCTAGGCAACTGGCAATGTCAAGTAAGCTTGCAAATTTGTTCAGAAATAACTTTGAAATTAACTTGCATTTCTATTCCTGCTACAGAATTCTTTTGTTCATTCGGCCTTCAGTATACACCCCTCCTTTAGAAAACATTGATAGTCCTGAAGGTTCATTTTACATGTACAGCTCCCATGTGCCCTCTACTCGACTCTCCAGCTGTTAACCTTTGTCATATTTGTACATGTGGCATAGACTCTACTCTAGTGAACAATTTGGAATAAAGTTGAGAGCATCTGGCTCCTTTGCTGGGAAATGCTTTGTGTTTGCCTACTAAGCACAAGGATATTCTCTTCCCCAGCTATCCATCAAAATCACCAACCTTTAACATTTTTACAGCCTTTTTCAGTAACAAAAGGCCTTAATCTGATTTTAAAAGATACATTGCCTCTGAACCAGTCTAGCTTCAGCTGAGAGAGCCTGTCTTGGCTTTCCTCACTGCCTCCTGTAGTTTTTCTTAGCTGCTTTCAGAGTTGCAGCATTTTCTCAGCTGGCAGCCTGTAAACTCATGAAATATTCATGTGAAATTCCGTTTTGAGGTTTAATGATTCTTCTGTCTTCCTCTGGGCTATGAATTCTAGAGCATCTCTTTGAAATTTTGTGTTCATCTCTTCAGCAGCAAATTGCTCTTTTGTAGGAGTGTTAAAATCTGCATTGTTAGTGTAACTTGAAGGAACAAGCTTTATGTTCTTTTTATTGAAATCAGGTGGTTTGATTTTGTATTTTCTGTTTGTCTATCTGTCTATTTGACACTGTCTTACTTTGTAGTCCATGGCTGGTTTGTAGCTTACACTCATCCTGCCTGTCTCTCAAGTGCTGGGACTTCAGGCATAGGTGTGGGCTGTCACATCCAGTTGCTAATTTATTGAAATCCTGTCTCCTCACAAAATCAAGAGTAGTCAGTAGAAGGAGAGCATGGGGCACACATTTGCAAGTCTAGTTCTTAAAAGGCTGACACAGGAGAATTACCATGAGTTTGAGGCCAGCATGGTCTACAGTCTAAGGCCCCGTCTCTATATAATCAAAAGAAAATAAGCAAAATATGGATTTTTTGTGGGAACTTGGTATATTTTCTATGGATTTGCATGTACTTAGTATATTTTCTTGTCCATGGGGTATTCTTTGGGATTTTCTATGGAAGTATATTTTGCTGTTTATAATGAGCCCCTTTCCCCTTACCTAGGTGATGCTAATGAGGTCATTCTTAGATACTTCAGTGTGGGACATTGTTGCCAGAGAAACATCTATGTGCTTAGAGAGTTAAAATTGGCAGCCCCACCTTCTGACCTTAGGGAGGGAAAAGAGGTAGGAGATTGATTCAGTCACTTCTTGACAGTGATTTTATCAGTTTTGCTTATATTAGTCAGAGTTGTCTAGAGGGACAGAACTTAAAGAATGAAAACATATCTATATATTTCATGTAGATGTATAATGGAGCTTTATTAGAATGACTTACAGGCTGTGGCCCAGCTAGTCCAACAATGGCTGTCTAGCAGCAGGAGGCTTGATGTCTCAGCTGGTCTTCAGTATACACCAGAACCCCAAAGAAGTAGGTTCTAATACCAGTGAAGGAATGGACTTGCCACTAAGAGTAGGAGCTAGCAGGTAAAAAGTGAACACTTCCTTCTTCTATGTCCTTTAAATAGGCTGCCAGTAGAAGATGTGGCCCAGATTGAAGATGGATCTTCTTACCTTAAAAGATCTGGATTAAAGTAGGTCTTCCCACTTCAAATGATTTAATTAAGAAAAAAAAAATCCTTGGAGGCATCCCCAGCCACTTGGGCTTTAGTTAATTCCAGATGTAGTTAAGTTGACAACCAAGAACAGCTATCACAGTGCTCCATAGTAAACTTCAGTGACAAATTCTTGAGAAACAAGTTTAGGATTTTTATATACCTGGAATGTGGGAACAGAGGTGTGGTACCTACTCCATGGGTTCAGAGGCTCTTGCACCTGACTTTCTAAACCTTACCCAGCAATCCTCTTTATAGAATCTCTACATTGATATCTTTTGTGATAAACTGTAGTGAGTTCTGCACATTGTTCCAGAAAGTTGTAGTTGATGTTTAAAAAGAGGAGAGACCAATCTTTTGAGACTGACTCCTCAATAGGTGGGATCTGACATGACCACATAGCTAGTTCAGAATTGAGAGGAAATGTAGGATATGCCAAAGAATTGGAGGATTGGTTGTTTGAAAAGTCAGTCTCTTTCCTTCCAGGCTTTCTTCTCTGAAGCTGTTCCATATGAGCATTGAAATGGAAACTTGGTGTGTGTGTCAGCAAGGCTGGGCTTAGTTACCATCCTGTGCTGTGATAAAGTGACTGACCTAAGACACCTAAGGGAGGGTCAGTTTATTCTGGCTCACAGTTCAGTGTCCAGTGGCAGGGAAGTCATGGTGTCAAGAGCTAGAGGATGCACCTGGTCACAGTGCAACCACAGTCAGAAGCAGAGGGAGATGAATGCTGGTATTGAGTGCACATTCTCTTTTTTTATACAGTCTAGGATTCCAGCCCAGGGAATGGTGCCATTCCTCCTCAATTAACCTAATCAAGATAATTCCCTACAGACATGCACAGAGGCCTACCTCCCAGGTGATCTTAGATTTTTTTCAAGTTGTCAGTTAAACTTATTTTGTTTACTAACTTAAAAATCAGTATAAAAAGAAAAAGATGCTTTTGTTTTATCTACTTTATCATTTTCAACAATTTCTAAAAGATGATAAATCTGGTCTGCCATCAGCTGTTATTTCTTAACAGTTTCTTTTTATTAATTAATTAATTAATTAAATGCTATCAATTAGCAGTTATGGTTTTAACCAGTTTAAATACTTTTTTGATGGACTGGAGAAACAGTTCAGCTTGCTGCTCTCAAAAAGAACCTGGGTTTGATTTCCAGCACCTACATGGCAGCTCACAACAATCTGTTCTCTAGTTCTAAGGATCTAATGCCCTCTTCAGGCCTGTGAGGACACCAAGTACACATGTGGTACACAAATAAGCACTCATATGCAAAATAAAATAAATACAAATTTTAATTAGAAATCCAAGAAAGTTATAATTTACAGAAATTCGAAAAAACAACACACAAAAAAGAAAAATTTAGAGAGTTGATGCTTTTACCCCATCACTGTAAAGGCAGAGACAGGTGGATCTCTGTGATACCAACTAGGGCTACATTTTGAGACCTTGTCTCAAAACCAAAACAAAGAAAATGCTTTTGCAAGTGACATATGTTTTTTTGTTTTGGTTTGGTTTGGTTTTTTGTGGGCTTTTTTTTTGTGTGTGTGTGTGGGGGGGGGTTTCAACAAAAATTGCCTACCAAAGAACATGTGCCACAATGCCCAACCTGGGCTTTTTGAAAGATAAGGAAATAGAAGTCAGTGTTTAAGCTGAGCTTACAAAAATTGGTAGAATTTCCTTAAGCCAAAACAAGGTGTGTAAACTTACCAGTGAAGCCCAAAAAGTATTTTTGAGATGAATGATAATGAGTACAAATTTTATGAGACACCATGTTTTTTATCTGGAAAATGTTAGAACCCTCTGTGTATATTGTGCTGTATCTTAGTCACTGTTCTACTGCCGTGAAGAGACACGACCAAGGCAACTTTTATAAAGGAAAGCATTTATTAGGGTCTTGCTTACAGTTCATAGGTTTATTCCATTATCATCCTGGCAGAGAGCAGGAAGCTATGCAAGCAGACATGGTTCTGGAGAAGTAGTTGAAACTACATCCTGCTCCACAAAGAAAGAAAGAAAGCCACTCTGGTCCTGGTGTGAGCTTTTTGAAACCCTCGAACCCAACTCCCACTGATTTGCTTTCTCCGACAAGGCCACACTTGCTTCAACAAAGCTCCACCTACTTGAAAAGCCTACACTACTAGTTCTTCTCAAACAGTGTCCCTTCCGGGTGGGTGACTAAGTATGTAAATATATAAGCCTGTGGGAGCCATTCTTATGTACACAGCCACCAGCTAGAATCTTTCTTTGTCTTATAATCCTAGTTTGCACATAAAGCCAGATAGATTAAGTAAATTGTGTATATTTACTTGATGAAACCTGACACCCAATGCGAAGAGCTAACTGTCCCGTCCTTCCCGGGGGGGCCCTCCCGGGAGGGACTATCAACTAGGGTCCAAAGTGTCCTGCCT
>CM052709.1:76901999-76926667 GCA_028551405.1 Uromys caudimaculatus | reverse complement strand
AGGTCTCTTTGGAATCACAAGCTACTATAAACAAACCATCTATTGCCTGCAGGAGACATCTGCAGAGGGGAGGAATCAAAGGAATGTCTGCTAAAGCCTGGGACCCTCTGGCTAGCTGATTAAGAGCAAGGCCTTAGGTTCAAACAAGGCCATTTGGTCTCCAGCACCCAAAGCCAGGTCTGCTTATTCTCCAGCTTATATAGATTATATTTACCTTTCTTTCTCTTGTGGCTTAAACATTTTTTTTCTTTTTTTTTTTTTTTTTTGTTTTTTTTTTTGTTTTTTTTCGAGACAGGGTTTCTCTGTGTAGCCCTGGCTGTCCTGGAACTCACTCTGTAGACCAGGCTGGCCTCTAACTCAGAAATGGCTTAAACATTCTTATTTGGCTAATTCCTTTAAACTGGCATCTGTGAAAGAAACACTTAACTGTTTTCCTTCTTAGGAGGAGATAAGTGATACAGATGTGGATTTGAAAGCTCCTCAGAATGAGGAAGACACTGAGGATCCATTGGTGATTCTAAAAACAATCTTATTGCAGGTAGAGTGAGTCTTTGTACATATTTGTGGGCATGTAAGTATTACAGAGACATGAGTATGTTGTGTACGTTTGTATATGTGCTCTGTTTATATGAGAATATCACATAAGATTGCTTTAGGGCTATTTCTAGAATGGAAATTTTTCATTTTAACTTTTTTTTTTTCCAATCAAGATCTCACTTTGTAGACCTGACTGGCCTGGAACTTGCTTTGTAGACCAGACTGGCCATGAACTCAGAAATATGTCTGCCTTTGCCTCCCCTGTGCTGGGATTAAAGATACCTGGCACCACACACTAATTCATTTTGACTTAGTCACTAGGTGTGGTGGCTCTTTCCTGTAATCTCTCATTTTGAAAGGCTGAAGTAGAAGAAACACCTTGAGTTTTGAGCCAGCCTAGCTAGAGAAAGCTAGAGAACTTGTTTCAAAGAAAAATCCATTGTCTTGATATTGGAACCACTTGCAAGAAAAATAATGAGGACTGTGGCCTCGTGGGTAAAGTGCCCATCTAGCACACAAGGCCCCAGGTTCAGTCTCAGTACCTCATAAAGTGATATATGAAGTGCCATATAATCCCAGCACTTGGGAAATGGGAGCAAGAGGATCAGAAGTTCAAAATCATTCTCAGTTACATAGCTAGCCTGGGCAACATGAGACTCTGTCTCAAAGCACACAACAGAAGAAAATTTTAACCTGTGGCCTTCAAGTCCTTGTCTCCAATCACAGTCCTGTTCTAAGCATTGGGGGCTAAAGGGTCAACATAAAGTCTGTGTCAGTCACATCATCCTTGTTTATTCTTCCAAAATCATAAATAATGTCAGGAATGTGGCAGACCTTAGGACTCCCTCTGGATGGTGCTCTTTGCATTTCTGTCTGTGGCCCTTGGCAAATGGATTTTCAAATCAAGGTCTTATAAACCAGTGCTTAAGGTTCTTTAAAAATATATAGCTCTGATTGATCCCGTTATAAGTTTATACTCTAGGGAAGATGAGCAGGTTCACTCCTATTGATCCCTCTGAATTTGTGGTATAATTATTTCTCATCAGATATTAACTGACTGTATTTCTTTCATAAGGAGGAGGCCAGTCAAATTCCTGTTGATCAGCTGGGCCAGAAACTCTTGAAAAAGACAGGAATATCTTGGAACAAGAAGTACAGGAAACAGTATGGGCCACTGCGAAAGGTACTGCTAGCTTCAACATAAGAAGTCCTCTCATCCCAGGAAAACATCACAAGCCCAGCAACCCAAGTTCCTATGTAGAAGGAGCTTTAAAACAGATTAAAATGATCAGTATTTTTTGTTTAGTGGTTAAAATTCTGCTGATAAGTTACAGCTCACATACAATATATTTATGTTATTTATGAAGAAGTAAGCAGGAAACGAGGCCTTTAATTACCACAGAGGTCGCTCAACGAATAGTCAAGCCAGTCACATGGCTCCCTAGGTTTAAATCAGACTCAGAAATCGGTGTCACTACAGAGAACAAAGCACTTACCTGCTCTGCTGAGTGCTGAGTGTGTAACCAGACACCAGAAACACTCACTTTTCCACAACTTGAATTTGTTTTGTAACAGGTCGTTTAGAGAATTTATGGACTTTATTTCCTGACATAAACATGTTCAAAATGCCTCCATATTATCTTTTTAGTGTCTTTAGAACTTGAAGTTTTAACTTCTTTTTTATTTCTCATTGATAAGGTGTATTTCCTTGCTTCTTTCCTTCCCATTGAGGATACTATCAAAGACTTTTCAAAAAAGCCAACATAGTTTCTGATGTTATTGATGTTCTCTACTGTTTATCTGTTTTCTATTTATTCCTGCTCTTATTTTTAATTGTTTCTACTTCAAGAGATTTGATTCAACAAATGGAGAGGAGGGCCAGTGCCATACAGGAGAGGAGAGTGGAGCTGAGAGAGAAGGAAGCAGGAGGGAGAAGGAGAGACAGCAGGGTTAGGTTCTCTTTGTTCTCTTACTCCTTCGCGAGAACTTGAATAGTCTTTGAGGTCGTTGTGACTTGAGCTTCCCATGCTCTTGGACTACCTGAGCTTCCAGATTAGCTTCATGGTAGAAGAGATTAGTATGGTTAAAATAGAAGGAGAATTGGTCAGTGATTACTTCTTCTAGATATCTAGATATATATACTTTTAAACTTTGTGATTGCCTTTGTTTAAATTGCTTTTTTTATTTTTAAAATTTTTAGATTAGCATACAAAGTAATAGGTTTCATCTTGAACTATAATGACCTGTTTGTTCTTACACTTATTCTCATTCATTTTCCACCCACACTACCTTCCCCATTCCCTCCCCTTCCGGTGGTTTCCTTTCTTCTGCCAGTTAACCCCAACTTCCCTTCTTACTGCTTACATTCTTTGCCATCTGTTCCCTCCTGCTTTTAGGATCTCTTGCTCCTTGCTCATGGTCTCATATAATACATGCCTGTATTAACACATGGATCTATAAATAGATGTTTAAATCAAGATTCCACATATGAGAAGAGGAATATGTTAACTGTCTTCCTAAGACTTGTGTATTTTGCTTAATTTAATGATTTCTAGTTATACTCATTTTCCTACAGATGTTATGGTTCTATTTTTCCTTTTGGGTAAATAAATTTTTATTGTATACATGTGCTACATTTTTCATCTTTTAACAAATAGCTATGCTACTTCAAATAGTCTAACAATAAACATGGATGTGCAAATCACTATGGTGGGTTAGAGTCCTCCTAGTATGCTCTCACAGCTGGCATGCTAAGTCATATAGGAATTCTGGTTTCAGTTTTTGATCTATACTGATTTTCATAGTGACAGCACATGGTTACACCTTTTCTCCAAGATCCTCTCCAGCGTTTTTTTTTTTCTCTTGATGACAGCCATTCGGACTAGGGTAAGATGGAATCAAAGTGGTTTTCATTTACATTTCCCTGATGACTAAGGATGGTGATGATTACTTTTTAAAGCTTTTATTTGTCAACTGTGGGGTTCTTTTTTGTAGAACTTTCTGTTCATTTCATTAGACCATTTATTGATTAAGTGATTTGTTATTTTGGTGTTTAATTTTTAGTATTCTTTCTACATGGTCAGTATTAATTCCCTGTCTGATGTATAGTTGGCAAAAAAAAATTTTTTGGTTAGGTTTTTTACTTTGGTGGTTTGTTTTGTGAAAGCTTTTTAATTGAAATTGAAAAAGACTTCAAGATACAGCCGCGGACAAGAGTTTTCTGAGAACTCTAAGAACACAGGAAAACAATCCCAAGAATCAACAAATGTGAATCCGTAGAATTAAATGGCTACTAAATAGCTCAGAAATGTGTGTCCCAATTTTCTTCATTTAAAGCACTTAAATAGCAAGTAGTCATTTGCTTAAAATAGCAAATAACAAATAGCAAATCTTAAAATAGCAGTAGTGACATATTATTCAGATGCTTTCCACATTGTGGCTTGTCACCTTTCTCCCTTGACAGAACTGTTAGCATATTTAACAGGATGCTCCAATTTTGTCATAACCAGACAAGTTTTCCCTGCTCACAAGACTAGCAAAAAAAGAAAGGTGAAGCTAAAACCATCTAATCACACAGATCACACACAGACAGACAGACAAACACACACACACACAGAGAATTTGTCTTGTTCAAAAACTTTTATTAAAAAATTTTTAAAGAATCCTAATTTTTGTTTTTGTTTGTTCTGAATAGTTCTTACAGCTCCATCCTCAGATATTTCTGCTTAGCACAGATGAAAGTACAGTTAGTCTCCTGAAGAACCATTTTACCCCGGCCCTGTCTGATCTACAGAACCGTGAACAGATTCTACATACACTTGCTTCAGATACCCCAGGCTTAAATGATAACACCAGTTGCCCACACTGGTTTGATATCAATGATTCCAAAGTCCAGCCAATCAAAGAGAAAGATATCACACAGCAGTTCCAGGGTAAGGAAAGTGCCTACATGCTGTTTTATCGGAAAGCCACGTTGCAGAGACCCTCTGAAGGTACGGAGAAAAGAAGTGTTCTGATTTGTCTTGTTAACAACTTCAGCAGATAAGCTTCAAATATTGCCTGAAGTTCTGTCTTTTGAAGAGATGGTTTTACCTGGGTACTTTTACATATTTTAAAACTAATAGAAGTATATTGTGCCAAATGAAATCAGCTTGTCATTTAAGTTTTTCCTTCCTTGATCTATTTCTTTATTTCAGCAGGAAATCACACCTTATTTTTCAGTTTGTCATTTTATGAGGAAATGTCTGACATTTTTCTTCCCTTGCTCATAGTTACATTTTCCTAATTGAACTTTCTTGGATGACGTACTTTATTATTGTGGTGGACAACCTGACTGCAGTTGCCCAGTTAGGCTTGTCTTTGTCATTTGGCCATGTGTTGCTTTTGAACTGTAAGTGGTCTTGGTCTTGTTTTCTTGCCTTTTTATATTCCTACCTCTTTTTTTTTTTTTTTTTTTTTTTTTTTGTTGTTGTTGTTGTTCAACATGTTATGCTCTTGAGTAATTGAAATATATCTGAAGTACTAGTGCTCTGTTGAGCTTTCCGAGAGAACGTCTACCTTGTGAGTTAACCATTCCAATCTCACCATAATAAAGAACATTTACAATACAGATATTATCACAAGTAAATCAGTAAGGTTGCCTTGGATCCCTTGTCAAAGTTCTGTCAAAAGTAAAAAGCTGCTGAGTGTGGTAGTTTATGCCTTTAATCCCAGGACTTGGAAGCCAGAAGCGGGCACATCTCTCTGTGAATTCAAGGCCAGCCTAATTTCATAGCAAAGTTCAGGCCAGCCTGTGTTATTTAGTGAGATCCTGTTTCAAAAAAAGGAAAAAGCTTCTTAGATTAACAGAGCACAGCTCCCGTTTTCTTAGAAAATGGAAATAATGATCCTTTTCATAAAGAATAAAAGTTATTAGTTTCATGAGAATTAAAGAAAAGTTAACTTTCTAGATCATGAATACACATGACTGCTCTTAATGAGAAAGGCTTTGTCTTTGGAATGAGGAAAAAGAGATCCTAGTCTAGTAGCATAGCCCTGTAATCCCAGCTACTCAGGAAGTGAGGCATGAGGTAAAGTTCAAGGCCTGACTGGGCTTTAGGATGACATCAAAGCCAGCCTAGGCAACCCTAATTCAGCAGCCCAGGAGGTTGCAAATTAAATTGGGGTAAGAGGGAAGGAGTTAGAGCAGTGGATGATTTTTATAATCATGACATCACCTTCATATCTATCTCAGCTAGGGTTTCATTGCTGTGAAGACACCACGACCACAGCAACTTTCATAAAGGAAAGCATTTAACCGGGGTTCAGAGGCTTACTCCATTATCATCACGGCGGGAACCATGGTGGCATGCAGGCAGATAAGGTGCTGGAGAGGGAGCTGAGAGCTCTATATCCAGATCTGCAGGCAGCAGGAAGAGAGAGTGACACTGGACCTGGCTTGAACATTTGAACCTCAAAGCCCACCTCCAATGACACACCTACTCCAACAAGACCACAACTCCTAATAATATTACTCCCTGGTGAACAAGTATTCAAATCCACTTTTATTCACACTACAATATCTAACAGAAGAAGGTTGATTAGGAACTGGAAAGATGGCAGTGATTAAGATCACTAGCTGTTTTTCAGAGGATTTGGGTTCAATTTCTAGCATCCACATAATGGCTCACAACTGTCTGCAACTCCAGCTCCAGGGAATCTAATACTCTCTTCAGACCTCCCAAGGCAACAGATACACAGATTGTACAGAGACAACAAAAAATCCATATACATTAAGTAAATAATTTTTTTCAAAAGAAAGAAAATATTAGACTAATTATTTTACTTAAGTACACTACTGTGCAATCACAAATTTTAGCCTGTGGAACTATAAAGTGAAAAATCACTACTAGTTTGCTGACTACAGTCTCAGATGTTTTTATAAAAAGATTGATGTATTGGGAGTGAGACTATAGATAATATACTAATGTACTTTGAAAATAATTTTCAAACCAGTCATAGTGACTCATACATATAACCCCAGCATTTGGGAGGCTAAGGCAAGAAAATTGTAGTGAGTTCAAGACCAACCCAAGACACATAGTCAGTTTCAGGCAAGCCCAGTCTATAGCCAGACCCTGTCTCAAAGAATCTAAATGAGTAAAGTGTAATTTCTAAAATTTAAAAAGATTTATTATTCTAAGTATATGAATGTTTGCCTTCTTTGTATATGTACCATATGTGTGCCTGGTGCTCTGAGAGGCCAAAGGGGGGCATTGGATCCCCTAGAACTTGAGTTATGGTGGGTCGTTGGCCACCATGTGGGTGTTGGAACCCAAACATGGGTCCTCTGGAGAAGCAGTCAGTGAAGAGCAGCTTTTTTTCTTTTTTCTTTTTAATTTAATTTTTTTTCACTTATTCACTTTATCTCCCAATCACTGCCCCTCCCAGTCACACCCTCTAACAATCCTTCCCTCGTCCCCCCTCTCATTCTTTGAGTGGGTGCCCCACCCAATCCCCCCACCCTGGCACTTCAAGTTTCTGTAAGGCTAGTAGCAGCTGAGTCACCTTCAGCCCTAATTTCTGAATTTTTGCAGTAACCAACTGTTAAAATTATAATCAGTATAAAACTAGTTGGTGTTCTTTTTTTAAAAACTGCTTAAAGAAAATTGAAAATATAAGATTCTTCTAGATGCTTTAAAAAAAATCTATTTTTTTTTCATTGTAAATCTGGCGAAACTAAGATCAAGAGAAAACGTTGTTTCCCTTAGGTAGTCAGTGGCAGTGCCCCTGGCCTCCAGCATGAGTGAGCACCTACACGCGTTCTGTTCATTAGTGCTCGCGGGTGTCTGAGGGCATCAGGCCCCCTAGAATTGGAGTCACAGGCAGTTGTCCGCTGCCTGGTGTACTAGGAACCAAACTCCAGTTCTATGCAAAAGCATCAAACACACCTAACCTCTGAGCGATCTCAGCAGCCCCTCATCTTTGAGAGAATGTCTTCCGATATAGCCCAGGCTGGCCTCCAACTCAAGACCCTTTGCCTTGGCCTTCCCAGTGCTAGGATTGCAGGTGTATATTATTGACACACCTGAGTTCAGGTTTTTAATCCTGCCTCTTTAACAAGACAGTTTTGTTTAGTCAAAACAAATTAACGAACAGTTTTGTTCACAGCTCAAGCCAATCCAAGATACAGAGTTCCGTGTCATTTGCTGAAGGAAATGGATGCAGCCAACAGCCTGCTGCAGAGGAGAAGGTAGCTTGGGTCACATTTGGTATTTGGGTAGTATTTCTAGAAAATACTGATCAATATGAAAGTTTACCAAAATATGTATACCTATCAACTAGTTATAGTCAAGACATCATTTATCCGTATGTAAGAGTGAATAATAACCTATGGTAACCATTGCTAAGTAAGGATCAGAGCCCAGGAAACCTAGAGAAATTCGCAAGCATGCTACAAGAATTGTGTTCTGGCCTAGCCAAACTATTCCTTAGAGTTTACAGAGAACTTGTCAATAAAACTGCTCTTCAATTTTAAGTAGTTGTAAGAACTGACATATAGAGACAGAAGTCTAAAGATGGGTTGAATCTAAAGGGGCTTAGTGTCAATCAGGGGGAAGAGGCTATAATGGCTGGGCTGGAGTGGTAGCTCAGTGGTTAGAATACTGGCTGCTCTCCCAGAGAACCCAGGTTTAGATCCTAGTACTCACATCACAGTTCACAACTGTCTGTAACTCCAGTTCTAGAGGGTCCTATGTTCTCTTCTGACCACTGCAGATACTGTGCATGCATGTACGTGCACGCGCGCACACACACACACTCACCACATTCTCTCTCTCTCTCTCTCTCTCTCTCTCTCTCTCTCTCTCTCTCACACACACACACACACACGCACACACACACACAGAGGTTTAAATAAGAGAGGGCATAACTTAAGAACATGGCTAACCGTGAGCTCTAGAGACTGCTCTGTTGCCGTGTTTGCTCTCTGGTAGTGTCAGAAGAGTGTTGGGGGAGGGAACAGGGTCAGATAATGTAGCAGGCTGTGTTCAGAAATTTTATCATGGACTTGAAACTGGGAGTGAAAATAGATCCAGTGAATGACACACCAAGATCAATACATTGAAACATGTTAAATGCAGAAAATAGCCTGCATAAGTGACCTAGGCTAGCAGTTGCAACTTAAGTTAAAAACAAAACAGCAAAAGCTAAAACTAAAGTCCTTAATGTGGTCATTGAAAATATAATGTTCCTGTCAATGAACATTGAATACACCTGAAGTACTGAGTCTCAGCGACTGCCTCATTCCAGCCTAAGGTTGTTCTGCCTAAGGGAACAAATTTGGTAGCAGGGTTTGAGTCAGCTGAGTGTACCAGAGAGGAGTAGGATCAGTCTGTCTCTTAGGATTTCAGCCTGGAAAACAAACACTGGGAAGGGTCTTAACAGCTGTCCGTATCTTCTGGGAAGGCCACAGGAGCCTAGTAGACATCCAGAATTCTGTCCATAGCTGTGACAGGACGGCGTCCATGGAAACAGCCTTCTCTTAGAATCCATGGTGCAGTCCCAGCTGCACCTGTTGTGTATTGAAAAGCCAGAGTGAATCATTTGGGCAGGCAGAAGGAAGGATGTCACTAAGGGAGAGTGGAGGGCTTGCCCGGATGGCAAGGCAGATGTTCCCGGTTTAAGATAGAGAGTATTACAAAGACATAGTGCATGTGTGTTTTATGTCTCTAAAGGGCAGAACATGACTCTGCAAACAGTACTTTTGAGTTGCATCTCCACTTGGGTCCTCACTACCGTTTCTTCAACGGGGCTCTTCACCCTGCAGTCTCTCAGACAGAGAGCATGTGGGACTTAACATTTGATAAAAGAAAAACTGTAGGAGATCTCCGTCAGTCAATATTTCAGGTAATTCAACAGAAACATTGAGGTCCTTTCAGGCTGACTTTTTTCATTTCCTCTTAATTCAAGTTACAACTTTCCAAAACTCCATAGGAAAATCCTACATGTGCCAGTGCACAGCGGGGTAAACCAAACCTTCTCTTGCTTAGAAGTCTGGGTGGTGGTGGTTGTTTTGTTCTTTGATTGTTGGGGTGGTAGATATGAAGTCTTTTTAAATATATTTCACTATATAGCCCAGGCTAGACTTGGAACCACAGTCCTCCCACATCAGCCCCTCTAATAAGTACTGGGGTCACAGGTTTGTGCTACACTCCATCTGCAGAAATGCTTTCTATGTGTTTTATGTGTTCGCTTAGCTTTTTTTTTTTTTTTTTTTTGGTTTTTTGAGACAGGGTTTCTCTGTGTAGCCCTGGCTGTCCTAGAACTCACTCTGTAGACCAGGCTGGCCTCGAACACAGAAATCCGCCTGCCTCTACCTCCTAAGTGCTGGGATTAAAGGCGTGCGCCACCACTGCCCGGCTCTCAGCACTTTTTTTTTTTTTTTTAAATAATAAGATTTATTTATTTATTATATGTAAGTATACTGTAGCTGTCTTCAGATACCCCAGAAGAGGGTGTCAGATCTCATTCCAGATGGTTGTGAGCCATCATGTGGCCGCTGGGATTTGAACTCATGACCTTGGGAAGAGCAGCTGGCGCTCTTAACCACTGAGCCATCTCTCCAGCCCTGGCTCTCAGCACTTTTGAAGTGACTACTTGAGCCTGGTATTTGGGGCAGGAGATGACAGTAAAGTTCTCTCTATTTTTGGAAAACAAATGAAAGAGAATTGCTTTTCAAAAGAAATGAGAGGAAAGGTTAAGTAAGCCCTTACTTAAAACAAGAACTACTGGACACATTCAAATAACTAGTTTTGTACTTTCTAGTGTAAGATTATTGTTATTAGCTTGACTGCTAATATCTGTATTTGTTGTTCTGGTGTGAGCATGCTGGACAAGTTCTAAACGGGTCGTTTTGTTTGATATTTAGCTCTTGTTTCTATGTTTTTGAGATGATGTCACACTATAGCCCATGCTGATCTCAGATTCACAGTAATCCCCCTGCCTTAGCCTCCTGAGTGTTGGGTTTACAGATATGATTTACCAGACAGGTATTTTCATCTAGTGTTCACTCCAGATCATTTATGTGCCTGTGTTTCAGGCACAGGACAGTGGAGATGCCCCTCATTGTTAGTTACAGTGCTTTCACAAACATCATTTTATTTGGCACTTCAGCCTCATGAGGGTGAGCCAACTCCATTCTGAAAATGAAATTATGTCTTAAAGCATCCAGCGTTTAGGCAGTGGTGGCGCACACCTTTAATCCCAGCACTCGGGAGGCAGAGGCAGGTGGATTTCTGAGTTCCAGGCCAGCCTGGTCTACAGAGTGAGTTCCAGGACAGCCAGGGCTACACAGAGAAACCCTGTCTCGAAAAACCAAAAAATAAATAAAAAAAGCATCCAGTGTTGCACATGTACAGACATCTAGTCACCATGGTAGAGCTAGGACTGCAGCCTTGGTCTCCCCTCTTCACCTGGTACCCTGTCCCTGTCCCACTTCCTCACTGCATGCTACTGAGCAAAGGGTTTGGAAATGTAAGCTCTTACCAGGCTTGGAGGCATGTGACTGTAATCCCAGCATTCTCAAGGGGCAGGCAGGAAGATCGGGAGTTCAAGGTCAGCCTTAGCTACACAGTGAGTTTGAGACCCTATCTCAAAAAACAAGAAGAGGAAAAAGAAGAAAATGTTAAGTTGGGTCACGGATGCACCAGAAATAATTTAAATTCTTCAAAAATTTGTATATATCATCAAAATTACCACCTTTTTATTTTATTTTCTTCTAAGAAAAGCAAACCAGTGTCTGTTTTGCTTCAGTTGGTTTACATGTAATCTATGCTTCAGTAGCAGGCACTCTAGAATCTTGTATATGTCTGAGCTTCTGCAGTAAAGGTCATTTCTGAGTCAGTTCTGGCAGAGTTAAGCTCAGCAGCTTGGTGATCTGAGCTGTGGAGGGCATTCCAAATGGAAAAGGCCTGGTTTGTCTCTCATGTCTTATGCTCTTATGGCTATTCTGTCTAGTGTTTCAATCATACAGCTCTGCAAACTGACACGAGCCACTGTTTAAAGACCAGGAGATTGACACAGTAAATGACTCTTATAAATGTCGTGCAAAGACAAAATACCTTGTCTTCGTAAGAGAAATATCTTATAATGGTATAAAAAGGACCACAGTTCTGATACTATTTCAGTGAGGTTTCTGCCAGTCCCCTGGCTCAGATTTAAAAACTTAACAAACCTCTGTCTATCTAGTATATAACCGATGCTGTGCTGGGGGCTGGGGGGAGATAAAACTCTGGGCCTCACACAAGTAGGCAAAATACTGTACCATGGAGCTATACCCCAGCCAAAATGCCACTTTTTAAATTGGAGTAGGGGACTTAACTTTCTATCATCCCTGGAGCCATGTTGTTTTCTAAGTAAAGTTGGGTCAGAAATTCCTAGGCCAGATTGCATTCTAAGAAAGTCTGTCCTGATCTAAGTTGAATAAGATTGTTTAGATGGCTATTGGGGCTTATACACCCAAATTCTTCAGTCAGCAATAGATGCAGTCAACATCTTTGGGTTTGAATAATTCATCAAATGATGTTTATTTCTAAAATGCTGTGTTGCTTAGGAATGGGAGTGTTCATTTGCTACTCTCACTGAGTCAGAGGCTGCTCTGTTCATATGTTATGTCTCATTGTTTTCTTACTCTAAATGTTCTTTAGCTATTGGAATTTTGGGAAGGAGACATGGTTCTTAGTGTTGCGAAGCGTGTGCCAGCAGGACTTCATGTGTACCATACCCTCGATGGTAAGATCAATACAGAACAGAGCAACTCATTCTGTGTTTATCTTGGGGAGCTTGCCAGTCCTTCTCTGCCTGCTACCTTTTTCTTTTTTAATTACATTTGGGGGGGGGGGCAGTATATACATACACAATGCATGTGTAGGCTCCTGGACACATAGGAGCCCTTGGGAATCAGAGGACAGCTTACACAAGTGGATTCTTTGCTTCCACCATATGGTTCCAGGATGGAACTCAGGTCATCACTGGGCAGCAGGTGTGTCCCACTGAGCCACCTTGTCAGCCCCTTCTGTCTTAGCAATCTATCCAAGGTGTATGTAAAATCTTCTCAATACAGAATGTTTGACTTTTTTTTAAACTAAGACCACCATCCTACCAAAACTTTAAAATGCTTTATGTATATAGATATAGATACACACACAGACAATCAAGAAATGACTGAGCAAAATGGTTTAAAACCATTAAAATCTTTTTTTTTTTTTTTTTTTTTTTTTTGGTTTCTTTGAGACAGGGTTTCTCTGTGTAGCCCTGGCTGTCCTGGAACTCACTCTGTAGACCAGGCTGGCCTCGAACTCAGAAATCCGCCTGCCTCTGCCTCCCAAGTGCTGGGATTAAAGGCGTGCGCCACCACCGCCCGGCCATTAAAATCTTATTTATGTGGCTTTACCCACTCAATTTCAGATTTTGTAGCAGATAAAGGCAAGTCTTTTGAGAGTTTAAAGGCACTTACTTCTCTGAAATAACAAACCAATATAAGAACGGTAGTGCTGTAACATACATTTATTTGTAACAACTGACACTGGCAGCATCTGGGCCATTTGGAGTCTATGGGTGATCTCAGGTGAGTTGGGCTTGACTGTTGACCTCTGTGTACCCTCCTGTCTTGCTGCTGTGCTCACAAAACTACATAATGGTCCAGATAAAAAAATATATAAAATAGTATAACTAATAAAATAATTACTGCTTTTTTATAATTTTTCTTAATAAGTGCCTTTTCAAATACACATTGGAGAGTCATGCCTCTCTTTAGCTTAGCTGTATCTGTGGTCATGGGGAATGAATTGAGTATCTCATCTTTTCTAGGAGATGAACTGACACTCTGTGAAGCTGAGATTGCTGATGGGGAAGACATCTTTGTATGGAATGGAGTAGAGGTAAGAAAAATGGCTTAAGAAATATTGATGATAATTTAGAATGTTTTACAATTCTGTTGCAGGACTGGGAATGTAACCCAGTTGATAGACTGCTTGCCTAAAAATACATGAAGCCTTGGGCCTAGTGCAGTTCCCAGCACTGCATAAAACTAGGTATGATGGTAGCACACACATATAATCTCAGCATTCAGGAAGTAGAGACGAGAAGATCAAAATTCAGGGTCATCCTCTGATAAATAGTAAGTTCAAGGCTAACCTGGGCAACATGAAATCATGTCTCATGACAACAAAAAAAAAAAAATCATTGTAATGAAATTTTATTCAGCATGCAGTTAGCCATCAGAAAATTACTGAAATGAACTGGGTGTGGTGGTGCACATGTATTCCAAGGAGCCTGAGAGAAAAGAACTACTCAAGTTGAAGGGCAACCTGGACCACATAGTGAGACCAGGCTAGCCCTAAGATACTGTAGTAAAGCTCTGTCTTGGAAACTGAAAGGAGGAGCAAGGAGAGAAGGGGAAGGAAAAGAAAAAGGGAAAGGGAAAAGGAAGGAAAGGAATCTCTGGAATGCTCAGTACCTTTGAGGTCCAGGCAGTGGTATTTGTTAGATAGATTAAGGACATATTCGGATGACAGGGGAGATGGCGCCATAGGTAAAGTGCTTAAGAACCTGAGTTAGGTGCCCTGAACCTGTGTAAAAATGCCAGGTATGGTAACATGCTCTTGTAATCCCAGCACTAGGGAGGCAGAGATAGACATATTACTGGGGCTAATGGCCAACCAGCTTAGCCTACTTGGTGAGTTCTAGGTCAATGCGAGATCTCGTCTCAAAAAAAAAAAGGAAGGACAACCAAGATTTTGGCTGCACACATATATACATATATGTGTGTGCGTGCACACCTGTATGCACAAATGCACATGCACAAAAGTAATTAAGCACCTCTGTTTTACCAGACTGTCACAAGCTTGATGCAGGATAAGTTAGTCATCAATAGCCTTCTTATGTAAATAACTGCACCATAGGCTATGGTGTGTGGGTGTGGGTGTGGGTGTGGGTGTGGGTGTGTGTGAGAGAGAGTGTGAGTGTGACAGCTGCAGGAATAGAGAAGGGTTTGGCCAGGACTGCTAAAGTAGGAATGACAGGAGTGAATGGTGTCTCAGGACAGATGAGCATCTCAGATGCCCTGTGGCCTGTCCTTGGTCCTCTGGGTTTCCAGGGGCTCATTACCACCATTTGGCAACTCATAAATCTTCACCTTCAAGTCAGAAAAGATGGATAAGAGAAATTTTCAACATAAAATTCAAAGTTGTTCTTTTAGTCCTTAAACAGGAGGTGTAAAAAACTATTCACTTGGAAAGAATGTGGGTTGTGCTACAAGAATAAGTTTTTCCTGTGACAGAATAATTTTTATTTTACTTTAATTTGGCAAACATAAACTCACTAGTGGTTGTACTGATGTTGTTGCAGGTCGGCGGAGTCCAAATTCAGACTGGTTTTGATTGTGAACCTCTGCTGTTACACATTCTTCATCTAGAACTGAGTGGTGAAGGCTCCAAGTGTGAGCATTTGGTGGAGTCGCCACATGTCTTTCCCGCTAATGCAGCAGTGGGCACGGTGTTCACAGCCTTGGGCACCCCAGTGGGCATCATCCTCATGAACAGTGTGGGATCTGCAGATGAAGAGTGCTGGACTGCTATTCCCAAAGAAGACATGAAGAAGACATTCAGAGAACAAGGTCTCAGAAATGGAAGCTTAATTTTGGTTCAGGATTCAGACAGTGATGATAACAGGTAACTCATTAAAGAGAGAAATGGGGAGAACTTTCAAAGTAATTTAATTATAGCATTACCCTATAGAACTCGGGAGCTTTATTTTGGTGATAATAAGTAAATGTTCCTTTATTTCTAGCCATTGAGTTGCGCGCACACACACGCGCACGCACACACACACACACGTAGAAGTCACAGATCGATGCTGTGGAGTGGCCCCTCCGTCCATCTTGCACATATGTCAAGCTTGTGTCACACACCTTGACCCATACCTGCTTCAACATCTCCTGTTGTCTAGTTTTGAGATAATCTTGTGTGATCCAGACTGGCCTCAGCCTATTTAGCTGAAGCTGTCCTTAACTCCTGATCCACCTGCCTCCATATCAAAAGTGCTAGTTGTATCAGGCTTAGCTCTGAAGTGTACAGAGAAGTGTTTGGGTTGTATAACTTACAGAAAAAACTGTTATAAATACTACCTTGACTTGTAGATACAGTCTCAATTAGTTGTCTACAGACAAAATCCTATCAAGTGAATTCTGATTGAGTTTTAAAACTAAAAGCTTTTTTTTTTTTCAATTACGAGTTAAGGCGCAAGAGGTTCAGGTTGAAGGCTGAGAATGAATTTCTTTCATTAAATTTCCATGTAAAACCATTAAAAAAACAACAACAACAACTAAAAGCTTATTCTCATAAGGAAAAAGAGATTCATAGGAAAGTTTAGGTTTTCCTTGTGGTATTCTCTGTGATTCTTTCAAGAGACCCAGCCTTCCCAAAGGGACAGTTGCCGGGAGAAATTACTCTGAACCCTGTATTCATATCTGAGACTCTGAAACACAGTACCTTCCTGCTCCTGTGTCTGTGCCCATGCATTTCTGCAGCCTGTGTGAGATGCTGAGAAGCAGAGCCTGTGGGCTTTTGTGATCCTCCAAGGAGACCTGTTCTTCAGCTTTGCTTCTCTATCTTGTGCATAGAGAGTGGATCATGTGCTCTTTATAAAAGTCAGTCTTTGTTTAATAGGACATGGGAGATGAAGCAAGAACAGTGGAGATCCCAGCCCTCTGTTAGGATGCAGTTTCTTTGATCAATGTTGGTGTCTGGTGGCTCTCCTTTTCTTCTAAATTGAAGTCATTGTTTGGAAGGCTTTTATCTTTTTAAGCACACTATTGATTATCTCTCTGAGAAGGAGCTGTCTGTGTCTTGCTTCCCTACGTGTGTTTGTAAACTCTGTAGGCCTCCTTTGAAAGCTTCCACCTAATGGATGTGGGCATCATCATTTGCCCAACTGCTCCTACGTGAGGTGGCAGTATGACCCAGAGGTAAGGATGAAGACTCCAGCCAGCACCTGGGTTGTTTTCCAGTCTGCTGTGTAACCAACAGAGTGAGCTTAGACAAGTTTACCCCACTCTCTGCTCAGTTTCTTCCATAAGATGATAGGGCAGTGAGTACCTACTTCATAAAGGGACTGGAAGAGTTAAGTGGTCACACATAGCAAGTGCTAATTGTGGTGCCACCTTTGCCACTGGCATCATCCTCTAGTTGTCCACTGCTGTAAGGTAGTCTTCATGAGCATCTTATGCTTAAAACTGCATTATATATTCTGAGGTGGGCTATCAGAGTGCAATAACTAAAACAGAGTAGAATTGTGTTTGGGATGCTAAGATAGCATGGCCAAAGCAACTTATAAAAGAGTATTTAATTTGAGGTTAATGGTTCCAGAGAGGTAGGGTGCATGACCGTCATGGCAGGGAGCATGGTACTGAAGCAGAGAGCTTACAATCTTATCCACAAGTAGGAGGGAGGGAGGGAGAGAAAGAAACTGACCCTGAGACTGGTAATGGTGTAAGTTTTTACAATCTTAATCCTGTTCCCAGTGACACACCTCTTCTAGCAAGGCTGAACTTCCTAATCCTTCCCAAACATTTCCACCAATGGGAGACCAAATATTCAAACCTCTGTACTTCCCAAAAGAGCTTTTGATAGCCCATATATTTCTTCAGTCTATAGGAAGATTTTGTTAGGAGAAGAAACTTTTACTTCCAGTTACTACCATAAAAAACAAGTCTTCAATGAAACACAAATGTATAATGTGTATGACTGCATATGTACGGCACTTTTGTGCACTGTGTCTACACGCATGTACACAGCTGCCCTGCTGTTAAATTAAATCCAGACCCCAGTGGATAGGCTTTGATAGTCTTCTAAAGCCACTGTAGGGATTGCTGTGCAGCAGACCACAGATGACCATTTATAGGAGTGGCCCTTGAAGCTGAATGTAATGGTGCATACATGCCTGTTTCCCCAGCACTTGGGAGTTTTAGGCCAGCATTGGCAACATGATGAGTTGAAAGCCAGTCTGGACTGTGGAGACCTTATCTTGCCAAGAAAAAAAATTCCCCTTGAAAACAGGCACAAATTATTTAACTCAGGATTTGGATCACGAAAACTGGCTCCATAGACCACTGCCTCATATTGCCCTAAAAACAACTAATGTCATGGTAGCAAGTCGATAGCATATGGTCCCTTCCCTTTAGTCACTTTAGGGGATACATGCCAAGTCTGGACAGTGATACCCAAGGAAGAGTGTCTTGTAAGGACTCCTTTTTTCAATGTTTCCTCCTTTACTCACAGTCTGCTGCCCAAACAAGGGAAATGGACCAACAGCACGAACGAGCTCAACTGGCTCCAAGTGAAAAGTTTCTGCCAGTCAGAATCTGAAGAGAAGCAGGTTCAGATAGCCGTGACCATGCACACAGTGAGTAGATGGCCATTAACCTGGCCAGTAGTGTCTGGCAACAGAATTTTTATTGATAAAACAGAGTCAGTCTTTCAGAACAACTGTGTCAACAGATATCATCTAGAGTCTTATTACTTTTATTACTGCTTATTTACTTACATCAACCAGTGGCCTGCTTCAAAGCATATGTGCTCTGCTTCTAAACTGCTAAGCCTCGAAGCTTAGCACTAGAATGTGGGACTCCCCTGGGTGGTTCCTGGAGTCCTCTCCATTGGATAAGCATGGAGAACTGCTGTCAAGGGTCATCTCTGCATTATTTAAAGCACATGTGTGTATTTGTCATTTTACTTTTTGTGTTGCCAAGTTTTCATTTTTATCCTTAACTACTGTTTATATACACTGTGTCCTGTGTAAAACCAACTACCCTTAAAAAGTATTCCTCTAGCTTTGTGTGAAGGCAATGATTCTGGTTCTGTTAAAAAATAATCTCTGGTAATGTACATACATTTGTTTGTTTGTTTGTTTGTTTGTTTGTTTGTTTGTTTGTTTGTTTTGGAGAGGTGAGTTGAGTCAAGGTCTCTGTATAGTCCTAGCTGTCCTGGACTGTCCCGGCTGGGCTGGCCTCAAACATAAAGAGATTGCCCGCCTGCCTCTGTCTCCTGAGTGCTGTGATTAAAGGAGTGCACCACACACCTGACCAGGAAACACCACACCCATCCTCTCCCAATCCTCCCCCCTCCCCTTCCTCTCTGAGTGGGTGGGGCTCCCCTGGGTATTCCCCCACCCTGGCACTTCAAGGAACTTATTTTTGTTACTAGCATATTAATGATTTTTTTCTAAGATGGTTTTTATCATTTTATAATTTCTTTTAACATGTTTTTCTTTACATTTATTTTTTGTGGGGACAGGCATGCATGTGGAAGTCAGAGTTCGTTCTCTCTCTCCCCTGTGGGGAGTCCAAGTATCAAACTCAGGCCATTAGACTTGGCAGCAGACACTCTCTCCCTGGGGCCATCTTGGCAGTCCTTGGCATTATAATTTTGTAAGGAGCGTGATGTTTATTCTTAGAAAGACAATCTAGGATCAGTGCATACTAACACCTGATCCCATGTGGAAAGTGTTGGTGAAGTCCTTTGTCATTTGAGTCTGCTGCTGCTGCTGAGCACTTTGTGGGTTCTGGTAGGGGGGCAAATATATGATTTCTGACCACTTTTTACCTATAAGTTTTACCAGCATTTGATGCTTTAGAGGATATTGACCTAAAGTGAGCTTAAAAAAAAAAAAGTCATTTAAATGAAAGCCATAGTCATCTTGGATTGCTGTTACACATGTTTATACTCTGTTCCGGGGTCCTAGATCCATTGTCCCCATTGTGAGGAATGGGCCTGTCCACTGTTTTCTTTCCCTGTCTCTTATCAGGTGAGTGGTTGTCAGTTTATTGCTTTCCAGTGAGAACTCTTTCTTTCATTTTCGTTGGTATCCTTTTGTCCCAGTTAAAATCAGTTTGGTAAAAACTTAACTATTAGGATCTATTCTATGCTTTTGCTTTCAGTCTTAAGAGAATAATGTCAGGGATGGCTAAAAACTCTGTAGGCAAAACAAATTTCAGGTAATATCTCAAATGATCTCTGTATAAACACTGATAATCTTCATTTTCATCTCCATCCATTCAACCTACACACACGGTCATTAGTTTATTTCTCTATTTTAGGTGGTGTTTGATATTCGAACTAAAGCCATAAAGGAATTAAAATTAATGAAGGAACTAGGTAATCATTTCTATTTGCTTTTTGGTTTTTATCTTAATTTTGTTCTTTTATTGAAAAAATATGGAAGAGTACAAAAAATAATTTAAGGAAATCTCTTATATCTACCACCCAAAATGGACAAATGTTAATATTTTTTCATGTGTTTGTTTTTGAAACATAAAAACAGTTCTGTCTTTCTCTTTTTTTTTTTTTTTTTTTTAGGTTTTTCGAGACAGGGTTTCTCTGTGTAGCCCTGGCTGTCCTGGAACTCACTCTGTAGACCAGGCTGGCCTCGAGCTCAGAAATCTGCCTGCCTCTGCCTCCCAAGTGCTGGGATTAAAGGCGTGCACCACCACTGCCCGGCTCTGGGTCTTTCTCAAACCTAGTCTTCTTCCTCCCAAGACAGTGAGATATCTGACTCAGCTGTATTCATAATGTACTATGTTTTGTATGCTTAGGTGTATTTGTATATTTTTATAAAATTTATAGTGAGAAGTCTCCACATTTACTGCTCATTCACGGCTTCATTGAGATGTAAGTTAGGTGTCATAAAGTGCACTTATCCTGAGTGTGTAAATTAGTGACGGCCAGGAACGTATAGATATAGACCACCACAGACCAGTTTCAGAGCATTCCCATCACGCCAAAAGCACCCATGACCTTCTGTCAGCTCATCTTCTGGGCATTTCCTGTAACTGGAGCCACAGGGTTCATAGACTTTTGTGTCTGGTTCTTCTTGCTTAGCCCAATAGTCTTTGCAGTCTGTCCACTATTTAGAACCTTCCAAAAGTTTAATCCCCTTTCGTGATGCCTGCCATTCAGTTGTAAGGATTTTCACACTTCACTAGCCTTTGGGGAATAATGCTGCTATACACACTTTGACATGAATCCTTGTGTGGACGTGTGCTTTAAGGACTCTCGGTTAAACTTAAAACATTACAATACTGAGTCATCTGGCAAATTTATGTTTCATTTTATTAGAAACTGCCATACAGTTTCCAAAGGCTGAAGCATTTACCATCTCAGTAGTGTGTCATAGGTGCACCTTCTCCAAGTCCTTGCTAATGTTTGTTATTCCCCTTTCCATTGTCAGTGAATGTAAATGGTTTCTCATTAAATGGAAGAATACAACATTAATATGCAGGAATCTGTCAATAGCAAAAACAAAATGGACATCAAAATTGAGAAAACCATATTTATTTATTTGGGGTTTTTTGTTTTGTTTTGTTTTGGATATAGGGTCTCACTATATAACTCAGGCCTGCCTAGACCTCAAAGTCCTCCTGCCTTAACCTCCTAATACGTTAGAATTTCAAGTGTTTGCCTTGATGCATTTACCAGAAAAAAAAAAATATCACGTATTAAACATGTATTTGGAAAAATATATGCAGGATCTGTACACTGGAAACTAGAAAACATGCAGAAAGAAACTAAAGAACAACACACGATCAGAGGGAACAGGAGGCCATGTTCACAAATCAGAAGACACAGTATTGCTAAGAGTTTATCTCCCTAGATTCAGCATGTTCTCACTCAAAACACTAGCAGTTTTATTTTTTAGAGGATGATGCCATTCTAAAATATGCATGGCAATACAAAGAATTCAAAGTAACCAGGTGTGGTTAGTCTCAGCATGCAGGAGACAGAGGCAGGTGGATCTCTGTGAGAGCATGATCAGCCTGGTCCACATAAAGCAGGTTCCAAGCCATCCAGGGTTACATAGTGAGCCCTTGTCTCAAAAACAACAGCAACAACAAAAGCCCTAAAGTAGCCATAACAGCTTTGAAGGAATGTTGCAGGGTATGGCTTCAAGAATCTTCTATCAGGTCTGTTGGCATCTCGGATGATGTACAGAGCATATAGATGTATACAACCCACTTTTGTGTGCAGTGGACAAAGAAGAGCTTTTGCACCTTTAAGGCAGTGTTTCAAGAGGAAGCCTGTGTCCTATAGACAGTTCTGAATCATTGACTTCCACATGCGCAAAATGAGCTTCATTCTTACCTTCCATCTTGTAAATTAATATAAAACTAAAAAGAATAAAATTTCTTGAAGAAAACATACAAGAAAATCTTGATGACTTTATTATGTGGAAAGATTTTTTAAAGCACACTCAAACCATGAAAGACTATAAAGAAAAAGAAATATAAATTACCCAAAGTAGCCATGACAAGTTCTCTTCAAAGGACATTTGAAAAAGCAAGCTATGAACTAGGAGAAAAAACTAGAAAATACACATTTATACTTGGATACAGAATTTATAAAAAGTATTTGTAACCCAATCCAAAAACATCTCAGCCCAAATTGGGAGACCTGCCTATGAGGGAAGGATAGTGCCGGTAGCCATCAGAGGGAAGTCACAACACCTCTGTCATATAGGTGATATCCAATCCCAATAAAACCAAGAGTGGATCTCCTGTGTGCAGGGAGGGTAAAGTATTCTTTGGAAAACTTAGGTTGGTTTTGCTTGGTTGATTTTTGTTTGTTTTTTAAATGCAAACATTTATGTAGCAATTCTATTTCTAGATATTTACTGGAGAAAAAGTAAAACATACAACCTTATAAAAACATAAATGTTCATGACCCAAAACTGGAAACAGCCTGCATGTCTATGAGTAAATGAGTGAATAAACAAACTACAGCTGCCTGCCTGCCCATCAGGGGCACTGTGGTCTGTAGAGCATCGCTCTCCACATAGCATGCACGGCTCTCCGAAATCATGTGCCAGATGGAAGGAAGTAGACACAAGTATAAACCGATGTTTCTACACAGGAGGTGTTTTAGGAAACTAGAGTTTAAGCTGCAATCACAGAAAGCAGGTGAGGGTCGGGTGTAGGGGTTGAGTGCAGAGTTGCACAGCAGGGACTTGGAGCTTGATGGTTGGGTGTGTGTAGTGCCTTTGTGTTTATCAAGCTCTTCTGCTTGTAATCTTAGACTAGACTATACCACTGTAAGTAAAAATACGTCGGTAAAGTTTACCAAAGGCATATGGCTTATTCAGGAAGTGGAAATCAGTACTGTGCCCAGTAACTGATTTCCTCATCCTGACGCTTTTTCTCCCTCCACACTACCCTATGTCTCACAGCAAGGGATCCTATCCACTTCCATGAGCTAGATTCTGCCCCCTATTAGAGCTCTTTCTGCTTTCCCACTACTCTTTCACTAACTCTGAAACTAACTCCTGTGGGACCTGCAGTCAGGGCCTGTCTGTCTATGACTTCCTTGCCACCATCCTGCTGAGTCACAGCAGACTGCAGGCTGCCTTTGGGAGCCCCTTGCACAAGCTCTTGTCTACCTGGAGACTACCTGTGCACTGATCTCTGGACTTCCTTGTCTTTGCACTTTTATCTCCTAACTTGAGCTGTTCATTTGTTCTTAAGCTAAATATTCTCTTTTATTTCTGACCAGGCAGTCTCAGGCTTTTTGCTTCACTCCTCACACTCTGTACTTTTGCTTCATAGCATTTATAGCTGCAACTGCTTTTTTTATTTGTACCATAACCATTCACTTCTCCCATTAGATAAGGCTGTGTAAGGGCAGAGTCCATGGCTTCATGACTGGTGTGAGGGGTTCGTTTTGCTGTTACCTTGCCTCAACCTTGAATTTCTGGGCACAAGAACCCCTTTTGCACTAGGCCATGTAGCTTGAACTACAGGCATGCAGTACCATACTCAGCTAGGTCTGGAAAACAATGACTTTAAAGCACTGTACTTAAAATCTACTTTTTTAAATTAGGGAAATACTTTTATCTACTCATTTAATAAGACATTTATATTTTAAAATGTATGCCAGCTTTATAACAACACAGTACAACTCTGGAGTCTCAGAGGAAAGTCTGTCCCACTCTATTAAACTCAGACCATTTTAAGCCTGGGCATTCTAGCCCATTCAGAAGTTATGACACCCCTTCCTTCTAAGTTCATGCTTTGCATTGTGAGAATTCTATTTGGACTGAAAACAGTGTGCTCCTTCCCAGGATCAGGAGTCTGCATCCTCAACAGTGCGTGCTGGTCTCATCCATTTGCTAAGTATGTTGAAATGCAGGTGGTCTGCTTTGCACACTTGCAGTTTGCTTGAATTCCAGTTAACTAGTTCAATGTCAGTGAGTACTTGGCTAAAGCCTATCTACAGTTACTAGCTCTGTAGTCACAAATCAGACCAGTCACTCCCCTTCTTTCACATTCAGTGGGCTGGCTAGTATATGTCTCATGCATATATGCCCACAGGCAGTAAAGTGTGTAGTTATGCTCCCTCTCTCCCAGCCACAAGCCTACCTGACATTGTACATGAATAGATCATGAAAGAAAGCACCCAAAGAAACAGAAGTCACAATGGGGAAGTGACCAAGCCAGCTCAGTCAGTCAGCAGGTTCTCCAGGGCAGGAGTGAGGATTAAAAAGAAAAAAGACAGACAAACATTGTAGCTTGACTCCAGCCAGTTCTGAGGCTGAAGCAAGTTTTTTTTTTTTTTTTTTCTTGTCTGCTTTTATATCACTTTAAGTACATGCAAAATGATAAGATCAGTTCTGGGTCGAGGAACGAGCAAGGCAATAAACAAAATCCAAAATCTGGTAGAACCTTTCTGGGCTAGTCAGGATGACCAAGACAAAAGGAATGCCACACAGACCTCTGGTGAGCCCACTCTGAGCTTTGCATTAACTCAAATGTAAATGTTCTTAATCTGGGCCTATTTCCTGAAGCTTGGTCCCAAGTTAGATTCCTGCCCATGTCCTGGCCCATGTCAAATTCCCACCAAGTGTCTAGAAGTGAAAGACCCCCGAATTGGGGAGACCCTCACTCAAGTCTCGGGAAAGCAAGACCCCCCAGAAACTCACCAGAGACCTTTCTTGCTGTAATACACACGAGGTTTATTCGGGAGATTTTCAGTGCACTGGGCCGAGCTCAATACCCTCGGGAGGGCAGAGGAGGTCGACCCCGAATCATTGAAGTCAGGAGTTTTTAA
>CM052709.1:76888620-76901499 GCA_028551405.1 Uromys caudimaculatus | reverse complement strand
ATGTTCTCAAACCATAAAGTCATTGTCAGGGCGAGTATCCATCAACAGGGTGGGTTAGTTATTTACAATAGCTGAGGCAGGTAAGGAATTCTTCAGCATAATACAGGTGGAGAAGGAAGAGAATTCAAAAAAACACCCAGAAGTTCCCAAAAGTTAATGTTTAAGAGAGGCCCTCTTTCTTTAAAACTTAAGTCTTTCAGAAGCAAGCGGCCCTAAAAAGCTCTCCACAGGGAAGCAGCCACTGTCCACAGGAATGGTAACATAGCTGTCACTCAAGAGGCGCTAGATTCGCAGCTAAAGAATTTGCTAAAGAAAAACTTAGTGACTTAATGAGGACGGTAACAAAAAAATGCAAACATTCCAGGAGAAATGGTGCTGGAGAAAGACTTCATGTTGAACAAGCTTGTAGAAGTGTTTTCCAACATTAAATGCAGAAATAGTCTTGGGAGCTGAGCTCCTGTCAGAAGTACGAGCACTTGCCAAGGGGCAGAAAATCTCCTCATGCCCCACCACCAGCTGCCCCACGAAGGGAAGACAACCCTTGTCCACACTCTGGATCTGGTTCCTGGTTTATGTTTTGGAGACTGGGTCTTACTGTTTAGCCCTGGCTGGCCTGGAATTCACTCCGTAGACCAGGCTGGCTTCAGCATCCCTCCTGCTTCTTTCTCCCAAATGCCTGTAGTAGGTACATAGCATCATACCCTGCTTTTGATCAGTGTCCTGCAAGACAGAAATGTTCATCTCTGGTTCTAGTGCTTTAAATGCATTTATATGTATGCATTTTACTTTTTTTTTCTTTTCCTGAACCATGTGTAACCTTACAATTTTTAATGTTTTGGGAAAACTATGCCAAAGTCATTGGCTAGTTGTAATTTTCCCACTGAAACATTTCAGCTATTTATATAGTATTGCATGACTGCAAAGTGAAGGTTATCCACATTTGGGGTTGTTTTGTTTTAGTTTTTTGGCTTTTTGATTGTTGGAGTATTCTGTTTTGTTTTATTTTTGAGATACTGTCTCATTGTGTAATTGAAGCTGGCTTTGAACCTGTGACTCTTCTTCCCTGGGTTCCTGAGTGAGCAGAGAGTACAGACACAACACAGAGCTGCTGTGCTCATCTGGAGCTTTGCTTTTTGGGGGTGGGGGTTAGCCTATTGTACTTACTGTAAGGGATGGAGGTTAGTCTATTGTACTTACTGTAAGGGATGGAGGTTAGCCTATTGTACTTACTGTAACTAACATAGTAGAACATTACTTAGGAGCTCTGTGCTTAGTAGTTAACCATCTTCTTTTCATTCACAGCTGAGAACAGCTGTTTGAGACCCATTGATAGAAACGGAAAGCTTCTTTGTCCAGGTAAATCTTGACAGCTTTCAAAGACTAGCAGGTTCTCCTTCAGAACACCAGTATGGTAAATAATGGTTTCCATAGCTCACATTTCTAAGTTACCTCCAGGAAACTGACTTCTGGGTATATTTCTATCCAAATATCTTATCTGTTACAGAAAGACTTACACCATCTCTGTTTTCTTAAAAGCTCTTTCTGATGCCTCAGTCCTTGTTGTGGTAATAGTGTAGTCTAAGGTCTTTGTAGCTTGGCCTCTTAGGTCTCTCTGCTTGTTCATTTCATTGGGATACCATCATGAATAGAGTCTTTGCTTCCCGCTTTTCTGACAGCTCTTGAGATCAGCCCTGACCACATCACAGATGAGTCTAATAACTGATGTGACTCACTGTCACAACTTTAAATGTGGATGAAGCAACTCCACCGTGCAGATTTTTTAATTCATATAAACAAGTCTTTGGCCAAGTCATGTTCATTAAGTATGAATCATGTTTCTTAGCATTGCGGTACAAGGTAATGAGAGTACTGTAGAGTGTGAAAATTAAACATAACCACAGTACATGTGCTACTTCAATATGAAGCACAACTCACCTTTTCCTCTTAATATTCTTTTCTTTAGAGTGTGTATAAAAATCTAGTAATGGTGTGGTGGTGCTGGGTGGAACTCAGGGCCTTGCCCAGGATAAGTACAGACTTTCCTTCTGAGCTACAGCCCAGCCTTGATCCTCTTGGTTTTCAAAGAAACTAATGTCACTTTACTAAAGAGAGGTAGGAATTCAAAATATTCACTTGGTTATCAAATTTCCTCATAGTACCGGATACTAGCACTTTGGAGGAAGCAGAGGTGAAGATGGGGAGCTCTGTGGGACTGTGTCTGGGAAAAGCACCAACTTCTTCTCAGGTACAGTATGGCCCAGCATGCAGAGCTGGTCCTTACCAACTAAAATGTCTGTATTTTGTAACTGATCTGTTTAATGCTCCAGGAATACTGTTTTTCTGTAAAAAGTTTCTTTAAATTTTTATACTATTATACTGTTGAAACCAAAAATACCATTCCAAAGCATATTTCTGAAGTTGCTTTTGTAGTTGAGAAGACTTTGTAAAGTTGAGGGGCTACCAATTTGAGCCAGTATGTATTATAAACTCTAAACACCGACTTGGCTGAAGTGAGTCTTGCAGGGATGTGATAGCTGTGTACCAGCTTCCCTCACCCTCATCCTCCTCAGCATCCCCTTCTGTATAAAATACCAGGAGATGGACCCCTTGCCAGAGTCTCCCTAGATAATGGAATGTGATTAGCATAGCTCCATTACTACCTTTATCAAGGCAGTCTGGACTTTGATCCTGTTCCCTGTGGTTCCTAGATACATCTTATTATTTCCCCAACACTGTCCTTCAGTCTGCTTTCCTCTGAGAACTAACAAGTAGCAGGCATGCAAGCTGTGACAAGTGAGGTAGAATTGAAAAGGTAGCTAGAACTGCTCTCAGGAGCTTAACTGATGAGAGGAGATTCCTGTTTCCTCCTATGGGGCCTTAGGGACTGCAGTGTATGGAATAAACCAATGTCTCAGAGCCACAGACCATGCTTACTGTGTGCAGTGACTACAGATTCCTTGGAGTGACTGAGGCATAAGTGCAAACTCTGTTAAAATGGTGTGAAAACTTTTAGGAGTTCAGTTCTTACGAATAGCCCTTACTTTTGCTTTCAGGAGAGTGAGATTGTTGTTTAAATGATAATGTGAAATTACTCAATATCATCTTATTTTCACAAAATTTGGTGTTTGTTTGGTCTGCCTGTGTGCATCTTTTTCAATTCTAGGTTAAACCCAGGGCCTTCAGAATACTGGGCAAGCACTGTGTTCCCAGCCACTGAGCTTTTTATTAGTTCTCTGTGGGCCTTTGGTTCTACTTTTTTGAAAATAAATAATAAGCTTGTAGGGTATTTTAGTTCAGGAGAAATTATTTTCATGCTTTTGTCTTGCTCATAGCTGTTCCTGTTTTTTGCTCTGGGGACTGACATTCACCCTGGGGCAGAGATGGAAGTCATAGTAGAAGAAACACTCTCAGTGAGAGATGTAAGTAATTACTTTGGGTTTGGGGGCCATGGTATCCTGTGTCAGGATTTGGGAGTTAGAAGATGAGGGCTTACACAGTATGTGCGTTCAGAAATTGTTTGTACTCATTAAAAGGAAATTCAGATGTTGGTTGAGCCAGCCAAGGCTTTTAAATAAGATTGTTCTCATTACTTTTTACTTTTCTGATGATTAGTAATACTACAGAAATTTGAGCTATGCAGACAGAGTGGCACACACCTATAATCTAGCAATTGAAAGGTTGAAGCAGAAGCATCCGGAGTAGAAGGTCATCTTCATCTATATAGTACTTGAAGGCCAGTCTGAGTGACAGAAGCCATGTTTCTATACAAGAAGTGGGTTTAAAGGAAAATATTGAAATCCTTTATTATCTCTTATCCCACTACTAGTAACCTTCTGATATATTTCCTACTAATACACATAAAATCACACAACAGGGTTGAGGGGTTTATATGTTTGTGTATTGAGAAAACAAATGAATAATTGTATTGGTGTCATTAAGAGTTGGGATTTCCAGTAAGCCTGCACTCCTGTATTTGAATTAGAAGATTCTGAATGAACTGCATCGATTTTTTTTTTCCATAAAACCTATATGTTTTCTGCTTCATCCCTGCCACAGTTTACAGTCCCTGAGCAACGTAGTAGCAGGAAGCAGCCCTAGCACCCAGGGGATAGCTGCTAGACTTAACTACTTGGTTCTAGACGATGGAACCAGGGCATCCTGGAGTAAATGCTGGTGCCCCAGCCTGCGGAGGTTCAGCGGGAACCTGGAGAGGGGGTGAAAGAATGGGGGACAAGAAACGCAAGGAGGGAGAGCAAGTGCATTCTGATCAAGCTCTCTTCAGGACAGCAGCTTAAAAAGACAGGCAGGCGGGAAGGTTACACATGGCCCAAGGCCAAACCACTATCATAACTGGGTTTGCAGGAAATACCAGACGTTCTTTCAATTCCTGGGACCCGAGACCACAAACGCCCATCCTTTCCTAACCTTGCACTTTAACTGACTAGGCTTCACAGAACAGCGGGTGATTTCATGAGTTTGGCTCTCAGCATCTCAATGGGTTTGGCTCCCAACATGCTGGTACTCTGTCTAGGTCAGGAAAATGTGTATGACAAGCTTCAGCATGTCATCACAAAAGACAGTGAGTGAGGCTTCCTGTAGAGAGTGAGTTTCACTTGTCACAACGTGGGATGATTGAACTTCAGGGAGAATAACTGATACACTGTGTTGTGATGGTCGCGCAGCTCCAGAAACCACATCAGACCAAACAGTTCCATATGGGGTTTATTGAAAGAGAGGGGGCAAGGTGGCAGCGAAAAGAGAAGTGGGGGAGAGAGAGAGAGAGAGGGAGAGAGAGAGAGAGAGAGAGAGAGAGAGAGAGAGAGAGAGAGAGAGACTGAAAGACCTCTGAGCTGGGGAGACCCTCGCTCAAGTCTTGGGATGGCGTGACACCCCCCCCAAGAACTCACGAAAGACCGTCCTTGCTGCAATCACATGAGGTTTATTCGGGGGACCAGTGCACTGGGGTGGAGCTCATAACCCACGCTGGGGCAGAGGAGTCCGACCCCGAGCAGCTGAAGTCAGGGGTATTTAAAGGAAAAACCCACAAAGCAAGGGAAAAAACACAAAGCAAGGGGTGGGGAACGGAAAGAATTTGCATTATGGGGAAGTACAGACTGTTCTAAGTTAGTCACAAGGCAGTTGCACATTTTTGTGGTTAGCTAGTTCCTAAAGCATTGTGCCTCTGGCCCTGGGGCCAAGCAAGGTCACCCGTTTCTTAGGGAAAAGAATGCAGCTGGGTGGGGTTTTGCCCAGGCATGTAGTTTCTAGTGTCGGCTCTAAGTTTGCTAGGGGTCTATTGCTAGGGGTCTAACCTTCCTCATAAGGGGGTCAGGTCTTTCAAGATCAGAGGGGTCTTCCATTTATATATGGATAGTGAAATAACCACAGGTAAAGGTGGGAGGTGGGCCAAGTGGATTCTGGGAATATGGTGGCTATTGCCTTGGCAATAGGTGTGCCAGGTTGAGCTGTCACCTAGGTGGAATGTCACTGGTTTTGGAGGTCCCTGATGCCAACATACTGTGTAAGGAAAAAATTTTAAAAGTCAGAAAAGGGTTTGAAGGAAAAAAAATGGAAAGAGGAGTGCTTCAATGCTGGTACTCAGAGGGATGAAGCAGGAACTTTGTATGTTTGTGGCAGCCTGAGCTACACAGTGAGGGCCAGGCTAGGCAGGGTTACATACCAAGAACTTGTTGCCTAAATTGATATATGGAGTCATATATGCTCTCATTCACATGCTCATATAATGCAAACCCTACAAGAAAATACTGGTCATCTGGCCTGTAGTAAATGCTAGGAACCAAAAAGTTAGACATGTCTTGCTTTCCTTCTAAAACTTGACCTCTGGTGTCTGATAGGTAATGAGAAGCCGACTTTACTTCTCTTTGCTCTTAGGTAGTATCACCCAAACTTTGTTCTTTAAGATGAGTCTGGTTTAGGAATGTTTTTCCTCAGGAAGTGGGTGTTGTTAATTATGCTTTTTTTTTCTTTAATCTTTGGCACATGTTGTCTGATGTTTTACTCTGTGCTGTGAGGTCAGAGTTTCCATAGTTCTTTCCCGAGAGTTTGTGTTGAGTGTTTTCTGTGTGTTAATTCAGGCAGGCTTCTCTTTGTAGGATTCCTAAGTGTATCCAAAACTCAGTCATACATACTCTGCTTGTCCTTTTAATAAGTGAATTAAATGTTTCTGGCTTTGTCTTAGTTTGTGTTTAACCCTTAAGTGGCTGGAATTACAATCATGTGCCACCCACCAGACCTAGTCCTGGCTGAAAGTGTTCTTACCCATGAACAGTGAAGTAGAATCCGACTTCAATTAATTCCAGGTTCAAAATCTGGATTTCTCCTCCTCCTATGTAGATCAGAAACAGAAAACTAACATTGAGCATATTTTTTTTTTTTTACAGTGTTTAAAGATAATGCTGCAGAAGTCAGGTCAGCAAGGTAAGTTATTTACTGTAGTAATAAAACCTTATTCACATCCTTTAAGACAGTTGGAAGCTTCATGAAGAATTCTCAAGCTGGCTTCTTTCTGTGAGAGTTGTGGGAAAAAATATAGCTTAAATTTTGTGCAAACATAACGAGTTCTCCTGGTTCTTATTTGCAAATTAAAAGTAGATTAGTGCTAAATAAAGATAACCAGTGTTGGGTCTGGCAGAAGTTTTAACACAGAGAAAGCTCAGGTTTCTACCACCTGGAGCTGTTCAGGTCTTTTACTGATTTCCAAAAAGTCACAATAATCCAAAATTTAATTAGACATGTTTATTTATGTTGTAGATTAGGAAATATAATACAAATGAAGAAAATAATAAGTTGAGAATAATTGAAAGTGCTTCCCTTGCAGAACCACTTCAGTAAGCTTGGCGGTGCCATAGTGCCTGCCAGAGTTCTCTGCCGCTCTCAAGCTTCCTTGTAGGCGGAAGCCCTGGCCCTCTTGCGGGAGGGGAGTTAAGATGCTCTCAATGCAGGGCATTCCTACAGTGCATATGCAGTACTTTGTTTATCCTGTAGCAGCCCTACAGCCCTACAAGTATCTGCACCTAGTCCTAGTTTGTATGAGGAAGCAGAGGCTTCAAGACTCTAGAAGGCGTGCCCAGACTTTCAGTGGGGAGCATTTCTCTGCTTTCAGAGCCCAGCTTCTTGTCATTGTGCAGTGCAGTGAAAAAATGGTGCTCATTTGTAACTTATTAATGATTTTTTTTTTTTTTAAATATACTTAGGGTCCAATGTGTCGCCCATCCCTATAATCCCAGCATTTGGAGGGAGAGGCAGGAAGATCTAAAGTTGTCGCCCTTGGGCATGAAGTCATACACCTTTAGCCCAGCACTGTATCAACTTGTCTTAGATAGGATTTCTGTTGCTGCAAAGAAAACATGATGACCAAAAAGCAAGTTGGGGAGGAAAGGTTTATTCAGCTTAGACATCCACAGAGCTGTTCGTCACCCAAGGAAGTTAGGACTGGAACTCAACACAGGGCGGGAGCCTGGAGACAGAAGCTGATGCAAAAGCAGTAGAGGGGTGCTGCTTTCTGGCTTGCTTCAGTGACTTGCACAGTCTGCTTTCTTACAAAACCCAGGACCATCAGCCCTGGGATGGCACCAGGGAAGCAGAAGCAGGCAGATCTCTTTAAATTCCAGACCAACCTGGTCTACATAGCGAGTTCCAGGACGGCCAGAGATATGTAGAGACCCTGTCTCAAAAAAAAAAAGTTGCCAAGCCAGACTGGCAACATAGCAATGCCCTATCTCAAAACAACAAAAACCAAAACAAGAGCTGGTAGTGTATGTCAGTGGTAGAGTACTCCCCTAGCATGTGCAAAGCCCTTGATTTGATCCCCCACTTTCTCCTGCTCACTAACCCCTAAAAAAAAAAAAAGGAAGATAGTTGACAAATCTTAAGGTGTTTAAGCCAGAACCAACAGCTAACCAGGTTCTTAGAGAGAAGGGTACTGTGGAGAATCAAAGTCGAAGCTTTCTTATTTACCTGAAGGTCAACGTAAGAAGTCAGTACACCTTTCTGCTAGCTATATCTATCAACATTGTTATTCTTTTAATAGCCAGGTTTTTAAACTTGCCCCATTTAACATTTTCCCCACAGAAAAAAACATTTTTTAAAAGTACCTGTCATTTTACCAGGGTAGTCAGTCTACTGAAAAACAGGACTCTGATCAAACTCTAGTCAAAATGTATTTAACTCACACCCACTTCATGAGCATGCCTCTCGGGAAGTACTGTCTATTTTTGTTAGATTAACTGCTAAGTTTCCCTATATATGAGAAATTTCTCAGGTGCAACCGCAAAATCAAATTCAACTTCCTAGGGCTTTCAGAAGAGTTCTATACTTAGAAGTGTGTGTGTGCATGTGTGCTAAGTATAATCTAGTGTACATGTTACCAGGTTACAAAGGAAACACTAGCACAGGGCAAGTACACTATGGTCCCGTGTTCTGTTCATTTGTGCTCAGCTAGGCTGTGTGTGTGGACTCAGGAGCTTGCTCATAACAGTAAGTGTTGCTCCTGGGCTGCATCCCCAGTGAGTATGTGGTTTTGATTCACAAGTTCTTGATGGGGGGAAAACAAACTAAACAAATTGAAGGACCAACTTAATGTTTTTCATATTGGGGAAGACATAATTTTCAGACAAAAAATGACTGTCTGCTTCTGGATGGAGCCTCATTTGATATCTGTTGTCTCTAGAAAGTTGTTCCTGGCAAACTCTTACAGGTTTTTCTCTAGTGTTCTTCATCTTGCTGCTAATTCCTTCCTAGGAGAGATGTGGCACTTAAGGAAAATGGATTGGTGCTATGAAGCTGGCGAGCCTTTATGTGAAGAAGTAAGAGCCTTTCTCTACATTTTTCAGATATTTTATCTTATTATTATATTGTGTGTGATGGGGGGACATGCCACATGTGCCCAGCAGGCATGTGACATCCAAAGGACAACTTCATGCAGTCAATTCTCTCATTCCGCCTTTATGTGGGTTCAAGTTCTCCTGGCTTGGTGACAAGCTCCCTTACCCACTGAGCCATCTTGCCAGTTCATCTTTTCTGCATTTTTCTCTTAAAAATAGTTAAGTTTATTTCATAGTTTCATATACAATTCCCTCTTCCCATTATAAGAAGCAATTCTAAAAGAAAAGCTTTTATTCTTTCTTTGCATACAAAAAAAAAAGACTATAAATGTGTCTATGTTCACGTTTTCCAACTGGTTTTCTGATAAATGGCAAGTGTGGGCTAGGTAGGAACATTTCTGACATGAGCAGTAAGGCCCTCTGGTGGGCAGGCAAGCTTGAGGAGTAAGTAGTTCATCAGCAAACAAGACAAGTTCAGAGAGCAAATGGCACGAGGATGCTGAAAAGCCTTTGAAGGCATTCAAACTCCAAATACTTTGATCTCAGAATTTCTCTGTAAGTATCTCAGTCACATGGCCCAGCAGCAGGAAAGATTCTGTCTAGGTGGTTGGAATCCAGGTCATCTGTTAGTTGGTCTTAAATTGCATCAGACCTCCTTATCCACACGCATTCTTAGCAGGTGGCCAAATGAAGCTCTGGCATCTAGATTAGATAGCTGTGGTCAGCACTATCCCCCTGCCTGCTCCCTGCTGTCTTCTGGTCAGCACAGTGTCTGTCGTTCCTCCCCCCCCCCCTCGTGTGCCTTCCTGCTATCTATCTAGGAATCAGCAGTGGTTTACATTTTAAACAGGCTCAACGGGGCTTCTACTGGGACACTCTTTACTAATCAGTAATGTCCACTGAGCACCCTCTGGAGTCTGGTGGGGTTGGGCTACAGAGTAAGAAGCAGGTCTCAGAAAATCCTGAGCTGTTAAAATTAGGTAGCCTCTTCACTGTCTGTGTGTCCAAGTTCCACCCTGCCATTGGAGTGTGTGAATATCACTTGGGCAGACAAAATGGGACTGTGCTAGGCTGCATTGAGGTGGGGGAGGGGGTGGCAGAAGGCAGCCTAAGATGGGGGCCCAAGTGAGAAATGGTGCAGGCTGAGGTGGAGAAGGCAGGGGTTCCCAAACTCCTGGTGTCCAGTCACTGCTGTGAACCATGTGGAGTTGGGAATGAGGGGCCACCCAGGCTGGGTGAGAGTGGGGGAAACTCCAGCTTAGCTCAGGGGTGAGTGTCCATTTCTGAAGGGCAGAGGAGTCTTCTTCGGGAAACTTGAGCAGCACAGCTCTGTATGACAAAGGCTTCCCCTGCAGTGGTTCTTGATGAGAGAGACAGTCTTTCTTTGTTCAACCTGTTTATTCATTGTTCATCTTGGAAAATTGGTTCATACGACTTACTCAGCGTGGGCCAGAGATTAAATACTTTTTACATGAAGGAGTGTCCAGGAGGGGAAGCGTATTGGCTAAGCCCTTGGGCTGGCCCATCTAGATACCTCATTAGCATGGAGAACTCTGTGTTCTGTGCTAAGTGACTAGTGGTCACAATCCTTATGTGGGGTATCACGGTCACGTGTTCCAGGACAGGAATCGGGTTTGGGAGTGGATGAAATGCATACTGTTCTCAGATACAAGAAATACTGGGGTTTCTGAATTTGCTCAACTGTCCCAATTTTTGTCTGGTGACATAGTTCCACTTGCCCCACAACTGTCTGTTTTTCCAGAGACGCTATTACTACAAACCCAGGCTGGCCTCAGACTTCCTCCCTCCTGTCTCTTCCTTTCAAGTGCTGGGATTACAGGCATCCACCACCATGCCTGGGTATTCTCTTCATAATCAGTCCCAGATCAGTATTAGATGTTCATCTCAAAGCACATTCATTGTTTTCAAAGCTGAAGTCCCTTTCAAACTTGGCAGTCTCTTTCCCATCCTAGTCTTCTATGTCTTTCTGGGATTTAGTCCTGGCCTTCAAAGGCCCACTGGCCTTTCTACTCTCTCCTTGCCCCTTTCCACAGCCAGACTACCACCGCTTAACCTTAAGAGTTGTTTCTTCCTAACTAAATTACATCAATAGCTTCCCTGGCCCAGCAGGTGCTTCCCACATAGCCTCTCATGAGTAACCCAAGCCATCCTCAGTGACCGTTTCTGTCCCACACCCAGGCCAGTGCCCATCCCTCTGCTCTGCTTTGCTTCCAGCTGCTTGCCACCAGGTGCTATGCCCTCTGACCTTCTTGCCTCTCAGCTCTTGACTGTTATCAGCCCTGGCTTTGCCTTTGTTCTTTTTTCCAACACAATTCCTTATTTCCTCTAGTTTTCCAAATCCAGCCTTTTTTCCAAGAATCACTGACATCTCACATTCCATAAATCATTGACTCTTTACTTAGATCCTTTGTGGCTCTTCTGCTCTGTACCCATAGCTTAATACATAATGGTATTCTGATTCATAGTCTTAGCTTTATCTTCTTTGTCTTCAGTGTCTGCTTGGTTGTTTGTCTCTTGAGAAGATAGTAGAAGTATAAGACTTTAAAAGATCCAATGGGCTAGCTGGGCAGTGGTGGCTCACGCCTTTAATCCCAGCAGAGGCAGGTGGATTTCTGAGCTTGAGGCCAGCCTGGTCTACAGAGTGAGTTCCAGGACAGCCAGGGCTACACAGAGAAACCCTGTCTCGAAAAACCAACAACAACAACAAAAAGATCCAATGGTCTCTTTGTTCCTTTCAGAAGTAACAAAAAGAATTTCTGTTTTCCAGGATGCAACACTGAAAGAGCTTATGATACGTTCTGGGGATACTTTGCTTGTAACTGAAGGAAAACTGCCTCCTCCGGTAAGATACTGTTTCTAAATGCCATTTTGTAAGTAAGTTAGTTACTGTTTTCTGATCACTATAATGATGGGGAATGAGAAAATATAGTCATTAAAAAAAAAAAAAAAAAATAGAGAGACCTTGGGTGCAAACTCCTCAGCCAGTCCCACAACACCCAGAGGAAGCTCCACTCCCAGGCGCTCTAACACTCCCAGGATCATAGGATCAGAGGTGAGGAGGATACAACATCTGTCCCAACACCAGGAGTAACTGGGACCAGTGGCAAGGGTTCCTTCCAGTCTGGGCCGTTGCCCTGAGCAGACCTTGGGCTCGAACTCAGCCGGTCCCACAACACACAGAGGAAGCACCACTCCCAGGTGCTCTAACGTGCTCAGGACCCCAGGAGCTTGGTCACACCAAGATCTCAGGGTCACAGAGGCAACTTGACTCCCAGGAGCTCTGTCACACCCAGGATCACGGGATCCCAGAGACAGCTGGTCTCTGAGGAATTCTGACACAACCAGGATCACAGGAAGGACAGGCTCCAGTCAGATAAAGGGAGAGCAGGTAGCACTAGAGATAACCAGATGGCAGGAGGCAAGCGCAAGAACATAAGCAACAGAAACCAGGGTTACCTGACATCATCAGAACCCAATTCTCCCACCATAGCAAGACTTGGATACAACATCACATTGGAAAAGCAAGATTCGGATCTAAAATCACTTCTCATGATGATGATAGAGGACTTTTAAAAGGACATAAATAACTCCCTTAAAGAAATACAGGAGAACACTGGTAAACAGGTAGAAGCCCTTAAAGAAGAAACACAAAAATCCCTTAAAGAACCGGGCAGTGGTGGCGCACGCCTTTAATCCCAGCACTTGGGAGGCAGAGGCAGGCGGATTTCTGAGTTCAAGGCCAGCCTGATCTACAGAGTGAGTTCCAGGACACCCAGGGCTACACAGAGAAACCCTGTCTCAAAAAACCAAAAAAATAAAAAATAAAAAAAATCCCTTAAAGATTTGCAGGAAAACACAACCAAACTGGTGAAGGAATTGAACAAAACCATCCAGGATCTAAAAATGGAAACAGAAACAATAAAGAAATCACAAAGGGAGACAACCCTGGAGATTGAAAACCTAGGAAAGAGATCAGGAGTCAGAGATGCATCAACAACAGAATACAAGAGATAAA
>CM052709.1:76826025-76888520 GCA_028551405.1 Uromys caudimaculatus | reverse complement strand
GGTGCAGAAGATACCATAGAAAACATTGCCACAACAGTCAAAGAAAATGCAAAATGCTCCTAACACAAAACATCCAGGAAATCCAGGACACAAGGAGAAGACCAAACCTAAGGATAATAGTTATAGAAGAGAGTGAAGATTCCCAACTTAAAGAACCAGCAAATATCTTCAACAAATTATAGAAGAAAACTTCCCTAACCTAAAGAAAGAGATGAACATAAATATACAAGAAGCCTACAGAACTCCAAATAGATTGGACCAGAAAAGAAATTCCTCCTGTCAAAACACCAAATGCACAAAACAAGAAAAGAATATTAAAAGCAGTAAGGGAAAAATGTCAAGTAACATAAATGCAGACCTATCAGAATTACACCAGACTTCTCACCAGACTATGAAAGCCAGAAGATCCTGGGCAGATGTCATACAGACCCTAAAAGAACACAAATGCCAGCCCAGGCTACTATACTGTCTTAGTCAGGGTTTCTATTCCTGCACAAACATCATGACCGAGATACAAGTTGGGGAGGAAAGGGTTTATTGAACTTACTTCCATGCTGCTGTTCATCACAAAAGGAAGTCAGGACTAGAACTCAAGCAAGTCAAGGAGCAGGAGCTGATGCAGAGGCCATGGAGGAATGCTGCTTACTGGCTTGCTTGCTTCTCCTGGCTTGCTCAGCCTGCTTTCTTAGAGAACCCAAGACTACCAGCCCATACTGGTACCATCCACAAGGGGCCCTCCCCCCTTGATCACTAATTGAGAAAATGCCTTACTGCTGGATCTCATGGAGGCATTTTCTCAACAGAAGCTCTTTTCTCTGTGATAACTCCAGCTTGTGTCAAGTTGACACACAAAACTAGCCAGTACATATACCCAGCAAAACTCTCAATTACTATAGCCAGAGAAAACAAGATATCCCATGACAAAACCAAATTTACACAATATCTTTCCATAAATCCATCCCTACAAAGAATAACAGATGTAAAACACCAACACAAGGAGGGAAACTACACCCTAGAAAAAGCAAGAAAGTAATCTTCTTTCAACAAACCCAAAAGAAGGTAGCCACACAAACATATAAAAATAACATTAAAAATAACAGGAAGCAACAATCACTTTTCCTTAATATCTCTTAACACCAATGGACTCAATTCCCCAATAAAAAGACATAGACTAACAGACTGGATATGTAAACAGGACTCAGCATTTTGCTGCATACAGGAAACGCACCTCTGACAAAGACAGACACTACCTCGGAGTAAAAGGTTGGAAAACAGTTTTCCAAGCAAATGGTCCCAAGAAACAAGCTGGAGTAGCCATTCTAATATTGGATAAAATCAACTTTCAAATCAAGAAAGATGAGGGACACTTCATCCTGGTCAAATAGAAATATTTAAGGGGTAACTTCAGCAAGTGCTATAGGTATCTGATGAATCTCAGTGTAATGGTCTTGGGAAACGCAAAGAAATGCTCTTTGCTCAGAGTGAAACTAGCATCTTCAAGGGAGAACATTAGAGGTATTTGAATTTTATGTTCACATTAGGGAGGTGAGTTTTGTATATTTTAGAAGACTAATATTTATTTTCTCTGAATTTAGTCAGGAGTTGTCAACTTATTTCTAGTTGAGTGTGACAGTAGTAAGGTTTTCAAAACCTACTGAAAACAAGTAATATTAAACGTGTGATTTATGAGATTAGGTTTTGTGCTATTTTGGCTGAAGTCAACTTTCCTTTGTCATTCCAAAGGAGAAAAAAATGAATGGCCTATAAAACTGTAAGAGTTGATCTGTCAGAAATAATTTCCAATTGCATAATGTTTTTACAAAGTGACTTAATTTATTTTAATCATATTTATAATGTGAAAGTATAAGATAATATTAGCTTCTAAAGCTTTAGCCAAAAAAATAGCATTTTAATTATTATAGAAATGTCTACAAATTTCATAATTTTTTAATTCTGTATTTAATTTTGACACGTTTCTCATAATTTACCATTGTATATAATACTGTGGTAGATATCCCACAGTACATACATATTTTTGTCAACATAGATTCCTAGAAATAAGTTTACTAGATAAGATTTTATGCACAATTTATACTTTGGTACTTGTTGGTAAACTGTTCATTAGATGTACTGTACTGATTTGTACTCTTATATGGAGCATTTCTCTAAAATTCTCTAACAATTAAATTTTATTACTAAAAAAATTTTTAAAAAAACAGACAGCTTTGCCAAAATCTTATCAGTCAGGCAGATTTTCTTCCTGTTTTCTAAATAAAGTTAAAATAGCTATATGTAAAATAAAATTAAAATCATTATATATTAATATATGTGATTAAGCTAAAATTATATTTAAAATCAATGATACAGATATGTTATTTCTTCCATTTTTATAGTTAACTTATTTTTGAGACAAGTTCTCACTATATACCCTTGACTGGCCTGGAACTTGCTGAATAGACCAGGCTAGCCTTGAACCCAAAGAGACCCACCAGCCTCTGCCTTCTGAGTACTGGGCTTAAAAAAGATGTGTCCACCACACCAGGCTTTATATTTAATATTTTAACCCCGTCAAAAGTCCAGAAATTACCATTACATCCAAACTAATAATTTACTGCTGTTTAATTTCTTATATTTTCAGTGTTATAAATTCACCTTGTTTTTAGTTTTTGCTTTTTTAAAAAGTTTATTTTATTTATTTTTTGTGTATGGGTATTTGTTTGTATGTATGGCTGGATACCATGTGTGTGCCTGGTGCCCACAGAGGCTAGAAAAGAGCGCCAGGTCCCCCAGAACTAGAGTTATAATTGTAAGCTGCTGTCACTGCTAACATTTTGTTTTATCTTTTTGCCTGAAAAAAAACTGGTGCTAATTCTGGTCCCCCGAGGAAGCACTGAGCCATTTTTCCAGCCTTTATTTTTTGTTCTTACAGTTAGTACTTAAATTCTCTAAGGTAGGATTATTAAATCAAAAGGTATGCATGTTTTTAAAAGACCTTTTTGATCTGTATTGCTAAAGTGTTTTCCTGACACATTCCAAATGACAGTCCTCCTGAAAAGTGAAAGTGCTCGCTTTACTGTGTCTGTGTGTGTCTGCGTGTGTGTGTGTGTGTGTGTGCGCGCGCGCGCACGCGCGCGCATGTGATGCACATGTGGGGAGTGTGTGTGGACACGTGGGGGACAGGTGTGTTCACATGCATATTGAAGCCAGCAGTTGACATCAGTTATTACCCTTTCCTCCTTATATACTGAGGTGTCCCCTCTCATTGAACTTGAGCTGGCCAGTTCAGCTAGTCTAGCCAGGCAGCTTGGCGGGGTGACTTGTCTTCCTGCATAGGGGCTAGGGCCCAAACTCAAGTCACACTTGCAGCAAGCACCTTAATCTTCAGCCTCTGCCCAGCCTGTTGGGAGGCTTTTTTTAAACAAGTGTTACACCTTACTGCTTTTCTTTATTCATTTTTAATGCAAAAAGGCAAAATGATAAAACAAAATGTTTCAAAATTCCAATATTCAGATAAATGACATTCACTTATTAGAAAATTCAGACAGCATAGAAAAGCAAAAGTCACATCCATGTCTTCCTTGTGCATCGTCCTAAGAAAATGCTCTGTAGCCAAGCATGGTCATCCAGTGATGTCGACACAGGAGGACAATGAGACCCTGTCTCAAAAGAAAAAATAAAGGAGGGGAAAGGGGGTTCCAAATGTGCATATGTGTAAGCCACGAGCTACTGAGGACATCGCCTTCATGCTCTCCCCTGGAGGGTCACAGCTCACCGGGGTTTATACTCATGCTCCCTGTCTGGGCTCATTTACCATATGGGGGCACATATGGGATCTGCTCCTTTATTCATAGTTTCATAGAGTCCTATTGAACTTTGCACAATGATCTTTAAAGTTAATGTTTGAATAGGTAATATAATATAAAATTCCAAATATCTAAAGTGTTGGGCTGGGATAAGTTGCACTGTCCCCTCTCCCCAGACTTCACCACTCCAGTCCTCCATATTGTATTCTCCAGAGGTTCACACTTTGGTGTCCGTACACTCAAGTATATGTCTTCTATGTATACAGGATACATGTTCATACATGAATATTTTTTCATTTGCATAGATGATTATATTCTATGTACCATATTTTGTGTATAGTCCAGCCTAACTTTGAATTCATGGCAGTTGTGCCTCAGCTTCCCAAGTCCTGGGACTACAGGCGTGAGCCATCATGCCTGACTTTCACCTAGATTTTTCATTCATATTTAATGTCTAAGCGTGTGCTGTATCAGTACATATGTAGTTATCTCATTCTCTAGTCACTACATGGTAGCCCACTGTGTGGAGGTACTTGTGATGTGTGTGCTGGAGACAGAGGTGAGACCTGTGCACGTGCTAATCTCTCACTCTACCGCTGAACTACGTCCCCGGACCTATAATTTATCTTGCCAGTCTCTTCTCAAAGAACCCTGTAGAAAATGTATATATGAGGGCTGGAGAGATGGCTCAGCCATCAGCATGTCTGGTTTTATAGAGGACCCAAGTTTGGTTCCCAGCACCAATAGCAGGAAGCTCACAACTGCCTGCAACTATTGAAGTAAAGACTCAGTCTTAAAATGTTCTGTTCTTCAGGGTCACTTGAAGATGCCCATCTGGTGGTACCAGCCTACCAGGCTGTCAGGACACTGTGCCTTTTCTCAAGGTAGCAGCTGGGGAGCTGCTCCCACCCAAGGTAAAAACAGTGCTCTTACAAGTCAGCCACAGTACTCACATCAAAAATGCACATCTCCCTCTTCCAGAGGGACAGAATTCAGTTCCCACCACACACATGGTGGCTCACAACCACCTGTAACTCCTGTGCCAGAGGATCTGACACCTTCCTTTTGCCTTCTCGAGCACTGCATACACATGGTACACAGACTGCTTTCAGGACACACACACAAAGTTGAAAATGAAAATCCAGTCATTCCTTTTTTTTTTTTTTTTTTTTTGGTTTTTTGAGACAGGGTTTCTCTGTGTAGCCCTGGCTGTCCTGGAACTCACTCTGTAGACCAGGCTGGCCTCGAACTCAGAAATCCGCCTGCCTCTGCCTCCCAAGTGCTGGGATTAAAGGCGTGCGCCACCACTGCCCAGCCAGGCATTCCTTTTTAACAGATGATTTCATACTAATATCCATTATTAAGCAGTGCTTTGTAAGCTCTTTGAAGTGCTATAATCTTAGCAATTGCCTACCCTGTTATGATAAACCACCATGATCAAAAGTAACTTGAGGAGGCAGGGTAAATAAGCCTCATACTTTACACAGTTTTCAATCATTGATGGAAGCGTCAAGATAGGAACTCTAGCAGGAACCTGGAGGGAGGAACTGAAGCAGAGAGCATTTAGGAAATCTGCTTACTGACTTGCTTCTTAGGCTCACATTCTGCTTAACTTCTTACAGAATCATCTGCCCCATGGTGTGCACATGGTATGTACAATCAGGAAAATGTCCCATCGGCCTGCCTACAGGCAGTCTGATGGAAGCATTTTTCTAAGCTGAATTTCCCTCTTCCCAGATGACCTTAGTTTATGTTAAGTTGACTAAAAAATAAACTAGCACAGAGTTCTTGAGTATTACTAGTACCTGGTACTTTTGCAAAGACCTTTTATGTGGCAGCTCTTAAGAGCCTTAGGGCAACAGCCCCACTTACTGTCCTGAGCCACATAATTGTGGCTCACCATTCCCACGTCCACAAGGGCAGGGTCTAGACACACACTGCAGTTTTGGGCCTTTCTGAGTATACCAAAGACCCCAGGAGCTGCCTCCCAGGTGTCATCAGCTGAATTGTTGAAATACAGGCAGTGTAAACTTGCTGCTGCACTTAGAATGCGGCTCAGGCATGACAGTGGACACTACACCCCACCAGAGGAGGAAGTGCTTTCACATTCACTTACTATAGTGAGTGTGCTGCTTTGCTGGGAGTGTGGATAAAGGGGACACGTGTGTTTTAGCAGGTCTACCTCTTTAGTAAGGATATAGTGTGATTGCTATATCTCATAACCACAATTTGTTCATATGTCTTAAACCTCCATAATAAAATTAATATAAATCAGTCAAATTCTTCTCTCCTAAGTGTCATCTGTGGCATCTGCAGAGAATAATTCTGATTAGATTATATTAATTCATTGTCAGTAGTTATATCTAGGTGATAGAAATCATGGTTGTGGGCTGGAGAGATGGCTCAGCAGTTAAGAGCACTGACTGCTCTTCCAGAGGTCCTGAGTTCAATTCCCAGCAACTACATGGTGGCTCACAACCATCTGTAATGGGATCTTGTGCCCTCTTCTGGGGTGTCTGAGGATAGTGACAATGTACTCACATACTATAATTGTAACATCTCTTTTTTTTAGTAAAGGGGAAGGTTCACCTTGGGTAGTGCTTCAGTGTCCCAGTGGAACTGTGTCGGTCTTAGATTTGGGAGGGACATGGACCCACTGGTAAGCCGGAAGTGGTAGAATGCACTTGTGCTCCCCATTCCCAGTAGGCTGAAGCAAGAAGATTAAGATCAAGGCCAGCCAAGGTCTACACAGTAAGACCCTCTCTGTAAAAGCAAAAATTTAACAAAAAGCCACTCAGGAAAAGAACTTCATTTAATTATGTCAAGTCAACCTATAATTTCTTAGTATGTGTTCTCAAGGTGTTCCATAGTAATCAAAGAAATATAAATAACAAAAATGAGTATGGATAGCCTGAGCCTTAAATTTGTTAGTAGTGTTTTCCATGAGAGAACATTTGACATGTCCCCCACCGTCGTTTTGTTCTGTTTGTTTGTAATTATTGTGTATGCCTATATGCATGGGGCATGTGTGGGAGCTGGAAGACAGCTTTGTGGAATTACCTCTCTCTTTCTGCCTTTACATGGATTTGGAAACTTGAACTCTGGTTACCAGTCTTTCACAGAAAAGCACCTTTATCTGCTGTGCCACATCACTGGCCACCAAGTTTACCCTTTTTTGAGACAGGTTCTTGCTTTATAGCCCTGACTGGCCCAGACTGTATGTCAGAATTACCCCAACATCAGTGATCTCCTATGCCTGCTTCCAAGTACTGGATTACAGGCATATGCCACAGCTAGGTGGTATCTTTTGGTTTGGGTTTTATTTTTAAACATACATAGATCCTCTTAAGATTTTTATTCCATGGATATTACTGAGCCTTTTCCATATAGAGTCTGTCATAACAGACATTGGTAAATAAACACCATGATAGTCTGTCTCCTCTTACAAAGCTTACTCTTAAATATGCACATACACAGGGAAATACGCAGAAAAATGAAAAGTTCAGGTAAGTGTTCTGAGGAAGAAAAGAACATAGAGTATCTGTCGAGAGTCTTCTGTGAGGCAGGGAGGAGTCGGGCAGAGCAGCCATCCGGGAGAGAGCATAAGTGTGAGCAGTCACACAGGGAGAGAGCATAAGTGAGCAGTCACTCAGGGAGAGAGCATAATCCCTGGCTGCTGAGTGACAAACAGTGAAGTCACGAGTGCATGCACAGGACTCAGGCTTGGACAGTGATTAAGTGAGCCTGGTACAGTCTGAGGACATGGCAGAGTACTTTAGAAACATGAGGTAAAGTTAGATACCTAAACATGCATCTCTGTCTTTTTGAAGGTGTTTCTGGCCCGGAGCCTGCAGAAGTCTCTCTCCTCTACTTGGGAGACATGGAGATCTCAGAAGAGGCCACATTGGTAGAACTGAAGTCTCAGGTCAGGCCCCTTCCTGCAGCATACTTTGGTGTTATGGCTTCTTCCAGGGAGATATTAATTAATCTATTCTTCTATTTCCTCTTCCCCCAATTACAGTCTGTCCTGATATGGCATGTGTTATATGCCATGGTCAGGGGTAAGTACCAACAGGCAGCCCACATTCAACACAGACACTTCTGGTATCTGTTGGTGCTGCTGCCCTGTGGTTTCCACTCACACAGTTCCCACAGGCATGCTGTGCTTGTGTTTGGATTGGTCCTCAGAAGCTTGTGGCTGATGTTCCTTTTGACTTCTTAAGGAAACATGACTTCTTGAATCGTTTATAAAGCATTGCCTTTAGCTCTTCATTTACACTGTTTGTACATTGTGATCCACCTGTTAAATGTCATCAGTTCCAAGCTGTGTTGTATGGGTTTTCCTTAGTCGTCAGCGAGCTCTCTGTATCAGGATCCTAACCTGGGCATTTTGTCGTCTTGTGTGTCCCATCTCACCATACAAATGGAAGGCTAGGTGATGGATAGCACACAGTGATGAGACAGTGTCTTGTCCTGTTAGACTGTGGTGGACATGGAAGTGATTAAAGGGACCTAGTAGGACCTGCAGTGGCATCTTTTGTGTTCCAGTGAATGAAATAACCCTACTTAAGAAAGACTTAAGTGCCATTTCCATGAAAACAAATGGGAAGACCTTTTTATTCCTTGTACTCAGTTGAAAGATAAAAGATGGCCGTTTTTAGGTGAAAGATTGAACAAAGGCTGCTTTCTATACTTCATCCTCAGTATAAAAGGTGCTTAAAGTTATCTGCCCTTATGGAATTAGTGCAAACAGTTTGGGCCTCCCTGTTGGAGCCAAAGTCTTAAGTATTTCAAACCAAAAGTTGTGTCACTGAAGAACAGATCATGTTTGACTACTTGTATCCATGTAGGTAAGAGCTGAAGATGAGCCCTTGCTTTGTTTGAGCAGGCTCTGCATGTATGAGTCACACACGTGTAGAACTGGTTAAGTGGCTGTGTAAAAACGTGATTAAGAAGTTTTTCAATTCTAATATAGTGGTACATGCCTTTAATCCCAACACTTGGGAGCAGAGGTAGGTGGATCTCTGTGAGTTCCAGGACAGCCAGGACTACATAGAGAGACCTTGTCTCAAAACAACAAACAACAGTAGTTTTTCAGCCATGAGTGCCAGGACAGTACTGTATATACAGTATCCAAGAGGTTGGCAGGAGGATTATCCAAACTGGGCTGCAAAGCAGGAGCCTGTCTCAAATTTTAAAAATAATAAAATAGGTTTTTTTTCACTTGGATTTAAAAATAGGTCCATTTTTCTGGTCTATTTTAGTAGAAACGAATATGAAAAGTACCAGGATACACACACACACACACACACACACACACACACACACACACACACACACATATTCTTCATTTAAGACAGATATTTCTGTAATATTTTGACTTTTTAAGACAGGATCTGATATATCCCAGGCTGATCTGGAATACAAATATGTAGCTAAGGATAACCTTGAACTCCTAATCCTCCTGCCTCTACCTCCCAAGTGTTGTGGTTGTGGGCATGTCCTACCACAACCAGCTTTCCTGTAGTTTCTAATAGATTGATTTATTGGCACTGACACTGAGGTGCTTGTCCCTCAGAGTCATGTAGTATTTCATTCAGATGCTTTCAAGTACTTTTAAAATCAGTGGCAATATGTCTCTCTCTTTTTCTAGGCCATGGCCTTGCCTTCCGTTTCAAAGCTTGCTGTCCAGTCCACAGCCCTGCTTAGAGTCTGGACAGTGGAGAACAAGCGCCCCAGCAGGCTCTTGCGCACTAACTGGCGGCAGCTCAAGTAAGTGTCTCTGGATTCCTGGCCACCCTCCTGCTGCCACTGTAAGGGATAGGGAGCAAGATGGGCCTAGGAGGGAAGCTGTCCCATGAGTCAGATTATCTCAGGAAACCCGTCCCTAGGACCTTGTTGGTTGAATAAGCTTCTTGTCCCAAGTTAACTCTGGGAGAACATCAGCCTCTCCTCGTAAGACCAGGCATAGCATTGTGCATTTTCTCTGTGTTCTAGAGACCACATGATCATAACTTTAAGGACTTCAGAGTGATGTGGGATTTAGAGTGAGCCCTCTGATATTCAGGACACACGTGACCAGCTGCTCCACCTCCAGAAATCTTAATGGGCATGTTTGGAGCATTTGATTTCCCTTGGCAAAAGCAGCCCTAACACATTCTTTCATGTCCATCTGATTATCAACCTAAAAGCAATCCAGACAACTGTGGCCAGAGGGCTGTTTGACTAGCATCTGCCCATCTTCAGAGCTGGGCCTTCCTGTGTAGTGAGGAGTGACCCAGTATCTGTGCAGTAGCCACTGCCGTGTTGTAGATGCTCTCTCTCCTGAAAGCCTGTGCTTGGCTGCATCATTCAGAAAGCACTCCTTTTCTCCAGGAAAATACTTGGAATTGGTGATGAAATGATGTGTTTATAAAAAGATAAAGAGATATAAGAATATGTTCTATGAGTGTGTGGTGAGGTGTTGGGGGGAGGGTGTGTCATAGAGTTTATTCAGGGCATGGGGGGGGGTTAAGAGGGTAGTAGAGACAGAGAAAGGCAGAGAGAGGGAGAGTAGAGAAGTAGAGGCCGGCCATGACCACGTGGAGAGAGAGGGGGAAGGGAATGGGGAGAGAAGGAGAGCAAGAGACAAAGAGAGCAAGAGAGGGAGGAGGGGGCAAGCAGTCCCTTTTATAGTGGGTCAGGCCTTCCTGTCTATTGCCAGGTAACTGTGGGGTGGAGTTTAGACAGAATGCTAACAGTTGGGGCATAGGGCTTGCAGAAGACCTAGTGACTTACTTAGTTGCTCCATTTTAATTCCCAGGGAGTACAGACTGGGCCGGAGAGCAGAGCTCTGCCTAGAGCTTCTTCCAAAAGAGGAGGACTTGGGGTAAGGAAGCCTGCTGCACATTTCCCATGGAGTGGTGGTGGTCCTGAAAATGTAGGAGTCTGATCAGAAGTGGGCTGTTTCCCCTGCTTCTGAACTGTCCCACAATTCTGGGTGTGACTGAAGCAGGAGAAGCACCATAAGTTTAAAGTCATCCTGGGCTATCCAGCAAGAACCTGCCTCAAACAAACAAACAAAACTAAATTGTTTTCTAGAGATCGGTATGGCTTTCCTATAACTCACTCTGGTATAACAGCAGCGACTGTTAGTTTTTCTGTCATACTCAAGGCATTACTGAGCCCTTAACAACCTGAGGCATTAGCGATACAGCCCTCCCCAGGGCATGTGATTTATAGTGCCACCCATCTTTCTGCCCCTGTACTGCCTTCTTCCCAGTGTCTGCTGATGAGACATGTCTTCCACGGTGTGCGGAGATGGATTTCCAAATGTCTGTCTGGGACATAAGTGCCTACAAAAGCCAACACTATGCTCATTTCTTCATTTCTGCATCCCAAGACCTGCAATAGCATCTGTGATGTAGTAATTATTTATAGACTAATGAAGCACCCCCAAATCATCTATAATCAAACTGTCATGTGTGTTTTGCGCATTGGAAAATGTGTATACAAACTTTATGGCTATCAGTGAGTACTTGCCTTCCTTCTCCCCATTGTAGTGAGATTGCTTTCACTGTTAGCCTGCTCTGGAAAACATGCCCTTCCATCTAGGCCTGACCCTCAGTAAACCCCAGTGACTTTCTAAGAACACTCTGGATAATATGCAGAGCTTGTATGTTGTAAACAGTGGCTTTCACAGCAGAGTAGCTTTGTACCTCTTGCCATGCTGCTGCAGGAGCTCTACTGCAGACTTGGGGTGGGGTCCCCATCTCCATCTGAGCACCTTTCAGGAACTGGAGAAGGGCTGGGGAGCCTTGTCCATCACACTCTGCAGCATTCATCTTTTCTGTGCTTTTGTCCGGTGTCTGCTTTGCTCTTCTGTAGCCCCCGGGATGTACTGCTGAGGACACAGCTACGCATCCCTGGTGAGAGAGCTTACTCCCTGGCGACAGACCTGGTATGGGACACCACCAGAGGATGGACTGCTGGCTCCTTGAGGCAGAGAGTGGCTGACTTCTATTCTCTTCCTGTGGAGAAAATTGAAATTGCCAAATATTTTCCTGAAAAGTTTGAGTGGCTTCCAATATCTAGCTGGGTAAGTTGGGCTTTCTCAGACAAACCAGGGCTGACTGACCTGATGTTAGAACAAAGGTCTTTCACAGTGGCAGAGTCCAGTGAAAACTTCTACTTTATTGATATTTGATGTTCCAATAGAATCAGCAGGTTGCCAAAAGGAAAAAGAAGAAAAACCAAGATACTTTGCAAGGGGGACCATATTACTTGAAAGATGGAGACACTATTGGCATTAAGGTGGGTTAAAAGTGAATTTATCACTCTTCCGGGAACAGTGCTTAAAGGCACTCAGGATGGTCCAGCAGTTGACATACCGTCATAGACTTTCCTACAATACAGCCTCTAACAAAAGTAGGCTGTCTCGAAACCCTGGCCACAGGATTGTTTACCTTTACACCAAGAAGGTTGGGAAAGTATGCAGTGTACACCCAGGAAGAAGGCAAGGGGTTCATGCTGTGAGACCCAAAGTCCTTATGAGATTGTCTAAGACAAAGCAGCACGTTTCAGGCCAGTCTGGGCCTGAACAGTTGTTTTTATTCATGTGTGTGTGTGTAGCTGTGAACACCTGGCACGCAGAGGCCAGGGTGGCCTGCTCTCTCACCTTTCCACTTTGTCCTCTCACTGAAGCTGGAACTAGGCTGGTGGCCAGCAAGCCCTGGTGGTCCTCCTGTCTTCACCCCTCTTAGAACAACGGCTGCAAGCATGAGCAAACATGCCTGACTTCCCACATAGTTTCTGGAGTTTTGAGTTCGGGTTCTCATGCTTCAGCCCCAAGTACTCTTTCCTGCTGAGCCATCCTCCCACCCATAGGAAGAATAGAATAGTCTCTACAGAGTTGTCTTCTGATCTCCACATGTATGCTGTAGCATGCATATGTTATGCATATGCCCCCACATATACAAATAAATACAAATACTGACTGAAAAAAATTTAGAATTTTTCAAAAATCAGTTAAGTCTGAGTATCTTTCTTTTTAGTTTGGGTAGTTTACCATCTGCCTGTTCTAAATGTAGGCCAGACTGAAAACCTTGGCCTTTATTGTTTTGAAATGTAGAATCTCCTGTTTGATGACAATGATGATTTCAGCACAATCAGAGATGACATTGGAAAGGAAAACCAGAAGCAGCTAGCTCTGGAAAAAAAGAAAAGGTAAGTCTAAGGTTTGGCTATGTTCCACTCAAGGCCGCCAGGGATGAAGACCTGGTGTACTCACTACCTTTTCAGACACCTCATCTGATCTTCTACAGGTCCCTAGTTGTCACCCAGCAGTGTTCCAGGTCTGCCCTGTCATCTTCATCCCTATGCAGAGCTAGAACATTGTGAATTGGAACTGCTATCACCATGTTCTGTGTTCGGCTGGCATCTTTCATTGCATGCTATTGGAATAGTGCATCCTCACCCGCCTGCACTGCTGCCCACTTTCTCCCATCTTGTTATAGGCTTTCAGGCTCAAAAGCCACCAAAGGCTTTTCATTGTGAGTTCGCCTTCATAAGGGACCAGCATCACTGTCACCTGCATACTGTTTCAGAGAGCATGCTTGCCCTTCATCACTGATAGCCTATCACAAATGGGAGCATGGCACTCTGCCGCCATATGTGAGTGAACCTCATGGTGACTGCTAACTCAGATCCTGGGTTATCTGTAGAGCATGTCTCTAAGCACGATGGCTCGGTCAAAAGCTACGGCTACTTGTGTAAATATGCCTTCTGTAGAAAAGCCAACAAGCCAGTAAATACAGAGGTAAAAAGAGAGAAGGGAAGTGCATCAGCTTGTCAGCATACAGAAAATGTTCAGTTACATACACAATCGTGGGTAAGGCTAATTTAGTTTTTTGTTTAAGATTTATCTTTATGTGCGTGAGTATTTTGCCTGCATGCCTGGTACATGTGGAGACCAGAAGAGGGCACGGATCCCCTGGGACAGGGTTATAAATAGTTACAAACCACCATGTGTGTGCTGGGGCCTGAAGTTAGGTCAACCAAATGTCAATTCAAACTGCTACACATCCATTAATGTTGCTGAATGATGCCACACTAGGGAGAAGATAGTGCCTAGGTCTGTGGCTTTGCTAGCAGGTGTAGAGCTGGAACACCACTTTGGAGGTGCTTCCTACTACTGGGGAACACACACCTGTCACACAGCAGCACCCTAACAAACTCACTTTTAGCACAGACATAGGAGAAAATGCAGTGGCCTGAGGTAGGCCTTAGCGTGAGTCTCATAGAAGCCATCTGCAGAAGGTACTGTACATGTAAATGCCAGACCCAGGAGCCACAGTACCGTGATTATGTGTTTGGAAGTCACACTGAAGGCTAGTTTGCTAAGTGGTTAGAGTGGTGGTTCTCTGGGGACAGGGACTGAGGGGGCAAACGGGAGCAGCCTGAACATAGGAATGTGGGTATGATTTGGGTACACTACGGATGTTTTCAACTTAAAATGTGAGGGAGGAAAAGGTCACTGCTGTGAAATGATTGTGCACAGCTGCCTTTAACAATGTGTAGCCAGGATGTGGGGAACCCCATTCTCACATGAGAGTAAACTCGGGCCTCAGATGGGCAGTTGAAAACATCTGTCCAATTTGCAAACCCTATTCTACCTTGAGCCCTAGTATCTAGAATTCATTTGGGAGCCATTTTAAGCATCTTCAACACAGGGGCTGGAGAGATGGCCCTTGCTGCTTTTGCAGAGGACCTAACTTCAGGTCCCAGCACACACATGGTGGTTTGTAACTATTTATAACCCTGTCCCAGGGGATCCGTGCCCTCTTCTGATCTCCACATGTACCAGGCATGCAGGCAAAATACTCACGCACATAAAGATAAATCTTAAACAAAAAACTAAATTAGCCTCACCCACGATTGTGTATCAATGATTCCCTCTGTCTCCCACAGCCGAGAAGTCCAACGTGCACAGAGCAGCGATGTGTTCTCCAATGCAGGGATACCCACTAGGCCCCGGGGACCAGAAGCTTCTCTGTCCATCCATGTTGCGAGCTTCAGATAGCCCCTGCAGCAGTATGTCCTGTGCTCCAGATAGAACTGTCCTGTCAGTTCTATGACAGACACCTTGCGGGTTTATGATGAACAAGCTGGTTGCCTCCACAGCCAGTGATCTCAAGTCTTCAGCTTTGTGACAGGCGAAGGGATGGCACTTTTCAGGCCAAGCAAGTGCACCTGATCACTAGCTCTGTTACACAGCAGCTGCAGAACCGGCCCAGACCCAGATACTGTGCCAACCACAATAGACCTCCCACGCCTGGCCTCAGTGGCCTCTTTCCAGAAAATGTACTTCTGGACAATGGCAATTTGCTCAAAAAGGACAAATCTGATAGGTAAGACACAAGGTCAGACACTTACCCACACTTGAGGTGGCCAGTTAGCCATCTAGTTCTGGCACCTCACTGAAGCTGCAAGGAAAGGATGTGTATCCTGACTTCATTCCCAGTTCCAGCCCTCACTATGCCATGTGCCTCCTCTTGGGCCAAAATCAAAGCAGGACTCCAAGCCAGCTGTGCAGGAAGAGCTCTGTATGGCACTCCCCTGCCCTGTTGTCTACCACCTATACACTCTGGCAAGAGGCAGGGCCATCAGAGAAGCCTACCACAACAAATCCAGGCTCCCAGTTGTCCTCCTCAGTCAGCACAGTAACTGATTGAAAAGATTTGGTGTTTATGCACTGTAATACACTATCAAAACAGCATGTGTTACTGAACTAGCAGGTTTAGGACCCTGGGCTGACTTAGCCTATGACAGTATTCCTAAGAGGAATATCAGGGTATCGGTTTCTTATCAGGTCTTACATGTCTTCATGTAACAGAACTGAGGTGGTGTAAGAAAAAAGTTACTCTTGGCCTGGGCTTCAGCTGGCCCCTGCTAGCTTTTCACATTCTGGCGTAGCTAAGCTGGCTTCTCTGTGGAGCTGACACTCAGCAGGTCATCCTGCTCTTCCTTTGTCTTCCCAACACCATTTGCCAGAGTGGTGTCATACTAAGTGACTGCTTCTATTGAAGCACTTGTGTATAAGATGGTGGACTTGTACTAGTTACCTCTTCTGGCCATGTCCTTGTAGCTACACACCAAGGAGTTCTGGGAGACCCAAACAGTAAACATTACTTGACCACAACTGAGTTCCCTGTGTACTGACTACTGTTTCTTACTCTGTAACTGGCATAGTTCCTTCAGCCTCTGGCAATACAGTACTGATGTACTAGCTCAGACACTTTGCTTTCAGGAAGCCAGAGGCTCCCTGACCCTCTTAGTACCTGGAACAGCCAGAAGACGTGCCTCAGGTGCTGGCTGCCTCCCAAGTCTGTTGACAGGCCTTTCTATTTGGTTGGTTTCTTGTTTGTTTGTTTTTAATTGGGGGATAGAATAGACAAAACGGAAAAAACACTAAGATTTTATTAAAGAAAAAACTAAACCATTTTTAAAGTTGCAGTCCTCAACTCTGTCATACACTGACCGACTTGTGTTCTCCTGCTTGAGGAACTTATATGGCTTTTTCTCCAAGCATACTTTAGACACTCAACAAACATGACTTATATTAGAAACACTGATTTGGAAATAAGTATATTTTCGCTTAAAATAAATGTAGACTCCTGGGAAAGTGTACTGGAAGAACTGGCTGTTGAGTAGTTCTGTTTTCTATTCTGGGGAATAGGATCTGGCCAGGGCTATGGTGGTAGGTACTATGAATCTCCTGACAATCCAAAACTGGTTTCATAGCTGCTAGCTTCCCTCTAGGTAAGATTTAATTACGAGGGACTCAACAATACCAGAACCGCCACACTGCCTGCAGGAGCACAGCAGTTCAGCAAGCCAAACATCAATGTGTAAAAGGTGATTGACGGCACTTTGACAAGAAGTACGAATGGCAGCTGCTGTCCAGACATTTCTGTTGTTGCTAGTGACTAACCCAGAGCTGCGCTGGCTGAACTGCACATCCAGTAGACCCCTGGAGTACAACGGCTCTGTTTTGCTTTACAGCCACCAAGTCAGCCTATCTTCAGAGCAGTTAGCAACTGTCAGCACAGGAATGAGGACAGGAATGCTGACTGGAAGATCAAAAACAGGCTTGTTTTATTATACACAGAAGAACTTATTTACAACTCTCTGATGCAGACTATGTACATAACAATACAAGAGGCATCTGCTCCAGATAGTCACTATAAATTAAGATTATAAATATGAGGGGTTAGGTTAGCCCCACCTGCAGGCACAAAAACCTTTACTCCAATTCCTTGGGATCCTTCATTCTCTCTTCAGAACTCTATAAAGAACTACTGTAGGGTTGGGAGTTGGGGGTTTGGGGCAGGGTGGTGATGGCCAGAACACATCTGTGGAGAGAGAGCCCATGGCCACCTGGCAGGTCCCTCCAGCACTGACTGGACCTCTCACTCTTTGTTAACAGTGATTTCTAACACCCTCACCCAAACGTGAAGCTTTCTCAAGAAGGCCACTGCCCTCAGATGCTTCTCCTCAGGACCCTAGTCACCTAGGGTCAGCTGGTCTAGCTGGCACAGGCTCTATGAATTCTCTGAGGTTATCCCTGCTTCCACATTCTGGTCTACGTTCACTGCTCAGTAGGAAACAGAAAAAGTGACAACTATGTCCATTCAGGGTTGCTTTCATGGAGGCAGCAACGTCCACACACACGGCAGAGATTCTCGCAGCCCACATCTGATATACAATGGATGGAACTCTAGGCCTGGGACAGAATGCAGCAGGAACACTGTAGGCCCTCTCCTCTCCATATTCCACTCTGCTGACCAGGGCTCTCAGATCTGTCACCAGTAAAGGGAAGATGAACAAGGAGTCTAGTCTGCAGAACAAACAGCAGGTCTACCTTGCCTCCCAGCTGGAGCTGCTGCAGACCCTACCCAGAGTCCAAGTTCAGTGCTTCCTTCCCATGTCAGAGAGGGAAGCACTGGCAGAGTTCACAGAACTGTCATCTCTGGTAAGGACCAGAGGCCAGCAGCCCTCCTGCCGGGGCTGAGCTACAGCCCTTTCCAGCTGTTATACAAGTTCCTATGGAGGACTGCTGTCTCTTAAAGTGGAGAAAAGGGTAAAGTCAGTGGCAGTAAAGGCCAGGGGCATCCCCACCTGGGAATTGCCCACAGGATGTAGTCTGGACTTGGGGAGCTTCTGCCCCCAACAATGCCACCTGCTGTCTCAGAGCCCGCTCTGCCCAGCAGACAGCGGCAGGGCAGCAGCAATGGTCAGAGGTCTCACAGACACCTCCTGGGACAACAAACCTCACAGCAGATGAGAGGCCAGCCCAGATGGCCCCAGACTGCCCCTACTGTTCTCCCACGGCATACGTCATTTTCAGCACCCAGGAAGCCTGGTCTCCACAGGAGTACTGAGTTAGTGTAAACTCACACCCGTATCTGCCCCAGACTGGACTGCAGACACCTGTAGCATCCTGAGGAGATACATGGGCTGTCTACATGCTCACAGCCCAGACGACAAGAGGGCGGAGAACCAAGTGTCCTGAGGCCTGGCCTAAGCAGGAGGACTTTCCTTCTTCCTTACAGATTATAACAAGCCTGGAAACACATCCATGCCACTTTCAAACAAGGAAAGTAAATAAGCTTCTTCTTTTTTTTTTTTTTTTAAACAATGAAACCTTGTGAACAAAGGGGGCAACAGCAGTGGCCAGCCTTTGCAGGGCTGCTGTGAAGAACCACACAGTGAGTATGAGGGCCACTGAGGCCAGACCCAACTCTGCTTCTGAGATCCAATAGAGGCAGAAGATGGTACTACCCAGTGTGACCAATGAAGGACACAGAAAAGGAGTGCACAGCACAGTCCGAGCATGTGCCTCAGGTAAGAAGGTTCTGCAGGGGTGCCAGGTGCTGGGCGGTCAGGCTTCATTCACCACATTCCCTGTGGCCCACAAGGCAGGTTATCGAAAGTCACAGGTGGACCTGACACAGTCTTCCCCAAATGACTGCAGTTAGGAAAAGTATTCTCAAAGGTAGCTGTGTTGGTATGTTCAAGACTCCAAAGCTGTTACCAATGGGCATCGAGCTTCCTGTCACTAACAAAAGGAATAGCACCATGAGAAAGGCCAGGGACTGAGTGCTGGCAGTGTCCTCCCTGGGCCTCAGTCTCGGGAGGAGCGGAGGATGCAGGCAGAGAATGCAGAGGCTAGGCCTCGGCGGCAGGGGAGCTCCGGCTCAGCTCCTTGATCCCACAAAGGATCCTCTTCATATGGCCCACTTTGGTCACACCAAGGTCCTGCCAACAGAGAAGGAAGACAGGCAACATGGATATTAGGAAGAGGGCTCAGGCCAGAGGTTCTACAAATGGGCTGCCACCAACAAGCTTTGGTCAGTCTCTTTTTCAAGTACAAATTAGGAAAATGACCAATGGATGAAACAGGAAGGAAATCAGCACAAATGTCAGTCATGCAGACACCCAACACACGGTTCCTGTGACCTACAAAGACTACTGTTGTGAAGGACAGCCAGCAGACAAAGAACAGAGGCCTGACAGCAAGTGGGTGGCGTTGGGAGAGCTACCAGTTAAGGAGGCCCTCGTGGCCTTTTTCTGCCTTTTGACACAAGAAGCAATGCCCAGAGACAGCTCTGCAAGGCGGAGGAGGCCAGGGCTTGGCTATGTGAGTCAAGTACAATGGGTGCAGACCTGACCACACATGCACAGGGATGGGAGGATGAACCACCTGACCCTTCTCCCTGTAAGGTGAAGTGGCAGCAGCTGCCCAGGAGCCAAGTGGTTGCCTGTGAGACCAGCCTTGAGAAAGCAGACTCTTCCATCTTCACTCACTGTGGAGCAGTGTGGCCCACCAACCACTAGAACCTAGAACTTGTCAGCTGAACCTGTGACCATGGGGCAGTATCCCCTAGTTTCTAAGGTTAGGACAGTTCCCTTTGTGGCTAAGAAAATCAAGTTTTCTCCCATCATGTCTGTACCTGGCCTTGCTTATTTGTATCAGGGGGAGTCATCATCAATAAAGGCGAAAACCTGTGTACTCTGGAGTACACAAAAAGGCTTAAGAAAAACTGATGACCAGTGATGCTAGGACACAGTCAGGGAAGAGGACATAGTTGAAAGGAGTGTGTCAAGTGCAGGTGTGGGTTCTGGGAAGACACCTGTGAAGTACCTTGAGGTCCCTCCGCTCCAGGTGCAGGAGCTCGGAGCCCCGGATGTCGTGCCGCGTGAAGATGTCCTTATACTCACAGAGACTGAGGTGCTCCAGCCAGGCAGCAACCTCCTCTGTCCCCCAGAGGTGAACTGTCAGAGATGGAAAAGCACGAGTGCAGTGAATGCCCAGAGCCCAGCACCAAGTAGGCAGCAGCCAACACCAAGACACCCAGCAGTGCTACCCAAGATGCCTCCAGCAACCAGCACCTAAGACATTCCAGCAGTGCCACCCAAGATGTCCCCAAAAGCCAGAACCATCACCCAGCCACAGGCACTATGCTCCAGCAGTGTAAAGGAGACAAGAGAGCCACCCTCCTGAGGGACATGCACTGCAGAAGTGCTGATTACTCTTGCCAGGTGGGCCACCAGCCTTTTGGATACCTCTGTGTCCCAGAGGAATTAAACAGCACCAAACACAGAGGGAACATCTTTGTGACTAAAGCTAGCATTTCCTCCAGCTTCCAGAGGAGCTCACAGCTGGAGCACTAAGGAGATGTGCAGAGACCTAGGCCATGCAGAGTCAGATCCACCATCATTCACATAAACCCAATTCTAGACAAACATGCAAAGACAAAAAATCAAACAGGAGCTGCCCTGAATGGTAGCAGATGCCACACCAATTCCAGCCCTGGCCCCTAAAGGAGCCAGACACAGTACTCAGGGCCAACCACTGAGATACATTTAAAGACCCAATTTACTGATCCAAAGGGGAAAAAATGTTCTTTAGCACCATTTCCCATTGATTCTTCACCCACAATCACTGGTGGCCTGGAGGGCCAAGCTTAAGAACCTTGATCAGTGAGTCAATTAAACAGGAATCAGCAGCCTGCCAGAGAACAGGCACAGAGGACTCCAGCACAGTCTTTGAGTCTACAGTTCTATGTCTCCAGGTTCGTCTCGTCATTCCTGTTGTCCTCCCCATCTTCAAGCCCCAAATTCAGGGTAGCCAGGTGGGCTCAGTTGCCCTTCACCCCACAGTCTCCATGGAAGTTGCATTCAAGCAAAGCATGATATCAGTCAGTACCCAGACAGAAAGAACAAGCAAGGTAAGGCCTTATAGCTATAACACAGACTAGCACAGCCAATGTGACTAGGGAGTACAGCACAAGACCAAGGGGAAGAGCCTCAATGCTGAGGAGAAAAGCAGAGACCAGGAGAACTGGGCCTTGACAGCCAGAGAGAGACACACAGGAGATGGGCAGATACCAGGGGCTCCTAGGTTACTGTGTACTTCTTTGTTCTTATTGTTTTTCTCCTTTTTAAACTTGGTCACAAGGCGGAATTTACCACTGCGGCTGCGTTTAGTAAGATCCAGCATCACATTCTGTTGGAGAGACTAAGAAACACAGAGTCAGAACTTCATTTCCTAGGTCTAATCTATACTTGGGGGTTAGCAGTAGGAAGAGATACTTTGTTAATTAAATATTTTATACCCTTATTTGTTCTTATACATTTGTATGGGTGCCCATCGAGGCTAGAAATGGGTGTTGGATCTAAGAAAAGTGGAGTTATACAAGTAGTCGTGAGTTACCCGAGTGATGGCAACCAAGCTCAGGTCCTCTGGAAGAGCAGTATGTGCTCTTAAACACTAAGCCATCTCGCTAGCCCTGACACCCTCATCCTTAACTTTTACATATTGCTGCCAAAGGTTCCAACGGACTAAGCTAGGCAGAGGTGTTGTTTCTTATCCTTTATCTCCTGCGACCATGTTAAAGAGGACACTGTCTCCTGTGTTATACAAGGCCTCACAAGATGACTTGTTCTCTTGGCCCTTTCTCTTCCATCTCTAAGACACCAGAAGCCCAGAGGCAGCCTAGGTTTATCCTTGCCAGATGCTTCCCTCTTCTGTCTCTTTCACTTGCTCTCCTGCTGTAGGTGAGGACCCATTCTTCACGGATCACTTTTCATTCCCAACCCTCAATTCCTTCCATTTCTAAATTTCTCCCTGCCTCGAAGGCCATTTTAGTAGAGAAGTTTCCAGAAGGCAGACCAGCTGCCTCAATTCTAAAGTCTCAAGGACTATATTGCACACGGGGACTAATGGCATAAGCCACTAAACAATGTAACTATGTACAGGACCCACATACCTCTTCCTCACCAGGCTCCATGGGCTGGCAAAGCCAGGGAGTGTCTGTTAGCTTCCTGAGCTGCCGGTCCATCTCAACTAGGGCAGCCCTGAGCCGTTCCTTTTGAGGGGGATCCAATTGCTGCTCCAGAGGAAGGGAGAGAGAAATGGAGCTATTAAGCACAGCAAGCCTGGACCAGCCAAGCAGGTAGGTAATGCTTAGACCGAGATCCTTGGTTGCTATAAAAACTTGGCAGAACTAAAGCTAAGGTAAGTCCTGAGCCCAGACTGTCCCTTCCTTGAGGAACAGGTGAGGATGGGTAGATCTCTGCTCTGGCTTAGGGAAGCCACATGCAACAACCCTAGTACCTAGCCAGCTGCAGTCCCCCTGGGTTGTGTCACCAAGTGGGTAGGCCATGTTCCTCCTGCACAAACATGGGAGGCAGCTAATGCAACATCTGGGCATCCAGGACAGCACCTCTTTGGAGTGGAGAGTGGGACACTACTAGTCTGGGGGTCTCCAGCAATGCCCTTCCATGTCATATGCAGGCTAGTGGCCAGCCATGTGAGCATGCTCCTAGAGCCCAGCAACACCCCCACTCCTGCCCAGTGAACTAAGGGTTAACTTAGCAGCCAGTTTCACATACTGAGTGGGGACAGATGATAGCGCAGCACACCCAATGTTAAGACTGGCACCTAGCCACACAGACTGTTAAAGGCATCTTTAACATCTGACAACACCCTGGCTGGCTGAGATGTTATCAAAGAATTTGGCCACAACTCAATGGCCACACTACATACTTTTGAGGCCCCTTTCTTCAGGCTCAGGACCTGAACTGAAAACTGCTACCCTACATGTCTAGCACCCTGGACATACACCACATACAGCCAGAACCCCCCTGTCGATTATCAGCTCACCAGGGCCATCTTCCCAGCCAGCAGCAGCTCTGTCTCACTGCGCAGTGCTCTGATGTTATTCACCATCTCCAGAACAAAGCTGCAGTTCAACCCCTGAAAGAACAAATGCACCCATATGAAAGGCCTTGAGCTGTAAAGGTAAGGGGGAGCCAGACCCACAAAGACAAGTACCTCTGCAGTTCTGGGCTTGCCGTATACTCGCTCCATGGCTTTGGAGCTGGCATTGACAGCATGTGCGAGTTCCTGTTCCATGTCTCTGTGGGACTGTGCTATTTCCCGGATGCTGAAGGAAAGAAGCACAGGTCAGGCTGCACAGAGTGCTTATGAACACACCCAGAGGACATATGCAAAGGGGGTAGTCTTCACACCAGTGGAGATAGTAGCTTTGCCATGACGACCTCTCAGTCACAGCCGCAGGTGTATCACATCCCAATAACAACAAATAGTGGACTTTTATGAGAATCTGATACCAAATCCTAGCTTTTCTAGGAAGAAAAATGTACAAAATGAAACCTCTCATAAAATGGAAAGAAGCAAACAGCTTTGCATGCAGGCTGGCAATCAAACTCGGGGACGCAGATGCTGCACCATGCTAAGACATTCTGGAACTTCAAGTTAGACCCACCTTTGACAGAGAAACCTGGTGTGCTGATGAGCTCTGAGCCACATCAGCCTGGGTAAGACCAAGAGCTAACCAGGGGCAGGGCCATGGTAGCGCACACCTTTAATCCCAGCACTTGGGAGGCAGAGGCAGGCAGATTTCTGAGTTCGAGGCCAGCCTGGTCTACAGAGTGAGTTCCAGGACAGCCAGGGCTACACAGAAAAACCCCGTCTCAAAAAAACCACAAAAAAAAAAAAAAAAAGAGCCAACCAGGGGTATGTCAGAGAAGCTAGGTAAGGTGGGATGGGACAGAGCATGCTGGGAGAAAAGCTAGGGAGCAACTGGCACATACTGTGTTAAGCATAGAGCTACTGGTGGCTTTCAGAAGGCTGACCTAGTAAGCATGCCTTCCCAGCAGCCAGGCTTCCTAGGCTACCAGGGACTACAAAGTGGCAGGGCCATGATCCCTACAACAAGGAGTTAAATAAACAAACATGGCTGATATCAGCTGCTTGTCTAGAGACAACAGAATGGAGGTAGAGGTGCCTAGTGATGCCCACAAGGACCAAAGAGAAATTGGCCTGCTAAGCAGCCTGAAGCCTCTGCTCACCAGAACAAGGCAAGTATGTCCAGGAAGAACACACAGAGAACCCACAGCCAGAGCCAAAGAAAAAGCCAAAGAGAAACAAGAAATGGACAGCCAAGGGCACTACTGAGAGCTGAGAGAGGCTAAGCTATTGAAAGGACCAGAACTTCTGGAAAGCCCAGGTGAGCAGGGAAGAGCCTATGGAAGGCAATGCCACAAGGGCAACAGCAGCTCTACAATCCACTTGTAAACCACAGCTAAAACAAGAAAAAGCCTGTGGATTTTCCTGTATAAAATACCAGAGCAGGGTGCACACTACTCTCCAGAGCAGTCTGTGGCCTTTCTCAGAAACCCAGCATGGGATTTAAAGCTTTAGTAGCTCAGAAAAATTCCTGTGCATCTTATGTCTTCACTGTGCAAACCTGAGTAATAAACAAGACTAAGGAAGCAAACTAAGCCAGGGAAATCAGGCTCAGCCCCCATAGTAAAGCAGAGTTAGCAAACAGGACCAGGCCCCAAAGCCTACAAGATCTCAAGGAACCCAGCAGAGCCTACCTGTGAATGAGGCCCCCTGCTGCCTGCACAAACTGATCCATCTGGGTAGCTTCCTCCTCAGACAGGATCTCGGGGTGAAGGGAAAAGGATGGTGGGCGGGGCAGCTCACACTTCTGTTTGTCTTCCCAAGACTTCAGGGTGTTTTCAAAGGCCTAAGACATTAGAACCCAGAGTCAGACTTCTTCCTGTGCCCTCCATCTGCCCACAGCATACAGGGGTTCAACAAGGTAAAAGCTATGTATGGAAAGGATGTTAGTTTAATTTTGTGTCTTTTGGAACATGTCTCACTATATAACCTTAGCTGGTCTCCTGTCTCTACATTACTGAGACTACAGTGCACACAACTATCTCAGCTAATCTCTGTATGCCCAAGAACAAAGATGAAACCCTTTTGCCTCTTTTATGAATGTACAGGTGAGCCCATGAGTAAGCCACTGGTAGCCCAGACCCCACCAGGCCTTGTTGGCAATTGCTCTTACCCTGTCTCTGGTCAGAGTCTGTGCCCTGTTCTTGTGGACAATCCGAATGTACCCAGGTGGCTGGATCCAGGCTTCCCCATCCACCTGCACAGGCACGCCCTCATCCCCCAGGATGGAGATCTTCACTGTGCGACACTGAACAGATGCCATACTGTTATTCCGGTGCCAGGAGAGTTAAAGCTCCCACAGGCCTTGCTGCTCTGAGTGTCTGCACTCCCACCCCTTACTCACAGCCATTTACTTGGCCCTCCTTTTCTAGCCTCTGCTGTTCCCCCCTCTGCCCCCACTGTTCCCTGCCCAGACATCTGGGATAGGTAGATCCAGAAGATCTTGGGTGCAGATAGGGATATCAGGCTAAAGGGGTCAAAGAGTCATGGTCCCTGCCAGATATAAACATCCCCAGGGCAGAGCAAAGTCTTAACAGATGATGAGGCTTCTGCCACTCTTTTTACAAAAATTTGCCAAAAAAAAAAAAGGGCAAACTTTAAACAGCTGGCCGTTGGGGACCAATAGAATGCAGGAAGACACCAGCAAATCTCACCCAATAGATTTCATCAGCACTGCACTGTATGCATAGTCACTCCTTCCCTGCACCCCAAAGTGGGTGGACCTGTACCAGCTCTTCAATGCTGTCAGAATTAAAGCCAGGAGCCTTGACCTGCCTGTCCTCTCTGGTGAGCCTCGGAGCTGTCTGTCAAGCCCCAGTGGGCTCACTCACTGCCACAGACAGATCCGTATCCACAGTGCACTGCTTCTTGCAGCAGACCAGGCTCAGCTGGGCCTTTTCTACCTCAGCAAGACTCAGAGAACTCAGTGGGAGAGGGAGGCAGGGTAGGACTGCCTCTAGGTCCTAGTTAGGCATCTCTCTTCCTTGGGTCTCTACTATGAGCAAATCCAAGAGTCCTAGGCCAGGCCTTGCCTCTCCAAACAGAGATGAGTCCCAGAAGGGGGTGGGCCAGACCTCTGGAGCAGCATGGCCAGTACCTGGGCAATCCGATGATGCTGTAGCTTAATTACACGAGACACAGCCATCTGCATGCTGCCGAACACAGCGACCACCTCCAGAATCTTATCATCGAATGATGGAGCTGCAAAAGTCTGAAAGGGCCAGCATGAAAGTTGTCTGCCTCACTTCCCCAAACGCGTCTCCCTCTTGCTCTGCTTCCTGTTCTGGGGGTTCTGATGAGACAGACAAGCCCACACCCACACGTGGTACAGTGATGGTGATAAATGTAGTGCAGGGTTGGGTGTCTGTTACCCAGAAGCCCATTGCCTGAGTATAGCTCTCAAACTTGCTATTTATTAGATGTGAGCCCTCAGGCAACTTATTCATGTCTTCCTTCCTTCAGAGGGAGATAACACTGCTTGCTCCTTAGGAGAAGGAGGTATATAGAATGAATCTGTGAACAGGTTCCAGGTACTTAGAACACATAAGTGCTAGCTGTTTTTTTTTTAATTACATGCAAACCCTGGTTAAAGCCCGGCAGTATCTTCCTATGTTCTTGGTATAAATTCCAGACTCCTGCTTTTGGCTTCTCTTGGCTCATGCAATGCAATGCAGGCCCTACAGGCATCTCCCTCCTCCATGCACACATTCCACACTGCAGTTGGGGAACTGTTCTCTATGTACTGTTCCCCTTCTTGCTTCTGAGCTTCCACATCTTCTTTCTCCTGCCAAAATGGGATACTCCCCATCTAGTGTCTGCCAATTTGGCCAACTTAAGTCCTCTTTCAAGTTTCAGCTGCTTCTCACTTGATCTTGTGCTAGACCTACCTTCTAGACACCAGGCCAATTGGTGAGAGAGCCTGTCTATCTGGTCCTCCACCATGCCCACTGTCAGGACCAAGGAGATACTGCATCTAGTCACACCTCACTGACCCTAAGCCCAGCCCACCCACCTCAAACCCCATACGTACATCATCTTCCTTGGTGCCCCCCCAGAAGTTGGTCCCTCCAGCATAGCTGGGAATGTTGAGGACAGCAATTCCCTGAAGACTCGGGAGGGGAATTGGGCGCCCATCACACTGCACAGCAGAAAGGCAGATGGAGAGAAAAGAGCAATACTCAGCATGCGCCAGTTCTTCCTAGCACCAATTCGATATGCTGGGAGCCTGGGGCAAGGCAAGGGCTCCTCAGGGATGATCAGGCAAGGCTCAGTAGAAATGATCTATAACCAAGGTTGGAAGATCACCCACCAGGCCAGGAGGCTGCCACTCACCTCCAGCAGGACCTTTTGTTCCAGGTTCCTGTAGGTTCTGTGCAGCAGCTCTTTGGTGCCAAGGACACCATACCACATCATGTTCTTAGTCCGACTCCTAGAAAAAGAAGTGCCAACTTGGACAGGGCTTCTCCTACAATGACCTGAGTTACTGCTATGAAGCTTGGGGACTCCGCAACTGTGTATAGCAGGACACTGGAACAAAACAGTCTGGGCTTCTCGTGCATGCAAGAAAAGTAAATTTAGCAATGAGGAAGTATGCTACAAACTGACACTCTGCCAAGAAAGCAATCACACTCTGAAAAGGAAGTGTGACCCTCAGAAGCTGGAGAGATGACTAGTGAATAAAGTGCTTTCTATGCAAGCATGAGGACTGGGGTTTGAATCTCTAGAACCCACATACAACTGGATGTGATAGAGCACATCTGAAATTCCAGGTACCATGGCTTGATGGGAAGCAGAACAGGAGAATCCCCAGAACCCCATGGACCAGTCAGCCAGGAATACAAAAGTGAAAAATAGAAGACGGTCTCAAAACAAGATGTAAACCAAGGACCACATGACATCCATGGTCCTCTGACCTCTACACATGCACTGTGTCATCTGCTCATCCACACTCACTCATACACATACACATACACATACACATAAGTAAACAAATGAAACAAAGAAAAGCACAAGCAAGAAAATAATCTCTGAATCCCCAAATCTCTATATACTCCACGTCCTGATGACAACTGGGAGGGGGCTAGGCAGTTTGTGGATGAGCAAAGCTCTCCATACGAACAGTGCTGGATGATGGCCTTGCAGCACACTCCTGTCACCTTCCTCCAACACAGCATCATAGACCCCGATGCTGGGTAAGAGGCAGCCCACTACATCATACACATCACTGGCTTCCGAATGTCCAGTCTGCCCACACTGGCCAGTCCAGGGGTGGAGTCCCTCCGCTTCTGAGCTGGCTTCTTGGCTACCTCTTTCCACATGTCTACTGACAACAAGGAGTACCTACCTGCATTTCTCTGGGTGTTCATCACGTTTGTTGTTAAAGTCCAGAGATATCTTTGCGTCCAAGCCAATGCCAAAATAGTTGTTCATGACACACTTCTCTGTGTAGTACTCTCTGCAAAGGTGAGTTTAAAGTCTCTCAATGGCTCTGCATGACGGTTCCTAGTTTCTAGTACATTTCACAGTCCTTTCATCAATTTCAGAACAATCATCACTTGCATTGGCTTCTACTTCCTCACTGTTCAGGCCCTAGAAATTACTGATCCTCTAGATGTCCTATGGAGGACCTATCAAATAAACGGAATGAGGCAGTGTGCTCTCCTTTCCCTTAGCCACAGATTATCTTCATGCAAAGCAATCTTCTATTATGTGGCCTTACTACGTTTTGTCTATCATTAACTGAAAACATTCAAATTGATTTGTGTTCTAGTGATGACTTATGCACATTAGTGTCCATGTTGCTGTAGACATGTTTTAAAATTGATAAAGTTTGTACCATGGGCAGAACCACCGGGACACAGAGCCTCTGGTGTGCCCTTGAGGCACTGCCAGCCTGTTTCCCAGAGGTCTTCACAGCATGCTTCTCTAGCACTGCTAAACGATCCAACCAGTCCCTGACGTGAAAAGGGCAGTGACTGGAAACTGTGCCAAGGCCAAAAGCCTCCCTTCCCCAGAGCACTAATGGTGATGCACTCATCTACTCCTCTGGAGCCACAGGTGTTCCTACCCCATGCCCTCCCCCAGTCCCACGTGACAGACACTGTGAGGAAGGTAAGTTCTAAAAACTCCCATAGATGCTAGACAAAAAGAGGGGCTCCTCAAAGTTAGCACTAGAATTCTAATACATTTTAGGTTATGTTTCTTGCATGAGAACCAATCTGTACAGCAAGAGTCTCTCCTGATCATACTTCTAGTTCAAGTACCTGTGACTGCTCAGAAAAGCTCTGGGGCCAAACTATTTTCTAAGCTAAAGAGCATGTGATAAGCAGTATTTATAGATCCTACGAAGAAAAAAAAAAAAAAAGTAACATAGAAAATAGGGTACAAGAGCAAGAGTAGGAGAGGGTGGGTGCAGGGATCCAGGAGGAAGCAGCTCCCATGACAGAGAGGGAAAAACAGGCTTAGCCACAGATGGGTCTTCCATGACATCAAAGGAGGTAAGCAAAGGAAGTCTCCTGGTCCAGAGCCCCGAGAGTGTTGCTCCCAGAGGAACTATAGCTCTGCCACACTGAGAAAATACATCAGGGTCTGAGCACAAGACCAGACCAGGAGCAGAGACCCATGTACCACTATTCTGGAGACTTAAGAGCCACCTTCCCAAAACAGGGCCTCTGTGAGCCATACAAATACTCCATCATCACACCAAACAGTAAGAGCAGGCAACTTATAGCCAGCTGCCACTAGCCTCTAGCTGTCCACAAAACTGCAATCAGTAGTAGGGGGAAAAAAAATGACTAAAATAGTATCTTCTTTGGTGTGAGAAATACCACCTACAGTGGGCTCTAATATACACAGGGACCCATTAAACCACTCTGCAGATGTCTTTACAGCCTCACAACATAGCAGAAGAGGCCACATCCCCTCTGGAACACAGCATGGAGGAGCCACCAGACTTTCTCTCTAAAATCCTCAAAGTAAGACACTGTCTCCAGGAACTCCGAACCCCAGGAACAACCACCTGGAGGATTTCAGGCCAGGGATGCTAGAAGCTAAATCACTGAAGGGATGGCTGACACCACAAAACAACACAAGACAAGGACAAAAACAATGTCGTGAATAAAGAAGTGTCAACATAGTTAACACTGATGTGGCCTGATTCAGGGCCTGGGACAGGACAATAACAGGTCTGTCCTCTGCTGTCCTACATTAGCCTACAGGGAAGGCTGTGAGGCACACATCCAAGAACAGCTGAAGAAGAGCCCGCTGTCCACTGCTGGCTCTGCTGACTATGAATCAGACCTCTGCACTCTGCGTCCTAACAAACGCCCCACAGTATTGCCTCATACTTACAGGTTTTCGGGTTCAGCATTAAAGGGATCAGCATTAATTAACAATCGACTGATGACTGAGCCCCCTGGCAAGGAGCCAGACATCCCTGCCCGAACACCTGCAAGGGAAGATGAAGAGGGTACTTGGCCAGGAGCTCTAGATGGAGCAAGACAGAGGATCTCTAAGATTGGTGCCACATATCCTAAAGGACAACATTATGAACAAGTGCTCCAATTTGACTAACAATTCAAAATCACCACTACCATCCCATATTAAAGTAAGTTATATTGGACACTCAGAAGACACATAAAAATTGTCTCCTTCATTTACCTGGCATTATTTGTACATTACATGCCTTTTATTTAAACAAGTACCTTTCTAGGCTTGGGATACTATGCTGTAAGTTATTTTTGGTCAAGAGTCCAATAGCTCCCAAAACAGAATGGACTATTGACATTGCTTCTGGTTGTCCACCAAAGCTACATGATAAAACTCTCTTGCTCGGGGGCTGGAGAGATGGCTCAGCGGTTAAGAGCACTGACTGTTCTTCCAGAGGTCCTGAGTTCAATTCCCAGCAACCACATGGTGGCTCACAACCATCTGTACTGGGATCTGATGCTTTCTTCTGGTGTGTATGAAGACAGGGACAGTGTACTCACATACATTTAAAAAAAAAAAAAAACTACTCTTGCTAAAGACACAGCACACTTGGGCTTCAGGATAGCGAGAAATTAATCTGGAACTAACTAGAAAACACTCTTCCTCCTGGCTAGCTTTCTTAGAGCTGAAATGCGTTATGTGGACTGTTGGGGTGGGGATGGGGAATCAATGGTCTTTTGTCTGCATGCTGCAATACCAACCTGCCAGGAAAATGTGCCCACTGGTGCAACAGTGACACAACAACTACGGGGTAGACCGCCTTCCACCTGAATCTGCAGCCTGCACCACAAGACAGGGGGTTCACGCCTAGTACTGTAAACCTGGCCAACAGTCCATGACTGGGAAGAATATAGGTCCTAAGGGAAAACTTGCTTTGCTGCTGTTGTTTTTGCTAAACAATCATGATTTTACACTGTATTTTAAGTGTTTATTTCTACCTATAGATTAGTGCTACACTCACCTCAAAAGTGTGAATTTAACAACCAGAAAAAACTCAGAGAAGCTTTTTTCTCCAGTGAGCAGTGGTTAATGTATAGACCCCTTATTGGTCAAAGTGCTGAGAATGAATGAGTATTGAGTACTTGACCCTAAAAGGGACAACTGTATCAGTCCCTCCCAAAGATTCAGGACAGAAAAAAATGTAAGAGTCTGAGGATGGGGAAAGAGAGCTGCAAAATGTCGTCTGGTGGCACTGATCGCCCGCATCATCAAACCGGTCAGAGTCCAAGCGGAGGACAGAAGAGTTCCTAAGGTCTTGGGCCTAGTTGAGGAGCTACTGGCAGTTGATAGCTTCTGGGGGAGAAAGATGGCTACTGCTAGGGTGCCCATACCTATGCATACTAATTAGACTCAGTGGATTATAAAAACTAAAAGAGGATTAAAAAAAACAAGAAAAGGACATAAAGTAGGGAGAATACATTGGAGGGCCATGGGTGGCCTGGAGGGAGGTGTTGGGGGAGTTATGGTCAAAATACATTGCATAGGTGTATGGAATTGCTAAGGAAACAAAAGGCACATTGTATGCAGTCACATAAGTTAAACTGCAGAGTCCCATCTAGATTTCCACAGACCTGCAAGCTTTCCAGGACAGCAGCAGTCTTATTCTTTCCAAGACCCAGGGTGCCAAAGCGCAGCCAAGGCCAACAAGCACCTCTAGCCAAAAATGGCACCCCAACCCAGCCTAAGATACCCCCCAGGGGGAGTGGGTCACTCACTTGGATAGAGGATCTTGGTGTTCAGAGCAGGCAGGCTGTCTCGGCTTCCTGTATTGGGAGGGAGCGAGGCAGAGCTGCCAAGTGACAGACCTTTGCTCATTAACTTTTCACAAGGGGCCCTGGATGCTGTAAAACACAACAACACGCTTGACACTGTCCAAAGCAGAACACAGCTGAAAGGGTTACAACAAAATGAACAGACAGGAGGGTTGTGGAAAGGAGGAGTGTTCCAAGCCGCTCACTGGCCAGTAGTAAGTATGTGCGACGAAGAGTCCCTGAGTAAAGGTGAAAGAAGAGTACTCACATGTCCACTGTGGCCTGGTTCATCTTGAAAGGACACAAACTTGGACAGCAGTATGAGGACAGAGAGGGGCTGACCCCTAATTACAGTTTGGGTACAGAAGGCAGAGTTCTGATGCTAATTAGCAGTATGTCTACTCTAGAAAAGCCTCCCTTCCTCTCCCATGGTGCCATGACAGGCTGATGGGAAGAAACCCTTCCTTTTGAAGACCTTTGCTGGGGTCTATTCTGAGAGATATGAAGGTCTCAGTTTTGCCAGATACTTATGAGCAGCCATAAGGCGGCTCTAAGAACACCTAGGGAGGACAGGGATGCTCCTCAGCAGGGGAAGCCCTGTTTCCTGCAGGTGACACAGTGTACATGCCTCTATCAATCACATCTTGGTGCATGAAGGTGGTACAGATGTAGGCTACAGGTGAGAATGTAGAGAAAAAGCACTCTAAAGTGTCCATGACAAGCTCACCAAGTATCACCCAAACCAAAACCCAGCCATACCTTTGTGGTGACTCCTCCCCTTGGTGACCACACAGCTCTCACTATGGGCAGATGATGTGCACACCCTATTGTCAGTTTTCAAGTCCTTCTTCTGAGATTCAGAGAGGCCTAGGACAAAACCCTGCTGCTCCTGAGTCTGGGCGTTCTGCTCATCCACCGCTGGTAAAGAAAGAACATTCTTGCTAAGACTGTGCTGGTAGGGCTAAGGATACTATAGGTTCTCTCTTCTCAATGGTAGTATGGCTCAAGGCTCAGACCCAAAATCCTCACCACAACACACTTTAGTCCAATGCCCTAGCTCAGTGAATGTACTAGGACTTGGGCATTCCAGCTAACAGGCTGGAGAGAAGGACTCTGAGACAGAAGTATGTGGAGGTGAAGAGAGTACTAGAGGCCCTAGCAAGAGAGTGGGGGGCATGGCCATACCAGTGACCAGGTGTGCTGTGACCACGGGGTCTGAAGCGCGAAGAGGTGGAGCTGCTCAGAGTGACAGGAGGAGAGTTGGTAAACTAAGAGGGAGAGCACGGTATCAAGTGTTGTCCTGGGGCAGTGAGAGAGGATAGGAAGGAGAGAGTAGTGGTTAGTAGGGTTGGGCAGTGTCATATGAAGATGGAGGTGTGGAGGTCCTTGGGCCAAAATGACTTTCACATACCACTCTTTTTTTTTTTCCCTTCGTTCCGCTATTTGCTGCCTATGTTGGAAAGAAACTCATCAGTTGGATCAAATCCTTTTCATGTATTTTTGCTTTTGTGAGCTGTGTTTTTAAGGTCAGATCTAAAAATTCCTTGCCCAGTCCAATGTCACACCACATTTCTCCTGTGTCTTCTTCCAGTATTGCATAGTTCCACATCTTGTCTTTTTTTTTTTTTTTTGGTTTTTCGAGACAGGGTTTCTCTGTGTAGGCCTGGATGTCCTAGAACTCACTCTGTAGACCAGGCTGGCCTCGAACTCAGAAATCCGCCTGCCTCTGCCTCCCAAGTGCTGGGATTAAAGGCGTGCGCCACCACTGCCTGGCCACATACCACTCTTGGTCTATAACTACATCCAGGGAATTTGGGAACTCTAGTGCCACCTAGGGACTAAGAGACCCATTACCTTTTTCTGTGTGCTCTATAATCTGGCGAATTGCTTTCTTCAGGCTGTTGGCTCTCAGCATTAGCTGCTCCCGGGGCCGGAAGATCTGTGGCCGGGAGGGGCATGCCGTGCCCACCAGACGGTCCCCAGTAGAGCTACAGATGTTGCCTGATCCGTCCCCATCCTCAGCCTCCTCAGCAATGGTAGGAGGTGGGTTGGACAGAGAGGTTGAAGCCTGAGACTCGTCATCCAAGGTCTTGAGGAGAGAGTCCAGTTTCTCTTTCAAGACAGAGCACTAGATTCGAGAAAAAGTGGCATGGAGAGCAAGCTCTTCTGCACCCGCTGCTCCACCTACCCTGTGCCCAGGAACCTACCTTCTTGGCCATGACCTCCGACTCCTGCGAGCTCTCTGTAGTCTTCTCATAGGCCTTGCCCACTCGAGCCACAAAGTCCTTCACTGTCTCACAGAGAACTCTGTAGGAAACAGAGGGCAGCTTGGCTGGGACCCTGTATAGCACACTTGCTGCCTCTCTGAATCCCTGAAGCCCCATCACTCACTTGGCTGATGAGATCACCACAGAATGTTGGTCTGAAGTCAAGATTTTAGACAGATGGGCTGCAACTGAGTCTTCATAGAAGAGAATTTGCTGCACCTATCATCATACCAAAACAGGGGGCAGTTGGTCTCACAATTGACTGTGAGCCCCATTAGTGTCTGACTTGGGAGTTTTCTTGGGCCCTTCTGGCCCATCCTCTCACAGACCAGACCATCTCCAAACACTACCAGGGCTGTCCACTGCTATGGGAACAAGGTCAAAAGCTTCACCAACCCGTGGACAGACTAAAATGATGAACCTGAACAAAACGATACCTATCAGAGCCAACACAGTCCATGCCTCTTCAGTCAGGACAGTGAGACAAGCCTGGAAGCCCTGGCGTATAACCCCAGTCTGTCTTCAGTAATATGCTAGTGGCCAGCTACCTGACTGGCCAGTCAGAGCAGAAGCTACCTTTTCTCCTGACCAGGAACTCTGCCAATAAGGTGTAAATGAACCTCGCTCAGCTCTACCCACAAGCAGGGGAGCTCCACTGTTCTCTGCCTTCCCCATGGCCAGCAAGCTTTCTCACAGGTCAAAGAGACACCATCTGTGCCACAGTCTCAGACATTTTCCAGGGTACTTCTCAGATTCTACACAAATATTCTTCTCAAAACAAAAGCACAGACCATTCTTCACTTGTGAAGCCATGAAAAGCAGGCTTGGCTTTGCTTGCTGACTTCTACTGTCCTTGACCCCTTGGCCTAGTAAGACCAGTCACCTAGCAGGACCAACACTGCATGTGTCCAGCACTGTAGTCAGGACATAAAGACAAAACCCCACCCCTCAGGATCTCAGAACTGAATCCTTGGAGTGGACACTGCTCAGCACGAAGGACTGAGGCTGACGCAGTATGTGCTAACTGCAAAGGCAGCACAGACATCAGAGAGAGACAGGCAGGCAGAGCATGGAGACTTCTGGAAGCAGACAGGAGGCTGTGTAGGAAGGAACAGCAGACTGCAATAGGTGCAGAGCTACAATAAGGAACATAAGACGTCACAAGGGATTAGGCATTAGGAAGCACCTCAAATCCTGGTGACAACTTAGGAAATCTCCCGATAGTCATGAAGCCCTAGGGCTGAGTCTGCTCAGCCTCAAGCTCAGCCCAAGGTTCTTCCTGCACTCCTTCAGAACCACAAAAGGGGCTGAGTGCATGGCAATCACATGTGGGGCTTAAATAGCAGGTGGGGGGGGTGGGGGGGCTCAGTGCTGAGAGTGAGATCAAAGCGCCATGCCTCGCACTGCAACAGAGTAAGAGCAAGAGCAAGCAGGAGGTGGTACCTCTGAGTCCTCGCTGAAGTCCTCAGTGACGGTGGAGGAAGAGGCCTGCCGAGGGAGCTTGGTCTCATATGCCATGACACTCCACCTGCACAGGTCTAAAGTCAGCTCAGCTGCAGGCTGCCCACTGACACCCAGGGATCTGCAGGGCCCTGTCCCCCAGCCAACCCCTCATCGTCCCAGTGTTGTGGTCTGGTGCCTTCATCTTACTACTAGTCTGACTTTGAGTTTTCTGGTTTTTTGAGACTGGGGCTAGTCTTAGTCCTCTCTGGTCTTAGAGTAAGAAGCTTGGCCACAGTGACCAATGCTTCTTGGTCCAGCTGCCATTCAGACATCCTGGCTGCCCCACTCACCTGTCCAGCATCTTAGTGCTGGCCCGCTCCAGCTTTGCCAAGATCTGAGGGAGCTGCGTATCATCATCACAGGCAGAGCCCCAGCCGAGAACACGGGCCAGGTCATTCCCTGTCCCCAGGGGCAGCACACCTAGCTGACACTGGTGGAAAACAGTGAGGAAAACATTCCCTTAGACACCAAGTCCAAGAACCACTGCCATGCAGTACCCACCCTGTTGACACCATCAATAGCCACAAGAAGTGCAGGAGTCTGATCTGAAGTATGTGGTCTGTACCTTCTCAGCAGAGCCCACCAGAGGGGAGAGATGGGCTTTAGGATCAACAGCAGATACCAGGATTCCCAGTCCTTCCTCACTTATTCACATGTCTTGGCAATGAACCCTTGAAAACCCCTGGTTTCTACAACCCCTCCCTTCCCAAAGACACTGAAATACTCACACCAGAAGAGTCAGTCTGTAACTCCCCAAGCATCTCTCTACCCTACTACGCATCTCATTCATTGATGCCAAATTCACTTTCCAAAAGCTGTCACTAGTATCATCCCACCACTAAAAGTCCCCCCCCCACTGACTTCTAGGTTCTATCAGAAGCCATGCTAAGGCTGTCTGAACATACAAGACCTAGTCTGCACCCATGTGCCTATGAGTGGTAGTTCCCCACATTGACCCCAGCCCCACTATCTCCTCCTAGACTTAACAGAGGGCAAAAGTAAGGGAAGAAAGCAGAACAGAGAAGAAGAAAGGAGCAAATGTGGGCTCTAATAAAGTCTACTGTCAGCAGGGAGGGACCAAGGGTTGTAACTGTCCTAAGGAGGGTCACTCTCAGCAGCCTCTGGATGGCCCAGACTAGGGAAGATACAACAGGGCTGGGGTCATTTGGGCAAGCCAGCAACTAGCTTGAAGTGGGGAAAGAAAACCAAGGAATCAGGAATAGTTGTGGGGTCCTGGATGTATGAAGGGTCCTTAGGATGTATGAAGACATTCAGGCAAAGTAGGAGCTGAGTGACAGGGAAGGTTGGAAACCTGCAACACTACAATACCCAAAAACCCCAGAGTGTCCCCCAAATTGAGACAGCATCAAACTCCAGTGAGTCACAAAGCTTTCCCCACAGAAAAGTGTGAAGGATGAGGATGGGACATACATAGCATGTTCTAGAAGCTAGGAGAAGAGACATCACCACATACAGGGCTGGGGAAACTAGAGGTGCAGGAGAGAGTGGACAGAGTTCCAAGGAGCTCAGAGAAGCCATAGAAGACAAGTGTTCACAGAACTTGACTGAGTATAAGAACCACATTCATAGCCTTCCTAGCAAGCCGAACATTAAGCTCAAAAGCCAGTCAACAAAACTGTATACTATAATCCCACCACTGGGGGGTGCTGCTTCTTTTCCTAGCGTTATGGTGTGGCTATCAGTAAGTAGATCCTGGACCATCTCTTCTCCAGACAATACACAAAATACGATTGGTGAGTGAGACTAGACAAAGAACACAAAATCACTGAAAACCAAAGAACAACAAAAAATTACAAAGAAGAGAAAAATGACAAGCCAGAAAACTAGGGAAATCTGTTTGTTTTGTTGTTGTTGTCATTTCAGGACAGTAGTCCTCTGTGTAGCCCTCGCTATCCTGGAACTCTGTAGACCAGTCTGGCCTGGAATTCACAGTGCCACCACTGCCTGGCAGGAGAAAACTGATCTTTACTGACAGACAGGTGAGATGCTGGCCGAACATGATGATGAGACAGCCATTTTTTATTTTGTAAATGTGATTACCTCAATAGAAAACCATGAACAGGAGATTCGTTTAAAACAGCTTTCCAATAACATTTGACATTATTATTTAAAATTAAGGCTTTTTGTTTATATACCCGGGCAAAAAGAAAAAGAACGAGCCTCGAGGCAAGGGAAGGCTCCATGTCACCTGGATGTGAACTGGAGCATCCTGACAAGTACAGTTTGGCACTAAAAATTTAAATAAGGGCTTCTCAAAAGAGAAGACTCTAGAACATGAACAGGATTTCAACAATGTTGTCCCAGCCCTCTAGCTCCTGCCCTAGGAAAGAAGTGCTACCTCAGGTCCTCCCACTACATCCCATGGAGAACTGCCACTCTGAGCTGTTCATGGGGCAGAGCACGGAAATCACACATACTGCTATTTCGACAGTTCAGTAACCAACTAGCAGGTGAGTACCAGACGAACAGTGTGCATTTTGACACAATCTGAGCGATGGTTATGACGGTATGCACAATGGCTAATTGCCGGGGGCTGGGGGGAAGGCTGGAGTTAAAAATTCAATGAACACAAGAAATCAGGATAATATATTTTTATTTCAGTGTTAAAATCTAGGCAATTAGGTTCAATGAACCATAACTCAAACTTTAGAGGTTGAAGAGTCTGTCTTCCTTTCCTCTCAAGACAGAGGTATCCAGCAATTAGGTACATCAACTCCCAGGAAAGAGCTGGAGCTTAGGGACCACAGTCCCCATACTCGTTCCCCACATAGAGTCTGGTGCTCCCTTGACTTGAATGATTTTCCTATTCACCCATCACAGTGGGGTGTCCCTCAGCACCTATCTGTAGTACCTGTTTATGAAGATTGAGGCTGTCGATTTCAGAGAGGACCCAGCCAACACTGCCATCCCCGCCACAAACCAGAATCCGGAAGGTGTCAAACTTCTGAAATAGCCGTAAGCTGTAGAAGAATGGGAGGCCAGGGAAATGAGTGTTCTCTAAAAGCTGAGGGAAATACCCTGTTCCATGTGGCTGAACCTGGACCCAGGTTAAGCCCAGGTATGTATATACAGGGTCTACAAGGTTGCCTAGATGTCTGTCTGCCCAGCCCCTCTACTCAGGGCCCATTTTGCCTACATGGAGGATGGTGGTGTCAGATCCCAGCAGCTCCTCCAAACAGAAATAGGGAGAAGATAAGATGCAGCACATTTCAGAGTACGACGACAGTCTCACTTGATGTCCAATCAGCTCCTAGGAGGACTTGTGGGCACAGTCTTCCATATCCCAGCCAAACACTGGACCCAAGAATCCCCACTCTTGCTTTTCCTCATTCATGTGCTAGCCCAGCCCCCACCCCCCCCCTTAGGGCAGCTAGGCTCAGCCTCTATTGCTGTTCTGAGTCCTTAAGGAGTCTCCAATAAAACCTTCTCAAACAAGAGTTCTGTCATATGTTTTATCTAATGGCTTGCTAATTAAGAGGAAAGTCAAATATCTCAGCAAATAATTGGAGCCCTCTCTGATAAGTATCTGGTGCCCTCAGCTCCCCCAACATTTGACCCAGTCCCTAACATGCATATAGGAGAAGGCAAGAGTATAGAGTGGGCACACTGGACCTCCTCAGAAGCTAGCATTGGAGATACTAAAACACTAGCTTAACACAGCCTCCCTTACTGCGTTCCCAAAGAGACCAGTGCCTCCCTCCATTCAAGTAACTATTCACAAACACTGCCTTCTCACCAGGGACCTTGCAGACTGTCTCTAATGGAGCTGGCTGCAAAGGAGTCCTCAGAACACAAGCTAGGATGGGCAACAAGACACTGCCTCAGATTTGAACCTAAGCTCTGAGCATCAAGGCTGCATTTGACTTCCAAGGGGTGAGAAAAATAAATATTTACATGTATCCTTTAAATGTTCACCAATGAGGACCCCTGCTCTCTAGAGAAGCAGTGGTCAACCAAGGCCAGTACTCAGGTAGGTGACAAACTGTATGATGTTCAGATGCTTCCCAGAAACAGGAAATGAGTAAACCAACTCCCCTGCCATCTCTGCTAGACCTGTGTCATATCACCCTCTACTCAGCTCCAGCTGTATATAATGGAGCTCTTGCACATCAAAATCAAGCTTGCCTGCCACAGTACAGTGGAGTTTTCAAGCAATATCCCTACCTGAGCCTGTTCAGTGTAGTGCAATCAGCAGATAGGATACTTTTAAAGTCCCTGCCAAACTGAGACTAGTTCCTCATTAATCTCAGAAAGAATGGATGTGTGCCATTCAGAAAACAGGTATCTGCAGAATTCCAGGAACGCTGCCTTTGAGCAAACAGCCTGTAGGAGGTCACTGTGACTGTCTTCCAGCAAGCTGTGCAGCAAGTGAGCAAGAGCAGCAAAAATCAAACCAAACCAAAACACTGAAGGCCCAGCACTCAACGTGATGTGCAGCATGAGCCCCATAGCACATCAGCTTAGGCACACAGAGAAGAAGTCCTGGCTCAAGCTATAACAACATCTGGCTCTAAAAGAACTTCTCCTAGGCTCCTCCCAGAACTCACAATGGAAGTAGGGGTTGCAAGCACCTTCCATCAATCTCCCCAAATGCTGGCATGCCCTCTGAGTCCTACCTTACAAGAACAAATGTTTCCTACACATCTGTGGAAAGGAAAAGTAAAAGGAAAGGACATGTCTCCCTGGCTGGCAGATAAGAAGCTTCAGACCCCGGTGCCCCTCACGTCTCATGGCACCTGCATGAAGATACCACTGTGTTGAGATGGAAACGTCCCCTTGGTTTCACTGGAGAAAGGCTTCCTAAGAACTAAGCAGGCAGCACAGAGAGCAAGGCAGGTCTGTAAGCACCAGCATAGAAATGTCCCAAGCACAGGAGCTGATCATGTGAACTAGAGTAGCTGTGCATGCATGCTCACTTTTGTGTGTACTTTTCAGTGGAAGGATGCAAACATCTACCATCTATCTATGAGGAGCAGGTCCTTCATAAGGATGCAAACATCTACCACCTATCTATGAGGAGTGGGTCCTTCATAAGGATGCAAACATCTACCATCTATCTATGAGGAGCGGGTCCTTCATAAGGATGCAAACATCTACCACCTATCTATGAGGAGCGGGTCCTTCATAAGGATGCAAACATCTACCATCTATCTATGAGGAGCGGGTCCTTCATAAGGATGCAAACATCTACCATCTATGAGGAGTGAGTCCTTCATAAGGATGCAAACATCTACCATCTATCTATGAGGAGCGGGTCCTTCATAAGGATGCAAACATCTACCACCTATGAGGAGTGGGTCCTTCATAAGAAGAATTTTGGGAGGGGCAGTTGAACTTCTTTGCTATTTGAAAATTTCTTTATAAAGATTTATTTTTATTTTATGAATACTGCTGTTTTGCTTGTATGTATATCCATGCATCATGTGTACAGTGTCTACAGAGGCAAGAAGGTGTTGGATAGTACCCTGCAACTGGAATTATAAACAGTTGTGAGCTGCCATGTAGGTATTAGGAATAAAACTTGGGTCCTCTCAAGAGAAGCCAATGCTCATATGCACTAAGCGATCTCACCAGAACTTTAAAAAAAAAAAATTCTTATTTTTGATCCTTTTAAAACGAGTATGTCTTATCTACAGAACATTGTAAATTCCTAGAATGGTATGTCTCACACAATCCCTACCCAAGGTGTGGTCCTCCATTCATGAGGTCAAAAACCTGGGCAGGGTTCAGCAGCTGCTTGAATCTTCGGAGAAACTTCACACCTTGATTGTCTCCACTTTTTGAATTGACAAAGACCAGCAGGGGGCTTGTACAAGATGGGGGACAGGTGGCCTTCCAGAACCCTAGAAGTCAGGGTGGAACAGGAAAGAACCCTTATAAGCTGTTGAGGTGTTGTGGACTGAATAAGCAGCAACAAGAGGCACAGAATTCAGTGTGAGCCAGTGGGCACAATCTAGGTGTGAGGAGGTGAGCTCCCCTCACCACACTTCTTCAGGATGCCAGATTTTCCCTCACTGCATTATCCCCTCTTCTTGCTGCCAGCCTGGCAGAGCTCTTTCCTCTGAATCATGTACCCCCGAGATCCCCTTCACCAATTCTTGCCAGCATGTTTCTCCATGGTCCAGATGGACATGCTAGAGTCTGCCACAGATGGTGACAGGCACAGCCCTTCAGCTCATGGCAGACCAGGACACTTTACACGTAGTCTCTACTCAATAGCCAAGAAAAGTGCTGGCTCAAGCTGTGAGTCCTATGACAATTCCCAGGATGCCAACTATGACCTCTGCCCATGCCACATCTGAGCCTAGTCTCTTGCTGATCATGTCTCAAAACTGTCAAGACACCCATCTCCAGAGCTGGTAAGGAAGGCAGCATAGAGAAATGGCATGTGAGCACCCACCATCGGAGTCAATACTGTTGAGTGCTGTGGGAGGGATGACAGACACCTTGCACAGGCCAAGTGGACACTTCATCACCAAGGACTCTTTGCAAGATGTGTGAACCTGAAATAAAAATCCACATGTCACCAGGAGTCACAGTCTCCTCATACACACCAGAAACTCCCTGGCACAGCATCTGGAAATCCCTCCCAAGAAGAGGCAGGCACCATCAGAGCAGGTGAACCTGTGCCCCCAAGCACCCTGTTCCCTGGCCTTGCACAATAGGAGGCAAAAAATCAGATGGGATTCCACCCAGTCGAAGCCAGACATGAAATCAAACCATAGCCCTCTGCTTCCATCTTAGCTACCCTTAACTTTCAGGGCTCCTGAGCAACCTGCCTTCATGTGACTAGGTTCCTTGCTAGTCACTGACAGGGTCAAAACGAGGTGCCAACCACAGGAACCACAGCTGTCTACTCGCTGACCCTCACTGGCTGTTACCCTTCCAGCCACTGGTGGGTCATGGCAATCTGTAGACCAAGCAGGGACATGCTAGAGAGTTCCAACCCATGGTCAGCTGGGCACCCTTAGGCAGAAGTGCTCTTTTCTTTTTCTGTTTTTCAAAAAACTTTTTTTTTAAGAGTTATTTATTTTATTTATATGAGTACACTGTCGCTGTCTTCAGACACACCAGTGGAGGATATCAGATCTCATTACAGATGGTTGTGAGCTACCATGTGGTTGCCGGGAATTGAACTCGGGACCTCTGGAAGAGCAGTCAGTGCTCTTAACCACTGAGCCATCTCTCCAGCCCAGATGCGCTCTTTTCAAGACACTCCTCCCCACACAAGCTTTTCTCTAATGGCCAGTATGGACAGGGACAAGCAGGGCCTATGAGACTTGATACTGTGTTCAAGAGGCTACAGTCATGCTGTGGCTCCTCTTTGCTTGAGAGTATTGATCACTATAATCACTGTCCCAGAACAAACTTCTCTCAGTGTTCCTTATAAGTGTTCCTACCTCTCACTCACAGAAAGTTCCGTGAACCTGTCCCAAAAGACCCCTTCACAACCTGAGATGCTGCATGGAGCAGATACGGTACTTTTTGTGAAAAAAAAATAGGATCAAAGCAAAGGAAAGGAATTAACAAAACTGTCAAAAATGAGGATGACCGTGCCCAAGTGAGAAAGCCAAGGCTCGGAGCTCTTAGGAAGCCTCTGAGGTAAACTCAGGATTCAGGAAGGAGAGGAACAAAGCCCCGAGCCCAGGGTGTATCCACACACCCACAGGCAGGACAGACAGTACCTACTCACCATGGCCTTGCACCAGAGGCAGCGCCAGTCCTGCAGGCGCAACACGCTGCCACAAGTCTTGTCACACACAATACACTTGGCACTCACAGGCAGGTTTCCTTCCAACCACTGGTGGGGCATGGCAATCTATAGACCAAGCAGGGACAAGCTAGAGACATCCCAGAGTTCCAATACAGGGTTCAGCTGGGCACCCTGGGACAGAAGCGCTCTTTTCAAAACACTCCTCCCCACACAAGCTTGTCCCTCATGGCCAGTGTGGACAGGGACAGGCAGGGCCTGTGAGGTACCTCTCATACCACAGCATCTACTGGGAAGGAAGACACCCAGACTTATGGAGATTAGGGCAGAGTTGGGAGAACAATGACCACAGAGGTCCCAAATCCTAGTATGACATCTTAAATGAGAAGTGTAGGGGAGGGCAGGAAATAGGGGGTGCCCTACAGGTCACGGGCAGAATCGCCCTGGACATACCCCATCCTCATCCTCAATGATATCCTTCCCGATCGAGGCCAATGTGGTCCACTTGCAGTTACTGGTTGCCCTCACAGCACACCGTTTGTGAGCCTTAAACTTACACACTGTGGGGAAAGGAATACACAACCCTTCAAGCTTCACCCTCAACAGGAGTCTCCCTGTAGGGCACATGGTTGCTTAGTGAGGTTAAGGTGGAATGAGCTCTTGAGGCCAGTCACTTGGTGCTGCCACCCATAACTGCAGAGCATGGGGAGAATGGAGTGAGCAACTGAGACTCAGCAGACTATGCTGGCCTCTGTCACAGCACCTCACCTCTATCCAACAGACAGACAGACTCAGAAAACACTATGGAACTGAAATCTGAAGTTCACCTAACTCCATATTACAAAATACTCTAATCTGTACAAAATAAGCAGCAGATAGTCCTGGCCATGAGTCAGAGCTTGTAGTCCCTGTGTGACCCCTGCTTTGCCACCAGAATCCTCCCCGACCCTGTATTCTATGAGGCATGTCCTCTCCTGCATCCACAGCACACAACCAGAAAGGGCCTGCACTTTCTGTTTCCTCACTACGACTTTCTTCTGCTCATGCTGCAGAAGCTCAGTAAGTAGAGGACACCCAAGGTCTGGGTCCTCTGTGGGAAGGTCAAGAAGAATGGAGTAGGGGGGGCCCCCGACCACCCTCAGGCAGCTATATATTTTATCAAGACTGTATTTGTATTTCAGTTTATCATGTAAAACCTTCGGTTACCTTTCACCAGAGTGACAAATGCAGCTTTCTTACCTTCACAGGATAGCCCGTGGGATGTGACCCCAGACAAAACTTCACGGCACACATTGCAATAGGTCGGTCGTGCATGGGAACAAGCATACCAGTTGTGCATCCCTGAGAAATGGTCCATGCTGTATTGGGTAGGCTGGAAGGATGACACAAGGAGGGAAAAGATGATATTTCTCTTTGGAACTCTTTAATGAGGCAACTTAGAGTTACACAGAGCACCCCAGAGAGGCTCACGAAGGACAGGACCAGAGCCTTGACAGGCGCATCAAAGGAAAGAGCTATGGGGCTCAATTTTACAAGACAAATGCTGGGGTCTACTTGGAAGATACTCTGGGGTGAAGGGTGGAGGTAAGGGTGGATCAGAGCGAAGGCAAGAGAGGCAAGAGCAGGCACCCACAGACAATACGCTTCTTTTTTAACCTCAAAATGCTCTTTGTTCTGGACAGTCTTGAGTGCTGCAATCCAGTCTTCCATTTCTTTCCTGTTGTCGGCACACAAGATGAGCTTCCTACAAGGCGTGATGACCTGGAAGAAGAGCATCATGGCCCATGTACCCATGAACAAAGGCAGTGCTGGCAGCTACAAAAACTCTGTCTATATATGTGATGGTGGCTTGCATATGCTTGGCCCAGGGAGTGGCACGTTCAGGAGGCATGGCCTTGTTGGAGGAGGTGTGTCACTGTGGGGGTGGGCTTTGAGACTCTCCTCCTCGCTGCCTAGAGACAGTCTTCTGTTTGCCTTTGGAACAAGACATAAAACTCTCAGCTCCTCCAGTGCCATACCTGCCTGGACACTGCCATGCTTCTCACCATGATGATAATGGATTGAACCTCAGAACCTGTAAGCCAGCCCCAATTAAATGTCCTTTATCAGAGTTACCTTGGTCATGGTGTCTGTTCACAACGGTAAAACTCTAAGACAGAAGCATATATTCACAGGGAAAACATTTCACTCAGGCATTCACATTGAACAGATCATGTAAGCAGTTATCATGTATCACTGTAAACCAAGAAGCAATTTCAGGCCAAGAAGTCAATGGCATTTCAGTAGCTACACACCAGCGACCAATCGGAGTGAGCACTTAGAACTCACTGCTCACACATAAGAAATACGCCCTGGAAAACTGAAAAGGAGAGGCAAACAAGAACTACAGAACTGCTGCTCCAGAGAGCCTTCATTTAAGGGCCATCGCGTAAATGACATAGCAAGTCTGATCCAGTTACTCTAAACTAACAGGAGCATGTGCTGCACATAAGACAACAGAGCAACAACCAGCTTGTACAGTTAGGAACTAAGCAATGACACACAACTGGTGCTAGTCTACAAACAGAAAGGAAGTGGGAAGAGTTTATAAATTAAAGAGAAGCCTTCTGAGGAGGAAAGACTACAAATTCAGATTCACAGAGGAACAGAAAGCACTAATAAAGGAATGCAAGGACACTGAATCGGTGTCACCACTGAAGGGAGAAATAGCCTCTTTTCTCTCTTCAGATTGGTAAAGTTCTAGAAGACAACATCTAGACTTTCTGAAGCTGTGGAAAAGGAGTTCTCAAACACTGACGGGAGGCACACAGGAACAAACAGGGAAAAAAGGGACAAGGTTTACTTAAAAATGCCATAACCTCTTAATTTTACTGTAGAATGATACAGCACAAGCAAGCTGGCTCAGCAGGTATAGGCTCTTACTACCAAGCCTAATGACCTGAGTTCATTCCCCTGGACCTACGCAGTGGGAGGAGAGAACCAACTCCTGCAAGCTACCCTCTGACCTCCACACTGTATAATATCTATGCATACACATAAACAAATACATGTAATAAAATAATATAAATGTTTAAGGGATTCCAAAATCAAATCTATACAAAATAAAACTCTGAGTAGAAGCTCTTCCTTCAATGTCTTCCCCTCTATTTTGATTGCCTTAGAAAGGAAGGAAGGGCGCCCGCTTCGGCAGCACATACACTAAAACTGGATCGGTACAGAGAAGACTAGCATGGCTCCTACACAAGGACACACAAATTCGTGAATCGGTCCATATTTTTATCAGTAAAAAGTTATCAATTTGTCAACAGGAATGTAATTACCATTAGAAAGCATTCAGAAAAAAAAAAAGTATTTTATGTTTAACAGATTATATTCTAACCTCAGACAACTAGATGAAGAAAAAAAACTTTCACAATAAGCTGAGATCTAGTTCAAAGATCACTGACAGGTTTTTTGTTGTTGCTCTGGGGTTTTTTGTTTGGTTGTTCTTTTTGTTTTTGTTTTTGTTTTTGTTCTGTTTTTGCTAAATCTAATGGATAGTTTTCACCTGAACTCAATAAAGCAACTCTTTGAAGAAGAAAAAAAAGGAAGGAAGGAAGGAAGGAAGGAAGGAAGGAAGGAAGGAAGGAAGGAAGGAAGGAAGGAAGGAAGGAAGGAGGACTTCCTTCCTTCCTTCCTTCCTTCCTTCCTTCCTTCCTTCCTTCCATTTATAAGCTACATGCAAACAAAAAAGTATTTATACTCCCTGTATAAACAGACACATACTACAAACATCACCTCTCACCTCTGCTTTCTCTCATAATTAATTGTATAGCCTAGCCTCCACACCTGACAGCACATAGCCCCTAGTTCTTCCTCACAGGAGCACAGCAGTCTGTGGTACAGACACAGCCTCTCAGCCAGTCCTGTTTACCACTGGGAACTCTGCACTGTTTGAAGTCCTTGGCTATTTCATGGAGTGCCACAGTGAATGATCTTTTACTATTTTTAAAGTATATCTCTGGGCCAAATTCCTAGAAGTGGAATTTCCCTAAAAGAGAGTAACTTCATATGTAACCTTGCTAACTGTTGCCAAATTCCCTTCTGCAAGTGCTGGACAACCCCCACCGCATTCCCACCGTAAGTTTAGGAAAGTGCCTATTTCCAAGGGATCTTCACAATCAAATGTTTTTAACTTTTATATTTGTACCATCTTATCTATCTCAATTTACATTAAGAAGACACAGTTGAGAAACATAACAACATCCAAGTGCTATGATTTTGTCTGGGACTCAGAACACACAGAAGTAGTGCTCTTTTCAGCAACTAAGGTATACAGAGAAGATGAACAGAACTGGGTCACCAATAAAAGCTTTGTTTACTCTCAGGTTTCCAGGGTTCCTGGAATGAAGAATCTAAGGACACACTGGACACAGGCTTGGGAAAAGCTAAGAGCATGCTAAAATGAAGACAGAGACAATAGGCAAGGAGCACTGCCTTCTGAGATCAGGCACCCTGGCGGGCTTCCCTCCCACTACCCACAGCCCTCACTGGCTTGTTGGAAGTCTGCTCCAGAGCTGAGTTTCCAAGAGCATGAAGGTGAAGCTGCCACCCAGAGAAAACTCACATTGGAGAAAAACAGATCTACAACCACCTCAGATGTTCACAAGAACCGCAGTATGAGGTCCGGAAGTGGGGTTAGCCAGTGCTTTAGACATGGTTGGAGATGGTGGTGGGAACTGAAACCCTGCTCATTATTCTTGCTCTTTTACAAAGTTTACAAACTCTCCTTAATGACTCCCTCTAGCACAGCCTCAAAATGTGAACATTTTCATCAGCATAAGAAACGCAGTCAAAGAAAGAACAAGTACTTGACACTGCATAGCTCAGAGATAGCAGGGAACCAGGACACTCACAGAGGTGAACTATGAGGAGTTTACATATCCCCTTCTATATTGATGCTATGTCTACCACTTCCACAACTACGAGAGGAACTGCTGCATTATTCCAGCACACACTGAAAAACAGGTCTTTGCCCCCTCCCCTAATCTAGCCCTGCACATTCTGAAAAAATAACTTTGCAAAACTGTTATGCCTAAAGCCAATGAGTCAACAAATCAAATGATCAATGGTGTCATTTCCCTAGCCTGAACAGCACAGCAAAGGCTAAGCTAGCAGATGTCAAGGAACCTGAGTTTGGATTTCTTTCTTTTAAACCTATGTCTGTTCTATAGTGGGGGAGCTCAAAACAGACACTAACTTGAACCCCACCTAGCTTTGTTGGTTGAATGTGGGAAGTCCATTTCTTTTCTGGAGAGGTAGTGATCAAACCCCAGAGAGGGCAGTGCAGGGACACAATCTGCCTTGGACCAATACCGCATTTTTGGCTCTTGGATCCAAAGCTCCATAACTTGTAGCAGGTGCTTTTCCAACTCCTGTTTCCACTTCCCCATCTGAAAACAGGTACTGATGGCACCACCACATCTTAGCTCTGTCAGGGTATATGTCAGCAGCACCTTACTGTCACTGTCCCAGTACTCCCATGTCCATGCGGACACTGCATTCTTCAGTGGTTCTACCATAAACAGCTCAGCCAATGGAATGAGATCATCACAGCAAGTCCTAGCAAATAATATTAGCCTCCTGCTCCTTTCCAATCAGGCCCTACTACCTTCCATATTTCTGAACTGCCCACAGATAACAGAGTCTGCCCTGTCTGTCCCTATCCCTCAATTCACTCTCATAACTGATACTCCTAAGACTTGTACTTATCTCAGCCCTACAGGTCTCATCTCCCTGGAGAGACCCTCCAGGGCAGCCATACCACCTGCGAGCAGGTACCACATAGACAAGAAGCGCCTTTTCCCCCATGTGTGCATACTGAATTTCAGGAGAAACTATACAGAGGCCGGAATTCTCAGAACATAAAGTAACCATCTAGCCAAGCATGGTGTGCTTGAGGCAGAGACAGGAGCTCAGCCTGGTCCAGGCAGTACCAGGCTGGCCACAACTACATAGTGAGTGTCTTACTCCCCACCAAAGAGGGGGGATGAACAGAAAACCATGCATCTGCCTAGACTCTCAGAATCCTAATTAGAAAAGCACATCTGCAAGGACTAAAGAGGTGAAGCACGGCAGCCTGAGTTTGATCCCAGGAACCTACATCCTAGGGGAGAGAACTAACACCCCCCCCCCCCCAAGTTGTCTTCTGACCACCACACATGCGCTATGGCTCATACAAGATAAATAAATAAATGTAAAAAAATTAAAGAAAGAAAACCACATGCAGAAGAGGCAGCAGGAGAGAGATACCCAGAAGTGAGCAGGAAAGGCCACTGGAATTACATTGATTCAAGGTTAGAAAAAGATCTTAACCCTACAGAAATACTTGTTTGCTATTCCTCCCAAGAGAAATGCAAATTGAAATATAGACTCAAAAGTTTATTTGATTTGCATCTATTTATGATGGGTAGAAGAGTTCATGTCACAACACACATGTGGAGGTCAGAGTACAAGCTGCAGAAGTCAGTTCCTTCCCCTCTGAGCTATCAACAGCCTCTCCCGCCCCCAGATACTTAACTTATCTGATTCATAAAGTTCATAGTCTGATAGCAACTTATACTGATTCTCAAGGCACAGTATAAGAAATCACAACTTTTATGGAGAGCATATAGTAAAATCTAGTGAGCTTTAAAATTTAGACTTTTTTAAAACAATTTTTTAAAGATTTATTTATTTATTTTATGTATATGAATACAATGTAGCTGTCTTCAGACACACCAGATGGCATCAGATCACACTGCAGATGGTTGTGAGCTACCATGTGGTTGCTGGGAATTGAACTCAGGACCTCTGCAAGAGCAGCCAGTGCTCCTAACCACTAAGCCATCTCTCCAGCCCCAAAATTTAGACTTTTATCTCAGCAGAAGCACTTCTATAAATTTACCCTACCCTTCACCTGCATAAGAAACCACACACTGCATATAAAGTTATTCAGAGAAGCACTCATAAAGATAGATGAAATCACGTAAATAAAGAAAATATCCAATTAAAAATGCTTAAAATTAAAAAAGAAAAAAGAAAAAAAAGAGAAATCACTCATGTGCTAACAGTTACACTGGCAGGAGACTGGCTACAGTAATTATAATGTGTTATATAGTAGACATCACATCGACTCTAAAAAGACAGAACCTCTGCAGCATAGCTCCCAAAACACACAAACAATAAAAGCAAATACAGCAACCGTGTGGTGCAGAGGAGAAAGCAGAATCCACTATGGCTGGGAAATAGTTCACATCTGTTTCTTACAATTTATGCACCATTTATTACCAACTTGTAGCACCCACTTAAGAAACAGTCTTAAACTTATAATGTACCCTATGCCTCCAGAAAAGGAACTACGGAAGAGAATTCTATTTGACTTAGACATAATGGCACAGGTCTTTAATTCTAGTTCTTTAATACCTGCAGAAGCAAGGAGTTGCAGGCAAGACTAGTCTGAATAAGACCTTGTCCCCCTCCCCCCAAAAAGTTCTGTTTGATTAAATATGAACTTTTGTTTTGCTTCTATCTCTTCAGACAAGTGCATAATATCCCATGAGATAAGGAGAAACTCCAGCAGTTGCAGCCCTGCCCACAGGAACATAAGCAGAATCTTCCTCACCAGGAAACAAAGGGCATTATGGATGTCACTAAGCAAGTCCCACCCAGTGCTCCACATGGGCTCAAATAGTCAAAAAGCCTGCCATGGTACTGGGAAGAATTAGCTAAGGAGATGATTGAAGCACAGGCAGTGACTTCTGGGAAGCGGAGAAAAGACTATGAGCTTCAAGAGCTGGGGATGTGGCTCAGAGAGGGAGTGCTTGTCTAACAGGCACAAGGCCTTGTAAGCACAGCAGAGGAGATTTTCTAGAGACACAGAGGACGTTTCTGAAAGACAGAACTAAAAGTATACTCCTGTTCACTCCCACTGTGCTGATAGGCAGTGGAGGTGTCAGATAACAGGCTGACAGAGATGGACACTTACAACCTCAGGCAATCTACAAGGTGTTTTACTTACAGTTTTTGCCCAGTAAGCCTTCTCGTTCTCAGGAGAAACCCTGAGGAGACCCAACGCAGTAAGATGGGGCTGCTCCAAGTCCTACAGCAAATGAGGCAGCTGAGGGGCAGGCACCAGGCAGGCCAGATCCCCGGTGGCCCTCAGCCCACAGCTGCTTCTTGTCTGGCAGAAAGGGAGACTGCAGAGCACCTAGTCCCAGAGCCACAGGCAATGGACAAGAAGAGAACCAGAATGCATCTAAGCTCTTCTGGGTTCAGTGAGCACTATGGCAGCTCATTGCATTCCCTTCTGGAAGGTGAATGGCCTAAAGATCAATACACACCTCATTAAGTCATCAACTGGCTGCCCCTCCCACCCTGACCACATTTTTCAAGAGTTCAAAACAGAAGGTAAAGAAGTAAGATCTAGAAGGTAATGAATATACCACTGAACTGAACCACCCACCAAAACTACTTCAGGAAACAGCCCTTCTCAGCATTAAGGTGAGGCCCTGCACCCAGAATGTCCAAAGGCCAAGACGCAAGTTACAGGGCAAAGCACAGAGTGGACAGGGCAGGTATGCAGCCTGGAAGCTGAGCTGCTTGGTCTTCAGATTTCATGAAGACAAACCCAGCTGACTCTGATAGGGCTTTCCTTACTCCACTAACAACAATGACGACGACGACGACCACGACGACAAAAAACCAAAAGCAAGTGAAAACCCAGCCAATGGAGATATCAGTGATAGAGAGCAGAGGCTGGTAGCCTTGGGGACACAGGATGATCACAGTGGACTCCCCTCAGTTCTCAACATCTGGGTGTCCTGGAACGAGAGCTGAAGAATGAAAAAGGACCTAACACCACCACTCTTGGAGCAGAAAGCCCCACCACCTCCAAAGTCCCTCCAAGGCCCAGAGAAGAGGTAGGCTTTGACACAAACCCACCAGAGCAGAGTGTCCAAGAGGCTTTCCACTCCTGCCATAGCCAGGGTACTCCAGTACAGGCCTGCCGTCCAGCTACTAAATGATATCCAGAGAAAGCCAAGGAGGATGCAAAGCTGCCTTCCTTGTATCCAGAAGTAACACCCACCCTATCCATTCAACTCAGCAGTCAGGGAAAGCGCACACAGCAGTAAGATGGAGGAGGCTACAACAAAAACAAGCAAGGGGGTTAGAGGGATGGCTTAATTAGTAAGGCTGCTCAAGTGTGAGGGCCTGAGGCCCAGCCAGATTCCACATAAAAATCTGGGGATGGTGGCACATTTGCAGTCCCAGAACTAGGAAGACAAAACGCCTAACCCCAGGTCCAAGTGAGAGACCATCCTGTTCCAAAATCCAATGAATGGCACCCAAGGATGACCTCCGGCCTCTACACAAACACATTTCTCTACACGCACACAGCAACAGCTCCAAAAGCTAGACACGAGGTGGAGAAACTGGATCAGACAGTAAGTTAGAATATGAACATAGGGGATTCTTTAAAACTGAACATGCAGGCTGATGATATGGCTCGACAGGTAAAGGTGCTCGCCACCAATCCTGCAACCCCAAGTTCAACCCAGTGACCCACACAGCGCAGACAACTGAGCCCACCCTGCCCCACATCAATAAATAGATGTAACTAAACATGCAACCTCCATCAAACCCAGCAATCACTCTACAGCATTTGTTACAGAAGAATGGACAAGCCATCAGATATCCATGATGGGCACAGCAACCTTACTTATAATCACTGAGCGCAACTCTGAAGCTCTCCCCCATAAAACTACAAGCACTGTGGCCCACCCATTCCATGGGACATACTCAGCCATAAAGAGGAACAGCGACTGATGCACCTAACCTAGGCTAACCTCTAGGAAACTATACTGGCTGGGAAAAGCCAGCCCAAAGGGTTATGTGCTGTATGGTTCTATATGTACAACATTCCCCAACTGATGAGGTCACAGGCATGGCAAATAGACTAGTAGCTACAGGAGTTGTAGAAATCTTGAGCAGAAACAAAGGGGAGCAGGAAAGAACCAGAGAAAGAAAGCAGCCCTCTGGGGATAGAGATGGATTCAGTGGCACCCCTGCAGGCCATGCTCTATAGCTCTACAGCACTCCCTACTGAGCAAGCTGGTAAAGGCTATGAAGGCTCTTAAAATGAAAAGGTTATTTACAAGAAGCCATGATCAACAGCAATTAGGTTTGGCATGGAAACACAAAAATGACCTTATTTCTTTCTTTATTTTATTTTTTATTTTTTTCAAACAGGGTTTCTCTGTATAGAGGGTGGCCTCAAACTCTACCTACCTCTGCCTCCCGAATGCTGAGCTTAAAGGCATAAGCCACACCTGGCAGGCCACATTTCTTGAGAGGTCTGTCTCATCAAAAGTTAAAAGTGCACCCTTATCTTGCTAAGCCTCCGCCCTTGCCAAGAAAACAAGTCTCACCTTCAGCACATATCCTCAAGGAAAGGTGACCCCAGCACTTCCTGTACCAATGCTGTGCACCAAGGTGAGCACTCAGTAAGCCTCTTAGTCAGCACAGCGGACTATGAAACCATACCCTCTGGCTCAGATGCTCTCTCTACTGTTGGCTGTAACAAATGGCCAGGCACCTGGCCTGTACCAGCACAGTGCTACCAACAAAAAACCTGGGAATAAGTGGAGTTGAAGAATTCATGAACAAAGGCAGGAAGTAGAGTCCTCCCTGGAGAGTTGTCAGCCCAGCACCCACTTCAGTGAGAATACAGGGAGCAATGTGAGTCAGCAGACCAATGGCCAGGCGCCTCAGGGGTCCCATGTACCAAAGGAGCTTTGATGTCTTCTTGCCAATTGTGCTCAGAGGCCAGTGACTGTCACCAACTACCCAGCACCCCAAATCAGAAGCCAACTCTAGATTCCACCTCCTCTCTCACATTAATCCCTCATCTGGGGCTCTAAATCCTTTCCTCCTCAGAAATAAACCCAGGCAATATTTTTCAATTGAACAAACAGGTAAGAACCCTATAGCAGACAAACACTTGAATACAAAAGTGAGCCTCACAGAATACAACGTAGTAGCTGGTGATGGGAAAAGGAGACTATGGGGCTGGGGTCACACAGGGAAGGGTTTCCAAGGGACTCAAGAGCAAAGGGGTGATGAGATCCAACAGGTGAACTGAACAAGACAGGACAGAGGGGGCCAGCCATGCAGGGGCCATAGAATAGTAACTTCAACAGCAGCTTTCTCACAAAGACTGGCATCTGACTCTTATCCCCACATTGCTCTGATTACTCTACTGGAAACTGACAGGGCAGCAGTTAAGAAGCCTTTGGGAGGAACCTCAGCACGCTGGCACCAAACACAGAGAGCAGAGGTGTGGACCAAAATGTGCTCTGATGGCCACAAGGAGCTGCTGACAAATCAGATGGTAAGAGAAAGCATCAACAGGCCTCCTTGGGCAGCGGGTAAGGCCAGCTACCATGCTGAGACCAGAACACCATGGGTGAAGGAGGCTTGGAGTTGAGAGATAGAAATCAGTAGTTCCACTTCAGATATAACCAATGTCTGCTCATATCCAAGAAGTCATCATCTTGCCATCAGTGTGGTTCGTTATGAATGAGAATCACTCATCAGCACCACTAATGGTGCTGAAGTGCAGCCATGTACCACAGGCTACTCACATCACTAATGGTGCTGAAGTGCAGCCATGTACCACAGGCTACTCACATCAGTGGCCAACACTGGGTACACGTGGAGCTGTTGAAGAGCCCGGCTACCAGTTATTTTTACTGTTACTTTCCTGGCCAGATAAACAAATATTCACCATTGTGTGACAAATGCCTCCAGTATTCACAGTGGCAGCATGCTCTACAAGTTGGCAGCTCAGGAACAGCCCATGCCATCTATACCCACACAAGCGTACGCCGTGCTATTTGTACATGTCTTGGAGCAGATCCTATTGCTAGGTAGCACGTGTATCACAGTTTTGGTGAGCAATGTGACAGTGTCTGGTCTAGCTGAAGACATGCAGACCTGCTAATTCTATCCTTAGAAACACGTGCTAGAGACATCTGCCTGTGTGCCAGGAACATAAAGATAAGCATGTCCTTGGCACCATAGCTCATAGTAGTAAAATCCAGGGAAACCTACTCTGTCAGTGAGTTGGAGCTTTCCATATGCCCTGGAGCATTAGGGAAGCTATGAAAACCAGCTCTGTGGTCTTTACCCAAACTATTTAACAGGAGGTCAATGTATCCATAGTAATCAATCTCAGGAAAACGGAGCTATACAAGTATAATACGCTGACTCAATCTTGAAGCAGCTAGGCAGCACTACCTAGTGCTCTACCTACATATGCATGTAGAAACAGCAGAACAGCAAGCAGAGCATGAAAAACACCAAGTTCAGACCACTGGCAGAACAGAAATGAGACTGGGAAGGGAAAGACTACCCCAAGAGCTTCCTTCAATGATACCCACATGTCTTAGTCTGGGAAGCATAGTGAGTTTTCAAGGCCTTTAATGTTTCAGCATGAAAATAGAGATACACCACAAAGATAACAAAACCACAGTTCATACTCAAAGCTCAGGAACACAAAATGTCAGGGGCTAGCTGGCAACCACACCAGACAACTATTTTCAGACAGCCTCTCAGATGCCATTCTATTATGTAGCTGCCTGAATTCTCCAAGTGGCTGAGGTCTCAAAAGTACAGCTTTAGGTGGGGGAGAGGGAGAGGCACTACCTAAACCTCTCCATAGGAAGCTTTCAGAAGAGACCAACAGAACATGCAGTCAGTGAATTCTAAGGATGACCACCACCACAAACTAAAGAATTTTCTAACTGTGGACACATGTCCCATGTGGCTGAGGGTGTGAACAGATAGATGCCTTAGAGTAAAAACTCTAGCTCCAAGTAGATGAGATCAAGGCAGGACAGAGCTGTCCACACTCTGCAGCAGCTGCTCTGGAACCTCAGGGATCTGGAATCTCAGGGAAATCATCCCCTTGCCACAGCTTGGAACATTTGGAATAAATCAGAGAAACCTGCAGCGTTTCTCCTGGGCAAGTAAGGGCAAAGAATGTTCCTAGCATGTGGATGAAGACAGAAGCTTTAAAGACACCAGCCTTCCACTTTCAGAAGCAGTCCCTCTCAGTACTCCATGAGAGCCTTACCTCTTACCCAAGACCCTCACGGTATCCCATGGGCTCTGTCTCTGACCCACTGTTCTCCACTTCCCAGCTGCCTCAAGTGCTTCAGCATCCAAGAGAACCGGCACAAGCAGGAAGACGTTTTACAATGGTGAAGAACAACCTGTGGGTCACACAGGTAGCCCAGGGACTCAGAGTAGCACATTAGTACTATGCCACCCAGCCACTGACTAGGGAAGTGGCAAACAGTGTCAGTATAGGACAGGATTGGGAAATGCTCTGCTAAATATAGCTCCTGGCTCAGGAAGGTAGCCCAGAAAAGGTCCGGCGCCCTGGGCAATTCCTGTCACTTCCTGTTACTCATATCCTGCTGTTCTGGTGCAGCTCTGGCCCCTGGGTACCCATGCACCATTCCCTAACTGGAAGCACCCCAGACAGACTATTCACTGCAGCTGGGATGTGTGCAAAGCCTGAACCATGGACAAAGACACCACCACAACCACCGCCCTCCCCCGCCCCCCTGCAGCTGGGTAGAAAGCGTTCAGGACAGGTCCCACAGCTCTACCACTTTCCAGTCCATGGCCATGACAGGGAATCTTTTTTTTTTTTTTTTTTTTTTTTTTTGGTTTTTCGAGACAGGGTTTCTCTGTGTAGCCCTGGCTGGCCTGGAACTCACTCTGTAGACCAGGCTGGCCTTGAACTCAGAAATCCACCTGCCTCTGCCTCCCGAGTGCTGGGATTAAAGGCGTGTGCCACCACTGCCCGGCATGACAGGAAATCTTGACAGAACAGCTGCCACATGCTCCTCTAGTCCCCCAAGAGAACTGGAAGCAAGAAGTGCTGAGACTAGTGTACAAAGACTCTCACCCCTAATCAAGAAGCTATCTGCAATTGACACCTACTTATAAAGAAAAGTTAGTCTTCTCCAATAGTCTAATTGTGGGCATGTTAACAACACTTAAGGGCAGGCCCCAGTCCAGTAGTAGTTGACCAACAAAACTTAACCCAATCATGTTTCATGGACTTTGTGTCTCATATTACTTGTCTGGGGATTTGTCTTACTGATGATCTTTCACTTGTATACTATGGTTTCTGGTCCTGTGTTTTTATGGGTTGTGTGTTTCTATTGGTTTTTCTTTTTAAATTCTGATTTGTTTGGGTTTTGGTTTTGATTTTTGTTGCTGTTTGCCTGTTTGCTTTCTAAAGTGGGCTGGGGACATGGAATTGGGTAGAGGTGGGAAGGACCTGGGAAGAGTTAGGGAAGAAGGAACCATGATCAGAATATATTGGGGGGGAAATCAGTATGAAAAAAAAGAACTGGAGGCAAGAAAGGACTGCATGACAGCTGGCAGGGGCCACCATGCAAAGCCATACGACCACTCCACCTTTCCAGTCCAGGATGCCCAGACACCGAGCAAACAGCCGAACATTTTACCAAAAAGTCTTGAAAGAAAGGAAGGGAGGGAGGCAGGGAGGGACAGAAAGGAGAAAGCAAAAGGAGGGTTCTACCTAAAAATGAAAAATGATGAACATTTGGTTGAGTTATCTTTTTCATATTAGTGGCTGCTCCATTACATTCACTGTGCTCGGCTGTGTGGAAACTGTAGCAGAGATGACCTTGGGTGAGTGAGTGGGATGTGCCTCACAGAGGAAGGGAAGCGTCTACAAAAGGCTCCTCCAGACCAGGACGTGAAGCCCAGGGACACCCCTGCATGGATCAGGACGCGAAGCCCAGGGAACACCCCTGCATGGATCAGGTCGTGAAGCCCAGGGAACACCCCTGCATGGATCAGTGGCAGTTAACCAGCATGCAAAGTCAAAACAAACAGGTTCTATCCAGGAGACAGGAGAAGTAACCTAGACATCTAAACCAGAGCGGTCATGTCCCTGATGGACACACACAGATGACTGTTAGAGGTGAGAACAGGCGTATCCATGGCACAGAAAGACACTCCTGGGACAGTAAATATCAAAAGCAGATCAACAAGTGTATAACTAACAGACTTCATAAGCCTAAATTCTCATGTATCCCTCCTTGTAGGACATAACCTGAAAACTATTGCTTTGTATCAGGACTTCCCAACCTTGACATTATTATATTTTGAGCCAAATAATTCTTTGTTACAGGGCTGTTCCTACAAAGCTGTTAGTTGGGTGTGGTGGCACACACCAGTAAACTCAGCACTCAGAAGGCAGAAAGTTGGTCTCTGCGAGTTCGACGCCAGCTTGGTCTACATACTAGTAGATTTCCAATATGGCCATTCAAAGCTATACAGTGAGACTGTGTTTCCAAAAATCAAAATGAAACAAAAACAAATATGTAAGAGTTGAGGGACTATGTAACAAGCATCCTGTACTCCACAGGGTACGAAAGGGCAGCAGCACACAACAGTCAGTATGTCTCTAATCGTCCCTTTCAAGATCTTGCACCCCCAACTCCTTGTCCCCACTGATGCTTCAGAATCCATGTTTGAGGTCTGCATAATACTGCTCATCTCTAGATTCTCAATTATAAAATGTATATAAAAGGTAGTAAAAATGAAATAGTATAGCGGAAACACTCCCATGGATTTTCGATAGGGTTTTTCGATAGGATTCACTAGGTTCTTAAACCCCTCTCATTGTATACATACAATGAAAACCACCAGAACTATAGAGCAGTCACTTAGACCCCACACAACTATAATCAAAGAAATGACAGCAATCCCATGTTTTTTAATATATAAATTTTAAACCTATAAGGAAACATACTCAGTAAATTTAGATAATTACCTCTTATAAAAACTTAATAGGTCAATATCACTGTGAGCAAGTTCTGGAAACAAAAGCAAAGCAAGCTAAGCAGTTCCAAGCACAGCTTGCAGCCAACTGTGGGGAGGGTGCGGTCAATCTTGAGAACCTTGCTAGAAAAAGCCAGCAAGGGATGCTATGGGCTACAAGGGATGGGGGGGGGGGGGGTGCCATAGTTCTGACAGCTACCAAGCCATTTTTATCCACTTTTCTCTGCCAAACACTTATTTCATAGAACTCTGTATATGCCCAAGTACACCACCATCACTAGTACAATTAAAGGGGGACCTCTTAAGAACCACCATAGCCCAAACCCTGTGTTCAAGTCCTCTGAGCACTGGAAGTGTCCCCGACTGAGTAGTGACCCTGCCCAGAGCAGAGAAAGTAAGGGCAGTAGCTAACTAGCCATACCTTTACTTATAAATCAGTCTGGGGCTATTTCTACGCTCAACACTCAACAGGGTTTAAAAAGCCATTCTAGCAGCATAGGATACAAACAGAAAACAAAAAGCTGTACAGGATCCACAGGGAATGTGAAGGGGCATATTCACAGCATACGCATCTAAACTAATGACTAAGACAGCAATTTAACGTTATATGTACTTTATCACAATAAAAAGGTTTGGAGGAATATAGAGAAAGATGGACATACATACATACATACATACATACATAAAACAATTAGAGGCAGAGCACACAAAGCCTAGATGGAAGTTCACACACAATGGGGCTATCAGATCATTTTTTCTCTTCTTTCTGATTTTCTGTATTTTTTTTTTCAGTCTACGGCAAAAACTACATAAGAAAAGCTATGGAAAAAGCATGGCAGTAGGTAGGCAAGGCAGCAGGAACAACTGAAAGCTCACATCTTAAAACAACAAAGAGAGGGGGATTGAAATGAGTGGTACCTTTAAACTTGCAAAGTTTCCAGTAACATGCGCCCTCCAACACTACCCAAAATGAGAACCAACAATTCAGATGCTGGAGACTACCACCACAGTAGTTAAGATAAATTTTCCCTACAAAACCATTCTCTGAGGGCCAATAAGATGGCAGCCGTGCCATCTCACGGCTTAAGACCCACATGACAGTAACAGGAAACTGACTCCTTCAAGTCGTTCTCTAATCTCCACACGCGTGTTATGGCATGCGTGAGCCACGTTTTGTGAGCAAAACACACAAGCACACAAAGGCACTCAGGCAGGCACCCAAATAAAAAAAAACAAATTAACAAAAGATTTAAAAAAAGAAACTTGCACCTGAGGCACCCTCTCCTAGCTCTCTCCCCAGCTGATGAGATCTAGATAAAACACTGCCCAGCTGGGGCAGCAGAGGAAGAGTTAGGCTGGCATTACCAGGGGAGCCTCCTGCAGCACTCTCACAGGAAACTCAGAGACACCCATTGGCCCTTGGCTGGCCCCTGCAGCAAGCATCTTGCTTCCAAAAGTGACCTTGAGAGGGAAGCCTCATCCTAAGAACATTGGGGACAGGGTAAAAAACAAACAAACAAACAAAAAAAAAAAAAAAAACAGCCGGAAGCTGAGTTTCCACCCTCCACGGGGCTGCTACTGGAGCATGTTACTGGAATCCACTGGTATCACCAGCCTGCTGATACCAGTCCTTCCTATGGAAGAAATAGAACTTTAAATCCTAAGTTCTTGGGTTTTCAGCTAAATATCTCAAATATAATCTTAGTTAAGACACCATCTTCATTATCACAGAAAGCAAGGAAACAGAGTCATCTTTATTTATCAATAATAAATTAATTTACTGCCTCAGTAGTGACACTCAAACCTCAAACAGGCAGCAATATCAGGGAACCTGATTTAACAAACAGTAAAGCTGAAAAAAATAAACTCTTTTTGAGTTGTTGGGTCCTCTAGGACTCTCAAACATTACATTCACGTTGCTCTTGTTTACCCTCCAGAATTTGCTGGTAAGACCCTATTACTGAAAATATCATCACTTGAGTCACAGAGAAAATCAGGTGTGTACTAACCTAGAAGAAGGTTCATTCCTACTGGCTAGATTTCACAGTGCTGAGAGGTGCTGTGCACACTACCAGACAAGAGGAGTAGTCATCAGGCTTACATGACCCTGTGATCCATAACAACTATCTTAGCAACACATGCCCTCTAGTACAATAGTGAATGTCATGAATGCTACAGAAGTAGCCACACACTTTCTGAATGGATTTAAGACCCACGCCATGAGATGGAACCCATATCAGCAGTTACCAGAACCAAAACCTAGACAAAAGTCTAGACAAGTTACAGGTCCTAGGAAAGAACCTACTACTATCATTTTATTAAATGGACATATTATAATGATTCCCAATGGCTTATTGTTATACCTATAGATTAGTGCATCACTCAGCCCTCATCAGAGAAGTTTCTTCTTGCAGTAGATAAGAATTAACACAGAGACATACATGCAGAGAATAAGAGTATAAAGTGCTCAGCCCTAGATGGGACATCTATACCACACTCCTCCCCACAAGGCTCAGAGATCTTAGAAAATGGGACAGAAATATTTTAAGAGCCAGAGGTGGCAGATGACTACAAGTAAACAGTGCTTTCCAAACACAACAGGGAAGTTGCACATATGAACTTACAGCAGTTGTTACAGCATGCACAAGGCCTGTGCAACCTCAAACCAAACCAAATCCCAGCACTGGGGAGTGAGGGCAGTCGGCATGAAGTCCCCCTCCTAGT
>CM052709.1:76759592-76825525 GCA_028551405.1 Uromys caudimaculatus | reverse complement strand
TGGGCGGGTAGGTGGGAGGAGGAATTCCCTCACAGAGGCGGGGAGGGGGAGGGGACACGGGGTTTCTAAAGAAAAGGGGAATCATCGGAAATGTAAATAAAATATCAAAAAATAAATAAATAAAAAAAAAAATAAAAAAATAAAATATTTTAAAAAATGGAATAGAGAGATGGCTCAATGTTTAAAGGCTAAGGTTCACAACCAATAATAACAACACTGAAAATGCAGTCTGAGACTGTCAATCAGGGATGGGCAAATTACAATCTGGTATCTGCTTGTTGAATAAAGTTTTATTGGAACACAGCCACAGCCACTCATTTACATAATGATTATGACCACACAGCACAGTTGAGTTGTCACAGGGCCGCCATATCCCACAAAGATGAAACTATCTGACTCTTTCTAGAAAAACCTGGCTGCTAACTCGATAAAATTTCCTGGCAGTAGACAGTCTAGGAATATAAAGGTGAATTAAAAATTAAAATTAACTAGAAATTGGCAGAAGTTAAATAAAAGCATCTACACCTTCTCCTTTCTCTGTTTCTGTCTCCACAAAAGTGGGGTCTCCATTCTGCTCCCAGATGGATTCCTGAGAGCTCCTTGTGGAGTACATACAAGGTAAACTCAGAACTAAACCATTTCTGCCACCAGGTCACATCTAAAAATGCATGTATGCATACTTACTAAGTAATCTGGAATGAAAAGCCTTACAGATATTTAAAAATGCCATCTATACTTCAGCATAACTTCCACAACATACCTCACCCTACTTCAAATGCAAATTTAAAACATTCTTAGAGTTGAGGCCTGCCACGTTCTCCTACTTTCCTGTGTTTGTCTGAGAAATTGACATGGTCTCCGTTGAGTAAGGTGCTCACATGTGTAAGACACTCCCTGATTCTGCTGCTGGGAAACAGCTAAGACAACAGGGGCAGAATACAAAGAAAGGTTCTATGTGGGCCATTACCTCCCTCAGGCAGGGAGGCCAGAATGACACTAAGCCCCAGGACAGTCTAGAAAAACACAGTTACTCAGTCACTGAGCAACAAAACTGCAGCATCCCTCATAGCCAATCCATCATGCCCAGATGGAAGAACAGTCACTATCTCTCCCAAAAAAATGCTTTAAAGGAGTGTTATGACTACATCCCTTTGAACACATCCACCCAGACACACACCATGAAAGTCCAACTTTGCCACTCTAGAGCCAGGCCATAGGACTAAGGAGACCAGTCTGAGCTGAGCTCACAGCATCATAGCAAGTGTCACTGCTGCAAGTCCATCTGTGCTTACCTTCTTTCACACACACACACACACACACACACACACACACACACACACACACACACACACACACACACAATGGATATTCAAGGCAGAGGGAGCAGTTGGTCCTTTTCTAGGACATGCTGGGCTTGTGGGACTCCTCCTGTAGGGACTGAATGTCTGCCAACAAACCCTGTGATGGATGTAATAGCACATAAACGTGGGACTCTAACTGTCCTTTAACTCCAGATCAGAAAGGGAACTGAGAATTACACCAGTCCTTCCAAGTTGTCAGTCCTGACCAAGAAAACCCTAATCCTAGGCCCAAGGTCGTGGCTACAAACACATGAACGCCTCAGCCAGAGTGACTGAGGAGCCATTCCCATTTGTTCCACATGGCCATACATCACTGAAAACACAGCAGCTTCCCAGAAACACCATGGGGTAGAACTAGGAAAAGTACGAGCCCATTAACCTGACTTGACCTAACCTAACCAAGCATGACCTGGAAAAAGATAATACATCCAAGAACATCTCTCATAAAGTTCATATTTCTCCCTCCAACAGACAAAGCTGAAATGAAGAGAAAGAGGATATAGACAATCCAGTATAGACATAAGAAAGTTAAGTCTGAATAAATGATGCTCTAAAACTTGAATTCATTTTCAGAAATATCAAAAGGTAAGGTTAGAAATCTGAGTGGTAGAACAGTCAACACAGACGAGACCCTGGGTTCAATCAGGAAAGGAAAAACGAGAATGGTAAGATGTATTCCAAAAACTTTGCCCAAAAGGAAACTGCACACTTAATGTTTCACTAGTAAATTCTAGTAAACATTTGAGAAGGAAATGGCATGAACGAACACAAAGTTTATAAGAAAACAATGGGTAACCAGACTCTCCGTTTTAAAAAATGTTATGAAGCCAGCTAAACCTAAGCACCAAAACCTGACAAAGATATAAAGACAGAAAGAGGACAAAAAGAGAAAGACAAGGAAGAGAAGAAGGAGGGAGGGTACAAGCCAATGTCCTTCACGTATACAGATGAAAGTGCTTTACAAAACAAGAGTGTCACATCCTAGGACTAGAGCACTCTACTTAAACAGCAAGCTTACTGGGCATGGTGGCACATGCTCTTAATTCCAACACTTGGAAGAGCAGAGGCAGATTTCTGTGAGATCAAAGTCAGCTTGATTTACAAAGCAGGTTTCAGGCCAGCCAAGGTCTCAAAAAAAAAAAATAATAATAATAATAACAATATAAAATAAAATAAAAAACCTAGGAAAATAAAGGAAGAAAGAGAGAAGAAAAAGATAGTTAGATCAACCTTCTGAAGCTGAATAGATCCCTCGGTGGTTAAGACCATTTTTTAACTCTTCCAGAAGACCCAAGTTAAATCCCCAGTGATACTGTGGCTTATAACCACTTGTAAGTCCAGTTCCAGAGGACCTAAAGGCCTCTTCTGGTTCTCACAGATACCATGCATACATGCGTGGCACTGCCATATACACAGGCAAAACACTCATAACACAGAAAATAGAAAATAAATAACAAAGTATGAGACTAGGATATGGACAGATAAACAAATCATAGAGGCAGAATTAGAATGTAGAGGGCTGGGTATAGTCATTCCTCTAACTCCAACTAGGAAGGATAACATGGAAGACCATTATGGATGCAAAGCTAGTCTGAGCTACACAGTGAGTTTGAGGCAAGCCTTTGCAGCAGTGAGATCCTATGTCAAAGTGCACACTTGCATGCACACACTGAAAATACACTCATAAATACAAGGCCACTGGACTTTTGACCAAGGAAACATAGGTAACTAAATGAATGTTTCTCCAATAAATGCTGAAGGAAAAAGCTGACATTTATGTAGAAAACATCAGCTCTGTATGTATCTTGTGCCAAACACAAAATCAATTATGAACAAATCTAAGTACACAATCAAAAGCTACAAAACATCTAGGGTGAAAAAAAAAAAGTCTTAGGCAGAAATTAAGAAAAGGTTGACAAATCCAATTTCACAAAAGAATTATTCTAAAGATGCCATTAAGAAAAGTTAGATGACAGACTATGGAGAACTGTGGACAGTTACAAGACAGTTACCAGAGAAAAGACATCCAGAATATATCAAGAAAATAATCCTACACAAAACTAACGACTCAAGCATACACTTCACAGATAAGATACCCGAAAGCACATTAAGAGCCATACATGTTGCTAGAAGTTAGCTCCATTAGTTAGGAAAGGGGCTGCCTAGGGTGAATGAGACCCTGCTTCCATCGACCTGCTGAGCACATGGGCAACTGAAGAACCTTGGCTCCACTGCTGGAAAGAGCATTAGATGATAAAACCTCTCCAGAAAACAGCAGCAGATTGTGTTTTAATTTTTATTTCTATTCATTTGCAAGTATGCCTGTCTGTGTAGAGCATTGTGCAGGTAAGTGAGTGTTCTTTGAGTCCAGAAGGCATCGATGCCCTGGAGCTAGAGTTGCAGGCAGTTGTAAGCTCCACCATAGGTCCTGAGACCCAAACTTGAGCCCTCTGTAAAGCAGCCAGTGCTTTTAACAGCTGAGCCATCTCTCCAGGCCCTAAATAACTTTCATTTTTATTTTATTTGTTTGTTGTTTATTATTGACTTTTTGTTTTCTGAGACAGGATTTCTCTGTGTAACCCTGGCTACCCTAAAACTAGATTTATACAACAGGTAGAGCTCAAACTCAGAAATCCACCTGTCTCTGCCTCCTGAGTGCTGGGACTAAAGGCAAGTACCACCATGCCCAGCTTAGTAATTTTTAAAAGACAGAAAAACTTACTTTGGAAGTAATAGCAATATTTACTCTCTTGACTATGACAAGTTTCAATAAGTGTGTCTCTAAGCCGGTATACAAGAAAATTCACACTTTAAATACTGCAATGGATGATGCATTTCTGCATCTATTAAGCTATAAAAATGTCTTACTCTCGGCATGTGCTAGCACACTCGAGCACTCATTAAAGAACATTATGAACCTTCCCGCTGACCAGCGTGACCATACAGCGTATCATCCAAGCCAAGAAGTATATGCAAATCAAAGTGGGTTCTAAAAATAGGTAATGGTGTTATGGCATCTGCAGCCAGTTGTATGGATTGGCATTGCCCTGGACAAATCAGCAAGCAGAATATGGGTACAACAAACAAGCAATGTAGTCTTGGCGTGATTAGATTTTTCCTGAATAGAGCAAGCCCTGAATGAAGTTCACTCCTCAGAAGGCAGCATGAGGCTGGCAGCAGGTTGTACTCATGCCCTTGCTTAACACCTGAGAAACAGGCTGAGTGCAGGGCAGACACCAAAGCCCCATCTCCAAGGTCCTGTCACTTCAGCTTATTTGTTTGGATGAAGAAGTCAAAGAAAATGCAGAGCAACCCCCACTCCTAATTATCTTCCACAGTCGGACTGCCCAGATCCTCCCTTAACAACTTTGCAGCCATGAACAATGAACCCATAGAAAAGGCTGTGACAACTTCTCTGAAGCAAAGTCCAGCAGGGCGGGGGTGGACTGGACCTAGCCCTGGGTGCAGCCCTGCACAAAGCACTTTTTACAGCAGGCTGTATGGAGGGCACCCTTACATCTATCTCTCTGAGAGGTAGCACCCACAGCTTCTACAGTACTGTCTGAACATGGAGATTCACACAGTACATTCTTCAGATGGAAGGCAACACACAGAGTCAGTAAACAGTAATGACAGTAACAAGCTGTTTCAAGAAAATAAAGAGATCACACCACTGTACTCTAAAATACTAGGCACTCTGGGATGAACAGGTAGGATTTTTTTCCACATAATTTCCTAAAAAATGATACCATATTTCTAAGGTCAAAGACAAGACAGACAGGGCTTGACTCTGTCACACAATAGGCACATTTATCAAAAAGCACACAGTAAAACAACTATTTATTAATTTCATAGGCACTCTAAGAAAGATTCAGTCAGATCCAAGGCCTTTCCATCTGTCGAAAACCCCTTCATGAAACTATTAAGAGTTTTGACTAGAGTCAAATGGCAGTCATTCAACTGTCTGCTTTTGTTTTCTCCGCCATTAGTAAAGAAAGACAAGTGAATATTAACAATAAACACACACATTTTCACACACACACCATAAGCCGCTTAGATTTTGCCCACGGCAACCCTCCTGATGATCCACCACACAGCTCAGGCAATCAGCAAGACCTGACACCCAGACTACATTCCAACCCACCTGGCTGCCAGGGAGACCAGAGTCTTCTCTCTGCCTAGAGTGACTATGAGAACTGGCCTAAGCCTGGCTTGTGGACCAGCTGTATACCAGGCACGGGCACTGCCTTCAACAAAGCCACACACTTGGTAAACACATGGCCACCAACCTGGCACAAGACCAGGCCCTCTTCCTGCTTCTGGATTTGGAAAACACAGAATGAATTCTAAAGCATGGGGTGTGTTTGGGGTAAAACATGGTTCTCACAAGTTCCTGCCACTGACCAAGGCAGGCCTTAACTGTGGCCCCATCCTATGCCAAGAGCAGGCTACCTCAGGCTTACCTGGTACCATATTTTAGGAAATGATGTGGAACAAAATCCTGTTCGTCCCAGAGTGCCTAGTGCTTTAGAGTACAGTAGTGTGGTCTCTGTTTCCTTGGAACAGCAAGTGCAGCAGTGTAAAGCTCAAGGTACCTGGGAAGTCCCTGACATCTCAGCTGAGGCATGGCACGTGGGGCCCTAGCTAAGCACAAAAAGGGCCCACTCCCAGTGGAGAGGCGGGGCTCCGTGCTGTAGGGAAACAACACTTGGCCCACCAAATTACTCCAAGGACCCTCAAATATAGCTCTGCCCACCTCAGGTCCAGGCCAGCAGTCACGGGAACCAGGAAGTCTTTCCTAAGGGGAAATCTGCCAAGTATGGACAGCTGTCCTTTCTCCAAGCCAAAGGGATTGGCTCTGGATTTTGCCCAGGAAATGTAAAAGATCTGAACAAGCTGAGAAGGAAAACTTACGTTGAACTCTGGATAAAGGTCACAGTTTCTCACAAAGGAACAACCCTGACCACCCTCAGGCTGGCATCTGCTGAGAACAGATGAGAAGTTCGGGGCCACCAGGAAGCCATCACTCACCCACAAGCCTAAAAGCCAAGCATACAACAGTACTAAACAATTCTTCCAACCCATGATAAAGCTCCTCTATTACTTAGCTAGCAATTAAACGAAGACATCTCCTAGGTATACATAGACAGTCCAGATTGGTCTCAAATTCAAAATCATTCTGCCTCAGCCTCCAGGTACTAGCCTGATCACCTCTTATTAAGCATTTTTTTTTCTCCTGCCATCCCTGTGCAGATCAGATTCCGGATTCTTTAGGCTTTGTGCTATTTATGAATTATGCATCTGTGTGAGGTGTATGCGCCTGTGTACATGAGTAGAGACCAGAAAAGGGTCTGTGGTATACCTTTGACTATCACTCTTCTTTGTTACTTTTGAGGTCAGTTCTCTCTTTCTCTCTAAACCTATGACTCATGTCTTCTCAGCTAGGCTGGAAGCCAGCAAGCCTCAAAGATCCTCCTATCTCCTCCTCTGAGCTGGAGTCAGGTGTGGGTGAAATGCCAGCCTGTTCCATGGGTTCTCAGATCCAAACCAATCTTCATTATCTATACAACAACTAACTGCTGAGCCACCCTATAGCCCTTCCTCAACATCTCAACACAAAATTATACCAGTGACACTCCAGCAGCCTTTCGTGCCTTCAGCCTCAGACTGGGGCTGCATCTACTGTTGTTGGTCCCCCTTTAATTGGGATTTCTAGCTTTTTGGACTGTACAGCTACTGGTTTCTCTGGGCCTCTAGCAGACCACTGTGGGCCAATTAATTCTCTGATCACATAAGATAATGTACAGACCCCTCTACAGTGTGTGATTCATGCTCCATCAGCTCTGATCCTTAGAAGAACCCTGACATACATAAACTCCTAAGGAGAGCTGCTTTCCCAGCACTCTGAGGCAACAGGTGCTACTGTTCAGCGCTATCTGTAAAGTCAGCCTCTTTTGAAATCTTGTAGAATTCCAATAAATCAAACTAAATGCTTATCATCAGCACACTAAACTCCATTACTTTCCTGCTCAGCAGGGGGTGAGCAGAAGTGGAAATAAAGGTGGCAAAATAGCTGGGCAGTGGTGGCGCACGCCTTTAATCCCAGCACTTGGGAGGCAGAGGCAGGCGGATTTCTGAGTTCGAGGCCAGCCTGGTCTACAGAGTGAGTTCCAGGACAGTCAGGGCTACACAGAGAAACCCTGTCTCAAAAAAACTAACTAACTAACTAACTAACTAAATAAATAAATAAATAAATAAATAAATAAGCAAGCCTTAAATCCCAGTACTCCAGAAACTGAGGCAAGAAGAGGGTGACTTCAAGACTAGCCTAGGCTACATAGAGATCCTATCTCAAAAATAATAAATACTGGATATCATTATAAGTGAAATAGCCAAACTCTGAAAAACAAATTAACTGCATTTGTTTACACTGAACCTAGATTCTACACACACAACACACACACACACACACACACACACACACACACACACAACATGAAAGCACGGAGACTATTTAAGGGAGGAGGCAGAAAGAAGTGGGCAGTATATATGGTCAAAAAATAGAATATACTTGAACTCAAATGTCACTGTGAAACCCATCCCTTTGAACAATGAATATATGCTAATTAAAGTTTTTAAAGCAGAACTTTTAAAGAAATTAATGCCATTTAAGTAAATATTTATGTGGAGATTTGAATGAAAAATGTCCCATGTGGGTTATAGTATTTGAACACCAATTTGGTGGTGCTGTTTAGGCAGACTTAGCAGGCACAGTCAGTGTTGCTACAGGAAGCTACCCTTGAGAGTTTCTCCCCTCTCTCTTCTCCCCCTCTCTTGGTCCTCCCACTCTTCCACCTCCCTCTCCCTCTGCTTCTTGCATTTTAAGACATGAGCTCTCAGCTTTCTGTCCCAGCCACCATGCCTGACATGCCTCCCTGACATGATTGATCCCTTACCCCTCTGGAAAGGGTAAGCTAAAATAAACTCTGTTCTATAAGCTGCCATGGTCATGGTATTTTATCACAGTAAGACAATTTATGATTGTGATGGAGCTCATTTTAATGATGTGGTCATATTCACAAAACCCCTACTGGGCAACATGCTTCATTCTCTACTCCCTCTCTCAAAAGAAGACACAGTGTCAACCCATGCTTTGGCAGCCATCCTGAACTAGGAGATCACATTCTACAAGGACCTGGAAGTCTCACAGAAACTCCAGCAAAAAAAGGCAAAGGCAAACTTCCGCATTCATTTTCATTTACATTGCATTTTCTTATATTGGACCTAGATTACACACACACACACACACACACACACACACACACACACACACACACCATGAAAGCAGAAGGACTATTTGAGAAAAGAAAAAACTACTGAGAGAAGAGTAGCTGAAGAGCATCAAATGGTACCCTCCAGACATACCTATGGTTTGATTCAAAAATCTATAAATAAATCTTACTGGGAAAACAGCATCTGCAGATATAATTAAGTTAAGGACTATCTGAATGGGTCTTAAATCCGGCAGCAAGTACTCTTACAACATAAAAAAAAAAAACCATGGAACAAGGGAAAATCATGTGAAGACAGAGGTTGATCTGGAGTGAGAGCGCCATATACCTGGAGCTGCTGGGAATTAAGGCAGCAAGCCAGAGCCTCCGCTGAGGTCTTGAGGGGTGGGGCTGCCAATTCCTGATTTCTGGCCTTGTCAAATACATTTCTGTTGTTTTAAGTTTGGGAAATTTGTTAAGGAAGCCACAGGACACTAACACAGCAGCTGACCCTAGTTCTAATATGCACTACTCTTATTTTCTAACACTACTACTAATAAAACAGACTCCCTTTTATACTGATAGACAGGAAGAGGTGTGAGGACATATCAAAGGTCTAAGCACGATCCATCTAAAATGACGTTAAGTACTAGTGATCAGAAACACATGTGCACCCAGCACCACCTGGAACAGAAGGGTGCTGTGTCTACTCAGCCGCAGGATAGGTAGTGGGAAGAAGCTGCACCTCTTCTAAGCAAAGGAGGCTGAGAGAGGGAGCCACTCTGCAGGGAAGCTACATTAACTACCACACATGTCCCTCCCTTGATGTGAGATGCTTTTCTAACAATATATGGCTAGCCAGACACCCTCAATTCCTAGTACTAGCATAGTAACTGGCCAACTGTGACACCTGACAAGGTAAAAGACTTGCTATTATAGATTGCATCCTCACAGAAGCTAATGGCAAGGGGACATTTATCACAAACTAGTAAATAAAACAGAATACAAAATTACACCTGTATGATGTAACACATCCTATAACAAACATCATAAAGTAAAACAATGTCTCCCTTGAAACAGTAAGGGAAGAAAGGGACATGTCTCCCTTTCTTTTAAACTTGTTTTAAAATCATTACTCTGATCTACAACATTTTAAGAACGTGAGTGACTGACCCACCTGTGGAGAAGCACAACTGTGGTTCCCAGAATGGACAAATGCTCCCAAGCTCCATTTCCCTGACTGACTCTTCCCACAACTCTCTTCTGTAGAAGGGATCTAACCCCACACCCAGCACATGTGCACACACACATGCACACACACACAGTGCCTGGTTCTATTTGGTCTTTCTCCTATCCTGTTTACTACTGACTACAACTAGTTCTTTCATGGCTCAGTTGTGAGACCTCTTCCAGAACAGAGGGAACATTTATCCACCCTAAATATTCCCTTCAGGTTTCCAAACCATAATTTGCTACAATATAAGACTGTCCAAAAAAAAAAAAAAAAAAGTAAAATCAAGTTTTCTAAAATTTATTTACATGGTTTTCAATTTATTTGTTTCACTTTAGAAATCTGGTAACCAGAGAGCCTTCCTTGCTGTCAAATGAGTCCCACATTCTCCACGAATAAACAAGCTTTTGAATTTGCTTCTGTGCACAGACACACAGAGAAACCAGTGTTGCCCTGCCTGCTTCAAAGCTTCCTACCCAAACTTGAGGACCCTCATCCACAAAAGGATTCAACAAAGGGGCAGCTCCACATCCCTACTCCCATGTTGAAGCAGCAGGACATATGTGTAGCTACACTGAGAGTCAGTCAGCCCAGGGTTGAAGTGTTAGGGCCTTAAACCTCCTGGCCTCAAACTTGAGCTAGCCTGAAACAGTGTCACTAAGGACACCAATTACTAAGTGATGATTCAACTCCACACAGAGTAAAGTACCTTCAATCAATGTCCTAAACTTACCTGTTCCCACAAATCCTAAGCAGCTTTGAATATCATCCATTTGTGAATCAGCTTCAGAGTCCTATGGATAGTGTGGGGCCTTTTGAAGTTCCAAAGAATACCCCAGTACAACCAGGCCTGGGACTACTACTCTGAAGGGGCAGGGGACAGCTTCCTAAGCACAGGATGGGCCGGAAGAGTCCACATGGGTAGCTTCCCATGACCTCCAAAAAAAGGACAGGGTCTGCAGATGGTATAGGGAGGCCCTCCCTCTAGACACCAGTGCATATGACACTTTCTTTTTTTTTTTTTTTTTTTTTTTTTTTTGGTTTTCGAGACAGGGTTTCTCTGTGTAGCCCTGAACTCACTCCGTAGACCAGGCTGGCCTCGAACTCAGAAATCCGCCTGCCTCTGCCTCCCGAGTGCTGGGATTAAAGGTGTGGGCCACCACGGCCGGCATATGACACTTTCTAAATGCAGTGGCTGAAGCAAGACCATGCTAGAGCAAAGATGGGGAACAGAAAGACAGACCTTCCAGCTGCCTCAGCGAAGAAGCCAGGAGCCTCTCAAAAGATTTATAGCACTTCTTAAAATGAGCAGAGAATGATTCTTTTTAATGATTTTCTATTTCAGGAACATTCCAGTAAAACTTTCTTTTCTCTTTAACGTTCAACCCAACTAATATTGATTGCTGCCATGACCTAAAGGGTTAAGTGATATGGCTATATGACCTTGGGTCTGGTAAAATTGAAAATAATCTATAGCAATTGGGTTCAGATACATGTTACTACCAAACATAAAAGCTGTGATATTTCAGAAATGTAATGATACCAAAGTAGAAGAAGCTCCAGTTAGGAGCAAAATGATATAATAAATTAATTTACTGCTCTTGCTTCACCACTGACTACCCAGTGGGTACCTATCATTCTGATACTAAGAGTGACCACTTACCAAGCCTTCATTTTACTCATTAATTCAGAGCTCCTGGAAACCCAAAAGCCTCATTCCCTGAAAGAGCAACCTCCAGCTCAGACTGACACAACTCACTCAAGGTCATCAGCTAATAAAGCTACCACAGGACTTCTTCCCGTTTTTCTAAATTTTAAGAACTATGTTTTATAATTGTTTCAAACTGATAAAGTCTCTGTGTTATCTTTCAGGGATGTTCTGTATTTTTGGAGATTAAGAAAACAGAAGAGAACTGAGTGTAGAGACCCAAGCCTGTAATGCTAGCAACTGGAAGGTAAAGGGGCAAGAAGATTGAGTCTTTGAGGTCATCCTCATCCATATAGTAAATTTGAGGCCAGCCTAAGCTACATGAGACTGCCTCAGAAAGGAAAGAAGTGAAAAGCTGGAGAGATGGCTCAGTGGTTAAGAGCATTTGCTGCTCTTGCAGAGGATACAAGTTCTGTTCCCAGCACCCACAATCATAATTCCAGTTCCAGAGGATCCAATGCTCTCTTCTGGCCTCCCTAGGTACGAGGCACCCACATGGTACACATATAAATACTTGCATCCATAAATGAATGATCTTTTGTTTAAAAAAAAAAAAAAAAAAAAAGAGGACATGAGGGGGAAAAGAAGAAGAAGAAGAAAAGGAGAAGGAAAGAAATATGGCCTGTTGCCCAGGCTCTTTATCTGGAAAAGGAAACCTAGATACTAAGCAGCCAAAGGCAGATCTCAGGTTCCTCTGGAGACCCACTCTGGTTTTATTTCCAGTTCTCCACAAAAATACAAGTTTAATAAAAAGAACTCAATCTCATTGTCTTCTGACCTTTGGACCTCAAATATATGTTCCAGAGAAGCCCCCAAAAATCACCTGCTGGATCAGTGACCAAACAAAGTTCCCAAACAATAAGACAAAGTCTATAACCCATCAAGCAGATAAAAACAAAGCTACAAGAGGATTTGAGCAGCAATATTCCTAAATTACAAGAGATTAAAAAACAGTAACAGCAATGTTGTCATTGATATTTCTCATATTTACAGTGATAGATGCTTATAAATAGCATGGACTGACAAGACATGGAGAAAATTAACACAATGACAAACACTAACTCCTTACTAGGAGCCAGAGAGGCCAAGAAGTCAATTAGAGTGGTATATGTTCTCAAGCTGGGTTATACACGGGACCCATAAAGTAACTCATGCATGAACACACCACTGAATCAAAAATGAAAACCAGCAAGCAGAGAAAGTAAAACCATTCTTTTGGTGGTCTGAGTGAGACTGGTGCCCATAGAGCCATCCATTTGAATGCTTAGTCACTAGGGAGTAAGCTGCTGGAAAGGACTACAAGGACTAGGAGATCCGGCCTTGTTGGAGCAGGTGTGGCCTCGATGGAGGAAGGGTATCATGAGAATGGGTTTTGAAAGTTTCAAAAGCCCATGTGCATTTTCTCTCTGTTTCTTCCCCTCCCCCACCCCTTTCTTTCTTTCTCAGCTGTGGATCAGGATGTAGCTCTCAGCTACTGTTTCAGGGCCATGTGTGCAACCATGTTCCGGCCATGATGATAATGGACTAAGCCTCTGAAACTGTAAGCAAGCTCCCAGTTAAATGCTTTCTTTCAGAAGAGTTGCCTCGGTCATGGCGTCTCTTCACAACAATACAACAGTGACTAACTAAGACAATCCTCAAACTGCTTCTACCTCAGCATGGACTTCAGCACATCTGCTGTTAACTTTTCTGCCTTCAAGGCTCAAAGAAATAAATCCTTTCAAAAAAAGAAAAGGAGCCTAAAGTCATCCTGGCAACTTCTACTATACAGTGTCAATCAAAATTACACAGCAGTAAAAACAGCCAAAGAATAAGACCCAAGAGAAAAACTAAACAGAAAAGATATGTAAAGGAACCAGATACCTGAGTATTCTGACACAGACTCTAAAATAAATGCACTGAGTAAATTAAAATAAAAACAAACAAACAAAACAAAACAAACAAACAAAAAAAACAACCCTGGGTCTTTGAGCCTTGAGAAGTCAGGACCAATGAGATAGCTCAGCAAGTAAAGTCAAGTTCCACCAAGCCTGACAACCTGAACATCATCCCCAAAATCTACAACAGAAGGAGAGAGCTGACTCCTCAAAGTTGTTCTCTGACCACCTCATGTATACTATTGTAAATGCACACACACGTATTTTTAAATTTTTAAATATTATCTTTAAATAAATAAAAAACAAAACAAAAGCCAGGTGTGGTGGATCATAACTGTATTTCAGCACTTGGAAGCTACAGCTGAAGGACCACCAGTTATGGGCTAGTTTAAGCTATAGAGCAAGACCCTATCTCAGATAATACAGACAGACCCTATCTCAGATAGGACAGATAGACAGAGACACAGAGAGAGAGAGAGAGAGAGAGAGAGAGAGAGAGAGAGAGAGAGAGAGAGAGAGAGAGAGAGAGAGAGAGAGAGAGAAAGAGATTTCTGATAGATAACAGATGTATACAAAGAACAAAGGGGGCTAGAGAGATGTCTCAGGTTAAATGTACTGCTTTGCAGAGGATTAGTGTTCAGTTCTTAGCACCCACAATGAGGCAGCTCACAACTACCTAGATCTCCAGCTCCAGGGAGAATCCAATTCTTCTGGCCTCTTCTGGTACCTGCACACATATGCAAATAATTAAGAATAAAATAAAATAATTTTAAAGGCTGGCAAGGTGGCTCAGCTGTTAGCAGAATGTACTGTTCTTTCAGAGGACCTGAGCTCCCATGGCAGGCAACTTACTGCAAACCTTCACTCCAGTTCCAGGAAATGTGGGTGCTCTCTTTTGCCTCTGTGAGTACTAAATGCACATGATATGCAAAAGCTCACACAGACACACACATACACAGAAATAAAAATAAGTAACTGTTTGAGAAGGAGGAGGAAGAGAGAAAAAGGGAGAGAGAGAGGGAGAGGGAGATGACGACGAGACAACGAGGACATAAACCAGGTGTGATGTCAAATACTCAAAATCTCATCACGTAAGATGCTGTGTCTTGGGATATAGTTCAGTGAGTGGCAGAGCTCTTACCTAGCATGCACAAAGCTACTGGGTCAATTCCCAGTACTACAGAAAATAAAATTAAAAAGTAAATTAATCACTGAGCCATGGCAGCACACGCCTTTAATCCCAACACTTGGAAGGCAGAGGCAGATAGATCTCTCTGAATTCAAGGCCAGCCTGGTCTACAGAACTAGCTCTAGGACAAAGAAACCCTGTCTTGAAAAACAAAACAAAACAAAAAGTAAATAAATCACATCAAGCCAGGCAAAATAGTGAATGCCTATAATATCAGCTAAGGTAGGTGGGTGGGGGCAGGAAGATTAGCAGTTTACAGTTGGTCTTGGCTACTTATCAAGTCCAGGCTAGCCTGAACTACAGGAAACCTCTCAAGGAAGGGAAAAACCCACAAATCCAAGAACAGTTCACCTACATTATCGGTTCTCAAACTGTGGGTCATGACCCCTTTGAGGGTCACAAATCAGATATCTTACATAGCAGGCATTTACATTCATAACAGTAGCAAAATTACTGTCATAAAGTAATTTAATGGTTGGAGGTCGCCACAACATGAGAACTACATTAAAGGATTGCAACATTTAAAAGGTTGAGAACCACTGGTGTACATGGTCAGTGAGTAAACAACAAAATTAATGGAGAGAAAGTACAAATATTCTAAGGACAGCAGAAATAAAGGGGCCATGAGGAAAGCTCAGCTAGGTAGATAACCACAGAGACCTGCAGCAATTGCACCAACGGAAAATATGGAGGGTCCAACACCAGCATCAACAATTCATCCACACCTAAAATGATCCAAACCAACATCTACCCAAAATCTGCAGTCTTAATATGAAGATGGTACACACCTTCGCTGAGTTGTAAAGGAATAATCTGAGAAATCAGGGGGCAAATACTTTCTGTGTATATGAGCTATCTTAGTAATAGAAATTTATGCCTTTAAAGGTTCCAGTGCCACCACTAGAGCTAGTCCTGATACTAGCATCAGCTTGTGAGGCCAATGGTATAGTCTTTTTTTTTTTTTTTTTGGTTTTTTTTTTTTTTTTTTTTTGGTTTTTTGAGACAGGGTTTCTCTGTGTAGCCCTGGCTGTCCTGGAACTCACTCTGTAGACCAGACTGGCCTCGAACTCAGAAATCCACCTGCCTCTGCCTCCCAAGTGCTGGGATTAAAGGCGTGAGCCACCACTACCCGGCTCCAACATTATAGTCTTAAGAGAAAACATTATATAAATAATATGCATTTTTAGATCAACTGTGAGAGAAGAGTCACCAAAAGTTTTCAAGAAACTTTTCAACACAAAAAACATATGAAAGAAAATTATCAGTCTAATTTCAAGAAGGAAGCAGGAAAAGACTGAACAAAGTGAGTGGTTGGCTGCCTCTGAGGTCTTACAACTTTTGAAAAAAATAAAATAAAACCACTACATAACTGTTACAAATTTGGAAAGGAAAGGATTCAAAGCATTAAATAAAAAACAAAAAGTATACCAAAATACTAATATTCTATGTTGTGTAATGGGTGAATTATAGTTGCTTTTCAATATAAGTTTTTCTGGTTTTCCCAAATTACCACAAAAATAAGCCAGGTGTGGTGATGCAACCCTTTACATATCTTTAATCCCAGTACTTCGGAAGCAGAGACAGGCAATTCTCTGTGAGTACAACGCCAGCCTAGAAGTTAGTTCCAGGGAAAACAGAGTTATATAGAGTGACGCTGCCACAAAAACCAAAGAAAGAAAAAGAGGGAGGGAGAGAAAGAGAAAGAAGCAAGTACGCCTTTACACAAAAATGTTAATGAATAAGCAGCAACATTAAGAACATTTCATCTGGGCCTTCTTGCTCTGTGCTTACATTACCAAATTCTGATTATTCTCCAGCCACAGTACTACTTTCAGCATGATATTCAACATTTACCAGAAATCACTCCAATCAGGAAGGGGATGAGAAACTCTGAAGTACTTCCTGCCACATTCCAACAGAAAGAAAAGCAGCCTTGGAGAAGGATCCAGGCGAGTCTTACCGTGAAACTGTTGTTGACATTTTTGGTGCTGGATTCTGCCACGCTGGCATCAGTCAGGTCTACCTCATCAAATATAATCGACTGGAGAGAGATGCAAACAGAGGGTTTCAGGCAAGCCAGGGCAAGCACATCCAAGCACTGGTGGTGCTACCCACACTCTCCCTATGCACCCCTACAAGCCCAGGTTCCTTGAAACCTCAACATCTGATCAATATACTATACGAAATTCATGCAACCACCTGCCTGCCTGCCTCTCCCAAAGAGCATGGATCACAGGTAGTCTGTGGCTTTCACTCCACGGAGTTCATCAATGGCTACATTACAACAATGCTGACCTTTATTTCTTGTGTTTCCCTTTTAGATGTGAGTCAGCCAGTCAGGGTTCAGAGTCAGAGGATCCCTCTGGTTTGGGTTTCTCCAGCAAACACATTTGAAGAAAAGTTGCAACTAAAACAAATACCGTAGGGGCAAGAGACAGACCCTACAAGGATAAACCCACCCCGCCATAAAGAAAGCCAAGGAAGAGAGCATGAGGAATTGAGTCCTGGAGAGTCCAGCCAGATCTAGGGGCTCCCTCTATTCCTCTCCCCACTAAGGCCCAAGCCACAGTCCTACCTCCTGTTTACTTCACTGTTCCCCCTATTCTAAGATGTCTCTATCTGGAATCCCTGAAGGAAAGACTAACAACTAAAAAAATCCTCGCTACCCCCACCAACAGGACTAAAATAACCATGGCTGGGGTCAGAACCGTTTCTAAACGTGCTGCCTTGCTCCATTGCTAATTTCAGCACACTGACTCTCTAGGGGTGCTTATCATTCCAGACTTTTCTTAATGCCCAAGTATTAGAACTGCCACCAACACTGAGACATGTCAGGCCTGTAGCCTGCACAAAGGGGCTTGAAGACTGACAGTGCATTTAGAGCAGCAATGTCCCAGCTGCCCCACTGACATCTGCCTGAGGAGTCCAGCTCTGAGTCTTAACACAGCCGGGAACTCACCACCCAGGGCCAGCTGCTGGGAAGCCTAAAGATAAAGACCTGCATATTTCTGTTCACACACTAAGATGCCCAGTGACCAGAGCAGCTCTTAGCCCATAATAAAAGATTCATGAGCCTTTGGTTCCCAGCTTTCTAAAAGGATACTAGCTGTAATATAGTTAGTTCTGTGACCATTTTTCCATTTTTAGAGAAGGAGGAAATGAACAGAAATATTTTTTTTACAAGAAATAAAGCATGCTCAGTGACAAAATCTGACGCCTACTATTACAAGCCAGATGAGATGGGGCTGTAGTTCAGTGGTAGACTGAATACCACATCCAAGGCCCTGGGTTCACTTCCAAAATGACCAAAATAAACAACAAACAAACAAACAAAAAACCCTAGCTAGAAATAACTGGTATGCAAGCATTTATCCTGTGCATAAGTACTGAGCTCCCAAATGTGGCTCCTGGGGTGGTCCCCTTACAGTGCCTCACCTTTGCAGTTTTAGCATAGTAGAGTGTTCGCCCTCGAAGCTTAAAGTACCTTCTCTTGGATCGCTGGAACGAGCTGTTCTGTTTGGTCAGCATGCCCTCTTTGAGGATGGTCTGAAAGCACAGAAGCACACTGTGAGCTTGCATTTCTGAGGTGCCCATTGCCCTGAACCAGCCTCTCATGACTGATGAACAAAGTGTGCCCCTAAGGGGCCAAGCAGCCTACCAGAAGAACAGTTCTCGTTCTCTCACAGACCTTGACCTCAGCACAGGCTAAGCAGTGTGTGCAAGGGAGAGAAGGGGCATACCATTCTCTAACAGATCATGCCTTAGAGACCCAAGGTGCTTCCTAACTATGTCCAGCAGATTAGCAAAGGGGAAACTGAGGCTCGAGGGACTCCAGGAAGCAGCAGCTGGGGACAACAAAGACCAGTGCATTCTCCGGCTTCAGCATTTGGTATTTTTCAGCTATTCTTGGCCCTGCCTTCGTGTTCTCTGGCCTCCTGCCATTTCTCAGGATCTTGTTGCCAAAACTGTTCACATCCACTGCTCTGAGTTTCAGTGTGGCTCTAGGCCTGTGTTCTACTCAGCCCTCTGCATGGTTCTGAAGTCATCCCTGCCCCCCTACTTCCCCACCCCCATGATACTGACCATTAAACTACAGGAAATATTCTCTTCGCCCTAGAGAATATCCCCTGCTCAAATAACAGCAAGTCAGAGCATGGCCCCATACACTTGGCTCCCAGCGAACACTGACCCCAACATACTCCTTGGAAATCAGACACTCAAGGAATGGCCAGACGCCCTGGACCACTCAGAGTCGCCAATGCAGTCAACACTAGTAACAGCCCCGGTGGAGCTCAGTATAGAATGTTTGTCTAGCACGCTCAAGGCCCTGGGTTCCCTCCCCAGCACTGCAAAGAAAAAACAATAACAATAAATAATATCCAGAAAGCTAAGAACTCAACTCCATACTCAGCACTTTCCTTATCCTACAGCTATGCAGCTTTGCCCTTTAAACAACTTTTAAAACAGTGTATGTATGAAGCACCTGGACATTTGAAAAAAAACACATTTTTTAAAATTTTTTCAAGACAGGGGTTTTCTTAGGTTTTTTGGGGGGTGTGTGTGGCAGGGTTTCTCTGTGTAGCCCTAGCTGTCCTAGAATTTGCTCTGTACACTAGACTGGCCTGGAACTCACAAGATCCACCTGCCTCTGCCTCCCAAGTGCTGGAATTAAAAGCATGCACCACCACCACCTGGCATTTGAGGATACTTTAAACTCCCTAACATAAAACCAGAGTAAACAAGACACAGAAACCGTGAGTCATCCAAATGTGCCAAAATATAAAGACAGCACACTGTGTAACTAAGTTTCCACCATCCTTTATCTCAGGGAAGAAAAGTAGAGAGACAGAAAAATATTAAACCAAACCCCAGCTCCTTCACCCCCTAAACACACAGAGCCAGGCTCAGGGACCACAGCCCAGCAGAGCACAGGCCATTACATGGTGCCTGAGATTTCCTCTCCTCCTGACACAAGTCACCTTCCTTGGGCACCTCCTAGGCTGAGTGGGAAGCATGTGCCTACATCTACTCACAGGCTCACTAGAATGGACTCGGTGGGTCTGACCTGGTACTATACCAGCTGCCCTCTTGAGACTAAACCGCCGATGAGCACAGTTACTCATGTTGAAGTATCTACCTTCACCTCTTACTTCTGAAGGCATCGCTTACCCTATTTTCCAGGCAGTTAAAAAGTATCAAGGAATGCTGGGCAGTGGTGGTGCACACCTTTAATTCCAGCACTGGGAGGCAGAGGCAGGCGGATTTCTGAGTTCGAGGCCAGCCTGGTCTACAGAGTGAGTTCCAGGACAGTCGGGGCTATACAACAGAGAAACCCTGTCTCGAAAAACCAAAAAAAAAAAAAAAAAAAAAAAATGTATCAAGGGAAACATAGCATGATGTCACAATCCATAGAAGAAGCACATCCAGCTAAGGTCACTAGCATGCACTACAGCAGAACAAGGACCCAAGGCCAGGACACAAGCCAATCTGCAGTGTGGAAGAGCTATAACCAGCTTTGACTCTGAGTACCTGCTCCAGGTCCAAGCTCACATGGATGGCATTCTTGTTAAATACATCTATACGTAAACGTCGTGAATGCCTAAAGCACACAGAGAGAACCTCTTCTGTGATGTTAGAGGACTGGCTTAGAGATCCCTCCTTACCCCAGTTCTGCTTCCTTACCTTGGAAGGGGAAGAAATTGCTTCCATTTCTTTCCTAAGTGCAAATTTTAAAATAAAAATAAGGCTACAAAACCAATATGCCAACCCAGAAAAGTTTCAAATTATCATTAAAGGAAGAGATACAAAAGTATTTTTGTATCTGCTGCTAGTTTCTCATACAAAAGAGGAAAAAAGCAAAATTAAAACACAATCTACACCATCACCCATATACACAAACAAACACATAGTCACACAAATATGTTTCAGAAAGTAGACCAGAGCCTGCAAGCCTGGGCTACCCAAAGAGACCTGCTGTTCTATTAATAGAACAAGCATGCTCAGAAGGAGACCCTGGTGGGTTTGCAGCCCTGTAAAGGATAGAGAAAGATAAAAATCAGTTATTTCTTTGAAGCTTTCTCACAAACTGCATTTGTCTTCTGATTCGTGCTCTGAGGACTACAGATATGCTACAGGATATCTTTAAACACTCAGTCCAAGACAATTAACTTTTAAAAGTGGTCAAGAAAACTGCACCCTGAAACCACGTGCTGGATTTTGCAACGGAAGCCTGCAAGAGGCACTGAAGAAAATGCTGCTTGTCTGGCAGACCCTCCCCAGCAGAGAGCAAGTGAGAGTCAGGGACAGGCACAGGGAGGGACCCAGCAACGTGATGTATTCTCTTTCCTGCCTCTCTTCTTCAAACACAGACACAGGGCAGGCAACAGCTCAGAGGTATACAATAGGGTGTGAGAGCACAGGGTACAGGTGTGTGAGCAATGTCCCTTTGCAGACATATTTTAAGGAGGTCAGCGTACATGAGCCTGAGATACTCAAAGTTGTTCCTTAGTATACAAACAGAACCCAACAGGAGTGGCAAAGTGGACATATCTACTGCTTGGCTGTTGTCACATAGGTCACATGGCCCCACATCAGGAAGGGAAGACTCAGAAGCTCGCTTTAAAAATCTGAGACGGGGGCTAGAGATGTGGAACTTAAGAGCAGGTACTGTTCTTGCAGAGGACCAGAGTTTAGTTCCCAGTACTCACATCAGGCAGCTCACAACTGCCTGGGAGATCAGATGTCTCTGGCCTCCAGGGGCACCTCCTTCATATGTGAGTGTGCACACACACACACTTAGAATTTTTAAATTAAAAATATACACACACACACACACACACACACACACACACACACACACACAATCAGGCAAAAGAAGAGGGTATCTGGAGAGAATGACCAGTCAGTAAAGTGGCTGCAGCATAATACAAGGACTCAAGTTCAAACAATACAGTTCATGTAAAAAGTCTGAAGTGGTGGTTCACATTTGTAATAGAAACACTGGGGAGAGGTAGAGACTGGGTGATTCCCCAGGTCTCCTAGCCAGACAAATTAGCCTAATCTGTGAAGCTCAGGTCCTAGTGAGACCTTATATCAAAAAAAAAAAAAGAAGAAGAAGAAGATGGGATGCCTGAGGCACAATATTCCAGGTTGTCTTCTGGCTCCCTTGTACACAACCATACACATGCCCCTACACAAACATAGACATCCACAATGTAACAACTTCCTCTGCTCCAATACCATAAGCAAGCCCACATGCTTCAGAGCTATGTGCACCCCTACCTGGTCTCATCATGGTCTACTGGGACACTAAGGAAATGCACAACTAGGGACACACACAACGTTTTACACTGATGTGCCTGACAGCAAGAGTGTAGACTAAGGCATACCTGGACAGCCACCATCCTGGAGAATTATCAACTCCACAGAGCCAGGACCCACATATGACAATGTCAATGTTACAAGAGCAACACTACATAGACTTTTTTTTCTAAAGACTTCCAAAATATCAACTTGGAAAAAGTGTCAACAGCTTTATTTTCTTACCAAAGAGAACCCAATCTCACCTCTGCCAATGCCTTGGTTTCTTTCCAACAGCACCAGTATTAAAAGTGACCATATTCTCGAGTCCCTATTCCATAGAAGCTTGCAGTAAGAGGAAGGGAGATGCCTCATTCCTCTCCTCACTCAGGACTGAGCCAGAAAAGAGCCAAAAGAAGTGATGCCCAAATCCCCAGGAGCTGCTCAGAGGTCTGTCCTTCATCTGGTGTTCACAGCAAATATCCACCAGCACAACCAGGCAGACTGTCTCCTGGCATTGCTAACAAGGTCTCAGTGGCATGGAAATGGTACAAGGGCCTTCACCACTGCTCACCACCACTGCCTCCGTCCTAGTCAAATTCACAGAGCTGGTGGAGGGAGATGGCTCTCCTGTCTCTGGAATAAGGGAACACAAGCAGCTTCCAAACTCCCCTTCCTCCTCCTTTCTGACTTGAGTACAGACACAATGCCTAGTGCTACAGCAGCCATGCTAATGCCCTAATATAAATGAGCAGCCCAGGGCAGCGGTTAAGAGCACTGACTGTTCTTCTGGAGGTTCTGAGGTCAAATCCCAGCAACCACATGGTGGCTCACAACCATCTGTAATGGGATGTGATGCCCTCTTCTGGTGTGTCTGACGACAGCTACAGTGTACTTACATATAATAAATAAATAAATATTTAAAAATAAATAAATAAATAAATAAATAAATAAATAAATAAATAAATAAATAAATGAGCAGCCCAGTGCATTTCTGTCTAATAAGGGTCACTGTCCACTCAACCTAGTACTGAATGCTGGTGTTGACAGGGTCTAAGCCACAACACATGGAATAGACCATCTCAAGCCACTGTCTTCACTTACCTAGGCCATGTCACTCACTCTTAGCCCTGAATTTCCTGTGTCTAGACTCAAATAGCATCAAAGCTAAAAGGGAGCCAGTGAGATAGCTCAGCAGATAAAGGCAAGCCCCCACGCTTGACAACCTGAGTTCAATCTCTAGGACTAACAAGGTAGAAGAGGGGAACCAACTCCCACGAGTTGTCCTCAGACCACTACATGTGTTCTGTGGCACATCCCCAACCTCCATAACACACACACACACACACACACACACACACACACACACACACTCTAACTTTTAAGTAAAAATACCCTCATTTCTAAGTGGCTACCACATACCACTGGTTCTGTTCCTCTTCCAGAATAAATCCCACACTTAGAGCTTAAATTCTGATCAATCTCAATCAATCCTCCCTCCCTCCCTCTCTGTCTCTGTCTGTCTGTCTGTCTTGCTTGCTTCTGGTCTTGTTTTTTTGGTATGAGTTCATAAAACTCAAACTGGTCTCAAATCACTATGCCACTGAGGCAGTGGGTGTGAACTCCAGATCCTGCTGCTCCGCCTTCTAGATACCAGGGTTCCAGGCATGTACCCGAGCCCAGCTTAAAGTACTGTCTCTCAGCGTCTCTCAAGGTGTGAGGGTATAGTTCGGTGAAAAAGCAACTGCTTACCAAGGGAGAGGCCCCAGGGTTCTGTCTCCAATACTGTGCACAAGAAAAACAAGATCAAAGCATGCTCCAGAGCACCTGAATTGGCCTCCCAGGCACTAGGTTAGAATGTAGTTCACTGCTCTCTCCCAGCCTACCTGAACAAGCAGTTCTGATGAGGGCCCACTTACAAGAGGTTAAGAATCAGACTTCTCACCTAATCCTACAGACTTGATGTACCAGGGTGGGGGGATACCCAGGGAGGGGCCACCCTCCCAGAGGCAAAAGAGGGGAGGATGGAGAAGGAACCCTGGAAGAAGGGACGGAGAGGGGGCAGCATTTGGGATGTAAATACATAATTTTTTTTTTTAAAGAAGAAGAATCAGACTTCTACTGAGTACAGTGGTGGCTCATGCCTTTAATACCAGCACTTGGGAGGCAAAGGCAAGTGGGAGCTCTGTGAGTTCAAGGCCAGACTAATCTACAGAGCAAGTTTTGGGACAGCCAGGGCTATACAGAGAAACCCTGCCGAGAGGGGGGGGGACGGACTGACTTCTTCTGGGCTCTATCCATCTCTTCTGCTGCCATATTCTCTCACCCAGTGCCTCTCAACTACAAACACCAATAGAACTACCTAGCAGGCAGGCTCTGAGAAACACTAGCCTCATCCCTCCGCAACTCACCCTGCCTAAGAAATCAAAATCAAGTAGTTAAGGGACCTAAGGGAGCAGTGTTTAAAGCTCCCCCAGAGGTCCCAGTAACCTTCACATATGAGAGCCTACACTCAGTCACAGGCCACCAGGCTTCAAAGGGAGCTCTGATGAGGGGATGCTTTTCTCCATACTTTCTTCTCTAGCCCAGGGACCTTCACAAGGACAGCCTCCCTCTCCCCCAGTCTTTTAAAGAGACCTATGAATCTTCAGCTCCTTTTTCCACCAGCTGAAAAACTACTGCACTTCAGACTAGAGGTAATGCCACTGTCTCTGAAGGAATCCTGTCCAGAATACCCACCCTCATAGGACAGACACTAGCTATTCTGTTTGCAAGTATATAGACCTCCATCCCATGGCTATCTCCCTCACCATATCAACTCCTAATGATTCTATCCATCTTGGTCACCCTAATGCCTCATAAAAGGCTAACGTTTCTTATCTATAAAGAGCCTCTAAACACCAAGAACACCAAGATTAGGAAAGCCAGGCATAGTGGTGCACCCTACAATTCCAGTACTAAAGATCATATGTTCAAGACCAACGTGGGCTACATAATGATATCCTGTCTCACAAATAAACAACAGACAAAAGGCCAATAGGAAAACAGGCAAAAATATGAACAAACATTTCACAGAAAAAGAAATTTAAATGGCCTTTAAACACAAGAGAAAAACAAAGCTTAACTGAAATAGCATCTCCACAATCAGATTGACAAAAAAAAAAAAAAAAAAAAAAAAAACAGGTAATAGGAATAATATTGTGGGCTAGACTGTGGGAAAAGAACTGCACAGAGCAACACCCAGCAAGACTACACTCACTTCTCTTCCATTCAGCAAAATAGCAAGTATACCCCAGTAACCTAGGTGCAAACACACTCTCTGAGTAACAGAGAAGAAGGGTGGGACTCTGCAACTGCTGCCATGGGCTACAGCCAGAAACTGAAAAGTTTGGTCTGTAAGAGGGCAAGGGTTGGATCAACTGTGCTAGACTGAGAACTGGGCAATAAAACGGCCCCAGAGTGAAGAAGCTGCAATAAGGTCCTCAGGGCAGTGAGGAGAAAGAAAGGTGAACAATTCCCTATGCAGTAGGAAGGCATGAGGGTCATTGGGGGCGAACAGAAATAAGCAGTTTTAAATTCTCGAGAAGAAATAAACACAAATATAAAATAATACAGTTGATTAACTGGTAACCTGGAGACAGGAGGAAAGGGTAGAAACTGGGACAATGCCAGGTGTCTTGAATACAAAGGATTCTCAGGGGTCCCCTCCAGCAGCAACACTGGAGAAACCTGGCCTTGATTTCCCACTCAGCTGGCTATGTCCACATGTGTTCACAGACCATCTATTTAGTCTACACAGAGGACCTCTCAAGGCAGCCACAGCAAACATTTCTACTTGGCAGATGAAAGGGTGAACAACCCAGCACCTGTGAAGTGCCCACAAGAAGCCAAAAGCCCTCATGTCAGCCTTGCCACCCTGTGAAGCTACTAAGGAAGAAACTGAGGTCCAAGGGGAACACCTACATCTACAGAGAAGGAACAGCTGTGGACTCACCTCAATCTGTCCTCTCCATGCTTCCACTGCAAAGGTGTGGAGACAGCATAGGAGTATGTAGTGGGTAGAGTTATTTTCATTATTTTGGCTTTCACAAGTTCGGGGGGGGGGGGGGACTATCTTCCTACTACTATTCCTGGAGGAGACACAGTCCAGGTGCACCACACATCAAGTGATACGCCTAGACCACAAGCAGTTGGAAGGACAGCCTAAGACACATGGTACTGCGGGTCAGCCACAATGAAAAGAATTCACCTGGAGCCCAGAGTATGAAGCTACGAAATGCAGCGGCTGAATCTCAGCATGCCAAGCGCCACTGGGAACGCCATGGCGGAAGAGACGGGGCAGGTCTTCTGACCTTTAAGAAAGCTACGCTGGGACAAGGGAAACTTCACAAAGCGCGAAGTACCACGGAGTCAGCTTTGAAACACTCAGAGAAGGTGTGGATTGAAGATAAACAAAGATACCCTGTGGTGTGGTGAACTCAGCTCTTTCAACTTTTGTATCTGTTTAGAATTTTTCATAAGGTATGTTTAAGACCAGAGAAGTAGGAAGCCTTTCAAAGTCAGAGGTCAAGAGGCCTGAAGCATGAACACTAAGTTAGTAGTCCTCCACCATTCCTCTAAAAGCACAGCACACCGAACTCTGAACTGCTTTTTGCTGGACAGTAGTGGCACACACTCGGGAGGCAGAGGCAGGTGGATCTCTTGTGAGACTGAGGTCAGCCTGGTCTATAGAGTGAGTTCTAGGACAGCCAGGGTTACACAGAGAAACCTTGTCTCAAAACACCCACCCACCCCAAAAGAAAAAGGAAAAAAAGAAAAAGAAAAAACCCTGCTTTTCAGGGTCCCATGGAGAGTCATGTTCAAACAGTAGAAGGGGGGGCTGCTCTTACTCATTTACAGGCCCCAGCTGGAAATAAAGCACCAAGCGAAACAGCCTACCTTTCAGCTAGCTGCCTTTCTGCATGGGGAAGTTGCTTCTAATTTAGTTGCCACACCCAGGGTCCAACCACTATTCATATTCTCAGACAGCATCCTTTCAGTCTTCCTTCAAGTGTGTGCAGAACACAGGAAAGTAGGATTATACAATATAATAATTACTTAAAAACCTGCTTCCCATTAATCCCAGCACTTGGGAGGCAGAGGCAGGTGGATTTCTGAGTTCAAGGCCAGCCTGGTCTACAGAGTGAGTTCCAGGACAGCCAGGGCTACACAGAGAAACCCTGTCTCAAAAAACCAAAAAAAAAAAAAAAACCTGCTTCCCAGAAAACAATACTTGACTAAGTCCCCTTCCTGTTTTATTTCTCCATCTACTACTTGAGTTCCTTCAGATACTGAGGAACACTGGCATAATGTATCTAGAAGAAACTAACAGTGATCACACATCAAATGGTTTGACTGTCCAGCTAAAATAGATCCTATTTATATCAAGACCTTCAACTCTCTGCTTATATAAATTTAGATTAATTCCCAACACAGAATTTAAAAGTTTAAACAAAGGACATCTAATTCTGTTCTCGGAACCTAAGATCAAAATGCCCCAGCTAACTTAGCTTCTGTTAAACTGCCTGCTTATACAAACCTCCCCTTCCAGCTAACCACTTAGCTTAGCTTCTGTTAAACTGCCTGCTTGAGTACAACCTCCCCCTGTAGCTGCTAAGATATCAGGATGTGGTTTTTACCTCTAAAAAGCCATTACTCCAAAAACTCAGCACTTACTCTAAAAATGTGGGTCCTGAATACCTGAGTATAGTCCCAGCCATCTGGAATGACGTCTTTCAGTTGGCTATAAACCGTGTCTGAATGGTCCTATCTCCTGGGCTCCTCTATTTTGGAGGCCCAAGCAAGATCTCTACAAGAGATCCTAGAGGGCAACCTGAAATGTTCCAGGGCTCCTGAAAAATCCTGACTGATCACCACCAAGTGCTCCAGAGGCACCAAGCCACCACCCAAAAGGAAAATAACAACAACAAAAAAAAGGTAAGTCAAAAGTCGTCTGCTGAACACTTCTGGAGGTAAATTTGGTCTGTAGGAGGTACCATATGGTTAGGACACAAGAGAGGAAGTTGGAAATGACCTTAGATTCTACGTCTGAGATCTGTTTGAGACATCACTAGACTCCCCTGGTCTGATTTTAAGAGGTTTCTGCTCAGTTGGAAGGGTATCCTAGGATTCACAAGCTCAGGAACCACACAGCTCTGAGGGGAGAAGCAGCTCAGTGGAAGGTCATCCTGAGACACAGGAGCTCAGGAACCTTACAGCTCTGAGGTGGTCAGTGTTCCAATAACAGGCATCCTAAAACACAGGAGCTCAGGAACCACATAGCTCTGAGAAGAGGCCTCCTCAGCAGAGGCATTGCAGCCCACAGGGGAGAGTATCCCCAGCTAAGCCACAAAAGCTATCAAAGTAGCAGCAGGCCCTTCCTTCCCTGGACTTCCAAGTCCCAGGATACCCTTTCATCCTAACAAAAACACTTACAGTTGGCCCCAGAACCCCAGACAGAGGTATGTAGAAGACCTCCTCATAGCTTCAGCTACTAAGGAGGAATGTAGACAGAAAGCCTTTTAGAAACCCTCCAAGCCCTTGGGGTCAGAGTGTGAGCCAAGAAGACTCAGCTGTGTATCCCTCAGCTCACATAACTAAGCTACAACCTAGAAGAAGGTAAGTGGATAATTTCCCATGATCATATTTCAGTCACCTTGCAAATCCTTGCTTTCAAAAAAAAAGTATGAGATTTTTCTGGGGGCAGTTGGATACTGCCCGCTATGGATAATGGGATTTCCTGAAATAGCCAAACCCTCTGTGGCAGCATCAAGGTACACAGATTTTGGAATGGACTGACACTGAGCAGAGAGCCTTTGAAGCCTTGAAAAATCCCTTGGTGTCTGTCCTGGCCCTGGCCCTCCCAAGCATTACTAAGCCATTCCACTTATACATGGATGAGGCCAGAGGCATTGTCTAAGGAGTCCTCACACAAATCCTGGGTCCCTGGAAAAGACCTGTGACATATTTGTCCAAGGGTCTTGACCTAGTCGCAGGCAGGTGGCTAAGTATACTGGTAAAAGAAACTGACAAATTAACTTTATGGCACTAACTGTTCCTGACAGCCTCACACTTTGTTGAGGACCCAAGAAATGGATGTCTAATGCCCAGGTGACCCAATACCAAGCCCTGCTTCTCAATCAACCCCACATTTGGTTCCAGAAGACATCAGCCCTCAACCCTGCCAGCCACCTGCTAAATGATCCTGAGGTCACCTAAATGACTATCTTGAAGTGAGTGACATGATCTAGTCTGTCAGACCTGATCTAACTGATGACCCCTTGGTGACACCAGACCAGGTAATGATTATAGATGGGAGCAGTTTTGTCCAAAGCAAGATCAACTCTTTAAGATATAACTCTTTAAGCAGGGGAACCCTCAGCTCAGTGAGCTGAGCTTTTAGCTTTGACTCAAGCACTCCACTGGAGGAAAGACCAGGCTATCTGTTGCTCCCCCCTGCCTGGGCAGAGACTTCTTTTGTAAGCCCCACACCTGGAGCTCCACCCCTAGACTACTCTGGCAGCCACGCCTGACCCTTTGAGACTCAAGAGAGTAGCCAGCCAGTGTTGCCTCAAGATCAGGCCATATAATCCCTCCAATCCCAGGCTACCTCACCCAGAAACCCTATATAAATCCTGCATTCTGCCCAGTTCTCTGCTGTTCCTCACTGACAGAGGCAGCCATCCTCTCTTGTGTGAGATGTCTGTTGTACAGTATGACTTTATGGTATTCTTTGGTTCCTGATTGCAAGATACCTTTCCCTTCAGAGCTGTAACACTTGCATTGGGAAAACCTTCTCCTGCCAAAGCAGACATTGGAAAGACTTTCCCCTGGAAAGAGCTGTAACACTTATACTATGACGACATATAATAATAGAGTATATGCTTTTTTTTTTTTTTTTTTTTTTTTTTTTGGTTTTTCAAGACAGGGTTTCTCTGTGTAGCCCTGGCTGTCCTGGAACTCACTCTGTAGACCAGGCTGGCCTCGAACTCAGAAATCTGCCTGCCTCTGCCTCCCAAGTGCTGGGATTAAAGGCGTACGCCACCACTGCCCAGCGAGTATATGCTTTCACAATGTCCTATGTCCATGTGGCTCTATATAAGAAAAGAGGACCTGTGAACCTCAGCAGAAAAAGAAATCAAGAATAGAAAAGAAATCTTAGCTCTACTGGAAGCTATCTACTTACCCAAGAGGGTGGCTGTAGTTCATTGCAAAAGACACTAAAATGGGGATTCCCCAGAAGACGGAGGCAAAAGAGTGGCTGACTTGGCCACCCAAGAAGTAGCTCTAGAACCAGTGAGGCCTCTCCAAGTCTTAGTAGCCCTGCCGAAGCACCTGAAATATACCAGGTGAAATTGTCTGAGCAAAACAAGAACTGACCACACAGGATAACATGGACAGTGGATGCTACTAGACAGCAGACCCACTCTTCTCACCAGTCTGGGAAGGCAACTAGTTATGGATCTCCACCATGCCACCTACCTAGGTGAACTCCTCAGACCCAGGTATTATGTTCCAAATTTGGAAAGTCTGATTAAAACACCACTTTTCAAATGTGCCGCCAAAGTGGAAAGGAATACCCCACAAAGGATCTGGGCTCAAGGATATGGGCCTGTGCAGACTGGGCATTGGACTTTACTGAAATCAGGCCTACTACTGTGTGCTATAAATATCTGCTAGTGTCTGTAGACAGCTTCTCGGGATGGGTGAGGGATTATCCTATCTGAACATCAATAGTTACTAAGAAACTTCCTTTAAAAAAATTCTAAAATTTACACTGCCCCTACCTTCTAGTCCAAAATGGCCCAGCCTTCGTGGCCAAAGTATCTCAAAATCTAAAAAAGGTATTAAATATTAATTGGAAATTACACTGTGTGTGAGCTCAGATCAGGTAGAAAGGATGAATAGAACTCTTAAGGAGACTCTGACCAAACTGATCCTGAAAACTGGAGGAAAAAAAAAATGGGTCAACCTCCTCCCCTTTGCCCTGCTCAGGGCCTGATGTACTCCTTATCGGGAATGACTTATTCCTTTTGAAATTATGTTCGGAAGACCACAGCACTCCCAAATTCCAAGATATTCCTCAGAGAGAAATGTCTAAATCATTCCCTTTTCAAGTCCTTGCAGGATTTGTAGACTACTCACCAGGCCTTTGATAGAGCTGTGAAGGGAATCCTTCTTGGCAGTTTGAAGATGCTTGGCCCCAGGGAGTGGCACTATTAGGAGGAGTGGCCTGGGGGTGGGCTTTGAGACCTTCTTCCTAGCTGCCTGAGGACAGTCTGCTCCTAGCTTCCTTTGGATGAAGATGTAGAATTCTCAGCTCCTCCAGCCTGCCTGGACACTACTGTGCTTCCTGCCATGATGCTAATGGACTGAATCTCTGAAAGTGTAAGCCAGCCCCAATTAAATGTTGTCCCTTATAAGAGTTGCCTTGGTCATGGCTTCTCTTCACATCAATGGAAACCCTAAGACACCTGCTATCTCCTATCTCCAAATCCCATCACCAGTCCTAGCCAGGAGAGTTGATTTGGATAAAGAGGACCCCTGCCTAGACCTTAGAACTGTCTGAAAAGGACCCTACCCAGTTATCCTTACCACTCCAATTGCTGTCAAAGTAGCTGGTATCATCCCTTGGGAGATTTGGGAACAAACGAACTGTCACTGAGACCTTGGACCCATTAAAGGTAAGACTGACAAAAGTTTACTATCTCCATTAGCCCTAAACCTGAACATGGGAACTCAGAAAAACCAGAGATGGAAACCCTATCTTTCAGGTAGACTTCTGCTCTCTTATGTCCCTTCCAGGAGTAGAATATGGGTCTAGGGGAGGGACATGGACCAGTAAATCAGTTTGTAGAGAAGACTGGCAAGAAAAAGGCCTTCAGAGACTACAATTTTATGCATGTCCTGCCAAGGACAAGTACCTCATCATGTCCTCAAATTATCTGGCTTGCTTGTACTAACAGTTAGATTAAATTCGCCTCCTCAAACTCACTGCAAAGTCACACCCCCACTCTACATATACTGGTCTATGTTACCTCCCAGGTATTTGCCTATAATGCAAAAGAGGGGAGAGTTCATATTGGCCTTGGCTCAATGTTAACAGCAGTCAAATGTGCTCAAATTCTGGTCCAGATTCTAGTAGGGGCAGAAATAGCCAGTGTAACTGCCATAGGCACCTCAGCCTTGACTACTGGGAATCAAATCTTTAGGGAACTCAATTCCCAGATAGACTCAGACCTAAGCCATTTGGGGAATTCTATTTCCAGGCTGGAATGACAAGTTGACTCCCTCATGGGGGTAGTCCTACAGAACTGAAAGAGGCTTGACCCCTTTTTGTAAAACAGGAAGGACTTTGCATGGCCTTAGGTGAAACTTTCTATTTCTATGCCAATCAATCATGGGTAATTAGAGAAAACCTTGCATGGTCAGAGAAAAACTTAAAGGAAGGAAAAAAAAGGAGACATAATTGGTATCATCAGTCTGTTTACTTGGTCCCCATGACTGACCACCTTGCTGTCAGCATTAGCTAGACCACTGATTCTTATTCTGATCAGGGTTATGATGAGATCTTGCATCTCAACTGCATGGCCAACTACATCAAACAGAGAATAAACTCAGTTAAGCTATTGGTCCTTAGGACAAGTTGACAATTTGATTCATGACTATAGAGCTAGTAGGCAATGTGACAGGGCAAAACAGTACAGAGGTTCCTCCATCTTGCATTCTTCTTGCTGATGCCATTTTAGATTTAACTGAGCCCTGAGGAAAATTATCCAGCTCTACTCTAGGAACCTAAGGTCAAGATGTTCCAGCTAACAGCTTATTTTAGCTTCTGTTAAATTGCCTGCTTGTGCAAACCTCCCCCTGCAGCTGCTGAGTGAGTGAGATACCAGGATGTGGTTTTGCCTTTAAAAAACCCCTTACTCTAAACACTCAATACTACCCTTAGGTCCTGAATATCTGAGTGTAATTTTAGACAGCTAGAATAAAGACTTTCAATTGGCTGTAAACTACATCTGAGTGGTATCTTTGATGGGTTCCCTGTTACACTTGGGATTCAGTGTACTTTAATCTACCAGGTCTGGTTGTGTTTTAGAATGTTCCAGAGAAAAGGATGAATACAGGTCTCTCTCCATCTCCCACATGGGGAATATAACACCCTCTACAGACACACACTCACAACCAGGCTCCACGCATCACCCAGACCTTCACCGAAGGGCAGCACCCTTGTTCTCTAGGATAAAACAACATATGTTCCTATGAGGAGAATGCAGGAAAACAGTTTACGTAAACTAACAATACTTCAAATCCACACGCACACCACAACAGGAGCCCCATATCGTTTTCCCTCCGAATGCTGTTTTTCACACAGCTAAGATACACTCTGTATTGAATTTGCCTTGCTGTTCCCCAACCATTCCAGCCTTTCTCAGTCCCCTGCACAGCAGGCTATACCTGCTCTGGCTCATGTGACTGGGGCCAGGTGTCCCAGGATCCTCACAACCTTCACATGGTTGTGAAGGTGAAATCAGTACACGCGCGCGCGCGCGCACACACACACACACACACGCACACACACACGCACACACACGCGCGCACACACACACACACACACACAGGGGAGGGGGGAGGCACACAACTGCACAGGTCAGTACTAAGTACAGTCAGCTCTATCTTTTACTCACTGATAACCAACTGAGAAGGTTTGATGAATTGTTTTTTAAGATTTATTTTCTTTTTAGTTTTATGCATGTTTGTGTATATGTATGGGTTTATGCACATGCCTGTAGATGACAGAAGTGTCAGGCCTCCTGGAGCTACAGTAACAGGCAGTTGTGAGGCACCTGATATGTGTCCTGGAGACAATATGTAACCCTCAACCATTTCTACAGCACTTGACATCTTTTTGTTGTTGCTAGTTTTTTGTTTGTCTGAGACAGAGTCTCACTGCATAGACCAAGCTGGTCCTGAACTCACAGATCTGCCTGCCTCTGTCTCCCAAGGGCTGGAACTAAAGGTGTGTGCTGCCACACCTAGCTTAATATGAAGCTATCTGCAACTTTGGTTGCTTTGGTCTGGTTTGCCGATAGAGATAGAGCTCACAGCTTCACATATGCTGAGCAAGTGCACACTTCATAGCCTTGACAACCACTCAAAGCATGAAAGCATCCAGCCATACACAGAAAAGAGAACAACAGCACTCCCAAATGTCCTTTACTCAACAGACATTTATGAAGATCTCAAGAGCAAACGTGACTAAAAGGAGAAATGAGGGAGGGGTCACATCCCTAGGTCTAATGACATCAATGTTATTTCAAACCTTACACAGTCAAAAGCTGAGTCAGGTGTCTATTCTCAGAGTTCAAAAGAGAAGGGCAGAGATTTGCTTTTGAATATTCTGACTGTTGCACAAGTCAACCCATTAATCCCAGCACTTGGGAGAGCAAAGCAGGAGGATTACCAGTTCAAAGCCAGCCTGAGCTATAGATCAAGACTGCATCTCAACACCACTACCACCCTCAAAAGACCTCTACTTGTCAGCCTGATGTGATGCCACTCAAGAGGTAGACCCAGGGAAATGATCAAGAGAGCCCAGCTGAGCTACACAGTGAGACTCTATACCAAAACAAAACAAGCAAACAATAACCTCCAAGTGTCAAGACAATGAATGCTTCCTAGAAAACACTTTCACTGGGACACTGCACTTGAGAATACCCCATGGACTTTACTTCATACAAGAGCTACAACAATAAAGCTTCAGAAGTCCATAGGACTCAATGGCTTCTTAAAGAATAAGCAACAAAAGAAAAAAAAGAGAGACTTCTCTAAAATTAAAAACTTATGTACCTGGAAATGATAATACAGGCTTAGAACCCTAGCAATTGGGAGAATGAAGCCAAGGATAGAGAGTTTGAGGCCAGACAGGTCTTAATAAGACCTAAAAAGCAGAGTAAGAGGGAAGGAGGGATGGAGAGAGAGAGGGGGACCCTCTTCAATATTCCCATAAAGACATAGCACCATTCATCAGGCAATCAGAGCAGAGTTCAAACTTGGAGGCAGTCGATTCCTCCCAGTCAGGACCACAGCCCACTCTTCATCTGGGGCTCACAGCGGAGTGCCAGCCAGTGGAGGGTGATAGGAGACTGCTAAATAATCACAACTCAAGGACACAGCCTACAGTGGACACACTGAAAGTAGAACTGCACAGGTGAGGCTACATAGCTAAGGCCAGTCTGAGGGCATTCAGCACTTCTTCCAGCAGCTACACACATGGTGGCACCAACTAATTAGCTGAAACAAAATGGAGAACATAGGCAAACTAAAGAGAATATATGTCATAAAGGATGTGCATTACTAGGAAATGAATTATTATAGAAACCAGAAAGTTGTTTTAGAAAATGCATGCTGTTGGGTTAGAGTGACTCAGGAGTAGACAGCTTGCCAAACATGAGAGACCTGGGTTCCGTCTGAGGATGGCGGGGAGGGGTGCGGGGGAGAGGGAGCAGGGACAAGGGAAGAGGAGAGAAAAAGGCAAAAGGAGAGAGGGAAAATGTGTACATGTGCTTCTCTTCATTAGTAAGATCCAGGAAGACACTGCCTTTATAAAATAAAGAAAGAAATAAAGTTAATCATTTTTCAAAGGGCAGGGAACATCAAATGAGAACAGGATAAAATTTAAAAGACAACAAGCTAACAGCCACGATTAGAAAAAAAAAAAGAAGCAAAATTCATCACATGACAGCAGAATTAAAACCCAAGTTGAAGGGCTAATGGGGAAAGTGTACAATAAAGAAAGGTATCAGTTGCACTATACAACAAAATTAAGGCTCCCTGAAGACTGCAGGTTAAATCAAGAGAGGAGGCATAACCATGCAAAGTCCACGGAACAGTGGTACCAGGTCGGGCCATCCAGCATGTAGACAGTAAGAACTGTAAAAACAATGCAAGGAGACATGGCAGGAGATCCACGAGGAGCTTAGGAGAGTAAGAAAGGTCCACAAGCCATAAGTGCCAGGACCACCATGCTCTCCTGTCCTGGGCACAGGCAAGAGATGTGCAATGTCACACACCGGCACACCACTTCCACTACGAGGAATGCACCTGTGCCTCATCTGCCACAAATTCAAACTCTGGGGGTCTCTCCTCAAGATGACAGATAGTAATACAGCTGGCAGGCCTGCTAAGATCACAGTTGGGATGAAGGGCCTGACTCAGAAAAAAAAAAAAGATAATAATGAGAGCATCCAAATCAACAACTGCCAACCTGGTCTAGTAGCAAGTTCTGGAGAGTCAGGGCTACATAATAGAGAACACCTGTTTTTTTTAGAAAAAAAGAAAGAAAGAAAGAAAGAAAGAAAGAAAGAAAGAAAGAAAGAAAGAAAACCAGTTGTCAGGTCAGAAACACTGCTCAGTGGTAAACTGAATTTATGGTGGAGGGAGAGCACCAGCTACTGAAAGTCATCTTCTAACTCACACACAAGCATGTGTACACATACACATAAAATAATAAGTAAAATTTCTAAATAAAAAAGCTAGGTATGCTGATGCACACTTTGATCTCCATGCTCAGGAGATAGTGACAGGCAGATTTCTGTGAGTTCAAAGTCAGCCTGGTCTATGTAGTAAGTTCCAGGCTAGCCAGAGCTATACAATGAGACCCGGTCTCAAAATCAAAAATTAATAAAATTTTAAAACAAAAACCATGACTGGCCAGATGTCACATGTAGGACATTAAAGCAGAAGGACCTCAAGTTTGAGGCCAGCCTGAACTACATACATGGTGAGGCTCTGTAGAAAGAAGGGCTGGGGAGGCAGCAGCAACACAAACGTGAAGTGATCGGACAGAGGACTCTCCACTTTACACACTCAGACTCACCTAAAGGCTAAAAACTGGTGTGTAAAGGCTGGACAATGACATTTGGACAATGCCTAGGACGCACCACTTAGAGAACTTGCTAATTTGCAAAGGCCCCACATCTCCATGAAAACGTCTAGTGATAACATCTCAGAGAGACTAGATGACAGACACTGCTTCAGTTGGCCTACAAGACAGAGTTCAGAGCTTCCCATACTCAAAGGTTCTCCAAATGCCAGCCTGATTATTAAGGAGTCTCGAAGACCTCTCACTTCCAGGTTACAGGAAACAAAGAATAAAAGAACAATGTGAAAAGACCCAAAAGGAAGCAATCAGACAGAGATCTTACAAGACAAGCTGCCCTTACTTACCTCCTCAGCATTTACTGTCATTGGGGGGTGGGAGGGGGCACATAAAACACTCTTGGTTTCAATCAGAGAAATAAAAAAATTATCTGGATGTCTGAGGTTAGTATGTTACCATGTTTCAGTGCAAAGACCTGATGTGTTAGAGGGAAAGCTATGGTGTGTTTCAAGATGTCTGCCGAGGTGTTTAGAAATGGCCTACAGACCAAGTCACTCACCTTCCCCAGCCTTCACTGAGCGCCTCCCCTTCCCTGCTCCTGCTCCTGGCTCTGAGCAGCCTAATCCACTGTCACACTTGTCTCTAGGCTGGGATAAACCACCCCATAGCTGCCACCTGGTGATTTGGGGCTGGGTGGAGAGGAGGGAAAGGCTTAGCCCAGGATAGCACACAGGTTGGAGGTGATCAGACCAAAATCCCCAAGCTGGTTCTTACCCACTCTGAGGGATCTGCCTCAGAAAAGGTCCCCATGCCTCATAAAGCCCCCAACCTCCTCTTCCCTAGTACCCATACCAAGCCAGCAGAGTTCTCTCTTACCTCCCACCTCCCCTCCCCCCTCAAACCCAGCTAACTCCATCCACCCTGTCACAGGCTGCCATCATCCCTACCTTGGGTATTGGCAGCATCCTCTCAAGCAACCATGACACAGCTGGAGCCATTTTGTTAATCTGGATCCTACTATCAGACTTCTTACTCTTACTGTGGGTTCCAACACAGCTCTCCAGCCTCCTTACCCCTGCGCCTGTAACTGCCTTCAGCTGACTTCCTCAGTTCCCTCCTGCCCCAGCACTTCTGCATACTCTTTATCAGCCTCCTCCCCCTCCCTTCCCCTTCACTTCCCCAGCCTTCTCCTCCTCTACACAAACTGTTCCATTTTCTTTGGATTCGATATGTTGCTTCTCAAATTTCATGGATTTCCAACATGTCTTCTTTTCTAGTGCCCACGGTGATTCATGGGAATTTTCCTCTAGATGTGACTCCAGCTATATGCTATCGATGTTGTGCTTGCTTGGTTGCTTGTTAGTTGGTTGGGGCTCTGTTTTTAGAGTAAGAGTTTTGATCTGTATAGCCCCATCTGTCCTCAAACTCACCTGCCTCAGCCTCCTGAGTGTTGGAATCACAGCTACATATATACATACATATACATACACACATACATGTATATTGCTATCATTCAACTCAAAAAGTATTTCTAGCTTTTTTTGACCCATAAATTACTTAGAAATTGACTCTTACATCTCCAGATACACTCTCAGGATTTCTTTGTATTAATACCTTATTTAATTCTCCTGCTATCAGAAAACATACTCTGTTGCATTCTTGTGAACATTGCTGAAGCTTCCCTTGTAGCCAGCACATGAGGAATTTTGACAAGTGGGTCTATACATTTGAGAACTAAGTTCTGTGATTATTAGGTATAATAGTTTATCCATGTGCCATGTTGTTTAATTCTGCTACACTTGTACATTCTTTTCCTGGCCCGCTTTGCCCTACCACCACCTGAGACACACACATTAAATTATCCCACTATGGGCCTGGAGAGATGGCTCAGCGGTTAAGAGCTCCGACTGCTCTTCCGAAGGTCATGAGTTCAAATCCCAGCAACCACATGGTGGCTCACAACCATCCGTAATGAGATCTGATGCCCTCTTCTGGGGACAGCTACAATGTACTTACATATAATAAATAAATGAATAAATAAATAAAATTTTAAATAAATAAATAAATAAATAAATTATCCCACTATGAAGCTGTGTGCAGTGATGCACACCTGTAATCCCACACTCAGAAGGCTGAGGCAGCTGGACTGCTGAGAATTTGAGGCCAACAAGAGCTACATAACAAGACACTTCCTCAAAAAAGTAAATCCTCCTATGATTTAGGGAGGAAGAGGGGGTGTTGATATTGATGTTGATTTCAAACAAGGTCTCAAGTATTCCAGGCTAGCCTCAAACTCATCACGCAGCAGAGGGTGACAGTAAACTTCTGACCCTCCTGCGTCTACCTCTCCAGGGACTGCTATGGGTAGTGTGCCACCAGATTGTAGATATTTGAGGTTCCTATTATATTTGTGTTAATTTTTCTTTTATACAGCTTTAAGTTATATTATTAGGTACCTACAAGTTTCTTACAAGTTTTTAATTATTGAAACCTTTTATAAACTCATTTATCAGTATAATACCTTTATATAAGATAACTTTGGCCTTGGCCTACTTTATTGGATATTAAAGCTAATATATCAATTTTTTTGGTTAGTCTTTGCATTACTTTCTCCATTCCTTTATTTTCAATCACTTTACATCTGTTTTTTAAATGTGTCATTTTAAATAAATAGCTTAGATTAATTTAGCTCATATACTCTCTCTTAGCTGGAACTTAAATCCACTTACAGTTATGTGGTGATGGACGCAGACCCAGGACATCATGTATGCTAGGCAAGAAGAGTACTTACTCTGCCTCTGTGCTGTGTCTCTCCTGCTCACATCCAACACCAGCTGGGACACACTGGGACTTTAGACTCCTGACTTACTGTTTGCTTTCTTTTTGCCCCACCTGTTCGGTATCCCCTTTTCTCTCTTTTCCTGCCTTCTTTCCTAGAGTTTATTATATCACTTTCCAATCCTTGACTTACGTACTACAGCATCACACAGAGCTACTACACAGATCAGGACTCATATCCTTAGCTAGTTTAACATTCTATAAATTTTTTTTAGAGAACAGTTTCACAGTTTACCTTTCTGACTTTCATGACATTATTGTGTTTAAATCTGTATGTTTTTAAACCCACAGCCAAGAACCACCTGGTCTTTTTCACACAAACACCCTGCACACTGCCCTTTATCCCTTCCAACAATTCTAACCTTTCACTTGAGATCATTTCCCTTTAGATAAAGCAAACAAACAAACAATCCATGAATGTTTCCTTCTTCAAAAACACTGTTTACTTGGGTGCATGGTACTTGGGGCTAGCTCACTGCTAGGGGATGGTTTGGCTTCGTAAAGAATCCTTGGATTCAGCTTCTTCCAGTACTTAAATCTCAACTGACTTCTGGGCCCTGTGGTTTTTGTTAAGAACACTGCTATTAACCTGACATTCACTCTCCAGACAGGTTTCTCTCTAACACTGATTTCTGATCACTACAGCTTCCACCACTGTACACAGAGTGCCCTATGTGTGCCTTTCATGTGGACAGTGCCTTCTATTGGCTACAGGATAGTCTCAACAGTTACCCTTTCAAGTCCTGTTTCTGCTCCTCTGTCTCCTCTCATGACAGTCAAACACAAGTCAGACCTTCTTCAGATGTTTCCCTTTTTAAAATTATATTTATTTATTTTTAATTGTATTTATATATTTATTTGGAGGGGGAAGCTTGTGCTGTGATATGCGCGTGGAGGTTAGAGGGCGACTTTCTGGAACTGGTTCTCTCCTCTCACAATGTGGGGCTTGGGCACTGAATTCAGGTCGGTGGGCTCGGTGGCAAGCTCCTTTTCCCTCACAGCTCTCACCAGCCCCACATATTTCCATTCTTCATGTCCTCAGGCTTCCTTGTGGCTATTTCCTTTGTACTACAGTTTTATGTGTGTCTACTCTTCCACTGATTGCTTAGTTTTATTTAATACAATCTTCAGTCTTAGAATCTGCATTTGGTTCTTATGTATAATTTCAGGTTGTCTGACAAAATTCTCATGGTCTTTTAACTGCTTGAACATAACAAGTATAACTATTTTAAAGGCAATGTCCATCTGCCTTGATAGCTGGTTGTCTGTTGTTTTGCATTTAAGATTTGGTTTGATTATCTTTAAGTGTGTCACTCACATCTGTATAGGTCTGTGCACATGAGTGCGGGTGCCCACAATCCCTGGAGCTGGACTTACAGACAGTTGGAGCTGCCCAACATGGGTGCTAGGAACTGAGTCTTCTCCAAGAACAGAATGTGTTCTTAGCAGCTAAGCTATCTCTCTAGCCTATGACTGTTGGCTTTCCCTCAGGAGCCTTGCCTCCCTGTGTGTAACCTTTTTACTGTGTGTTTAAAAACTGACTTGTGCACATCCTGGAGGTGCTTTTCTGAGGAACCTCAGACCCTGGCACTCTAGCATGACTTTGACTCCATGGGACTATGATGGTTTCAAACAGGCCTTCCATGGGGTTATTTTTGTTTCACAATATTCCTTACAAGTGGCTTTTGAGGGTCCTAACCTAAATGGGAGAGTTCACCCAGGACTCCTGCCTTTTGGCCAAGCCTGATACCTCAGCCCTCCAGAGGCACTCCACAACAAAGGTCAGCCCCCAAGTCCCTGTCAGCCCTACTATACCCTGTGCTAACATCCTGGACCTCTGGAACAAAGCCCTAAAGCCTACAAGGCTAAAAAGATGGAAAATTTATTGTCACAGTGCAAGAGGCCAGGTCTGAAGTGCAGGGGTCAGTAGAACCACCCCTGCTGGTTCCACCAGCAATTCCAAGCATGTCTCCTCTAGCTCCATAGGCACTGTGGAGTTTATGGCTGTGACAGTATACAGCTGTCTTGTTTTGCTTCCCAATTATTTATTTATTTGTTTAGGGGGGGTGAATGTGTGGAAGTCCGAGGACTATCCTGTAGAATTAGGTTTTTGCTTCAACCTTTAGGTGGGTTCTAGAGATCAAGCAGGTTACCAGGCTTACACAGCAAGTGCCTTATTTGCTGAGCCATCTTGCTGGCCCGGTCCCCAGCTGTTTATACATTACTTTTTCCTCTGAGTCTTTGGGTCCAAAGTTCCTCTTATAAAGACACCAGACATCAGAGTTCACCCTGAATTCAAGATCCTTAGCTAACTGCAAAGATTCTATATGGTCATGTCTGAGGTTTGGGCTAGATCAGATTTGGGGAAGACACTATACCCACTACAGACCCCAGTCCTAATTCCGAAGGCAAATGCAATTCAATGTCACATTCATATTCATCAAGGGCCATGGTCCTCTCCAGAGCCAGAATCTCACATCAGACACTGCCACTTAGCACTGCACTCATCAGTGTGGCTCATCGGTCTCTCAGCTCCCCTCTGACCTCTCTCCTCACACTGCCAAGGTCACTTATCAAGCAGTCCTCGGCAGACCTCCCTGTGTTCAGGAGAGTCTCACCCTGATGTCTTCTCAAAGCACCCTGGCCTCATTAACGTCACCTCTTCCTGTTAACCTCAGGGCTGTCCTACCCACTTCTGTCTGGACTCCTGCCTAACCTCTCTGAAAGTTACTGCTGTTCAAGAAAGCACCAAGTGCCTGGCACAACACTGTCAGGACCTGGAGTTCTTGCTAAGACCAACCAGAACAGCTTGGGATGGGTGCCAGCTATTATTTTCTGGATTTGAACCTTGATGAGGATTCCACTGATGGGAGGCAGTTTCTCCATCTAGGGGTAACTAGTCTAGTAGGGAGAGGACCCCTATATATGTGACATTATAACACAGCAAAGTCTGTGGAAGACTTGAACATTGATAGGTGCTGGAAGGTAGTTCAATGGTACAGCACTTGCCTAGCCCACATGAGGATCTGGCTTCATCTCTTACTTAGCACAGGAAAAAGAAAAAGAAGGGGAAAACTCTTATACCACTTCACACCTACTAGATCACCCATAATAAAAAAAGATGGTGAATATGAGCAAGGATGCAGAGACCTGGAGCCTCCTCACACGCTGAGGCTGGGACTCATGAGACAGCCCAGCAGTTCCTCAAAACGTTAAACAGTGTTTCCATAAAGCTCAAAAATTCTACTCCTAGAGGTGGGTGTGTGTGTATGAGAAATGAAGACATGTCTATACAAACATGTACACAAATACTCACAAGAGAGTTATTAGAAAGGACAAAAAGCAGAAGTAACCCCAATATCCATTAACTGATAAATGTATAAAATGAAGCCTATTTCTACTGCAGAATACTAATAAAAAGGAATGTGGTATTGACACACAATATAACTTGGAGGAATCCTGAAACTATACCGAATGTAAGTACAATGATACAGTGTGTGTGTGTGTGTGTGTGTGTGTGTGTGTGTGTGTGTACTCCAATAACTTTTTTTAAAATTTAGATATGCTTAATGAAAGAAACAGCAGCCGGGCAGTGGTGGCGCACACCTTTAATCCCAGCACTTGGGAGGCAGAGGCAGGTGGATTTCTGAATTCGAGGCCAGCCTGGTCCACAGAGTGAGTTCCAGGACAGCCAGGGCTACACAGAGAAACCCTGTCTCGAAAGACAAAAAAAGAAAGAAACAACACAAAAGACAGCATGCTAAATGGCTCCAGTTCTAAAAACTAATCAGCATGGGTAAGCACAGAGACAGAAATTACATGAATAGTTGCTTAGGGTTGAGGGAGCTGAGAGGAACCAGTGATGAAAAAGTTCTAAAACTGGCTGTGGTGAGGCTTGCACAACTGTGAACACACCAAAAGCCACCCAACTGTACATACAGTCTTTGTTTTGTTTTCTAAAACCAGATCCTGTTAATATAGCCCAGCCTATTCCATACTCTCCTGCCTCAGCCTCCAGACCACCTGGGATTACAAATACCACTATGCCAGGCAAACCATTGCTTATATGAGGAAATCAAATGACATGTAAATTTACAGTTCCTCTTTTCTTTTCTTTTTTCTTTTATTTTCTGGGACAGAGCCTTGTACCCTGGGCTAGTTTCCAAAGGCGACCCTAAACTCCTGCTTCTCCTGCTCCTATCTCTGGCTGGGGTTACAGGAATGCCCCATCACCCTGGCTTCACCCATGCTAGAGAAGCATGATACCCACAGAGCTACTTTCCTAGCCAGAGTTGTGTTTCATAAACCTGACCTTTTCAAGTCTTTTAAAACTAGAAGGCTAGGGATGTAGCTCAGCTGGTAGACAATTTATCTAGCATTGAGGCCCCGAATTCAATTTTCAGGACTGCAAAAACTAGGACTGGTATGGCATATCGCATATACTAAGGAGGTAGGACAAAAGATCAGAAGTTCAAGGTCATCCTCAGCTGCACAGCAAGTTCCAGGCTAGTCTGGACTACATGAAACCATCCCTCCAAACAGTAAAATAAAAAATAAAATTTGATCCCTTTTCTTACTTTCTGTTACTTTTCATTTCACAAAGGAAAAAAAAAACTTTACATTTGAAATAAAAAATATAAACATTTCTTCAGGGTGTGGTGGCTCATGACTTTTATCCCAACACTTGAGAGGTAGAGGCAGGCAGATCTCTGAGTTTGAGACTGGCCTGGTTTATAAAATGAGTTCCAGGTCAGTTGGGGCTAACAGAGAAACCCTGTCTCAAAAAAGAAAACTGAAAAAGAAAAAAAGAAATACAAACATTTCTATACTCAAATCCAAAAAAGTTAACTTTTTAAAAACTTATAACAAAATTCTATCTTAAATAATAGCTTCAAAGAGTTACACTGCACTTTTCTCAGATTTCAAAATACACTCCAAAGTGCCGATGCACTTACTGCTCAGCGCATTAGCTGTTTGTTTCTCTTTCTAACCCAACTATGTCATCATTGTGTACTGTCATCAGAAAACACAAATGAAGCCATGTGTTTGCTGGGGGCAGTTTCAACTGCAAAGAATTCAAACAAGGGGGGGGAAAAGACACCAATCAAACATGTGATAAATGGCCGTCCCAAATCCACTACATACATCTGATTTTCAGGGGAGTCTTAGAGGAAAACTTTCAGAGCTCCTTGTGACCAGAAGATGTACGTGGAGCTTGGTGAGGTTTCTTTCTCTACAGGACCACCCTAGGGTCTTGTTTCTCAAAGCATGCTTCCTGGACAGCAGCAGCAACTGTGGGAGCCTATTAAAAATATACTTTCTAAGGCCCCACTCAGCCCTCCTCAACCAGCATCAGAGACAGGGGATGTGTCTGCACACTAAAATCTGAGGACCACTACCAATTTTCTCCTAAATTATGATGGCTAAGGGTTACAGTAGATTAATGTTTTTGAAAACCTGCCATACATACAGCTCTGATCCTGGGTCAGCTGGTCCTCTGACCCATCCTCTGTTCTCTGTGTTTCAAACAGCAGAGGAGGTGACCCTTACAGGCAGGATGCCCAGGCAGAAAAGGATTAGTATATATGTAGCAGCAGCTCTGCCCTCCCAGAGCTCTGCCAGATGGGACTCCGCTGTCCCAGTTTCTGGAGGAGCCCACTGCCCCTGGAGTCTGATGTGGTCTTCTCCCTTTGACCTTTGTCCCCCACTTGGTGGTAGCAGTGGCTTCCTGAGTGTTGCCTCACCTCTGAATTGCCTCACTGCCTGCAGCTTCCTCTCTGTTCTTCAGCACCTGTGTCACAGTGCCCCTGCACTATGCTCCTCTGGTCAAACAGTACGAGTGGGTTCTGATCACACCATTTGGAATATTGCATTATATACCACACACATTTTGTGAATGGTCTCTTTGCTACAAATGGGAGTTACTGCACACCGTAAACTTATTTCCCACTTCTAAGTAAGCTCTAGCAACCCAGAAGAAAAATCAGCCTTGAGCTATCTGTACAGCAGATGTGAATGTATTCCGAACACAAGTCCTCGGGGTGTATTTTTAACACCACAACCGTCACTACCCCTCACACACACACACCAACCAGAACAGCTGGTATAGCAGATATTGTTTTTGTCCAGAGAAAAGGCAGGGAGACACCTCCTGACCAATAAAATTCTGGACTCAGTGCAATCTCCGAAGCGTCAGTCCATCCTCTCCACAGCGATCTTGGCCTTCACTCACCATTCATTCCCTTCAGTCACAGGATCTGATCTGCCTCACACCACTACCTATCTTAAGGACCAAGCACTAGGAAAGGGCATTCCCATTAGTATCAAAGCTCCTTAAACATGTTCCTGGGGCACATCTGCTCATCACTCCCATGCTTAGAATGACTTTCCCTAGTGCTCTCTTGCAGGCTGGTCCTTCACATCTGGCCCTGACTGACCTTTCCTGCCTCTGCCACTCAACCTGAACCACTGATCATTCCCCAGTGTGCCTAAACTTTCAGACACAATGTCAAATCTTCCACAGCATTTACTATAACATGACATGTACAGGGGTCCTCTCTCTACTTAACCTGGAACCCTTAGATGAAGAAACTGCCTCCCATCTGTGAGAGCCTCACCTAGGTTCAAACCTAGACCGGTGTTTTTACTACTTCTGCCGCCCTGAGCAAGTCACTTAACTGCACCACTTCGCAAAAAGGGATCCTGGGGACTCACTGGGTTATCACCAACTCTAAATAAAACCCAAGTGAAGTGCTCAAAGCTAGCCCAAGAGAAATTGAAGAATCGTTACATACAATTGCTCTATCATCCCTGGGACTGTTACTTTTATAGCTAGAATAACACAGGTGTTAGGTCCCGTGTGCTGAATGACTTGGGTACCGCACAACAAATGTAACACGTCAGCACCTAAATGACACCCCAACCCCCAACCCCAAACCCCGGCAAGTAGCAGAGGCTGACAGATGATAAAGCAAGAAATGGTTCTTCCAGTAAAAGGTAACTAACTAGCCTCGGAGGAAAAGCGCACTGCAGCAGGATGAGCAAGCCCATGCCAGCCGGAACTGCCAGGGCTGCCCCACAGTGGCAATCTGCTCTCTACCACCTGTCCAGCCACCTGCCTGAGGAAGCCCTTCCAACAAGGAAGGCTCACCTCAGCAAGAAACCGTACGCAGTTTTCAAGAGGAACCAGAAAGGGAAAGCAAAGGGTGCAACTTTATTCTTAGGAAAAGACAACAAAAAGGCGTGTGTCTCTCTGCACTGCATCCCGAGCGGCCTGAGTTCTCCTCGGAGAGAGTTCTGTGCCCAGCAAGTGAGGAGTCCCGGCTTTCCCAAGGAGGGAGGGTAGAAGGGAGGGCGGGAGAAGTGGCCACTACACACGCATCCCTTCCCTTTCGGGACATAGGGGTGAGGACCCCGCAGCGGGATGGGCACTGGAGGGTGAGCCTAACACAGGTGGATGCGGCAAGCAGCACCCGGTGCTCAGACGTACAGACCCCCAGGCCTCGGGGAGCACGCGCCTACGGCCCCCGCAGCGGTCCCTGCAGCGGCCCCAGCCAGCAACACTCCGGGCCTCAGTCTCCTCAGCGGCGGCGCCCACCTGCGCCCAGTCCCCGCAGACCCGTCCCCACGGCCCTGTCCCCGTGGCCCGGTCCCCGCGGCCCGTTAAGCCACCGCGCGCTTGGCCCCGTAGCAGAGACCGCAGGATCTGGGGCCCGGCAGGGCCTGGGCGGCCGCTCGCACACGGTCACGGGCCTCGGCAGGGACCGCGGCGTGAGGGGCGCGCGCCCGGCCGACGCCGCGGGCTCACCTTCTGCCGGATCTGGCCCGACGTGGACACCTTACGGATAAGCTTCTGCGGGGAGCCCGGCTCAGCCTCGGGTTCGCTGTCGGACGACTCCTCAGGCGGCGGCGGCGGAGGTGACTGAGGCGGACCCGGCGGAGGGGCGCCCGCCGCCGCCGCCATGCTGCCCGGCCAGCGCGCGCGCCGCAGGGGGGGCGGGGCGGGGTGGGGATGGGCCGAGTGCCTGGGGCGGAGCCTGTGCGGGGCGGGGCCTAGAGTCCGGCCGTCCCACCCCACCGCGCCCCCATAGGCAGTGGACGCAGACGCAGGCTTGCAGGGCCCTTGCTGAGTTGTTTCTGCCTGACCCATGTCTTTTCTACTGATGTCTTCTGACGTTTTCTTCTTGGAACACAATTTCTGGCTTTTGTCTCACTTTTTTTTTTCACTCGAGTATAAGTGAGCTCTAGGAGGCCGCTGAACTATGTTGGTGAAACAGTTTGCAGAGTGGATGCAAGTACACCCGGAGGGAGAGAAGACAGAACTGTTAAGGCCACTATTAAGGAGAGATGGAGAAAGTAAGCCGGACTTGCCTCTAACCGGGGAACCATGTTGTAGGCAGAGGCCAGATCTGTACAAAGGTCCAGAGGCAAATAAATCAATAAATAAATAAATGAAGAAAGGAAGCTGGGGTTTAGTGGGAGGAAAACGGGAATAGAACAGGAATCAGAGAGCTTTGGGATCAAATGAGGCTTTGAGGACCAGATCAGGGATTGGCCTTTTCTACTGAGGCCTGAGAGCAGCAAGAAACCCTGTTGGGGGGTGGGGGGTAGAGGGGTAGATAAGCTGAGCCTGGCTGGGTCACAAAGTGGGGACCTATGAAGTATTAAGGCAAGTAGCCACTCTGAATTACTGGGTGGGGCTGAGAGATAGAGAAGGAAACTGAGATTCAGAAGAGAGTGATGGGGCACTAGAGAGCCAGAACGAGCAGAATGAACTCTACACTGAGCCAAAGGAGTTAGAAAAGGAGTGGCTTCCATTTGGGGGTGTTCTTTTGGAATACTGAGATGAAAAAGAACTTGGTGCCAACCACGAGAATGTGCTGCCCTCCTACCGTGCCCTGCTGTAAGGGGCAAGTCAGCAGAGGACTGCGTAGCTATCTGCTCACCCTTTCAGAGGCTGATGCTAGTGACCAGGGGCCTCTGTCTTGCCCACCAGTCAGCAAGCTTTGGGTCATGGTACACTGGGCAACTCTTTCTAGAGGCAATCCAAGTCAGATACCATCAGGAACCTTGGGAAGTTCCTCTTCCAGCACAAAGATAAGGCCAGGATACTGGTCTCCCAGCCAGCACAGAGGATGACCAGGCCCAATGTTGTGGAAAAGATCTGAGACCCCTAGGTGAACTAGAACACTCCACCTGTGCTGTAGCCACTGGCTACTTATATTTAAATTCCTATTAACTAGCACTAGTCTTAAGACCAGCTTAGGCTAAAGAATGACATTTAATTTAAAAAAAAAAAAAAAGAAAAGAAAAGAATACAAAAGAACCAAGCCAGGCAGTGGTGGCGCACGCCTTTAATCCCAGCACTCAGGAGGCAGAGCCAGGCAGATTTCTAAGTTTGAGGCCAGCCTGGTCTACAGAGTCAGTTCCAGGACAGCCAGGGCTACACAGAGGAGACTCTGTCTCAAAGAAAACAACAAAATTTCAGTTCCTCAGTGACACTAGTCACATTTGAAGCACTGAATAGCCACATATGGCTTGACAGCTACCACAATGTATGTACTTCTAGCATAGGCAAGTTCCATAGTGACAAGTGCCCATATAGAGCTCCTCTGCACGCAGGAAGACACCCAGCCCTGAGCCATACCCCTGCAGAACCAATAGGAAATGGAGCCCCTGACATGGAAGTCTAAGTATGCCAGGGAGGCAGGATGTGAACTCAGACCTACTGATTTCCTGTGTCTGGCACCTCAGGGTTGGTCTCCCAGGAAGCCAAGGCCTGGAGGAAGAGAGTTCATATGTAGAGCATGGGCAGAAAGGCAGAGAGTATGTGGCTGAAGGAAGTTTCCCATAAATCAGTGCTGAAGTCTTGACCTCAAGGCCCTCAGAATGTGACTGTATTTGTAGAACGGGTCTTTAAAAGGTAATTGTGGGACCCGTGAATGGCTTAGTAAGGAAAGGTGCTCTCTGTCAAGAACAGTGGCTTGACCTCAATCCCTACAACTCATATGGTAGAAATAGAAACAAAACAAAAACTACCACAAGTTATCACACATGCCCATTCATACCCTCTAAATACATTTTTCAATTGTAAAAAGTATTTTTTTTTAAAAAAGGACACTATATAAAAAGAGAAATAGGAAAATAAATAAATAAAAAGTAGAGTCAGCTCTGATGAAGGAAGGTATGGTAAGCCAGCCCTGAGGGCGTGAGAGCAGGAGAGCTGGCCCAGCCCCTCACAAGTTGCAGCACTTGGGAGAGTGGGTCCCACACCTTGACTGGGCAGCACAGTGAAGCTGGCTCTGGAGGCGTGGGTATGGGTGAGCTGGGAGGGCGTGGGAGCAGGATTGGGTGGCCTGCCTGGAGCAGTGCTGGAGAGCTTGCCCTGGTAGTGCAGATAAGGGAGAGCAGGTGCTAGGCTGACCAGCTCAGCCACCACCCAGGCCCAGATCCAGGGTTCTGTATTGGCCCACCCCAAAATCTATGTCATATGCAAATGGTTGGGACGTGTGAAAGCACCAGTCCTGCTGCCCCAAAGCTGCACAATCACCATGACACAGGACAACAACAGGATAACCAGGAGGAGGATCCAATATTGATGGTGTCACAGAAGCCAAAGATCTTGAACCAGACCCATAATGAGTCATTGAAATGAACGTTTGCAAGTGAACAAGTGTGGACAGAGGGACACACTCTGGGACACACTGTGACGTCCTACAGCTTTCCACAATGAGATGTTTTCTATGCTTTGATTTTTGTTATTGTTTGTTTGTACATGTTTTATTTGAGGGGGAGGGGGTGTTGCAAGGGCAAAGGGCTATATAAGGGGGCAGGAACCAGGAGATGATCAGGACTGGGGTGCACAATGTGAAACTCACAAAGAATTAATAAAAAGTTAAAAATAAATTTAAAAGGGAACTATATAAAAAGAAAAAAAGGAATAAAACAGGCAAACAAACCAAGGAAACTATGTTAAGATGAGGTTATTAATGCTAAGCAGGAAGCTGAGACAGGAGAGTCCTAAGTTTGAGGTCATCCTGGACTATTAGCTAGACCCTATCCCAACTGAAAGAAGGAAGACAAAGAGGAGGCGGGGTAGGAAAACAATGCACCTCGAGCTCCTGGACTGAGAATTATACCCTGGATTAAAAAACGATTAGAGGCAGAGCAGGCATTAGAGAGAGCTTGTAACTGCTCCAGGCAATGCTGACCGGGCTAGGTCCAAGGTGACGGTCCTAGAGCTAGGGATGATAGGTCGGAGACAGAGCAAAAGGAAGAAGATGACTAATTGCTCACAGTGCAAAAGGGAAGCAAGAATCCGGATGCCCTTCCACGAGGGGCTCTCTGGGGAAAGCGTCATCAGCAAAGGCACCAAAACATAAGGAATAAATAAATAGGTTTGGCTTGAGGTGCCAGGTGTGTTTACTACACCTAGAAGCTCAGGGTACATCTGAACTCTGGAGTTCATGGTTCCTGGAAACGACAGCAATGGCAGTTAGCAGGGAGTGATTGTGGACAGACGGGAGGATGGATAAGCAGCTGCACTTAGGGAAAGCCCTGGAGATTTTCACAGCCAAAGAGCTGAAGGAGACAGGATGACTGTATGTCACATGGATCCCAGACATGATCTCGGAACGGGAAAGGGCCATCGGGTAAGGAAATCCGAACAGAGTATGTGTTTAGTTTAATAATCATGTGTCAATGCCACTTCACTTGATGCGGCCACTGTACTGCACTGATGTAAGGTAGTAATAACAGGGGGCATAGTGTGGGCTCTTCAGTGCTGTTTCCTGTAAACCTAAAACTATTTGAAATAAAATGTGCTTAGGAGAAAGGTATTCACCTTCAAAAGAAGTATATTAAGCTCTAAAGACAGAGAGACCTAACTTGGACATGATTTTTTTTTTTTTTTTTGACACGTGAAGAAGCCCTTTTGTTCCCTGGTAAATGCACAGTGTGGTTCCCTTGGAGATCTCAGGAAGGGCTGAGCCATCAACTCCCCCAAGACCGGCTGGCTAGGAAGAACGCATTCCCTCCGGTGCCTCTTTCCCTGAGTGAGTCACACAATGAATCATGTCTAATGATGTACTGCTGTGCCCTGAGTTTACCCCACCTGGAGGGCACACCAAGGTGGCATTAATAACACCCCTCACATCCAACCTCATCCGTCTCAGTGACATGTAAGGAAGAGGACCGAGCTTGTCAGAAAGAACTGCCTGGCATGAATGCTTCACCTGAAAGTCTGGGATCACCCTCATCCTCCATGTAGCAGGACAGCTTCTCACTGGGTATGACAGAGAGATTCCCTGGTTCCCGGGACATTTGTGACAACCAAAAGAACACACACACACAACTTCCAGATGTGCATGACTTCCACCCATACATACCCCACCCTACCCTGCGACCTGTAAACTATCCGGCCTATGAAATGAATGGGGAAGCAGACAATAAAACATGTCAAGAGATCAGGAAACCCAGCAGCTCTGAAAGGAGTCTGTGTGTGGGAAAAAAAAAAAAAAAAAGACAGAGAAGTAGATTCACACAGGAGAAGAGGGAAGACTGAGGAGACCCAAACCAGATAGGAGACTACACCATGGTAAGCACTTGTCTGCAATATTGTGCTACAATAGCTTTGTAAAAGGAGACCACTGCGTAAAGCAGACATCCCATGGGGGCTCTGTCACATCTTACCACTACATGTGAGGGGTAATTGTGCCAGTGACATTTTCAAAGAACTAAAGGGCAGCCATTGTTTGATCATAAACATTCTGCTATCCTCTCTGACCCTCTAAACCCCCCTATCTAATCTCTCTGAACTGCAGTCTCTCACCAAACAAATGGGTGGTGGTGCCAGCTGTTAGATCGACTGGAGTCATGTGTGCAGTGCCTGGCATAAGGCACATTTAATAAATGCCAGGAATCCGAGCTTCTCCAGCCCTATGGTTGCTGGATGCAGAACTTCGTCCCAGGCTCTTTCCTTAGGCTGCTGTGATAGCTCAGTCAGCACTGGCTGCCAAGCCTGACAACGGTGAGTTTGATTCCCAGGACCCCAGAGAGAAGAGATTCCTGAAAGTCGTCCTGACTTCCACACACATGTGGCAAATATATATATACACACATACATACACATATAAATGCCATTCTTTAAAAACAAAAACAAAAACAAAAAACCCTGTATCTTAGGGCTGACCAGATGATGCAATGGGTAAAGGTGCTTGCCACCAAGTTCTTCCAACTTTGTTGCAAATGCTCCTTTGTTTGTGTAACGCGTTCAACTCTCTGCACCGGTTTTTTGGTTTTGTTTGGTTGGGTTTTGTTGTATTGTTTTTTACATGGCACCTATCCCCAAAACTCGGCCACACGTTGGACCTGCTCTCAGACTTCCTGTCTTCTGAGGTTTCTGCATGCCAGCAAAGAAACGTTATGTGCAGGCTGAGAAAAGCCAGTAACACACACACATACACAGAGCAGAGTTAGTAACACACACTCACTCTCTTACACACACACACACACACACACACACACACACACACAAAGCAGAGTCAGTAACACACACATACATACAGCAGAGCCAGTAAAACACACACACACACACACACACACACACACACACACACACACACACACACACACCCAGCAGTCTTGCTGGGACAGCTGGCTGCTTGTTTCCTGCCCCCACTCCCTCTGCAGCTGCAGTATATAAACAAACCAGCACCTGGAGGCCTGTTTTGGATGTTTTAGCACCGAAATAACTTGGAGAGCAAGGGCTGTTCTGACCTCTGGTCTCCAGGGCTCGGGCTTTGGCCCTTCCCTCCTGGCTCTCTCACCCACACTGCTCCAAAGGTCGGGCCTATTAATGTCCACTCTGACTTAGGATGTCCTGGGGTCAAGCAATGCAGGAACCAACAGGATGGTTCTCTCACCAGGAGCTACTAGGCAGAATCCCAGCCTCCTTGGCTGGCAGGGAGCTCCACCCACCAAAAGCTAACCAGTGCAGATTGCCTGGTCAAAAGGCAAGGGAAAGAGATCATGAGGAAGTACCATGTGGGCTTCCCAAAAGCATGCCATCTCTTTGCCTGGGCACCATGACAGCACCCTACTCCCTTGCCCCCACTGCTGGGGAGAAGAAAAATAGACTGTGTCTGTGTCTGCCCCCACCAACCCACAATTTTCTACCTATATTACCGTTTTCATAGCTTCAGAAATGAGTTCTCATCTCTCCCAGTACTAGGGAACCCCAAAGTCAGCACACAGGTCCACCAAGCCTTACTTTGTCTCTGTGAGACCCAGTACAAGGCTCCCAGCTATGTGTCCACACCAAAATTCCAAGCATTGTGACACACACCAGCCTGAAACTTCACTGCTAACTTGCGTGGCTTTTAGAATCACCTAGGAAACACTCCAGGTGTGTCTGCGAAGGCATTTCTAAGGAGGTTTAACCAAGGAGAGAGGATTTACCCTCAAACAAACAGGAGAAAACAAGCTGAGCACCAGCAGCCATTTCTCTCTGACCACAGCTTCTTCAAGCTCCCCAAATCACAATGGACTCTACTGCCTCAAACCATAAACTGAAATAAAACCTTACTTCCTTAAATGATTCTTGTTAGAAATTTGGTCACAACAGTTAGGAAAGTAATTAGTTACACATACATACACCCTGCCATTAGTGAGTAGGCTGAACTATACTCCACCGCTCTTCCTATCCACTCCCTAAACATGGATGAGAGCCACCATCCATCCCATCTTCCCCCACACCCTGATACACACAGGCCTCTTCCATGGATGTCAAGAGAACTGTTGGTACAATATAGGATGCTGGACACTGACCAGGAATAGCCTTCTGATTGACAGGGCCTCAAAGAGCCCCTGTTGGGCCTCCTTCCCCTTCTCTGATCCCAAGCATTCTCCACTCCCCCTCTCTATAATAACGGCATGATCATGAAATCTACCTGTCTTGATAAACCTGTTCCCAGGCCTGGCCACTGCTGGCCATGAGATGTTGGTCCACCAAGCCAATGCTGGTCTAGTCAGATCCTCTTTTCCCAGAAGTGCTATCCAGAACCCAGACAGCAGTGGCTTGGTACAGAATGGCTTGCTGGGTGCCAGCCCAAGCTTCTGAGCTGAGTTCCCAGGACCTTCATAGTTTCTACCCACACTTAGCGTGGCAGCCCAGGTTCTTCCTCAGTTTAGTTCAGTTTTCTGGATACTCCAAGGACCGTCCCCCTTTTCTGTTCTGCCCACTTTTATTAACCAAATCTGGTTTGTTGCTTATGTCAAATAGAAAAAAAAAACTTGACCAGCAAATGAAAGCTGAGGGAGAGATTTGATTCCAAAGTGGAGTCATGAGGGGATTTTTGTCTTTACTTGTTTTCTGCTCTATTAATTCAGGAGCCTCTGAAAGGGTCCTGGAGCTAGGATTGGTCAGGAACTAAACTTACCACCCAATGTGTGTCCAGAGAAGCATGGCTGAGAAGCCCTGACCCCCCACCCCAGAACTGGCGATCACAGGAGCACTAAGTTATTCTGTAAAAGGCTGCCCTTTCTTCTAGATGTTGCTCCTTACTCTAAGGCTCCAGAGACCCTAAAGGTATCAGGCTCTGTGTCAGTGACAACAGCCCAGTTCCCCAGCCACACAGCCTGACGCGTGATCAGAGGACCCATAGACTTTATTTCTGGGAGGAATGTTCATGCTTTCATATCTAGTAGAACTCTGAAAGGTTCCAAGAGGCTTCCCTCAAGGCACCCGGAACTACAAGCAGTTTCTAGGCATCTAGGCTAAGTCTTCACGCGTCCTGGCCCACATCCTCATCTTTCTTCCCTTCTGTGTTCTCTCCAGTATCTTTCAGATTTTGTCGAGCAAACTCTTCAAAAACCAAATTTTCATCCTGAACACTAGAAGAAGACAGACAACATGTTAGTCAGTGCTTACTCTCAGAAGCTGATGATAAAATCCTGAATGAAACAAGACCATTGATCTTTCTGCAATAAAGGAACCAATCCAAGACTAATGTGTCCATTCCCCGGGAAGGAAGAGGGACCATGACTTTTTCTTTAGGGCTTTTTAGGGATTTTTGTTTTCTTTCAGTTTTTTTTTGTTTTTGTTTTCATGACAGAGTCTTGTTCTGTAGCCCAGGCTGGCTTTGAACTTGCAGTGACTCTCCTACCTCAGCTTCCCACGTACCTGGATTAAAGGTAACCCATCATTCCTAGCTAAGACTGTACTTAAAAGCTCTTACAAATAAATGCAAGAGAAAATGTGACAGAACCCACAGAACAAAAGACACATCCAACATAGCTATGTGAGCACACATCTTAAGTTCTTATGAGTAAAAGGACACAAGGACTCTGCACAGACATTCTGACAGGAGTTTGTGTGGGAAAAGGGGGTCACAAAACACAGGAAATCCCAGAGAAGCTTCCAAAGGACTTACCTTTCTTTTGCTGTAAGCCCAAAGAGGAGAGAGAATAGAGAGGGGAAGATCAATTATTTTTTTTAATTAATTAATTTATTTAATGTATATGAGTACACTGTACCTGTCTTCAGACACACCAGAAGAGGGCATCAGATCCCATTACAGATGGTTGTGAGCCACCATGTGGTTGCTGGGAATCGAACTCAGGACCTCTGGAAGAGCAGTCAGTGCTCTTAACCACTGAGCTATCTCTCCAGTCCCAATTAATTTTTTGTTTTGTTTTGTTTTGTTTTTCGAGACAGGGTTTCTCTGTATAGCCTTGGCTGTCATGGAACTCACTCTGTAGATCAGGCTGGCCTCGAACTCAGAAATCCACCTGCCTCTGCCTCCCAAGTGCTGGGATTAAAGGCGTGCGCCACCACCGTCCGGCCCCAATTAATTTTTAAATGAAGTTTTTGTATTCTGTGTTAACCTCAAACTCATCATAAAGCTGAAGATGACCTTTGAACTTCGGTCCTCTCAACTTTTTTTTTTTTTTTTTTTTTGATAAATTTTGGGACAAGTTTTGAACTCACAATGTTCCTGCTCAGTCCCCTGGTAGCTGTAATGTCAAGCCTGTGACACCATGACTCTATCTCAAAATAACAAAAAGAAGGTTGGGGAGAGAGCACAGTAGTGGAGCACTTGCCTGGACATTCTAGGCTTAGATTCAACCCTCATTGCAATGAAATTTTAAGATAACAGAAAATTTCTCCTGGCAATTCTCCTAGAATTTTATCCTGTTCAGTAAAGGAACCTTGAGGCTAAAGAGGTAGACCATAAGAATGGCAAGTCACAGCTGAAATGGAACAATAAAAGCCAGGCAGCATTATATAGCACATACTGGGAACAGATTGCCTGGGTCCTGGTTCCCTGGCGGGGGTGGGGGTGGGGGTGGGGGGGGTGGGGGGGGAGGGGGTGTGTGTTAAGGAATGACTGCACTCTCTGCCTAGAAGCTAACCAACGTACACTCAGGGCCCCAGGAAACAGGCAGGTAAGAAAGCACAGTCACTCATAAATCTCAAGAAATCAGAGTTCTGTAACCATGCATGATTTGTACTAACTCTTGAGCTCTGATATTTTTAATTATTATGATTTTATATTTATTTTTATTTTACATGTATTAATGTTTGTTTGTTTGGTTTTTGTTTTGGTTTGGTTTGGTTTTTGGTTTTTCGAGACAGAGTTTCTCTGTGTAGCCCTGGCTGTCCTGGAACTCACTCTGTAGACCAGGCTGGCCTCGAACTCAGAAATCCACCTGCCTCTGCCTCCTGAGTGCTGGGATTAAAGGCGTGCGCCACCACTGCCCAACATGTATTAATGTTTTGCCTGTATGTCAGTATATGCACCATATGTGTGAAGTGCCCAGAGTGGTCAGAGAGGGCATTTGATCTCCTGAAACTGGGGTTGCAGATAGTTGTGAGCCAGCCATGTAGGTGCTGGGAATCCAACCTGTCCTCTGCAAGATGGCTCTTAACCACTGAGCCATCACTCCAGCCCCAACTCTGAAGTCTTAAGCGCACACACACACACACACACACACACACACACACACACAAAATCACTGTTTTATCAGGACATGAGCTGTTGTCTAACATAAGGTCCATGATGACCGAAAAATACCCTGAGAAGGGAAAAAGCCTCCACTTCTTCCAAAGTAAGTCACCTCTACTGAAAATTGCAGAAAACAGCCTAACTTAAACTGTGGCATCTCAGGGGACTGTATTTTCAGTTTCTTTGAAGGGAACCAGAACATCTAAATCTCACACCATTAAAATAATAATTATTATTATTATTATCATTATTATTATTGTGGGGGGCTGGGAATGAAGCTCAGTAGCAGACCCCTTGCCTAACATGTGAGGTGCTGTGTTCGTTCCTCACAGAAAAGGAAAAGGAAGGAAGGAAGGAAGGAAGGAAGGAAGGAAGGAAGGAAGGAAGGGAGGTTGGTTATTAAAGGGCTCGTTTTCAAGACTGCTTGGCCAGGTGGTGGTGGTGCACGCCTTTAATCCCAGCACTAAGGCAGAAGCAGGTAGATCTCCTGGTTCAAGGCCAGCCTGGTCTACATAGGGAGTTCCAGGACAGTCAGGGCTGATTTTTAAAAAAAGAGAGAGAAAATAAAGAAAAAAAAAGACTGCTTGAATCTATGTTTTCCTGGACTGCCATCCTGATTAGTCCCAAATAAGTGCTTAAAATAGCATTTTTGTGAGATGAATATAAATGAGAAAAATGTATGCCTAGACTAGCTTTTGGCAAGGCCTACTGAGGGTTGAAATCTAAAATATTTGGTAAAGATATTTGAAGAAATTATTTTTCTAATAGTCTTGCTATTATAGCCTAGGCTCACCTCAAACTTGCCATCCTCCTGCCTCAGCCTGCTGAGCACTGGCACTGCAGGCATACCAGCACACCTACCTTCATTTAAGTTTTCCTCTCAGAACCTCCTTGAGCTCTGGCTTATACTACATTCCATTCACATCTTTGTAGGGACAATGAGGGAACCCCACTGTGTCACAGATATGTGCAATGATTGCCTTGTTTAACAACCACACCTGAGAGTTGGGGCAGATCGTCAAATGGACTGGAGGTGGTGGGAAGCCAGGCTGACCTCTTTCTAGTGTTTTCTGTAATCTCATCACTGTCAGTACTTTCAAAACTTTGTAGCACCTTTTAAATGCCTGTTGACACTTCAAAATGAGAGGCCTCCTGTTTCTACACAAAGCAGAGCCTCAGGCCCTTCAAAGGAGTTGCCCCTTACGTCATCTCTAAATCTAAAGTGAGGCCTGTGGATAGCAAAGCTTGTGCATAGACAGGGTCACTGATAAAAGTCTCACCAGGTCATCCACACCCAACAGAGGGTAGGAATGCTACACCCTTCATACACAGATAGGAGGTGGACAGGCCCAGGACTGAGTAGGTGAGCTAGCTCTCTCTTCTAGGCTGATCTGGTGGTCATCCTGTGGATGACACCCATGCTCAGACAGATAGTCAAGGAAAACCAGGGATAAGTTAATGCCTAATAAATCTGCCAGTGGTAAATGGATGAGAGGCATCCTAGACAATGGGAATGACTGACCTGGATCCTCAGGCTGCGGGTGCATGAGACGGAACGGCACCTCGGTAGCCACTTCACTAGAAAAAGAGGAAGAATACAGGCTGGTGAGTGCATAAACAGACACACGCACACATACAAACGCACACGCACAGAGTTATAGATCACACAGCACGAAACTGGGGCTGCAGAGAATCTCCAAAAGATTCATTCAGTGAGACGCAAAAGAAAACAGACTTCAGGAAGTGGTCAGGCAGAAATTTGAAATATATTCCCTGGAATGTGGTCCAGGAACTTCACTCAGGCGTGGCTGAGGCAGCCAGTGCTTTTAGCTCTCTGGATCCTAGCTGCAGTGATGTGACACCGTGGGAAGAGAAGATGTGAAATCCTACTGGTTCCAAGAAAATGATTCATGGAGCTGGAGAGATGGCTCAGTGGTTAGGAGCACCTGCTGCTCTTCCAGAGGATCCTTCTGGTGGTTTGAATATGCTTGACCCACAGGAAGTGGCACTATTAGGAGGTGTGGCCTTGTTGGAATGGGTGTGGCTTTGTTGGAGGAAGTGTGTCACTGTGTAGGTGGGCTTTGAGGTCTCCTAGTGCTCAGGCTCTGCCCAGTGCAGGAGAGAGACCCTCCTCCTCCTGCTGCCCTTGGATCAAGATGTAGAACCCTCAGCTCCTCTTGCCTGGATGCTGCCATGCTCCCACCTTGATGATAATGGACTGAACCTCTGAACCTGTAAGCCAGCCCCAGTTAAATGTTGTCCTTTATAAGAGTTGCATTGGTCATGGTATCTGTTCACAGCAGTAAAACCCTAACTAAGACAACCCTGGTTCAGTTCCCAGCACCCATATCAGGCAGCTCACAACTGCCTGTAATTCCAGCTTCAGGAGATCCAACGCCCACTTCTGGACTTCACAAATAATTGCATCCGTGTACACACACCTTAAAATAAAATCAAACTATTCACTGCAGCAAGGACACATTTGAATACATTTTAAATTTGTAAGTGAGGGGCTGGATAGATAAGAGCATTGGCTATTCTTCCAGAAGACCTGGCCCTGATTCCCAGCACCCACAAGGAGGTTCACAAACCATCTGTAAATCCAGCTCCATAGGAACTAACACACTCTTCTGGTCTCTGTGGATACCGGGCATAGAAGTGGTCCATAGACATGCTTGCAGGCAAATGATTAAAATAATTAAATAAAAAATAACAAAATAATTACTCTTATAATAAGCAAAGAGTTACCGTAGCATATGGAAACCAAACTAGAAGCTCAGTGTCCCAGCCCTCCTTACCCTGGGCAGCAGTCCAGAGGCAGGGGACCCAGTGGTCACCTCTGGAAACCACTATCCGTGACATTGCTCTTGTGGGTGTCAGTGGTCACAGCCTCCACTTGCAGCTCCGACCCTTGGGGCACACGGGCAGAGGCTGCAGGTGGCTGGGTACCCTGTGTGGTACTCATCACTGGACTCCTTAGATTAACACCCAGCAGGAGGTCAGGTAGGGAAAGCTCTTCCCATCAACTTCAGAATGCACGCACGCACACATGCACAGGGCATCTCCTTTTTATGCCTACACAAACTCTCCCAGCTGTTGTCTATCATGTGCAGCAATACAGAGTGGCCTCTTCACCCACTTAACAGAATCGTAGAACAATTTTAAGCATCTAGAGCCAAATTATACAACATGGCTGGCTGCTCTGGAAGGGCGTGGTTGTCAGACACAGTCTGGAAAGCAGGACTACACTTCAGGACATCATTTGTCAGGTAAAAACTAAAGCAGGCAGAATTAACCTCAACCTCCGCTGTAGCACATAACATTACTCTCTTTATACTTACATTTGCACAAGGCTGAAAATAAATCTCTCTCTCTCTCTCTCTCTTTTTTTTTTTTTTTTTTTTTTTTGGTTTTTCGAGACAGGGTTTCTCTGTGTAGCTCTGGCTGTCCTGGAACTCACTCTGTAGACCAGGCTGGCCTCAAACTCAGAAATCCACCTGCCTCTGCCTCCCAAGTGCTGGGATTAAAGGTGTGTGCCGCCATTGCCTGGCGACTATAAATCTCTTAATGCCTCAAAATCAAAGTAATATTTTAAAAAGCTCCGTGAGGCTGATATGAGGCACACCCATCTCTTGCAAAAGAGGCAAGGTAGAGTCTATCACATCTCTAATACCAAGATGCTCTGGGACACATTATAATTTATATGAGAAAAAGAAAGGAAATGTGGGTGGGGGGAGCCAGCTGGTCAGAGGATAAGGGGGATGGGGAAAGATTGTGGGAGGGGGGGATAGGGAGGAGGGCAGTGAGGGGATGTAAAGTGAATAAGTAAAAAAAAAAAAATTGCCGGGCAGTGGTGGCGCACGCCTTTAATCCCAGCACTCGGGAGGCAGAGGCAGGCGGATTTCTGAGTTCAAGGCCAGCCTGGTCTACAGAGTGAGTTCCAGGACAGCCAGGGCTACACAGAGAAACCCTGTCTCGAAAAACAAAACAAAACAAAAAAACAAAAAAAAAAAAAAAATGAATTAATTAGAAAGGAAAGGAAAAAGATGTCAGAAAGATGAGCCAAAGGTAGATCCAGAGAAATTATGAACAGAAGTGGAGAGAGGGAATAACACACCATGCCCTGCATCCCAGGACCCCTGCAGCCCACCCAGGACTGACCTGCTTATAGTGACCCAGGTACAGGCCAGGTCTAGATGAAAACACAGAGGTGGGCAGTAAATGGCTATTAAGGGCAAAAGGTAGGCCAGAATGATTCAGCTTCAGACCTGCAACATTCCAACTCTCCACATCACAGAGATGCAAATCAGTCAGTCTGCTGGGTTGCCCAGGTGATGGGAGTAGATGATAAGAACCCAGGCAAAGAGCTATGTCAGGTGAATGCTGTCTCAAATATCTCCAGACTCACTGGTTCTTTGTGCATGGTTCAAAAGACACCTGTCCTATTCATATTTACCAAAATGTAGAAGCAGTTCAAGTGTCTGCTGGGAACTAAAGTTTCCAGAAAAAAAAAGAAAGAAAGAAAAGCCACATCTTTGTTTAAAATTCTACAAGGCTGAATGACCGATTAGAAACTCCATGCCGGCCAGGCAGTGGTGGCGCGCCCCTTTAATCCCAGCACTTGGGAGGCAGAGACAGGTGGATTTCTGAGTTCGAGGCCAGCCTGGTCTACAGAGTGAGTTCCAGGATGGCCTGGAAACCCTGTCTTGAAAAACAAAACAAACAAAAACAAACAAACAAAAACCTTCAGCAACTATGTCAGAATGTGATATTTGGAGACCTGAACTTGTGTCCCCTGGTCAGCAGCGCTCATTCTGAACTCACTCTCTTTGAGTTGCCAGCTATGTCTTTACGTCAACACCACCGACAGGTGAATAAACAAAATGTTGTATATCCACACAATGGAATATTACTCAGTCATGAGAAGGGAATGTTCTGTAGTAGACGCTACAACATGTGTAAGTAAAAGAAGCCAGTCACAAAGGCCATACACAGATTTTTTTTTTTTTGAGACAGTCTCTCTATGTAGAAGAGGCTGGCCTTGAACTCTGAGAGACCTGCCTGCCTCTGCCTCCTGAGTGCTGTGATTGAAGGTGTGCCCTACCATGCCCAGACCAATTTTTTTTTTTTTTTTTTTTTTTTTTTTTTGAGACAGGGATTCATGGAACCCAGCTAGGCTGACCTAGAAATCTCTATGTAGTCGAAAACAACCAAGAACTAATCCTCCAGTCTCTGAAGTACTGGGAACTGAACCCAGGGCTTTGTGCATACTAGGCAATCATATTACCAGCTGAGCTATGTCACCAGCACCAACAGGGGTGAATTTATAGAGACAGAAAGCAACCAGCAGTTTCCAGGGTCCGTGGGGAGGAAAAGGAGTGATTGCTTAACAAACACTAGGTTTCCTTTACAGACGTTAAAAATGGTCTAAAAAAAAAAAACAAAACTTAGAAAGGGGTGATAGTTGTATGACATTGTAAATGTACTTAATTCTATGGTGATCTTTAAAAAATGATTAAAATGGTAAAACATCTTATGTAGTTTGTATGCATTCTACACACACAAATGCTAGTTTTCTGAAGGGTATGTGTGTGTGTGTGTGTGTGTGTGTGTGTGTGTGTGTGTGTGTGTCCTTGCCTCTGTGCACAGCCTACCTGTGTGGCCTCCAGTCTCTCTTGGCTGCTAGTGACACCTCTTACCACACATCTGAGTCAGCATGCATCAGTTACCATATCTTGGAGCACTGCTGCCCAGAAACTAGTTTTAACCAGTTTCTGCTTGGCCACAGGCTCCTTGTTCTCAGCTTGCAGGGAGCTGAGTGGAGAAGGGAGGCAATGAGGCTTACCTGGATGTGAGCTCTCCTAGAAAGCTGAAAAGCACAAAGCAGACAGTCATGGTAAGTCCCCAAGGGCCATACAACTTCAAGCCCCAGGGTTCAAAGGCAGGACAGTCCCCCACCCAGCCTGGTAGGCATGGCTCTCACTCCCTAGCATCAATTCCTGAACCCCCCCCCCCAAGGTTCCCTCAATGCTCAGTTTCACTGCTACCTGCTGTGGGTTTCCCCCCTTTCTCCAAAGGATTACTTAAAAAGTGGACTCACTTAGAAGCGAACATAAGACAAAGAACCAGAAATTTTCAGCCACTCTATGGTGGCAGAGCACGCCTCAGGCCTAGTCTTCTCAAGAAGCAGAGGCAGTGGGAACCTCTCTCCAAACACATTTAAAATCTTGAGAGAGAGAGACTGACTCCCAGCCACAGAGGCCACTGGGATGCACCGTTACAGCTGTCTCTGTCTCTCTGAATCTGTGGGACACTGGTCTCAGAGCCCCTGGTGGGAGTGTTCCCAGTCTCAGTGTGTTCAGAAGTTGGTACTGAATTTGCATATGGCCAGCACACACCTTTCCCTAGACTCTGAGCTATCCCTACTTTATTTATGATGCCTTAGGGATAGAGGACTGTATTGTTTAAGGAATAAACAAGGTGAACAGCCTGCACACATCCAGTTCAGAAACATTTTGATACTGTTTCTCATTTTTTGAGACAGGCTCTCTTAATGTACTTTGGCTGGCCTTGAACTAGAAACTATTTTTTCCCAAGTATTTTCAATCTGGCATCTGTTGAAACTGAAGATAAAGTATTCAAAGATATGGAGACCCAACTATAATGTGGGCATTTATTTATATTTATTATTTATGTTTACTGTAAGATGAAGCAACACCCTGTTTTTAGATAATAGAAGGGGAAAGGAGAGAAAAAACCCATCTAATTTTAAGACAACAGAAATATCCAGGACTGTCACTGCTATAAAGTGAGACTGTGTGTAAGAAAGAAAGAAAGAGCCTGGCAGTGGTGGCGCACGCCTTTAATCCCAGCACTTGGGAGGCAGAGATAGGTGGATTTCTGAGTTCGAGGCCAGCCTGGTCTACAGAGTGAGTTCCAGGTCAGCCAGGGCTACACAGAGAAACCCTGTCTCGGAAAACCAGAGAGAGAGAGAGAGAGAGAGAGAGAGAGAGAGAGAGAGAGAGAGAGAAGAAATATAAATACCATGTTAACCAGATATCCAAATCAGATCCAAGCAAAATTGGGGAACTCTCTCCCTACTTAAACATAGGGACATGCATGGAGCCTCTCATGGCCAGGCTAACACAGGCCCATCAAGAGAAAAAGCCAGCAAGCAGGGTTGGGAATGGATACTGAAAGGAAAATGGGAATTTAAGTCCTTCTGTTTTGATTAGAGTAAGGATGCTGATTTCACACACAGACACACACACACACACACACAGACACACAGACACACAGACACACAGACACACACACAGAGAGAGAGAGAGAGAGAGAGAGAGAGAGAGAGAGAGAGAGAGAGAGAAACAGGCTCTTGTGGCTGGAAAGACAGTTAAGAGCACAGACTATTCTTTTCTTTTCTTTTTTGAGAGGAGAGTCTCTCTCTCTATAGCCCTGGATGGCCTGGAACCTAATACGTAGATCAGGCTGACCTTGAACTCATAGAGATCTGCCTGCCTCTGCCTCCTTAACGTTGGGGCTAAAGGTATGCACCACATGTGCATTTACATACATGTAGGCCTAACAGCCGTACACATAAATGGCTTCCTTAAAAGGAAACCATTTCTTTTCTTTTCTTTTCTTTTCTTTTCTTTTCTTTTCTTTTTCTTTTTCTTTTTCTTTTTCTTTTTCTTTTTTTTTTTTTTTTCGAGACAGGGTTTCTCTGTGTAGCCCTGGCTGTCCTGGAACTCACTCTGTAGACCAGGCTGGCCTCGAACTAGGAAATCCACCTGCCTCTGCCTCCCAAGTGCTGGGATTAAAGGTGTGCGCCACCACTGCCTGGCTGGAAACCATTTCTTTAGAACTTTCAATTGCAGTAATTTTTTATGAAAAGGTGACCCCTAATTTTCTGATTACATGTTAGGGAATGGAAGGAAGGAACCTATTTAAGGACAGAAAAGTAGTCTAAGATTTAAATAAACTGCTTTTTAAGTCCTCGATATACCAGAATCTACAGCAATCTTCTTACTTAAATTTCCCAAGTAGTGGGATTACGAGTATACACCAACATGCTGTACTTGAGTTTTTGTTTTTTAAGACAGGGTCTCATGTACCCCAGTCCGGCCTTAAACTTTCTATGTAGCCAAGGATGACTTTGAACTTCTGAACTTCCTGTCTCTACTTTGCAATGCTAAATTACAGGCACATACCATGTCTGGTTTGTTTGGTGTTAG
>CM052709.1:76614713-76753580 GCA_028551405.1 Uromys caudimaculatus | reverse complement strand
TGCTGTTTTCTTTCCCACTTGTTGTTGCTGCTGCTGCTGCTGCTGCTCTTCCTCCTCCTCCTCCTCCTCCTCCACCCCCAACACACAAATCCAAGAGTACCTGGGACTCCACACACTTAGCAAGTCAAGTCCCTGTACCACAGCAGTAACAGCTGAGGGTTTAGGGAAGCATTTACAACGGTAATGGATTTCATGATAGTATTTCCACACGTCTGTCACTGTACTTTGTTCTATTTCAATCCCTGTCCCCCCCCCCCCCAAGGCTTTCTTTGTGCCCCTGTTCTATTTCAATCCCTGTCTCCCCCCAAGGCTTTCTTTGTGCCCCCTTTATTTAGTTTTACCTAAAATTGCTAAAGCTTTTAATTTCCAAGGGAAAACTTTTTGTTTGAATTCATTACTTTGAGATAGAGTCATGCTTACATACCTTTGGTTAGCTTACAACTCAAAATCCTTCCATCTTAGCCTCTTGAGTCAAAACTCTTTTTTCCTTTTCTTTCTCTCTCTCTCTCTCTCTCTCTCTCTCTCTCTCTCTCTCTCTCTCTCTCTCTCTCTCTGTCAGGCTTCACTACGTCACTCTGGTAGCCTGGAACTTCCTATATAGACCAGGCTGGCCTCGAACTCACAGAGTCCATTTGCTTCTGCCTCCTGGGTGCTGGAATTAAAGATGTACACCACCACACCTGGCAAAACATTTGTTTCTAAAGATTTACTTTTAATTTTGTTATGTATATGATTATTTTGTCTGCATGTATGTGCATCATGCACTTGCCTGGTGCTTGTCTGAGCCTGAAGAAGGTGCCCAATTCTCTGGAACTGGAATTACAGGTGGCTGTGAACCTCCATGTGGGTGCTAAGAACTAACCCAGGTCCTTTCCAAGAATAGTGAGTGCTTCTAATCACTAAGCCATGTCTCCAGTCACAACACTGTCTTTTTAGAAATATTTTATGTGTATGCTATAGAACACGTGTGTGTACCACATCTATGTAGTACCTACAGAGGCACAGAACCTCCTAGAGCCAGAGTTACAGTTGTAATCCTCCATGTGGATTCTGGAAATCAAACCCAGATCCTCTACAAGAGCAGCCAGTGTTCTGACCACTGAACAATCTCTCCAGCCCCAACATTTTTTTTTTTTTTTAAACCGAGTAATGCCAGCTCAGTGTAAAAGGAATGATAAAGGAAAACATTATCCAACGAGCTGCAGTTACATTAATCCTAGCTTTGTAGTTTAGTGTGTGCCCCCCACCCCTGCGCCTGGACCTCCTAGCATTCTCCTGCCTCATACCCCCCTAAGCCCCCTCCCCATACTAGGATTAGGTGTGTGCCACCAAACCTGTTTTCTGCAGCTGGGATACTGTGGGCCCTTGAGAGATTGCTTCTCTCCTAGAGAGAGACATTAAAAACAGTCTTTAGAACCAATGTGACTTGTCCACCCTCGGTATAAGGAAGGTCTAGCAAGATCTAACAATGACTTCTATCAAGCCTTCCACAGACCGCCCAGCCCTGGGCAAGGGCAGATCTGCCTGTCTGTAGCTGTGCATTATAGAACCTCACTGTGAAACTGCAGAGCCCAGGGAATAGTTGGAAGACACACAATAAACCCGCACCCAGTTGGCAAGACCAGCAATGCTTGCTGTGTGTGTGCAACACTTAACCCTTACACATTTCAGAAGATGGCTCCTGAGCACAAGGACAGAAACGTCCACTCTATAAAACAAGCACAGGGTAGCAGTGCTCTGGGAAAAGTCATAATTTTGCAAAATAGGTGACTCCAAAGTTGGGCATGATCCCTCGTTACTAATCCCAGCATTCTGGAGGTTGAAGCAAGAGGGTCTTAAGTCCAAGGACAGGGTGGACTACAAATGAGAAAAAGAAAAGAAAAGAAAAAAAAAAAAAAAAAAAAAGGTGCTGGGGAGATGGCTCAAAGTTGAACACTTGCTGCTCTATCAGAGGATCTGAATTCAGTTCCCAGTACCTACACTGGGTAGCTCACAACCACCTGTAACTCCAGACACAGACAGACAGACAGACAGACAGATACACACACACATACACACACACACACACACACACACACACACACACACACACACACACACACACACACACACACAGTCTGTCATCTTTTAGATTTCTTTTCGAAGTTGAATGGCCTGAATCCCCATTCCAGGAAGTCCTGATCACATAGGACCTTTCTCTGGAGTCACCCCCAGGAAGCAGAGCTCTAAGCCCCTTGTTTCAACCCTAAACACGAAGGTCAGGGCTCGTGGGGGAGGGGTGGCGCTATGGACCTGTCAGCCAAGAGGCGTATGGATTTTGGGGTTAGCTTGTCATCTTAGAGACACACGGTGGAGGAAAGCAAGTGCTGTGCTAAACATCAGCTGCAAATAAAAATGGCATGTCCTCTGGCAGAGCTTTCCGGAGCAAACACCAGGAAGTCTGGAGTAGCTGCCCTTTTGAAGAGTGTCAGGAAGCAGGAGCTTTTAACAGGAGCCATCACCTGGGGCTGGAGAAGATGACTCAGCAGTTAAGAGTATTGGCTGTTCGTGCCGTGGTGGCGCACGCCTTTAATTCCAGCACTGGGGAGGCAGAAGCAGGCGGATTTATGAGTTCGAGGCCAGCCTGGTCTACAGAGTGAGTTCCAGGACAGCCAGGGAAAAACCAAAAAAAAAAAAAAAAAAAAAGAGTAATGGCTGCTCTTCCAGAGGACCTGGGTTAGATCCCCAGTGCACCCTGGCTACACAGAGGCTCACAGTTGTATGTAATTCCAGTTCCAGGGATGTGACACCCTTTTCTGGTCCCCGAAGGCATCAGGCATGCACGTAGTGTACAACCACGCATGCAGGCAAAACAGTCAACCCAAAATATAATACATGAGAAAAATGAAGCTATCATTCCAACCCCTACTTGTATCTCTTAGTTAATCCTCTATAGAACAGAGGGCTGTTTTGGGGTGGGGCTGGCTAATACTATAGATACATAATTGTGGTTCACAAACTCTCAACGGTAGTAAGACCTTAACAAACAAAACCAAGTCCACATTCCAGCTCTTCTTTGGATCTCTTGTGCAACATTCTCAACACATTGAATGCTTCCAAGATGGGGAAATCATAGCACTCATAGCACGCTCATTTTTGGTCTTACTACGCAGCCAGGATTCTCCTGCCTCAGCCTCCCAAATGCTGGGCTTACAGGCATGTGCTGTTACAGCTTGGTCTCGGGAGGACTGTTGGTATGAAACTGGCTTTCCTTCTACTTCTCCCCGTTGCTTCAAGTTAATCTTTCTCCCTCATGCAAATGTTTCTGTGATGAGCACAAGGATACTTATTCTCCAAGTCCTGCACCACTCTGGTACCCAATGTTACTGGTGCCCCAGGTTTGTGTAGTGGGATCTGGGAAGCTCCAGATGGGAGCTCTGCCTGAGTAAGCTGCTCAGCTTCCCTGCTATTTCCTGTTCGTTTGTACAAGGCAACATAACAGCCTGACCATTTTGTGGGGGGGTGTGAAGAAACCCATGGAATGTGTAGACAAATTCCTTGAAAAAGGGTTCAGTGTAGGATTAGAGACAGGACTTTATCTGACTTCCTCTTTTCCTCCTCCACTGATGGATGATGTATGCCAAGGTGCTTCTTTAGGTTCTGAATTACCCACTGCACCCCAATGCAGCGAACGCACTTCTAAAGAACTCAGTGTCCTTCGCCTACTCATGGATGGATTCTAGCATCTGTGAACCTGACATTTGTGCAAACTTATGTGAATATGGTTTAAAAGTTTTGAAAATTGCATTTAGTGTGTGTGCATGTGCAGGCACACGTGTCACATGCATGTGGAGGGGCAAGGACAGGCTGCAGGAGCTGGGTGTCTTTACCATGAGGGTTCTGGGAACAGAACTTGGGTCGTCAGGCTCCGGTGCAAGCTGCCTTACCCTCTGAGTCATCTCACCAGCTCCAGGAGCTTGCCTTGTATTGTTTTTTTGAAATATTTTTTTATTTATATAAAATTTTTCCCTTCCCTTTCTTCCCTCTAGACACTCCATGAACCCCTCCCTGCTCTCCTCCAAATTCATGGCCTCTTTTTTCCATGAATTACATGCATGTATGTATGTGTGTGTGTGTGTATTCCTAAACATAACGTGTTGAGTCCATATGTTACGTGTATGTATGTTTTCAGGTCTGATCATTTGGCACTAGACAACCAACTGATGGACTCTTCCCTGGGGAAGGCCACCTCTCCCACTCCCAGCTTTACTCAGTTGCCTGTAGTTGTATAGGGTTGAGGCCTTGTGAGGCCGTTATTTGGTGTCTGTTGCTCTCCTCCCTGTTCGGCTCTCATTTGGGTAGTCCAATTGCTGAGACTCTGCGGGCGTTGCTTCTGATGTTACTAGGCAACAGTCTCACAGCAAACTCCTCTGGCTCTTAGTCTCTCTGTCCCTCTTCAGCAGTGTTCACCAAGCTTTAAGGTACGGGGTCCACAGCTCTGCACTTTGATTGGTTGTGGTTTTCTGTAGTGGTCTTCACTTAAGAAGTCTTCACTTTTCTTTAGATTGATCTGCTGCTTATAGATCTTAACTTGAAAGACAACCAATGTCTTTGGTGGTTAGTGTTAAGAGCTGGTGACTATACATTGTAAATCCATAAGATATAACAAAGCTTTTCATTTAAAAATAGTACACGAGGGAGAGAGCGATGACTGGGGAGGTAAATGTGCTCGCCATCAAGACTGACAACTCGAGTTTGATTTGTGGAGCCCACGCAGTGGGAGAGAACTGCCACAAGCTGTCCTCTGAGCACTACACATGCACCACAGCCAACACTGCCCCCCATAAATGAATGAGCAAGCATACATAGCACGGCGTGGGAATCACAGGCCAGTGAACTGCCTCCAAAACTCTCGAGTTGTGAAGAATGGTGATAAACCTGAATGTACAAGTATCTTTGCAGTTCCCAAGAGTCCGTAGGAGTCCTCTGGCTGGGTCATATGATAGTTCTAATCTTACGATTTATGAGAAGCTTCTATACTGATTTTCATAGCAGCTGCACTAAGCCATTGTATTTTAAGGTAGTTTCTTATATAGTAAAACCTAAACAGATCCTGATCCAAGCAAATCGATCATTGAACAGCCAAGGATGCCAGTAGAGGTGCTGCAGGGCATGGGTATACCAAGTAGTAACTGGGAAAGTATCCTAATGAACAGCTCAGTAGTGGCCCAGAGGTAGAGACAGACACCAGCAAAGAATGTGATGAAAGCCAGAGCTGAGATCAGAGCAGGGGTCTGCTCAGGTGAGGGACCAAGAACGGATCGGTGTGATCTCTCGCTAACAACACACACCCAGGCACTTCTACAGCAACCCATTCAAGTTTAGGGATCCTTCATTTTGTTTTGAGATTTAAGTTAATGAATGAAAATTGAGACGTACTGTTTGACACTAGTGAAATAGGATACAGAGAGCATCAAGGCTGACTCACTTTGCAAGCCCCCCATATGAACATGGAGTGGCAGAGTGCCAAGGAACAGGGTTAGCATAAATGTGCCCATCTGAGGTCATGAAGCTGGTCAGAACTCAGCTGTCAAACTTCCATTTTTAAAATAAAATGTAATGTAGATGACCTAATTTGAGAACTAAAACCCAAGTATTACTTCTTGGGTTATCTTACAGAAACTAAAATGGTGGTTTCCATAAAAACAAGACTTAAGGAGCACAATGTAGCACACCGTTGCTACTCATCTTAGTGTATTCCACACAGGCAGAGTGTAAACTCCATGCTTCAAAGTGTGAAATCCACAAAACCCCCTTTAGGGAGACATGATGGGGTGCTCTGCATGCCTTGGATCATGGCGATCTTGCTTCCCAGCCAAGTATCCTTGGGAACTGGGCTGCCCCTGCCCTCTCCTCCATCACTTACTGCAATGACCACAAAATTCCCTGTGTCCCAATGTCTAGGATATAGGATAAAAAGCAGTCGGGCATGATGATGCACCCCTTATCCCAGCACTCCACGGCAGGAGGATCTCTGAGAGTTACAGAAAGTTAAAGCTTCATAATCTTAGGAGGTGTGTATTTGTATAAGGAGGTGGGCAGTGTACCCACAGAATGTACCTTAGAAACCAAACCTCTAACCTGAATTAATAATCCTGCATTGGGAAATGACCTAGTGAATATAAAGCTGTTAATTAACAATAACCTTCGTTACTTCCAAGTAACATTATGCAGACTGAGCAGTTAATTACTAGGAGGTAGTCAGTCTGCTCTCCCTGGTGGCTGCACACAGCAGAGTAGACTAGAAACCCACAGTGACGTGAGTACTCCACCTGCAGGCAGAGAAGTGCAGACCTGGGGTGAACACCACACAGGTCCCAGTGCTCAGTGCTGGCAGTCAGGGGATGAACTAAGTCAAGAGCAGCTCTGCTTCAGAACCAGTGACCTGAATGGATAGTGATCTCACCTGATGCCTCCTTTCTCCCTTACAAGGATAGTTGATGTCTGCCTGAGAGTTTCCCAAGACTGGTAAACAGCCAAGCAGTTTCCGAGCTCCAACTTAAAACTTCAGCAACGTACATCTTTTCAGCAGAGGCAGGGTATCAGTCTGTAGCCACACCCAGGTAGGGATGAGGGTGTGGTGGAAGGGATCTGCAGACACTTTTCCTAGTGTTCAGACTTGTGTGACATAAATCAGGAACAGTGTTTATAAGGAGTACTAACTTATGGGGACCGGTGACATACTGAAAATGGCCCGAAACACCAAGGGGGTGCTCTCTATTATCTACTCAACACCTTCTGGGCAAGGCTGTGCACCTTGTTATCCCACCCAGTGGGTAGTATCAGGATCGAGGTTAAGCTGGTCCAAGCTACACACAAAGCAAAACCTTATCTCCAAAAAGGAGTATCAGAAAAACCAGTTCCCTTCCCCCTTACTTAAGGCTGTGACAGAAAAGACAACCAAGACGCAAGGAGTTTGAAAAGTATATAACAGAATTTCTTCTTTATTTACAATCAAGTTCTCTTGGGACACATAATTAAATAAATAAAAGATGTGCCCTGGCCAGCGAATCTCAGCTTCCAATACCAGCAGCTCTCTGGCAGCAAAGCAACAGGTGAGTTGCAAGCAGGGCAGGACTGCTGTCCCTCCTCCCTAGCTCCAGCACTCATGTCTGTCCCTACTGTCCAGAGAACAGCATGGAAGCAAAAAATAAAGTGCAAAGTAAATGTGACAAACAAACGTGGTGCATCAGATGCCCAGACACTGTGCTCAGACCATGTGCACGGGCGAGCAGGACAGAGACTTTCCCAGCCTTCATCACAACCAGCTCCTAGGTAGGCTTCTCTTACCAAACACTACACTGCATGCACAGGCAGTGGCTGCACTCACCACTATCTCCAGGTGAGCACTCAGTCACCTGCTGTGTACTTGCAGTGATGCAGGGTAAAGTTTCTCATCTTTGCTGCAAATTCTACCAGACAGGGAAAGGTTGGCACAGTCCTTTCCTCAAACACACAAAACTATGTGGAAGTGTTGGCAGGAGGGACCTCAGAGTTCTGAAGGCCAGCTGAAGATGCAGGCTTCATCAGTGAGACCAGACACAACCCTGAAAACAACTCCACCCATCCTTTGTCACAGGAGGACAGGCCCTGATTTGGTTTCCACTGATCCAATGCCTACGGTGAGCCCCCTGGGTAAGTGACCCCACAGAAAGGGGGCGTGCATCAGGCTACAACAGACTTTGGAAAGACAGGAAAAGCACAGGGGACCCAATACCCAGTGTGTGGGGTTGTCCTTGGCACTGTGTCCAGTGGGGAGACCCAGCAGGGACCCTGTGCTCCCCATGAGGTATGAGGTCAGTTAGTAGTGTTTCCCACCCAAATACAGACAAGAATCCACACCTCTGCTAGGGACTTGCAGAGTAGTTTGGTTCAGTGTTGGTTCTTCTCAGTCATTAAAGACCTTAAGTCAAAGTTCTCAGGAAAGCTACGGCACCACATGGCTTCAGCTCTTCTCTGGGAGGACACATTACTCTCCAAGATGGGCTGTGGGGTCCCACGCTGCTCCTCAGGGTGCGGCATCAAGGTTGTGACCACAGCACAGCTCTGCTTCCTTTGTCCACACTGACGACATGTAAGCCCGAGGGGGCCCATGCCACCGCATTGATAGAAGAGCTTAAGGACCAATCAGAAGACTTCAGTCAGCAAGACACCAGGCCCAAGCATGTGCAAAATACAGGCACATCCACCCACAACAGGGGCTTATGCTAAGAAAGCTGCACTGTTTCAGTAATAGCACTGGACTAGACAGGAAACATTGTCTCCTTTACAACCAGGCCTTCTCTGGCTCACCCCAAGAGTAGCCTTAGGGAAGCAAGGAGAGAGAACACTCAGCTCTGTAAAGGGGCACAACCACCAGGCCATGACCAGAGTGTGCCAATCCACAGGAGGCCAGGGCCTATGCTTTGGGCACAGAATTGGTAACAAGAAGCCCAAGAGCTAACTATCCTATCTGGGGGATGGTAAGGAAGGTACGAAGCTGGGAGTTCCTGACAAACACAAGAGTCAAGGAAGAAAGGGAGGAGGATGAGGAGGAACTGCCCTGAGGCTTTCCCCAGCGGCCACCGATTAATGGTACCTCAGTCTGTTGAGTGGTGAAGCCTGGCCCCACTAAACTTGTCAATCAGCCCTGGAAATAGGGAGGGGGACTGCTTTCCAGGAGCCCACTGAGGTTCACACCCAACCAAAGACGGCATAAGCCCTGAGATGAAATCACAGGTTCTGTTTTAGATGTAGGCCTGAGTACATGCACTGGTGGGGCTCATCTTACCTGTGCTGTTTTGAAAGAACCTTCTCCACTTTCCCTGTGAGCACACTCCAGACATAAAGAGAACCCTCGGCTGAGCCTGCTGCCACGTAACTGCCATCAGGGCTGGAGGAGACAGTAAGAGGGCAAAAGCTATAGACCTCTGACCTCACGTGACCACTCCTGTGCTCACAGATTAGAGTCACATGCTAGTTGTGAGCAGCCTTGTTCTTTCAGCCACCTGGCTACCAAAGAGCAGTGCCATGCTGCTGCTCGAAGCTCCACGTCCCTACTTATCAGACTCAAGCACACACAGGGGAGCCCAAAGCCAATCCCTAAAACGCTCAAAGTTTCTGCCCATGAACAGGCTTGTTGTACAGTTCAGCAAGAGTAGGCAAGGGAAACTATAAGATGTTGAGACAGGTTGGGGAGATGGCCTAAGGTGTCAAGAGTTTTCTGCAGCATGAGCATCCAAGCTCTAATCTCGAAAACCAATGTTAAAAAACTGTGCATGTGCATATAAGAACCTTTAATCTGCCGGGCAGTGGTGGCGCACGCCTTTAATCCCAGCACTTGGGATGCAGAGGCAGGCGACTTGAGTTCGAGGCCAGCCTGGTCTACAGAGTGAGTTCCAGGACAGCCAGGGCTACACAGAGAAACCCTGTCTCAAAAACAAAAAACAAAAAACAAAAACAAAAACAAAAACAAAGAACCTGTAATCCAGGCTTGCTGTGGGAACAGACAGGCTTGCAGGCTGTCAGCCTAGCTCTAGGTTCAGTGAAAGACTGTCTCAAGGGAATAGGCTGGAGTAGTGGAGCAGAACACCTGATGTCTTTCTCTTGTCTCTGCACGTATACAACAGCTCAGGAGGCCACATGCAGACACACCACATCAAACAGACACTTTTCTCTACTATGACAACCAATCCCAGAATACACCTGAGAAAAGTATGGTACCCAGAAGGCAGAACAAGGAGATTCACTGTTTTACCTTCCAGTGTCACCTCCAAACAGACCGTACAGTTCCACCCCAAGTATGCCAAGCCTTTTCAGTGTCAGTGCCAAGTCTTGGCAAGTGAGTGGGTGAAAAGACCGTGGTAACTCGCTCAGAACCAAGCATCAGCCAACCATGCTCACAATGAAAAAAAAAGGAACACCATTAAAAAAAAAGAAAAGAAAAAAGAAAGATTCCAGCAAGACCACCAAATGACCCTCAGACTCAGTCCTGTAAGCTCCAGGGGTTAGGTTTTACCTCCCTTAAAAGGAAAAATGTCCACCTTTAACCTCTGAGATAAACCAAGCATTGGGTAGGACACGGCTACTAACCTGAACACAACCCGGGTCCAGTCAGAGCCACATTTGAATCCAGGTGCACTGAAACAAACAGCAGACAGATTAGCTGCCACCCACAGTACACTCACCCAGCAGGACAGAAGTAGGCAAGGCCAGGCCCAGGGCCCAGTACCTGAATGTCTGCTTGACAGCATTTGTCCGGAGGTCAATGACTTTTAGGAGGTCATCACGGGAGCAGCTCAGGAGCTCAGTTCTCTCAGGGTTTAAGTCCAGAGCAGTGATCTTCCCTAACAGTTCCATCTCTCGGACCACACTCTCTGATCTAAGGGAGACAGCAGCCTGAGACCTAATGCAAGTGGGCCACCTCCAACCTGACTGGGGTGCCATGTCTCTGAGCAGAAAATGCTGTCACCCAGTTAGATCCAAGTCTTCAAGGGCAGTAAGCATGCACATAGCCTCACTACTACAAAACATTCCCAACAGAACAGCCCACAGGAATGCTGAGGACCAGAACTGGTTAGGGATTTTCTTGCCTGTTTTTAGAATAATAGGACAATTACCAACCAGAACTCCTGATAAGCAAAAGTGAACTAAGGCAATTAATTACACAGCTGGCATGGTTCTTTCTCACTTTCTTCTGTGGGTTCTATGGACTGACTCTGAAGCCCCATGTGTCCTCCAGCCCCCGATCAGTATGATTTCAATGGTGTTACCGTTAGCTTTTACACAAGGCTGGCACAGAACTGCTGTGGTGTGTCTAGGGAGCCCACAGGCCCTGTCGTAATCAGGTTGCTTGACTGAGGTTGCTTCAGACATGGATGATACCACAGCACAGTTGTCACTGTGCACCCTCTGCTGCTGCCTCTCCAACTCTTACATCCTCAAGTCCACAGAGATCAGCTAATAGGCCCCTAGTAGATGGGACCTAATGGTGACACTCTGCAATGGTTTAGCTGAAGGTTTTTGATGACTTATTTGCTGTCTTAACAGAGCAGGAGTTTATCTTGTTATTATATATACAGCCCCAGACTCTGACTCCAAATCTTTGGTATGTGGTCATCTGACTATCAAGTTAAGGGATTGGCTTGGAGACTTGTAACATCCAGTGAATTTCTAAACTTCCATGTTTTAAGTTCAAACTTCAAGTTTAGGGAAAAAAAGATTAAAAATATAGGAGCAAGCATCACGAGTGTATCCAGAGCCACGCATTCTTACCCCCTCTCCACACTGCATGAGCTGCTACATGCATGGACTAAGGCCTCTGTATTCAGTCCAATACCAGCCACCTCCTTCTCAGCTAGCAGCTCAGGGCTTTGTTTCGCTGGACTTCTTTTGATCCTGGACAACTCTCCTGCTCCCAACCTTTCCAGCAATGGGAATCTCCTACCATGCCCCTATCTATGCCCTCCTGCCATGAACTCAGGTCTTCATCAACACTTCGCTTTCAGTGTGCCTTAACCTGCTCTCTAAAGACAGGACAAAAGTCACTGAGCAGACTACACGAAGCCATCACTTTCTTCTCTTACCATACACAGCTCAAACATCAAAGCATCCCAAGTGGCGTGTAAAGCAGGTGGACATCTGATGCCCACTACCCCATCTCATTGGCACACGCACCCCACTTAACTGACAGCTGCACCAGCTGTTCTGGGTGGGTATGTCCTTCAATGACTTCCTGTCACAGAAAGTCCATTGGCTTTTCCAGACTAATTCCTATTCCCAACAAGGGAAAAGGCCTGTACTCTGTCTTCCCTGTTTAATCTTAACTTGCCTAGAGGTAGGAATGAGTATCTTCTCATCTCTGCTCATCTTACAGCTGGCAGAGCATCTGGTACACAGTAAATGATAGCTGGACCCAGAAGACTACTTTGTATAAAGAATAGCACAGCCCAGACCCAGTTGTCCTGGTGCTCTGCCAGTCCCCGAGTACAAGAACACACCCCTACACAAAGCATGCACTCTTTCTATGTTCTCTCTTCAGCCTCCCACCAAGCTCTTAAAGCATCATACCGGATATCCCAGAAACGGATTTTCTTGTCAAAATGTCCACTCATTACACATTGCTCAGTGCAAACAATGTCATTGCAGCTGGATCCTGCAAACACTGTTTTTATACCTAAAAGAAAACCAAACACCATCAATTAAAGGCAACTACATGGTTGGTACATATATAATATAGCTACTATGCTCTTGACCACTGAGCCCCAAAATCACAAAATGAAATGAGACCTCAAGCAGAAAACAACCCTCACTACCCCAGTGACCCTCAGACTGAAATGAACCGGGGTTCAGACTAATATGGGAACATCACCTCACCACTAATATCTATATAAACACACAGAGAGACTGCATTTCCTCACAGACTTTGCTGCGGAGATCCCAGAGTTTGAGGGTCCGGTCGTGACTTCCTGAGACAATCCGTGCATTGTCCAGCAGGAACTTGGCAGAGAGGACTTTCCCGCTGTGGCCTGTGAGTGTGTGCTACAAGAGAGGACACAGCCAGGGTAAGACTTGGGATAACACACTGCCTCCCTGGAGGAACTCCAGAGCCAGTCTTAGAAGGCCCTGAAATCTTCACAGAAGGCAAGAGAAAAGAAGTATGGCACACGGAGCACACCTTCACCAACTCAGCCTCAATCAAAGAAGCCACATTTCTGACCTGAGGAGGAGCTTCAGAATTTTCAAGAAGCTATTTCTGGGTGCTGCCAAGAGATGAGGTATTGCTTTAACTTGATTATGAATGGCACCTAAGGACTGATGTGTTGAGGCTTGGTTTCTATAGTTTGTGGCCCAGTGGGAATATAACACACTGAATATATATCCCCTTCACCCCAAGAGTAGGGCCCTGGACTCTTCCTGTTTTGCTCTTTGACTCTCACCATGAGGCAAACAGGTTCCTCAGATACACGATGTACTGTGCCATCACAGGCCAAAGCAACCACAAGCTAAGCTTCTGAAACCTGAGCTGAGCTGCTGATGTCAGCTACTTTGTCCTGTCTTATTTAGGTCTGTCACAGTAGTGACAGAAAGCTGGATGACACAAGGATCAAGACCACAAAGATAAAGGCAGGTATTGCATACACAATCCCAGTACTTGGATTCCTGGAATCTGTAAACTCAAAACCAGCCTGGGCAACACAGTAAGACTTTGGGATGTAGCTCAGTGGAGGAGGCTCTAGGCCCCAGCACTGGAGGGGGTCAGGGGAATCTCCTACTAAAAAAAAAATGCAAACCCAACCTTAAAAACAGCACCAAATTCCACAAACTCCTCAAAATCCCAAAAACAGAAGAGAGAAAGCAAGAAGTGGATGGATGCTTTTTAACGCTTGCCCCCACCCCTCCAGTGCTGAGATTAACAGGTATACCACACTAAGTCTAACTCAAAGTAGCAAAGGCAGGGCCACTGCAGGCAGAATTTACAAAAGGAAACATCGGAATTCCATATACACAAGTAGAGGTTTTGGGGTGTTTAAAATAAGAGGTCTCAGCTTAAAATGTCAGATCATAGCCAAGGACGCCAGCACTCCCAACAATCAAATCCCTTGTGACCGAGCTGTCGGATGTCAATCAGTGTCTTCTCTGGGCTTGTCAGGGAAGACAGGATGGAGACATCACCGCATGTCAGCTACTGGTTTTGCCCATGACAGCACTACTAGAGCATGATGGGAGAGAAGTAAGCAGCTGGGGATATAGGCTGCTGGGAGGCGACCTCGGAAGTCAGACCTTTTACTATTCATCATTGACCTCTTTCCAAGGTAGGTTGTTTTTTCTTTCGAGAAAAGATCTCACTATGTGGGAGGAGGCAGCTGTCTTCTGAGGGCTAGGATTAAAGGCATGCGCTAATATGCCTGGCTTTTTACTTTTACATATTTTTCAAGGCTCACTGTGCACACCACTGCAGTTGCCAGGGGGCTGAGAGACACTGGGTCACCCAGAGCTGATGCTATGGTAGTTGTAAACAAAACTCCAGTCCTTTACAAGAGCAGTTTGGCATTTCATTTTGGCATTTAACTCTTCAGCTCTTTCATTTTTATATACAACAACTACTACTACTACTACTACTACTACTACTATTATTATTATTATTATTATTATTATTATTTATTGTGTATATGCCAAGGGTAGACAGTTCTCTTCATTTACATGGTGTCCAGGGATCAAACTCAAATGATCTGGCTTGTATAGCAAGCATTTGTTTGCTGAGCCACCTTTGGCTCCCTCGGAGTCATTTTTTCCCCTTTTTTTCTTTTTTCTTTTAAAGACAGGAAGGGTCTCAACCTTGGCTGTCCTAGATCTCACAATGGTCAGACTGGGTTAAAGGTATGCACAACCACAACTGACTAGGATTATTTTTGTAAGTATATACCCCCAGAGTTTGAAGAGTTCATTAATGTTTTGTTTGTAATTAAGACAAGAATGCCCTGGTCTAGTAAGATGGCTCAGTGAGCACCAACATGGAGGAGCGCCTACTCCTCCACGCTGTGCCACCTCCACACAAGTGCCACGGCACACACACCTCCCTCTTCCACACGAATAAATGCAAATAATTTTTCCTTTTTCTTTTTTTGAGGTAGCATCTATATAGTCCTGTCCTGTAACTCACTGTAGATCAAGCTGTTCTTAAACACAGATATTTAAGATATTTCTGCTTCTGTGTTCCAAGTGCTAGGATTAAAGGTGTATGCCATTTTCCCCTTTAAGAGACAAGAATGCCTTTAAGAGTTCCTCGGGTCCAAGGACTCAAGTGTTTACATTCACAGCTAAACTAGAGAAGCAGACCTGGGCCAGGGAGATGGCCCAGTGGGTCCTTCCCATAAAGCCTGACAACCCGAGTTTGATCCCTGGAAGTGACGTAGTGGAGGAGAAAACAAGACTTCTGAAAGTTGTTCTGACCTCTTCAAGTGCAATCCTCCTGCCTCAGCCTCCCAAGAGCTGAGATTACAGGCATAAACCACCACAGCCAACCCATTAGGTGTTTTTTTGAAGTTTATTTTTAATATTTAATTTGAACAGTACCTTCAAATTTCAGCTTCAAATCCAGTCTGATCATAGTGAGATCTAGGACAGCCAAGGTTGAGACCCTTCCTGTCTTTAAACAGGCATCAGCCAGAGATAGGAGTAGATTTAGGTTGAAGAGCCCTTTTCCCTAAGGGGCCTGTTGTGAGTTCCCTGTGGGCTTCAGGCAGACTGCAGATCACTATCCTTTTTAAAAACTGTATTTTTGTATGTATGACTATGTAGATGTCCATGCACAGAGGCCAGAAAAGGACACTGGATCCTTCTGATATGAAAGCAGTCTAGTCACCAACTAATCCTCATACCAGCCACTTCACAGCCCTGAAGAGGTGAGCAGGCAGGATACTCCAAAAGCCAGCTGCCCGACGGAAACCACGCTGAGCAGCTGGGAAGCTGTAGTGACAAGACTCGAGGGAAGCAGCCAATGCTGACACATTTTCCAGATGCTTTTATAGGAAGGCGCTCAGGCAGCTGCTTCTCCAACTCTAGTCCCCCAACCCCTTCCCTAATCGGAAACCAAGACACTGACTAGTGTTTGGGTAACAAGCTTCCAGATAGATCGTGGGTAGTCCATTGTGTTCTCAATTATCTGTGAACTAGGGTGCATGCAGAAGCCAGAGTTCCTTTCAACAGGAGAACCTGGTTCCTTCCCTGAACCTAGCAGGAGATGCCCGAGTTCTTCAAGTACAGGGGAGTCATTGAAAATGCTCCACATCTTCTCTTTACCAGGAGACAAGGCACGCTGAAAGCAGACCACAGCCTTCAAAGTTTTCTATAAAAGGATGTGACAACTCAAGCCTGCTGTCGTCAGTCCCTAGGTGTCAGTGCTCCAGCTCTGCCCTCCATCTTCCAGCTCGACCTCTCCAGATGCCTCACCTTCAGGGCGGTGATCCTGTAAGTTTTCTTTACCAATGAATAGAGCACATCCCCTCCCCAACTTCACATCACCTCAAAAACTTCCTCCCTTTTCCTCCAGGACCCAGTATAAAGAAACCTGCAGGCCCCTCTTCCATAGTTGGTCAGCACTGTTCCACCTCAGTCTAGAAGTGCAAGCCTCAATTCAATTTTAAGCATATTATTTAACTGCGTGACCTTAGTTTTCTTCAATCCCCTATCTGAGCCTGTCCTATCTATCTCCCTCATCTGAGTTCCATGGAAATGAAAAGAAATACATAAAACTGTCATAGCTTGACACTGTGCCCAACACAAACAATGCATTCTCTTTAAGCAAACTAACTCCTTGAAGTAGTCAATCTTAAATGCCCAATAAAAGATGAACAGAGCTGGGCATGGTGTCATATCATAGCACCAAGGAGGAAGAGGCAGGATTGCTGCAAAGTAGAGGCCAACCTGGCGTATATAAGTTCCATGCCAGCTAAGATAACATAGGAAGATTCTAATTCAAAAAATAAAAAAGGTATGCGTGCATGTGTGTGTGTGCGTGTGTGCATGTGTGTGTGCGCGCGCGCGTGCGCGATGCCCTTTGTGTTCTGTAGTATCTCCAGGCCTCATAGCACCTGTACTCATGTGCATACACTCACGCAGACACAGACACATGCATACAATTAAAAATGGATCTTACAAGCCGGGCAGTGGTGGCGCACGCCTTTAATCCCAGCACTTGGGAGGCAGAGGCAGGCGGATTTCCGAGTTCGAGGCCAGCCTGGTCTACAGAGTGAGTTCCAGGACAGCCAGGGCTACACAGAGAAACCCTGTCTCGAAAAACCAAAAAAATAAAATAGGTCTTACCAAAAAACAAACCAAGAAGAATGGTTAAACAGCACAGCTGACCACAGAGTGGATTACTATGTAGACCACAGAGTGGATTACTATGTAGCCCACAGCACTGGCCAGGCACCTTCTCCATGTTTAAAATGCAGAACTGAGGAACTAAGACTATGGGGTGTGTTCAGACATAAGCTGCAGTAGCCCCTTGCTGAAGTCGTCCCTCCCGAAAACACAGGCTGACTTTTCACTATTCACAGTATGTATGTTATCTGCCATTTTTTTCTGGGCTCATGTTTTGTGTTTAGAATTGAATTTTCTTTCAAGTGAGAACCATGATTATTACCTCACAATTCCTCCAGGAAAATGAAAAGCTAAAGTGGTAAGTTAATTAATATGCTTCTGAAGAGTCTTCTGCTTGATCCATTCATTCAGACCACCAAAGCTAACCCTAAGGACCACACTAATGCAACTGGCTCCCTCTGCAGAGCTCACAGACTCATTTTAACACCAGGCCATCTTTGTGGGGCAGAAACAAAAGCACCTTGGGTCAAACTTAAAATGCCATACCAAGGTTTACCTTTCAGGATTCTGTGAAAACTTCTTTCCATCAGATATATAACTCTTAGGACCAAGGTCTGATCGTTGTCCTGGAGACCAAACTGGGCTCAAATGCAGCTCTCCCCAACAGCTGATGCCACTCTCCCCTTTCTTCTGCACCTGTCCCCTGTTCCCAGCTTTGCTACCTAAGCTCACACACTAAGCACACCCACGCATTTCTATAATCCTAACTCCCAGCTATGAGGAAACTTTGAAGGCTTAAGGTTTTTAAGAGCCAATATTCATATGCTGGTGTCTTAATTGACAAGTTAAGCTGAAACAGATTATTAAATATAACTGGTTCTTAAGAACTCAAAGAGCCCTAAGACGATCATGGAAAATATGTTGAAACAACATATTTTTGGCAAATTAAGAGTGCAAAGGAAAAACACAGATTTTCTCAGAAAAACACGAATTAAATATAATTTCCACAGAGAAGCACACAAATCTCCTAATTACACAACAGCATACTATCGCCACATGCAAACAGAGCACATCGCTAGCTCTTTCAACCGTGTCTTACTCGTAATCGATAATCATCCACAGTCCAGATCCGGCTTGCAAAATCATTTGAAGCTGCTAATAGGTAAGCTCCCTACAAGAATGAAAAGAAAAACATTTAGCAAAATTCAGTTTACAAAGTACAAATTTCCAGTTATAAGGTCCAAGAAAGCATTCAGATGCTTTCAACTATTCTTCTAAGCTAGATACATCATATAGCATACTGCCAGTGTGTTGACAAGTACCCTTACCCAGCGCTGGAAGCTGAGTCCTTCCCTCCTGGATTCACCTGACCTTACAAGAGTACAGCAGACACCTCAAACCCACATTAGAGCTCAGCCTTTCCCACTCACCTTTCCCTTCACCACTGTCCCCTTAACACCAGGCAGGACTTCCTGATAACACTGACAGGCAAACCAGAGAGCCTGGGGGCCCCACCCTTCTAACTCATCTCCTACCTTTGAGGCCATCCATCTTCCCTGCTCCTTCCTGGAGCCCGACTATTTAATTCTACTTGGGCTTGCAGGGGCCATTTCAGACTGCTTTATTCTGAAACTGTTTTTAAAACCTCTCAGGGACTGAGGTAGCTCAATGATAAGGCACTTGTGTAGCATGTCCAAGTACTTGGGTTTGAGCCCCAGAATTGCCAAAAACCTCTCTTAAGACTTATAAAATGGCTTTATGAGTGTCTAAACCTTTTGACACCATATACTGCCAACTAACCAGTCTTATTTCCTTATGTTTCCCCCAATATCCAGGCCACCTAGCCAGTGCCCATCCCTTCAGATAAGGTTCTCAGCTTTGTGAGAAGCAGATGTGGATGGTACCTCTTCAAAGGAGGGCAACAAAATGCTGCAGGACACAGGGGCTATCAGAAAACAAAAGGTTCCATCAAACCAGTAGTACTCTTGAGCAATAGGGATGCTACCATTACTCAGCAGTTTCTGGACCTACCCTGCCCCGGCTCTTCTCTCTGCTCCTCTGCCTGCAATGCCTTCCCTTTGCATATGACTTCGAGGTCTGCCTCGGATGGTTTACTCTGTTCCCTAAGCTAACCCGAGAGGTGTATTACCACGACCTGCATTTCATTAATCTTCTTGGCATTCTCTTTAAAATGGTGTGTGTGTGTGTGTGTTCTCTCTTTCCACCGTGTGGGTCCCAGGATCTAACACAGGTCATCAGGCTTGGCAGCCACTGCCTGTACCTGCTGAGCCACCTTGCTGGTCTGGCTCTTTTAAAGGGAAATTCCTCAAGAGAAGACACCGTCCTGACTCCTAGGAACTGGATTCAAACTGCAGAAAACATGGAAGTCTTGTAATTCTGCCGCTGTTATTGTTTTGTTTTTAATTTCAGAATCAGCTATCTTCAGTTATTATTATTATTATTTTTTTTAAATCTCTAAAATTAGCCAGGCATAGTGGAGTACAATTGGGATGCATAGGCTGGCCAGCCTGGTTCTAGGACAGCCAGGGCCATATAGAGACCCTGTCTCAAAAGGCAATCAAAAACTAACAACCTAAAATCATGATATTAGGTACTTACAGCACTATCAAATTCAATGCTTGTAATTCCCGCATTACTGCCAGACAGGGAGCCCTTGAATTCACATTTATCTGCATGAAACAAAATTCAAGCTAGTAACAGGGTCCGTGAAACCCAGTGCAAACCAAACATAACACCAAACAGCAGCTTTCCTGCTGCGCTGCAGACTCAGACAAGATAGAAGAGAACAGGGGCATTCTGCTGTGATTCGAGTCCTAAAACAATGCAGAGTCAGGCGTGCCACATGCATGTTTCCAAGTTGCCCTCTGGAACACATGCAGGGCTTCATATTCATTCTTAGTGAGTTTTGCTACATCAATGTTTGGGCCTCCATCACTATTGATGGAGACTAAAAATTTTGAAAACCTCCAACTTTCCCTGTTTGGCGATGCTCATTTCATTATGGCCTGAAAAATTGTGGTACACTATAATCCTATCAATCAAGAAAGCCAACTGTCAATAAATACCTTCCTCCCTATGTACAGTCCCCCTCACCAACTGTTCTTCTCTTCCAGCCCTCCATCCACCCTTCTCAGCTCCCCAGAGGTGTTTACTGACTCAAAAACCCAAAGCTATGCTGCCATTTACCAGCCAGGCAAGGGTTCTACTGCCGAGCTACACCCACAACCGGTTCACTTACAAAGAGCATCTGCCAAGACTCACTTCCTTACGGGTGAGCTTTACCTTCCGACCACTTTAGTCATCCCACCTGTCCTGACCTGAGTCTCTGAGCAAAGCACGGCGTTCTCACAGGCTTCGACAGACTAGGGGTTTTGCTGAGTCACTCTCCTGCAAATGCTTCACCAACCATCAATATATTCAGATCAAAAGGTTCACTAAAACTGCTTGTGCTCAAACATCACAAGCAGTACCCCGTGTCTTTCTTTCTCTTTGCTCCAAAGCCTACAGAAGGCTTCAGTGTTAAGAGCACAGGATTTTGACCTCAGTCCTGGAGAAGACACAGCAGGAGAACCATGAGTTCCAGGCTAGGCTGCACTTACAGCGAGACTCTGTCCTAAAGAACAAAGAGCATGTGATCTCAACTAGTCCCAACTCCACTACTCATACATTAAACAAATTAAATGTAATTCAAAATAAAATGACTTTAAAATAAAGAAATAAGTCACTTAGCTGTCACCAGAGCTTCCTTCTAAGGGTACCAAGGCTCTTACCTCCGAATGCTTCCCAAAGTTTAACCCTGCGGTCCATGCCTCCAGTGGCCAGTAACCGGGAGCCTGGACTGAACTGTACTGCATTAACCTCTCCATCATGTGCATCCTGCAAGACAGTACCTTGTTTCAAGCTGAATTATCATCCCCCAGGAACCTAAGACATACATACGCTCCAAATGCTTAATCCTCTGCTCAACACTCAACCTTAAATAGAGCTGTCCAACTATGACCTCTGAGTGGACTCTGTACCCAAAGTCTCCTAAGATTCTAGTTTCATTTTATTCTTCCATAATTGCAGTGACATGAATTCATCTATTTGAATACAGTACTATGTCACTGTGTAGACCAGGCTAACCCTACTACAATGGTAATCCTCTGACCTTGGTCTCCTAAGCACTTGGGTTACAGAGGTGTGCTACCATGTTTGGTTTGTATTTACTTAAGCGAAATGTATTCAAAATCGGCCAGGTGTGGTAACATACACTTTTCCCTCTAACTCAGGCCCTCAGAAAGCAGACTGCCGAAAGTTTAAGGCCAGACAGGAAATACAATAATATACCCCCACAAAAAGAAAAAAAAACAACAAACACTTAAAAATTAATGTGTATTGCCTAAAGTTTGCCTTTGCATGTGTGGGCCAGAAGAAGGTATCAGATCTCTTGAAGGTGGAGTCCAGATGGTTATAAGCTATCTGATGTAAGAGCTGGGAACCAAATTCAGGTCCTTTTAAAAGAGCAGCAGAGCACACTTAACTACTGAGACATCTCTCTGTCTCTTTTGTGCCAAATACTCACTAGACTTACTCATATTAAGTATCACTAATATCTATGTACCTGGTAACATACAGCACCCTAGGGAAAGCTCGGTGTATGTGTGTGTGTGTGTGCGCGCGCGCGCGCGCAAGCAACCTTACCCACTAAGCCATCTCTGCAGCCCCAGCGAAAGTTTTTCTTGGCCAGTCCTAATAATACTGTGAGTCTAGAAAGATGGCACTAGAATGTATTAAAAGTGTGATGTTCAACAAATGTTTAACTTCCTGTAGCTTCATTTTGTTTATTTACCAGAAAAAAATTTTTATGACCCACATTGTGCTTGAAAAAAAAAAAAAAAAGATTAATAAAAGTGCTATTTTAGGAGAATTATAAGTTCTTTACATGGAAATTCCTTTTTTTTTTTTTAGAAAGAAAAAAAAAAAAGATAGGGCTGGAGAGATGACTCAGAGGTTAAGAGCACTGACTGCTCTTCAGAGGTCCTGAGTTCAATTCCCAGAAACCACATGGTGGTTCACAACCATCCGTAATGTGTCTGAAGACAGTGATAGTGTACCCACATACATGAAGTAAATAAATATTTAAAAAAAAAAGATAGGTTGGAAATTGATTTCTGGGTCAAGCTGACCCTTAACTTACATATCATTTCTACTTCCTGAGTGCTGGGATTAAAAGCAGGTGCTACTGTGCCCAGCCCTTTCACACAGGGGACTTTCTAAGATTAGTATGGATGAATACCCCCACCCAGAATGAGACCAGGTAAAAGCATCCCATGTGAAGAGGAAGAAAGAGATGGCAGCACTATACTCTCTCAACACAACAGTGGATACAGAACAACTTACAAAGCTGATGTCTAGGTTTTGCTCCAAGTCTAGCAAAGACAGGGAGGCAGCATCTCCCTAACTGACTGAGACATATAACAACACTTTGGTGATATGACTGTCACCTTTCCCACTCATGTCTAACTGCTGGAAATCTGACAGCCGACCTGACCTTTTCACCTCATGTAGCTCTCCTTTGTAGAACAGTCCGTCCTGAGGTCTCAGATTGAAAACTTGAGATCATGCACTGTCACACCCATCCACCACTCATCAAGACTCCTGCATCATGGGTTCTGTTGGATAGCTGTCAGCTGTGAGCCGTTCACTCTCGGAACACACACTGGCAGAATCCTAAACTATCAGCTGCCCCACCATCCCAGGCACATAACTTCAATGTGCTAGGAAAAAAATGGGCTGCTGGGAGTAGAGGGCAAGGAAGGGGCTGTGACGTTCAGTGCAATCAGACCTTTTACCAATCATCACTGACCTCTGTAAGGTATGACTCTGCCACTGCCCTATCCAACTCCTCATCCGAAGCAGGACTCAACACTCAGCCTCAGTCAGCTCACTGAAACGACTACCAATGAAGCTCTTCCAAGGCCCTGAACTGAAAGTGCCACCACCCAGGAGCCATTCCACTAACTGAAAGCGGGCTTGAGCTGCATGTCCCCCTCAATCCCCTAAACTTGCCTTAACCAACTCCAGGCACTCCAAGTCATGATGCCTCTCTGCTTCTTCACTGTTTTCAAGGCTATGAGCAAGGTAGACCGTTTTCTCAGGCTAGACCAATTTCTGTTCTAAAACTCAACTGGGACTATAAGGTTAACTGTTACTGCCAGAACCCAACTTAGATTCCCAGGTACTACATATGTTTTCTGTCCAATGCTGTGTTCTGGTTCCAATCACAGGCTATTAGTGGTTAAAAGTCATCCAGATATAGTTTGATTTATGAAACCAACAACTGCTCTGATGGACGTCATTATTTTTAAATTTTATGTGTACATGTAAGAGTATTTCGTATGCATGAATGTTTATGCACCATGTGCATGCCTGGTACTCTCATTGGGCCAGAAGAGTGTGTTGGATCCCCTGGAACCAAACTTACAGACAGTAGTAAGCTGCCATGTGGTGCTGAAAATCAAACTCAGGTCTTCTGGAAGAGCAGCTAGTTCTCTTAACCATTGAGTCTTCTCTCTAGCTCCCTACTTTTAACCTGAACTATTTCTTTAGTGCCTCTGAAAAACATATGCCTCCATCAGGAATTTCACCTTAAACTGCAGCTAACTGGTAAAAACAACTGTACACATCACACTGTTTCTTCTCCATCCCCAGTTTTCTCTTGTCCTACTGCTCAAGTCACCAGTTCTCTTAGCCAGCTGCCTGCTGCAGAGGATGTCCCTAACAAATTCTGTGTGCTGAAACTAAGCACAACATACCTTAACTCCTTACAGGTCACAAAGCCAGCAGGTCTAAATAATCAGCAATGGAAAGCCTAGATGTAGCTCTCAAAGGACCAGTTAGCTCCAGATCCTGCTACTATCCCGGCTCAGAGGGGACTGGGTACAAAGCATACTTACAAAGACATATGAGGCAGTAGTTGGGACTCTCACATCTTTACCAGAAGCAGGATGAGTGTCCACGATATCCTGGGGGACTGGGATGGAAGAGACAGAGCGTCTCCTAAGGAATAACACAAAAACAGACATTATACAAAACTGCACAGGAGCAGTATCTACCAGACTTCCAGAAAGGCCTTGTTTAAGCAGTGTGCCTGTCCTAATAGCTGTTGTCTTTCTAGGCCCTCCAAAATTCAGGATTCATACCATCTCACTCAAATGACAAGAAAGAGTTAGCACATACCTTACTTCTTGTATGCTAATTCATGGACTTCAAAACCCAGCACTGAAGCAGTCTCGAATGAAAGCTGTTTGCCCTGTCAGTCAACTGAGGGAAAACCTTCTCGACCTAACACTCTAGTTAGCTCTGAGGTGAACTCTGGCACGTTGAAACACTGTTTTACGCTGATTTCCATGCCTACTGACAACCACCCTCAGCTTTTAACACTGTGGTCAAGGCAAAGTCAAATGCATGCTAAGAGAAAGAGCATCCAGAGCATGAAGACTGCACAGAGCTCAACCTGACTGCCCAGCTCAAGGCCCCAGCATTCATTCCTAGGAGCATGCAAAGCACCCTGGTTAGCATGTGGACATCGACGACTGCGGGCAGCGTAGCGTGATCAGCACGATTATCAAAAACCCACACTCACATGCTGGGCTGAGAAAGGGTAATATTTTCACCTGGCAGCATCAGAAGAATGATGTCCCAAAAGGGGAGATTCGGACAGACTAAAGGGAAAGGCCATAGATCAGCTCGCAGCAAGATAAAAAGAAAGGAAGTCGCAGAAAAGAGGAAGAAGCTAAATGACAAGCTGAATTAAGGCATCCACGTTCTTGGCACCACTGAAATTCTGGTGTACATTAAAAATAATACATCACATACATATGCTTCGGTATATTTACACATTTTTAAAAGGAAAGGTGAAGGTCTTCTAACCTACCCAAAGATATTAGTGATAGAATCCAGAAGGCCTCCAGCAGGCTGCGAGAGTCGCTTACTAAAGAGGAGGGAGGATAGGTTTAAACCTCAGAAACATTTTGCCCCCAAATCAAAACAGCCCCTAAAAACAAGTACCTGAGAATACACTTTCCATTCCCAAATCCCAGCCAAGACAAACAACACAGCATTTGAACCACCAGGAAATAGTAAGGAGGGAGAAGGAAAACCCAGCCCACGGTCTTAAAAGAAACAAAGGCTTCCCAGGATTAACCTGATCTCCCTGTAAATGACAGGGAATCTGTCTAACTCTCTAAAAACGTCTGGGTGTTCATGGTAAATCCAAGGCATTCTTGCAGCTCTACTTTAATAAAACCCTACAGTATCTATCCTTGTGGCCCAGGCTCTGGTCACATGTATAATAAAGTTTAATGGTTCACCCATCTCTCAGAAGGCCGTTGTACCTGTTTGTGTTAAAAATGCCAGGCCACCTGTACTCTGCCTCCCTCCCTCTCGCTCTCCTCTCTGTGGAGTGGAAGGGGCTTGGGGACTCTGGGTATATATGACTAGGTTCTCATGTCATGTCCACAAATGAGCAGTCACAATGATGCTGGCGCTCGCCTTTTCCCCACCCAGCCAGTCCACTCACGTAGCTGTTCTGCTGATGGCTCGCACGGGAGAGGTCTCTTCTGTGTGATCTGAGGTCTCATCCACAATGACTTCAATGTCATCATCCCTGGAAAGAAATAAAAGAGAATCTATCATTGTCCCAAACAGGAGCTCTGCAAAGGCCAGTACCACATTCTAGGGATGGACTCTCTGGAGACTTCGTTGCAGAGTGATGGTGAAGAAGAAAAGGGAACTACACTATGTGAGAAACATAAACCGTTTTACCTACTACTCAAAACCAACAATGCCAACCGAGAATAACTTTCCAAAAGCAAAACCTAAACGCGCATGCTTCTGACGCTGGAGGCTCTGCACACTTCCCGTAATATCATCTGGTCTCAACATGCTCCTTTTTGGGGTTTGGTGCTCCTGTTTGGTGCCAGGTACCTCTGGAATTCCTCTTCCTACACATTCTGGTAGGTCAATTCTTTCCTGATTGTGGGGAAGGCAAGTAATTATTTTGATATTAATGATCTCTTGTGTTGCAATCTTCATGGGAAAAATAGCTTAAAAAATTAAGAGTTCAGCCGGGCGGTGGTGGCGCACGCCTTTAATCCCAGCACTTGGGAGGCAGAGGCAGGCGAATTTCTGAGTTCGAGGCCAGCCTGGTCTACAGAGTGAGTTCCAGGACAGCCAGGGAAACCCTGTCTTGAAAAAAACCAAAAAAAAAAAAAAATTAAGAGTTCACCACCTACTGTTTGGAGTCTTAAGAATTTGAAAGCTAGGTTTTTTTTTCCTTTCAATGATTATCTCGATTATGAGCATATATACTTAAGAGCCTGTCACACGAAGGCTAAGTAAATTTACTTTCTCTTGTTTACTCTAGGATTACACATAACTGCCTCACACTCTTGGCTGGGGTACAGAAGAGAAGAAGGGGAACAAGGCTGTGCCTGGCTTCCTACTTGACTGGCTTTCCTAGATCTAGAGTTTGACAGAGTCACAGGAGAAAGATGGCAAGAGGAGCCGAATCTACAGTGATGCTCTGATGGGGGTCTCAGGATTCTAAAGGCCCACATGTACATATCTCTGACCCACACTGTTCTATTCCTGAGGAGTACACAGATTAGAAAAACCTCTCTAGCAAGGCTTCCCAGATTTGCATTTCAGCACAAGCTCTCCATGTGGGATCCCGGGCAGGATGCTGGATCCTTTTCATCTAGTCACCTGGTTACACTGGCAAACAAGAGGCAGAGACATGACACTACCTTTTTTTGTTGTTTGTTTTTCTTAAGTAACCAAATCTCATTTTTAGGTGACCTATTTATTTACTTTGGGGGTTTGAAAAAATACACCAAGACCAGTTTTTTCTGTTGAGGTCAGGCAGGAGACATACAAATTCATGTTCTCTCCTTCTGGAGCAAAGGTTTAGCAGGAGAACATTTGTTTCTTCTAGGGGGAAGGGGTGTATGGGTGGATGGCTCCAGTTTAAACCATTCCTCTCCACTTAAAAGAAAGCAATAAACATTTTATTTTTTAAAAGTGTAAGTTATTTATGTTTAGCCTGCATGTATGTATATATATATATGATGCTGGGTATCTGGGGAGGTCAGAAGAGGGCACTGGCTCCTATAGCTGGAGGATATAGATGTGAGCCATCCCAGGTCCTGGGAACTAAACCCAGGTGCTCAGCAAGAACAAGTGCCTTAAACTGCTGAGTATCTCTCAGCCCCAGGAGCCAACACACATTTAAGTAACAGTGGGTCTGCAGCTAACATACTCCAGCAGAAAACCCATCATGAATCAGAGCAGAGAGGACTGTTACTGAAACACCCATCACTTAACAGACCCTCCAGGGCCAGGTTCTCTATCTCCATTAGTAGTGAACTAGGGAGAGCCAACTCACTTTCATTTCTTTTTGCAGAGGTTGCTGACCTCACTTATGTTTAAAAAACTGGACAAACTTCCATGAAGTAAGAAACTGAAACCACAGCACAGATTACATGACCACAGGTCTAATGAGAGCAAGGCCAACAATCCAAGTGTCTACAGAAACAGTAAGGTGGCTCTGTGTGCAGGAAGTTAGTTATGAACAGCTGACTACTGTCAACAAGAAAAACTTCTTAGAAAGTAATTTGGTAATATATCCAAAAGTCTGAAGTCAACACATATTACTTTAAAAATTTCATCAAGTAACTGATTTGAAATACGGTCAAAGACCATTTTCAGTACAGTATTTCTAAGTGCAATAAGAAGCCACCAGAGTAAAATTAACTGAAGTAGTCATGTGCATGCTACCTTTTCAGTGATGGTAATGTTTTTATTTTCTGCCTTTAATATTTTAACTTTGGCCCGGCAGTAGTGGTGCACGCCTTTAATCCCAGCACTCAGGAGGCAGAGGCAGGCGGATTTCCAAGTTTGAGGCCAGCCTGGTCTACAGAGTGAGTTCCAGGACAGCCAGGGCTACACAGAGAAACCCTGTCTCGAAAAACCAAAAAAAAAAAAAAAATTAACTTTGGGCTGCGGCTGTAGCTCCAATCCCTAATACCTTCCCATAGTAAAATAAAACTTGTTTTTTTAGCTTTTAAAGAAATAAAACCATTTTAAAAAATCATGAAGAGCATAGTTTTGATTTTCTCTATACTTACTGTTCAACAGGTAGAGGTTCCTTTGCTGCTTCTGCAAGCTCCTTCTGTAGCCGTGCTTGACGCCTCCTGTTTGCAAAAATAAAATGAACAAGCAAAACATTAAAATTTTAACTGCTTATGAAAGCACCATGTTTCACTCTCAACAAACTTTTAGTTCTGAAGGCATATCTGAATATTCAGTTCAGGACCGGAGAGATGGCTCAGTGGGTAAGAGTGCTCACTGCCGCCGGGCAGTGGTAGCGCACGCCTTTAATCCCAGCACTTGGGAGGCAGAGGCAGGTGGATTTCTGAGTTTGAGGCCAACCTGGTCTACAGAGGGAGTTCTAGGACAGCCAGGGCTACACAGAGAAACCCTGTCTCAGGAAAAAGAAAGAAAAAAAAAAAAAGAGTGCTCACTGCCACAAGTATGAGGATCTACATAAGGGCCCAGCATGACACATGCCTATAACCCCCGTGGGAGTGCAGACAGGAGGATCTCTGGAGCTTGTGTTCAGTGCCAGCCTAACTTCAGGTTCAGTGAGCAAGTCCCAGCGCAGTACACCTGCAGGGACTCATGTCGCTCCCCACACTAAGGAATATTTAAATAACAGCTAGTATGGCCAAAGATACCCAAACAGCTACCCTAAGCACTGATTAGATTCCCCACTCGTTACCCTAAGCACTGATTAGATTCCCCACTCTAAAGAGGCCCCAAGGCCAGTTAAAAGGTATGTGCTACCAAGCCTACTGACCAAAGTTAGGCTCCTTGTGGGAGCCACCTGTGAACTGTGGCAATGTTCTCTCACACACAGAAGAAAACTGGTCTGCAGAGACCCATGGCTGCCCAGGACAAAAAAGTGCTTCAAGTTGATCCCAGGGCTAGTTATGGCTATGACTTAGCTTCCTGCCACAAAACAAAAATAAGAAGAAACCCAGTGAGTATCACAGTCTGCAGACGCTCAAGTCTTATGTTATCTCTAGGTGATTTAGGCTACCTAAGGAAATGCAAATATCATCTAAATAGCTACAGACAGTCCAAAGATGTGGAGCCTACTAAGGCCAAGGGACAACTGCATCACTGTTCCTAAGTAAGGCACTCTGAAATCCTTGGACAGCTAAGTATACAGAACTGTAACTAAGATCAGGCAGGGTCATGGCCTGGACAAACCACCAAGTGGTCGTCAGCATCTTACCCACTGCCACCCCTCTCAGAATCACGTCTCCCTACTTTATAGCCAAGGTGGTCTGTTCCCTTCCTTGGCAATTTTACGTCTCTGTGAAGGACCTCGTCCCCACACTAAAATTCTAGTCCTGGCTTTGTTTTCACATTTTGTGTGTGTACACAGGAAGTGCAGGAGCTCATGTGTGGAGAGGACAGAGGAGAACTTGCAAGAGTTGGTTTTTTCCCACCATGTGGGTCCCAGGGATCAAACCCAGGCCGTCATTCTTGGCACAGGTGTCTTTGAATAGTAAGCTGTCTTTGCTAGCCCTGTAGCACTGCTTTTGAGCTACAATAAAAAACTATTTGAAAAAATTTTAAAGCCCCACTGAAAATTCTCTAATGTAGAAAAGTCCTCTAAATGACTTATTAGAATCTTGGGAAGGAACAAGGCTGTTGTCTGAGGGCTATCTTATATTTTTAACTACTGCAAAGAATGAAAACTAAGTTTAATAAGATAACAATTTATCAAAACATTCTTATAGCTGATAGGTACCTGGATTTAGCATGTAACACTATTCTACAAGGAAGCCGCTGGCAGACTATCTGAGGCCTTCTCCTTTCTCCAGCCCAGATTCTGGTCTGTATGGTAAGAATAAAATCAAAAAGGGGAGAGGTACAAGGCACCTGCAGTGCTTCTCTGATGTCCGGATGTCCTTGGAATGTGTCTTTTACAGCAACTATTGGGCTGGGCTATGGGGAAGGTAATGTACCATGGAGGCAGAACAGGGACTGTAACAACCCAAGCCAACCAACACTACTAGAAGCAAGAAAAAGAGAGTACCAAGACAAGGCTGGGCTAGCAGAAAGGGCACACAGCAAGAGAGCATTTCTATACAACTCATTTTTCAGGGTCTATGCCTGCAGTCACAGGATGCCACTTCCAGATCCCCTGGGGGTCCTCATGACGCTAACTCAGTCCAAGAAAGCTAAGGTGTAAGCTAAACTATTTAATAGAAGTCCGCATGCAACAGCAATGATGCCAAGGATGGCTCATTTTTCCTTAATAGAAGTTTCAGGGGCTGAGAGTGTGGCAGTTGCCCATCATGTGTAAGGCCTATAGGTTCAGCCCTCAGTTATACAAGAAAACTTCAGAAAGGTAGAAAAGATAAAAACAAGAAACAAGCAAGAAAACAGAAAACAGCATCTTATCAACCCCAAATCAAAGTAGAACACTTTATATTTCATATTTCTAGTTTTGTAATGTCAAAACAGTTAGAGCTATGACTTACTCTTCAAATACATAATGTTGAGGCTGGGTAAGGTGGTCTACACCTTTAATCTCAGCACCTGGAAGTCAGAGCCAGGCCGGGCCTATAAAGCTAGTTCCAGAACACTGAGAACTAAACAGAAAGACCATCTCTTATAAAATAAAATATCAGGACTGGAGAGATGGCTCTGCAGTTTAGAGCATTTCTGGTGTGCAAGCATACATGTAGACAGAGCTCAATACAATACATAGGTAACTAAATATTTTAAAAAACTGAACTAAACAAACAAAAAACCCTAAAACGCATAATCTTAATGTCTTCATAATCTAAAGCAGTTGTCCGGCACTTGGAACACACTTGCCTCCTAACTTTTCTGTCATCTTTACAGGCCACAGATGCTGCTGCTTGTTATATCTATCATTTCCCAATGACTGCATGAGGAGACTATATTTTAAAAGAGCATTTCAAGCCTAGTGGATAAAGCTGACTGCTGTGTAAGTTTGATGATTTGAGTTTGGTTTCCTGACACCCACATAAAGGGGAGAACTGACTTCAGTGTTCTCCAACTTCCACATGTGCACTGTGTGCATGCATTACCTTCCCTACCTTGTGTGTGTGCAGACACAAGAACTCACACACAGTGATGAAATAAAAGAGCATTTCTTAATTTGCTGTTCTCTGATGTTAAGAAATCTAACAATTTTACTGTCACTCTTTATTTGATTTTCTGCCTAGAAAGTTCCTTAATATTCCTAATTAAGGAACCCTTCATAAAATAATCAGCATTCATTTGCCTTCTAACTTCTCCTCTAGGACGTACTCTTCCCACTGATGTGAGTATGTAACATGGCAGGGCAGGCACTCACCATCAATCCTCAGAACTTATCCCTAACACCACTGCAGGTGAATTAGTTCTCTTCTGACTGAGCTACAGACGGAGATTTTCCAGATAGATGTATTTAAGTGTGGTCTTGCTGTTTGAATGGAAGTATGTGTAAGTAACAGTGAACCTTGACCAGGATATACAGTTAGCACCTGTGTGTGCACACATGAGTTCTAAACTCCTGCATGTCCTGTCACACAGATACAGATTCCTAACATATAGGGTGGGAGGCTTCCCCATTAAAACAAGTGCTGGGTACCGGTCAGACAGGTGTTCTTTTCAAAAGCGTTGTTGTTGTTCTAGATTTATGAGGTTTTTAATCAGGATTTAGTGGAACAGTATTAACTGAATGGTTTTAAAACTCCCTTTTCAATATAATGTATTTAACTGACACCCCAGTGGCCCATCTTTTAATTCCTGGCATAAATCCTACCCAGACTTTGCCATATTAAAAAACATTAACAATGAATTTAGGAATCTCACTTTTAAATTCCTGAGATTAAGCTATATATAGTCTTTTTACTAGCAGAATTGGAATTTTTGTCTAGGTCTTAATAGCTTCATGAAATTGGGAGGTAGTAGGGGACATGCACCAAAGACATGCCACTACTAGAACAGTGTGCTCCTGACAGCGTATCTCCGATCAGGGGCAGATGTTCTTGCAAGTGCCTATTTCTCTGATTCCCACATTTCTACTTTGGCTAGTGTTTTCTGGCTCATGACTCCTCTACCACCACTACCACCCTGACAGCTGCCAGGCATGTTTTTCTTTTCAAAGAACCAGGTTCTGCTCCACTAACCCCAGAGACCACTAACTGCAGCTAGATGTCCCACCTGGAGTCCTTCTCATTCTCTGCATTGAGGCGATTGGCTTCTTGGGCCTTCTCAGCCATCCACCTGGTGACCAGTTCCTGGTTCTCCTCAGTAGTTTTCCTCAGTTTCTCTTCTAGGGCAGTAAAAGTAATCTGCAGGGCATCATACTCATCCTTCAGGGTCTGGTTGGCTACCTCAAGGTCCTGCAGTTTGGTGCGCAGGTCCAGGCAGTCTGTCTCCAGGTCAGAGATGGTCTGTAAACACTCTGCAATCCTGAAAATACAATTTGAGAGGAGCGTTCCCTCATCAGAATCCTGTAACCACAGTCAGAACACCTGGCCAAGCACCACCTAGGTGAGCTTGAGCAAGCAGCAGCAGGAACACTGGCCACCATGCCTGGCCCATCTAGCTCCTTGGTATGCAGAATAGTTCAATAGCAAGCTCTTAAGATGAAGCACCTACTGACCACAAATGGCTAGTATCAGTAGTTTTTGGGAAACAGAACCTGAGAGAAGGGGAAGCTCTAGGCATTTCCCAAGTGGCAAAGGGCCTTGCAAGAACCTCTCCACTCTAAGGCACTAAATCTGAGTCTGTTTCTTTTGTCTGCCAAAGTTCTTGCTAGCTAACAATCTTTCTGCTCACAAATGTATCTTCCACCACCCAATAGGCATGTGCTTCGCCACTGTGGCCCTGCCTCTAGTGGAAGACACTGGAGACTGCACACAGTGGTCATGGAGAACTGACAATGCCTCTACAGCATTCACTTGCAAGGGCCATCAGTACTTCCTCAGGTAGGTATATAGCACCTAGGAGCCCAAGGGCATTGCCCTTGCTCTTCTTAGAAAGAGCGCCAGGTTGTAAGCACTGGAATACAATTCTTGCTGAGAGCAGGGTGGCTCCCACCTGCTAGCAGCCCTGCTCTGACTAGCACAGCACAGCAGATGTGTAAGCCCACAGCAGACCCCCAGGACACATGGCTTCTACTTACTTTGCTTCATTCATCTGTATCTCCTTGTCCTTCTGCTGCATTTGGTTATTCAGGTCAATCACCAACTGAGCTAACTGGGAGATAAGTAATACTCTTGTAAAGAAGAGACTTTTGAATCTCAACCCATAATGGGTTACAGTTTCCTTAATTTTTAAGAAGAAGTGCCTGTGGGTTGGGTAAAGTAAAAAGGAAAAGGGATATGGTTGCAAAGCAGGCAGGCTATGTCTGCTGCCTCTCACTGAGAATCTTGGTTGGCTTTGAGGTCTGTCAGAGGAAACAGTCTACGCGTCCACCCGTGGCTGACTCAGCTGAACACAGTGAAGGCATTTTCTAATCTAAGATCAGAAACTAGAGTACTCACCCTGATATCTGAGGGTTCACACTTAAGAGTCAATGTATCAGGGAGACTTTTAGGGGATCACATAGTAAATTTTTTTCTCTTCGAGACTTCCCTATCATTTTTCTTATGCTGCTGTTAAGAGCACTGGTCTGGTTTTAGCTCACCACCTGCTACCAGGCCTCATGTTGCTTAATGATCTCCTCTGTTGTGCCCTAGGCTGCCTGCTGCCCTACCTACCGCCCGACTCCACCTCACGGAGTCTGGAATGCCAAATCAGACCTTACGACTGTAAAGTCTCATGTCACTGATTGTTTTCCTGCCTCTTCTTAGAGAGCCCTACGATGAAAAGAGGGGCTTTCTTTACCTCCCCACGTTTCTTGTGCAGTTCAGTCAGCTCTTCCTGGTGTTTGATCCTCAACTGGGCCATTTCTTGTAGCTGACTATCATTCCACGCACTGTCATGTCCAGGGCTAAATCACCACCAGCCACACAAAGACAACGTGCAAAAAAAAAAAGGAGAGGGAAATAAAGAATCAGACTCCAGATCTTTCCAACTAGGCAATAAATCACTAACTCCAAAATTTAATCTTGCACAATCTACCAAACCATTCTGGTATCTGAAACAGTGGCAAATCTTGATCCATTATGGGTAGAAAGCAGGAGACTGGTGATGGTAAACCAAACACAACCACGGCTGCCAGTCAGCTCAGGAACAAAGGTGGGGCTCCTGAATAAAGTGTAGGTGAACAGCCAATACGCCACTCATTACAAGTATTGCGTATCCCAGCCCTGTGCCAGGCACTACTGGTTCTGTTGAGAAAGGAAGAAGGGAGCACAGAGCTCTGTTCTCAGGCATCTGACAGTAAGAAGCAGATGGGCAGAATTAAGCAGTATGTGAAGCTACATTACAAAGAAAGCACAAGCGAGGAAAGAACAGGGTAGGAAAGTCTGGGTTTCACTAAAGAGACCAGAAAGAAACCAAGGGCAAGATATGTACTCATCCCTACCTAGTGAAGGATCCTCTGAGTAGAGGGGGCTGCACACTACAGACTTGGGAGGGGCAGTGTCAGTGAAGGGAACAAGAACCAAGACTTAGAAAGTAACATTATGCTGAGCCTCCCACTCCCCTGGGCTGTAGGGAGGCATTCACTCATTGATGAAGGGTTTTAGTGTCTGGGATGCGGATGGGGAGGAGTATAAGGGAGGAACATAAACACTCAGACCGATTAGCAGGACACTGGGTAATCCTACTGCAGAAGGTAGCTCACACCATAATGGTGCCACTAGAGACAGTTGAGAGTCTAGACCCATTCTGAGGTGCGGATGTGGAGAATGAAAGGCTGACAGGAACCAAGGATGACTCAGGGCTTAGGACCTGAGCAACCAGCAAACCAGGCTATCATTAACTGTATGGCAAGACTCACGGGAGGAAAATGCCTAGACTAGGGCAGAAGGATTCTGTCATGGGTGTCCACACTGAAAGCTCACAGGTAAGGTCAGCATCCAGATGTGCATGAAGCTACAGGCATACAGGACACCACAGCAATGATTGTGTTTTGGGAACTTTGTCAAATATTTGATATTATCTCAGAAACAAGACTATAATGAAAACCAGTAAGAAGCTCTAAAATATAAAGGTAGAAGGGTAGAGATAAAAGTTAATCAGTTAACAGCTGCTGGCAAAACAAACTATGTGGAAACCCAGACTTAAACCCCACAACAACAGACCTCCAGGGTCACTAACCCTGATCAGAGAAATATCTGGATTCAAACCCAAACAGATCCAGAAGTAACTATTTCTCCTCAAGGAATGCCTGCCAGTCCCAAAGATCTCCTCTCCAAAGCTCAAGGGAAAACAAACAAAAAACCAACCACCAATAGCTCTGGTCAGGTGTGGTCACTACACTTTGAGAAGTGCTATCTGCTCCCAGTAGCCGAAGGACCAGTGTCCCAGGATCTGGCTCTTTATTTTCCGTTTATTTCAGGGATTCTACAAAATTCTGGTTGACTACAACTGAAGAGAAGGTTCTTGGCAGAACTAAATACTCATCCATAGTGACTCTGATCTGAAAAAAGGGACAGAAAAGGGGAAGGCTGGCCAGTAATTAGAACATCCACACTGACTGGGCTGCTCCTTAGGATTTAGGATACAGCACAAGATGAGAGAGGTGATGGCAAAGAGCAGCATAATAAAGTGGGCGTGGTTGTGCATGCCTGTAATTCCAACCTGAGGCAGGAGGAGTGCTGAGAGTTCAAAGCCAGCCTTTTCAACACACTGAGTTCCAGGACAGCCAGGGCTAAATAGAGAGGCCCTGTCTTAGAGTAGTATAGTAATATCACATAACTCAAAAATCCAAGTATAAGTAGGTGTTTATCTACATCTAAGCATAAATATTCATTTATCTCACCCTTTTAGGCAACTGGATACTTCCCTAATCATAGCCCAAGAAGTAGAATCCAACAGACAAAAAAAAAAAGTACACTACCCTGTATGGACTGCACAAAGCATCAAATGTAATCTAGCCTATGGGCTGCCATTCAACACAAAGTCTCATGAAATGAAAGCTGTAAGAAAATCAAGTCATTCCTCACACATGGTTAGGAGAGGTTGAAAAGAGTAACAGGGAAGACTTCCTAGGATGGTGGGCTGCAGACAACAACGGGCTGTGGAGACTTGTAGATAGAAACAGCACCCATAATTGCTAGGGACAAGGCAAGAAGGGGCAGGTCACGCCCCTGCTTTGGGACCAGTGACTTCCTTCTACTCACAATGAAACAAAGGGACTGATACCTTCTGTGAGCACTCAACACATTTCCAAGCAAACATCCCTTTGTGCTAGTCTCTGGCTTAGCTTCTGTCCCCACTAAGTGGATTTATTGCCTCTCACCTCAGCATCCCCAATGCCTGGCCATCCTACAGTCAAAAGTCTAAAGTGAAAGAGACTCTAACTATAGTTCAGGAATGAAAAGGTGGTGGCAAAATAAATGTAAATCACTGGACAGATCCGGAGTCTGAGGTAAAGACTCAAAAGCATGAGTGGACATGGGAGTATCTAGGGAAAGAGGAACCCCAGACAACCTGTGGAAAGGACAGCAGTAATGGAAACAAGGCAGTCAGGAGGACTGGCTCATTATGGATGTTTGTGGGAAAAGACAGACTTCCAGTAAAACCACTCAAGTTAAAATCCAGATAATTACCCACCTCCCAAGCAAATCAATTTGTTGATGATACAGGAATACATTATTCACTAGGCTGATTGCTTTCATCAACTCGAGCTGGGGTCATTTGAGAAGAGGAAACCTCAACTGAAAAAGAGCCCCTGTAGGCAAATATATGGAGCATTTTGATTAATGACTTGGGGCCTAGCCCACCATGAGTGGTGACAACCCTAGGCAGGTAGTCCTGGGTGTATGAAAAACAAGCCAGGTGAGCCACGGAGAGCAGTGTTCCTCAATGGCCTCTGCTGCAGCTGCTGCCGGCAGATTCCTGCCCTGCCCAAGTACCTAAGTTGATTTCCCTAGATGATGGACTGTGACTAGGATGTATAAGCCAAACAAACCCTTTCTTCCACTAGTTGCTTTTGATTATAATCTTTATGACAGAAACAGAAACCTAATTAGGACAGTCACCAAGAGCTTACTAGACAGCCCAGGAGTGCTGTTATACTCGGGAGGCAGAGGCATGCAGATCTCTGAGTTTGAGACCAGCCTGGTCTGCAGAATGAGTTCTAGGACAGCTAGGGCTACACAGAGAAACTCTGTCTCAAAAAAAAACCCAAAGAGCTTACCCAGACAGAAATATAATCTTTTAGCTGACTGAATCTAGAGAACAAGGTACAGCTGCATTTCCTGTAATGAAGATGAAGCAGATCATTGTTGAATAATATCTTAAACATGACTCTTCAGGCCACACGACAGGATCTCCTGAACTGTGATTAAGTAAAAAACAGAACATTAAGCTGGGCAGAGCCATCTCTTCTCTAGGATTTTTCTTACCCTATCACCTCCCAGAAGACCTTGCTAGATGGACAAAAAGCTATGTGGAAGATGCATTTATAGGCAGAAGTAAATGGGTGGGCACATGTCTCATTTCTGGTTTTGTTTTTAAAACCTTAAGTTAGCTACCTTGTTTTTAATAATTACTAGGTGTCAACATGCAAAAAGAGTATAGATGTTTGATTAAGAATGGACACTATTCCTACACAAGCCACCAACTATGCACATCACAACAGTACGGAGAGGACAGAAAGACCATGAACCCCATTTGCACTAGAGCATGGCTTTCTAGAGCACGGCTTTCCACTATGGCCCAGTAAACAAATCGAACATTCATGGTATTTGTCAGGACTCACCTTTCCCATTAACGCATACTGCTACTTTTCCAAGCTCTTGGAAGAAAAAAGCCTGTTGAAACCTGCTACTTTAATTTCACAAGCTAAAGCTGAAAAACACCAGGCTAAAAGATCAAGCAGATCAGTACTATAATAACTATAATAAAAGTAATCTGCTTATTTGTCAGTTAATCTTGTTTTAATAAGGCCCTGGAAGACTACTCAGGAACCCAACTGTTTCTGATTATTCAATTTTTTTTTTTTTTTTTAAAAGACAGGATCACACTATGTTGCCTTAGTTAGCCTGGAACCTGCTATGTAGATCACTAGCTTCAGACTTAGAGATCTACCTACCTCTCTCAAGTGCTGGAATTACAGGTGTTCAACACCAGATACAGCTCCTTGTTTTTGATTACTCAAACAGTAGAACCCAGTGGATTAGAAGAGACTGACATAGGTACCATGTGAACAGGGCTAGAGAACTTTCTCAACCTGATAATACTGTACTATCTGATAAGGCTTCTAAAGGAGTGTGTGTGTGTGTGTGTGTTCTGAACAACCATTTTATTTACATGATTTTAGGAGTTGTGATTTGAAGGGAATTGAGACAAACTGGGCTAGAAAACAGTGTTTGCTTTAAAGGTGGTGACTGAGCAGGGCACGCTGGTGAGCACCTGTAATCCCAGCATCGGGAAAGCTGAAGAAGGATCACTACAAGGTCAAGACTAGCCTGGGCTATAGTGTGGGGTCCTGCCTAAATAAATAAATATGCATGAGAGAGAGAACATAAGACAAGTTTCAAATAAAATGTTCAACATAGATTTGTTTCAGAATACCTTATTTCGTGCCTATTTGGTATGTCATGCTTTTCAGCTTGTAGTTTCTGGGTCAATACTGAATGAAGATCCGACTTTTCCAGCAACTTGGTATCTGTATATATAAAAAGAAAAAAAAAGCTATTATTGTACCATGCACATATCTTATAAAGTTTGGGACCAAAGAAGCACAAGATGTCCTGAGCATGTGTCATCATTATTAGGTGTCAATCTGTTTGTGGTAGGCTTCGTTACATGTTGTAGTAATCTAGGAACTTAATTGCTTAGATGCTTCTGGCCCAAGCTTGTGAAGTCCAACTACACAAACCCACGGACATACACCTGGAAGAAGGACCCCTATAGAGAAAACTAAAATGGCTTCCTACCTTATTATTTTCCACCTTTGGAGTAGGAACAAAATACCATGCAGCACAGCATAATGAAATGCTAGGTATTACAAAACCTTATTGATGAGTTTAACTACTTTTTAGATCAGGGCACTGGGAAAAGCAGAAAGTCTAATGGACCGGAAATAAACCTTGGAGCCAACACAGGAAAAAGGATGAAATATTAATTTATTATTATTATTATTATTGAGACAGGGTTTCCCTGTGTAGTCCAGTCTGTCCTGTAACTTGCTTTGTACACCACCAGGCTGCCCTCAAATTTAGAGATCTGCCAGCCCCCGCCTCTCAAGTGCTTGGATTAAAGGTATAAATGTAAAATATTTAGACTACTCATTGGCAATGATGAAATAAGAGACTGTAAAAGCAGGCAGTCACATGAAAAAGTTGAATTAGAAAGATGTCAAAGACTATCTTAAGGCTTCTTGCTCAGGAAGCTGGAAGGAGGTTTATGTCTAAATTCTATAGGAAAGACTTTGGCAATAAAACAGTTCTTTCTGCCCAAATGAGATGGCAAATAGTATAGGAATTCAAAAGAACAGACAGGGCTTGAAAGATGTCAGATTCAAAAGGCGCAGTCCAATAAGGTCTGATTGAGGGGGCTCTGAAGGGGTAGAAATGGGGCCAATCCCTTCACAAAAAAGATTACAGCCTATAGTCCTATAACAAAAAGCAAATTAACAATAAGGAAACATGAGTCTATTCATGTGGAGCCATGCAAAATATACAAGGAGGTGAGACAGTGAGGTTTAAGATTCTCTTTCCCAGTATCTAGTTCTTCCTAGTTATTTGATGAGATTACCATGGGGAGAATGTGGAGCAAGTGTAGTTCAGTAGAGAGTACTAGTCTAGCATCCTTTGGGCTCAAGGGCACAGTATTGCCTAAAGAAAAAAAAAATTCAGTTGGTGAAAGAATCCTTCTCATGCTCCAAGGAGAATTGGGAGTCAAAGGATAGCTCTGAGCCAGGGGCAATGCCTTTAATTTCAGCATGCTGTAGGCTTAAAGAGCACCAGAGTTGGAGGCCAGCCTGGGTTACAAAGAGACCCAGTTTCAAAAAATAAAGCACCACATACTGAGTTCCAACATCACTAAGCAGAACAAGAAACTGGCCATGGGAAGCTTGTACAACTTTGAAGGTGGTTACAAATCTGAAATACAACTAAAGCCGGGCATGGCGATAGTCCCACTTCTCCTTAAAACAGAAGTGCAGGAAACTTTTTCCTGCATTTGATGAACTTCAGGAGGAAGTGGTTCCTTGAATAGCAGGACAAAAAAGAGGGTGTCATTCAGTTTCACCACAGAAGGACATCCTGTGAGAAGAGTGGGTAGGGCTTTTAAAGGACACCAGGCATTTAAGAGGGCTCCTTCATAAAGGTTTTCTCCTACAGAGAAGGAGCGATAAGGGAGCCTACGCCTGCCCAAGGCCTCTTTTCATGTTCCTCTTCAGGCTCAGACAGGAACTACACCAGGAACACAAGGGAAATAAATGGTCAGAATGACCAGCTTGAGAAGGCTAGAATGAACTAAGACAGAGTGAAACTAGAAAAGATATGAACAATGCCCTGGCCTATGAAGAAAGATAGAAGGAAGCAAAGGTTGTCTGTCCAACCTGCTCCATTGGCCTCTCATATTGTGTTCTCTTCTCCTGACTCCTCAAACAGCTGTTACTTGACTGACTGAAGACAGCCAGACCTTAATTCTATTCAGCACCTTCCCTAAACTGACAAATACTAGTATATAACAACCTAAAGTAGGGTGGTCAGTAGGATTAGCTTCCTAAATTACAGCTATCTAGTGCCTTCACTAGCCTACCAAGTGCAGAGATCCCACCCTCCAATGTCTATAAACACAAGAAACTTCTTTCTTCTGTGGTTGTTGTTAGATGCCCCTGCTCCAAGTAGATAGTATTATTTAAGGACATGATCACCTGAAATTCATCTCAGCTCATCCCTCTAGAACTTGGAAAGAATCTTCATTATTTAAAATACTTCCCATCTGATTGTTCAGACGGTTTGACACTCTACCAATATACCTATCCAGTTTTGAAATTAAAAAAATCAAAACAAAACAAAAATGACTCAATTTGTCTCCGAGATTATTACAGATGGTGTTTAATGCCCTTATATACACTCTATTTTTATGAAGCAGGCAGGGTATATCTTCACTCCCATTTTAAAGATGCACCAAATCAGAAAAGTGAAAAGGTCTGTAAGGACCTAGTGAGGTTTCTGACCCAATCTGACTTTGAACTACATTATCTTCTAAAGAAAAACAAGAACAGAACCCATGAAACATGTAAGGAGATTCCTGGGCTACAACAATAGCCATTGCTCTCCCAGAGTACAAGGGAGCAACACAGCAGAGACAGCATCCCTTTTCTGCTCCCCCTTTAAAGGGCTAAGCGAAGCAAAAGGACCATTCCTCGGGAGATCCAACAAGGGCAAATGTACAGGTGTCTTAAACTAAAGTCAAATCTCAGCCCCAACATTAATCCATACTGCAACGTAACCATTGATGGCCTTGGTGCTTCATAAAATTTAAGATAAAATAATACACGTGAATTACTTAAAGTGCTCAAACGTGTGTGTAAATCAGAACCAGGTAGGAAGCATAAAAAAGGCGTGGTTCTGCCACTTATATTGGCTTAATTAGTCTGGGATGTTTTTGATTTTCAAATACATTCCCAGATGATTCTAATGTGTAGATAACTACTGATTTATCCCAATCAGAATGCAAACAGGAATATTACTATTTCGAATCCCATTATCCGCAAAAAAAGTAGGAAGACTTTGCCCAGGTTATCTCAGGAAGCAGATGGGACCTCAGGATCGAGGAGTGACAACTTCTTCGTTCAAATGTCAAACAGATGGGCAAAATCGGGAACACGAGGCACGAAAATGCTCGCGAGAACCCATTTTAAAAATACAAAAGATACTTTCGATTCTTAAAATCGCAAAGAGCGGCGAAGAAACCAACCACTTCTGTCTCACCTAAGGCTTTCAATGATAGCAAATGAGCCAATGAACAAATCATAAAACTCAAATGTGTACAAACAATATGGGAAGCCTGAGATGTCAAAAACCACTAGTTCCACAGCACTCCGAAGAGAACGTCCATCTTTCAAGTTAATGATTAAAATCAATCTCTATCTTGAACTCGATCCCTTAAATACGATGTTTTTGGAGCCTGACTACCTAAGTGCATCGGTGCTGACTGGGTTGTCGAGATTTACAACCACAAACAATGCCTGAGGAAATAACTTGAAAGGGGAAACCTCCATGATCCCGCCTAAGGTTTAAGTCAAAGAAGGGAATAAAAGCAATGAAAGGGCTTGGGGAGTGCGGGGCGCAAGGTCCCCGCCGAGGCCGCCATGCGCGCGGGCGGAGCCGGGGTTCTGCCTGGGGTTCCCGCTGCTACGCCGCGTTCCACTCCCCGCCCCGGGCCCGCGCGTGTGGCTCACACTGCAGAATGATCTCCTCGAACGCCTGCCTCTGCAGCCGGTCCCGGCGCCTCAGTTCCTCCGCGATGTGACGCTTCCAGCGAGGAAAGTCTGCGGCGCGGAGGCCCGACGACATGCCGAACGCTGCCCCGGCGCCTCAGGGCGGCCGATCCGCGCCGACACTGGGGGCTGCAGGCTGCAGCGTGCCGCAAGCCGCGAGCGAACAGAAGCCGGCCGCCGGAACCTCACCTCCTCTCACAAGGCACCCCTGAGGCTCTCCGGGATGATCTTCCGGTCCCTGACGGAAATTATTTTGGAGAAGGCCGGAAGACCCGCCTCTTTGCCGGACGTCGTAGGCCGCGCACAAGCTTGAGGCTGGAGACGTCGCGGGAAGCTCTCAAATGACGCAATCTTGAAGCCGGAAGCGCCGGTGATGAAAGGCAGCCGCTGGGAGGCACCCTGGTTTCGCAGAAGGAGACAGGAAAGAAGCTGTTTTTTTGTCCGCTGGTGTCTGTTTCCTTGTTACGTTGTGTGCACGTGTGCGTTTTTTTCTTTCTTTTTCTTTTTTTTTATTTTGTCGGCCTGTTTTTTTTTTCTTTATTTCAACTCTTGCTACTTTTACATTTTGTGGTGTGTGTGTGTGTTTCTTTTCTTTGTTTGTTTGTTTGTTTGTTTGTTTCTTTCTTTTTTTTTTTTTTTTTTTTTTTTTTTTTTTTTTGTCGGCCTGCATTTTCTTTATTTCAGCTGAGAGGTGGGGCCACTCCCCTCTGTGTGGTGAATGGTTGTCGTTGAGTGACAGCCTCACTAAGCATTAGTTGCCTAACCTGTAAAATGGGCATAGTAATGGTACTCAACCGGAATGTGAAAGGCTAATAATTGTAATTTCTCTCAGCTGCGTGGCAAGTCTGTCTTTATATAGACAACTGTGATCCTCCGAGACCTATCCAAACTAAATTTTTGCTCATGCGTGTGTGTGCCTTCAAGGCTGCTCTCAAACTCCTGGACTCAAACCATCTTTTTGGTCATTTGGATACTTTGCTCTCAAAGGATATGAATCAGTTGAGAAACACAGTTTAAAGAGAAGTTTAGCAAAGTAAACATGTCAAAAAGAGAGAGGAGTTGACTTTTTAAAAAGATATCTCTGTTGGGGATTTTAAAGATTTTTTTTTTTCTTAATGAAAAGGAGATGGGTAGCATAATTCATGGAGTAAGGCCACTCCTTTCCCCTTCCAAGTCAAGGAAGACTGGCTCAATCTTTTAGGGTACGTCTGGTTTTCCAGAAAAGCCAACAAATTGAGGCTAGCACACACAACACCACAGAAGGCCTGGAGCCTTGTATTTTTTTAATTATTATTATTAGCTAGGAGAGATGTCTGCAGGCTCAAGGATATTTGAGCACATGGTGTATTCAGGAGACACAGCTACCAAATCACTGCTGTAGCTTTCTTGACGCTGTACTAGTTTTGTGTTCTGTTTGTTGTTTTCTTTTCATCTGACCTCCTCTAAGAAAATGTCTCCATAAGACTGGACTGTAGGCCAGCCTGTGCATTGTGTTCTTGATTAACAAACTAAAAGCTGGGCTTGATGGCTCACTCAGAAGGCAGAGACAGGTGGATCTCTTGTAATTTGAGGCAAGCCTGGTCTATATGGTGAGTTCTGTGATAGCCAGAACCTGTCTCAAACAAACAAACAAACAAAAAAAAACAAAAAACAACAACAAAAAACCCACCACCAACAAAAACCTAAGACAGCTGTTTTATCTCTGGCTATGTTTTGGCAACCACTCACGCTCCCAGAAATAATCTCATGGATCTCTGTTAAGAAAGTTGAAGTTTTGCTACGAATGTTGGGCCATGGTTCCACAATAGCTTCTCAAGCTGTGCAAAGTTAGGAGCAGGAGCCTATGCTGTCTTTTAGAAACCCCCTTCTTTCAGACTCTCTCCATAGGTTGCATTCTACCAAATATTCTTGTATTTGCCCTCTGGATTAGCTAAGACTATATATAGTCATGTGCCTCTGTGCCCAGAACCACTGACCTTAGAAATGCCCCCCCCCCCACCACCACCAGAGAAGGAGATGGATGAAAACAAGAGCAAATAAAAACTGTGAACAATGAATCAGAGATTCTGTCCTTCGTTAGACTCCTAGGAACCTCAGAAGGCAATCCAATACTAGTAGAAGTTGGAAGGGAGAAACTGATGATGCACAGACCCCTAGAAAGATGGTATACTGGCTGCTTTTGTGTGTCAACCTGACACAAGCTGGAGTTATCACAGAGAAAGAGCTTCAGTTGAGAAAATGCCTCCATGAGATCCAAGTGTAAGGCATTTTCTCAATTAGTGATCAAGGTGGGGAGAGCTCAGCCCATTGTAGGTGCTACCATCCCTGGGCTAGTAGTCTTGGGTTCTATAAGAAAGCAAGCTGAGAAAGCGAGAGGAATCAAGCAAGTCAGTAAGCAGCATCCCTCCATGGCTTCTGCATCCACTCCTGCTTCCAAGTCCCTACCCTGTGTGAGTTCCTGTCCTGACTTCCTTTGGTGATGAACAGCAATGTGGAAGTGTAAGCTGAATAAACCCTTTCCTCCCCAACTTGATTTTTGGTCATGATGTTTTGTGCAGGAATAGAAACCCTGACTAAGACAGATGGCTTTGGTTGATAAGCTCACTTGAACAGAAAACTTGGGTCAGGATTGTCTGAACATCATTGCCTTTAACAGAGTAGTGAGTACATTGCTTTTAATGGTTAGTAAGATTTTAACAAGGGTCAATGAAATGGCTTAGCAGGTAAGGGCAATTGTTGCCAAGCCTGATGACCTGAGTTCAAGTCCTGGGACCCATTCAGTAGGAGGAAATAATTGACTCCTGCCAGTTTTCCTCTGACCTCCACACATACATACACACTGGGGCACTCATGTACTCACATATATACAACACAGATGCATGTGCACATACAGTAAATAAAATTTGATTAAAAAATAATGGAGCCACACAAAGTAGGAGGTCACAGAAGGGAGTAGAATGTCAAAGAATCTCCTAGTAAGATCCTTCATATGCACCTAACGCTTGAGAAACTTGAGGCCACAGGGAGTGGGGAGGTCTGGTGGGAGGGGTGGGAAGGAGGTATGGGATGAGGAATAGTCAGAGGGCAAACTGGGAGGGGATAAAGACTGATCTGTAAAAAAGGATTTAATAATAATAATAGTAATAGAAGATCCTTCGTAGACAGTTAAAAACAGAACAAGCATGGGACAGAGGGGAACAGTCAGGTCCAAGACCTGTCGTAAGGACACCCAATAGTTGCTCTGGAGGCATTAAAAGGAGCCCAGGGAATCAGATGTAAGGTATTTTCTCCTACAGGGAAGTAAATGAAGAAGCAGGTTCCAAAAGTTACAAGAAAATCTTCAACTGTAACAGTGGCATCAACTGCAAAAGACCATGGCATCAAATCTTGACAACTAATCATGATAATTTTCTGACAGGAATGTAATTAAAACATAATTGGTATGTTGGCTAATTTACTCAGCCAGCATCCACTTGAAGTTATGTCAGATAATATTTTGATGCATAACCATATGCAAAAATGTTTGTCATAGCATTGCTAATAATAGTGTAAAGTTAAGAGATGCTTTTTCCAACGTGAAGAGATTGGCTAATTTATTGTAGATTCATTGTCAGTTGCTCATAGAAAAAGCAGCATATGCCATAGATCTTGTGTGTTAAGTGCTTGCCTGAAGAAGCCTGGTTAGATATGGGTTCAAACATAGGCAGCTGGATGCCAGCACTGTGTCCATAACCACTCACCCACATGGTCTTTTGTCCAACTGGCATTGCAGCTCAGCTTGACTGGGAACCATAAAACAAACAAATGTTATTTTATTTTTTGTTTTTTACAGACAGGGTCTCACTATATAGTTTTGGCTGTCCTAGAACTCTATGTTAACCAAGCTGGTCCCGAATTTACAGAGATCAGCCTGCCTCTGCCTGAGTGGTAAGACTGAAGGAATGTGCCACTACACACGGCTAGAAAACAAATTTAAGTAATTTGTAATTTATCTACAAATTAGCCAGTAGAGAGGGCATCCTGACAGGCAGCAGGCAGTGATGGCAGGCCTTGGTGTATTTTCAGGCTTTAAGGAAAACAAATGGACCAGAGATGAATAACAGAAAGCAACAGGAAACGAAGCTGTCAGAATCTTCCCGTGGCTCATAACAGATGGGAAGAGATTTCTCTCTGTTCTGGTAAATACTGAGTGTCTACAGGATTCAGCCCGCTTTGCTGGGAAGCAGTATGTGTAAAATGGATTCTGACTGCCCAAAAGGGGTATAAGCAGAATATGAAATACCTCCCAGCAACATGATAATCAGCACAAATTTGCTCACAGGAGTAGAAGGAACGTCACTTACTAAAGCACTCTGTGGAAAATCTGCTTTCACTGAGACAAAGCACTGCCTGCTTTTACATAATGGATTTTCTTTCTTTCTTTTTTTGTATTTTCTTTTTCCTTTTTTTTTTTTTTCCCGAGACAGGGTTTCTCTGTGTAGCCCTGGCTGTCCTGGAACTCATTCTGTAGACCAGGCTGGCCTCGAACTCAAAAATCCGCCTGCCTCTGCCTCTCAAGTGCTGGGATTAAAGGCGTGCACCACCACTGCCCGGCTACATAGATTTTCAGTGGCATTATTTCTACTTCTGAGAACTTGCAGGAGACTCTCAACCTAAGTGTATGTTGTGTGACTTTCCCTAGGCAGACACCAACAATTGGCTACTTCCCCGATAGGGTACTAATGTCAGTCCACAGTAATGATTCCACCAAGATCCAACTTGGTGAACCAGGGAGTGGATTGGGCTTGCTTACAGAGCATGAGTGAGGAGTTACAGGAGTATAGAGGACCCTAAAACAGCTATATTACCAGAAACAATGACTTCTGGGAAGTCCCCATAAAGATGGCTTCCCCAGAGCTGCATAGATAAGATCCCCTCCAGTACCCTTCCATACTTCACGTGCTCTGTGTATCACCTCCCAAGTCCATGTGCATCTGAGGCGGAACTGAATATAGCTGGCAGAAAATTGTACCAGGGGTGCCTGAGAGCTCTGGGGAGGGTTGGGGACTTTGCCCTCCCCCTCATTCTATGAGGGATTGCCAAAAGGTCATCTTGAAGGATGCTCACAAGTAGCCATAGTTGCTTCTGATAGAGATGGTAATGACTGTCATGCTAGGAGTAGGAAGGCCTTGACGCCTCATCTTAACTGTGGAGTGGGTCGCCTGCTCTCCAACCTGGAAGAGTTCCACATCAGCCTTCAGTCTTAGTTGCTGTTTTCCTTGCTCTCTCTGTTGTCTTAATTCCCTTTGTCTTTTCATCAGCAAATGAAAATAGTTCACTCCCAGTGTGGGTCAAGCTTAGGGATGAGCAGCTCCAGTGTGATAAAGACATTCTAGGTGTGGGTCCTGGCCCCCAGGAGCTCTGTCTAAAGGAGACATGATTGTAGTTTTTTTATGGAATGTAGCATATGCCAGCAATAAGTTTCTAGAACTTCCACTCTCTTCTGTTCCCTTTTATTCCTCTTGCTTTTATTCTTTTTAAAAAACAGTTCTTGTGTTTGTTTGTTTTGATGCAAGGTCTCACTATATAGCCTTGGTTGGGCTGGAACTCACTAGCTAGAGTAGTCTAACCTTGAACCAGTGTACTGGCTAGTTTTGTGTGTCAACTTGACACAAGCTGAAGTTATCACAGAGAAAGGAGAAAGTTCAGTTGAGAAAATGCCTCCATGAGATCCAGCGGTAAGGCATTTTCTCAATTAGTGATCAAGGAGGGAGGGCCCCTTGTGAGTGGTACCATCTGTGGGCTGGTAGTCTTGGGGTCTATAAGAAAGCAGGCTGAGCAAGCCAGGAGAAGCAAGCCAGTAAGCAGTATTCCTCCATGGCCTCTGCATCAGTTCCTGCTCCTTGACCTGCTTGAGTTCCAGTCCTGACTTCCTTTTGTGATGAACAGCAATTGGAAGTATAAGCCGAATAAACCCTTTCCTCCCCAACTTGTTTCTTGGTCATGATGTTTGTGCAGGAATAGAAACCCTGACTAAGACAACCAGGAAATCTTACCTCTGCCTCTGGAGTACCAGGATTAAATGTCTGCACCACCATGCCTGGCAGTCTCTAAATTTTTAATTCTTCATCTTTATTTTCATTTCTTTTCAACTCTTCTTCAAAATGTATCACCCCAAATGGAAACAAATAAAGGGAACTGTGTTACTCTAGTAATTGTGTACTGCTCACCCTTAGGAGCTGTTAGAGAAACCTCACATTTGCCAAGAAACCAACTTTCACAGAGTTTTAGACACATCAAGATGCCCCCTGGTCAATAACGGGGCTCCCTTACAGGCATTCATCACTTGGCTGTTTCACTCCCTCTGCTTTCTCTTATTGTCTCTAGGACTACTGATTTCACAGATGCTTGAAAAAAGGCAAGACATTTTCATTGTGAAGAATCCATGCACATAGAACGCATGTCCTGAAACTCATGTCCAAATTTCTGTTAACAGACTGCATACTTGTTTGTTGTTGCTTGTTTGTTGAGACAGAGTCTCAATCTGTAGCTCAGGATGGCCTAGGACTTGTATTCCTCATGCGTCCACCTTCAAGTGCTGGGATGACAAGTGTATACTGGCACTTTGGCTTGCAGATTTCATATCTAAAATCAAGCCAAGATGACGTTATCAGCAGTTGGTAACGTGCACCCCTCTTAGAGGAGTCTTGTTATCCCCTCTGTATGTTGGCTGCTGCTTTAATTTTTTACATTTACTTATTTGATGTGTAGGAGTGGTTTGCCTGCATGTATATATGTGCACCATGTGTGTACCTGGTGCCCTTGGAGGTCAGGACAGCATTGGATCTCCTGGAGCAGGAGTTCAGATAGTCATGAGCCACTGTGCAGGTGCTGGAAACTGAGATAGGTCCTTTGAGAGAACTGCAAGTGCTTTTAACCAGTAAACCATCTTTCCCACCCCCCTCTACATGGCACTTGTAACAAATTGGAACAGTGACCCTTGGCAGGGAAAGGGGGCTCTCAGTTTCTTTAGCCACAACATTGTGGTCCAAGTAACTATCAATATGTCATTTTTATAGATATGGAGACAGACAAGAGAGGTGCTTGGTGAGTGGCAGAGCTCAGAGATAGCCAGGAAGACTGATGTCAGACTCCAGTTTAGCTGCGCTGTTGTTTGTTCTGGGTTGAGGTAGTATAAAGTGCTGGAATACTTCATTGCCACTGGTAGATGTACAATATGGCTACTTTAATGTTAACAAGAGACAATGGTTCAGATTTGGGATGCTGTGATTCGGGGACGAGATGGGCTCCCAGGAATCCCTGCAACCTGGATGCAGATCAGTCAGAATGCTTAGCCTTTGGCATCTTTTCCCTTCTACAACTTGCTGCTTCTCTTCCCTTTTGCCTGTGTCCTACTAGTTTGTTACTCACTCCTCTCATCCACATGGTGGATCAATGGCTCCCCTAATAGAGCCTGATCTTTGGACTCCAGCCTTAATTCACAGGAAAGGACTTTGATGGAGCACCAGGTGCCCCTGCCTAACAACCGGTGTGGCAAGAAGATGGGCCAGTGATTCCTTGAGGGCTCATTTGGAGAGGTGGGTGTCTTCCCAGAGGGACTTACCCTTGGGCTGCCCAGCTCTCTTCTACCCTTTGGGCAACAGCCTTTTCCTTCCTGGCTACCTGTGTGGTCTGGATTATGTTGGGTTTTTCTTCTTACCTGTCACTACCACTATTACATCAGGCAAGCCCCAGGGCTAGGTAGACAAGATGGCAGTCACCAAGTCAGGTCTTTCCACTTGCAAGTAATGACCAATGTTGCCCTGCTGCTCTATTCTCTAGGACTCTGTGTAAGCAGTCATCCCTGTCTTAAAGCTCAGGAGTTTCTGGAGCTGAGATCACATGAATTTTGAGTAAGTCAAATTCTGTTTTAAATGATAGTATTTGCTGGTAAGATACTAGTTTTTTTTCTTAAATTGTAAACTGAAAGTTATAATTAGAAAGACTAGAATATTAGAAAATACTGTTGTTGCCATATGTTGAAGCTATTTTTTCTTTTCTTCCTAAACAGAAAATGAAGGGACACCATTTCAAAACGGGCTGTTCAGATGAGTCATGAGATATTTATAGCTCCACAGGGTGTCTCACCAACACTGCACTCACGTGTGGCAGAACCAGAAAGTGCAGCAGAAAGAGAAGATTCAACAAACGAATACTGAAATATCGTATGCTATGAGAGACGGTTTTTTGCTTAGTGGTCAAGTTGACATTTGTCTTTAATAAGACTCAGAGTTAAGACAGCAATTTGTTGAGATGCTTTGCAAATCAGAATGTGCACAATGTGGCAGTTACTTTTGATTGTTGGGCAGCAGAGATAACTCAGTAAAGTGCTGATAGTTAAGCCTGAGGTATCATAGTTTGGAATCCTAGACTATGCAAAAAAGCTAGTTATACTGTGTATGTGTGAAACCCAAGAACTAGAGTTAAGGGCGGGGGGCAGGGCAGAAGAACACAAATGGATCCTGAAGCTCATTGGCCAACTGGTATTGCCATAAGGTAAGCTCCAGGCTCACTGAAGGCTCCTGTCTCAAAAATTAAGGTACAGAATGATAAAAGACACCAAAGTTGACCTTTAGTCTTTGTATGCCCACATACACAGGTGAACCTTGTACCACATGAGCACATATACTAATGGCATCCCCCCTGCCCTTGATTGGATTGAGAGATGCCTAGATTAGAAAAGAACAATTCCGAATGTGTCCATGAGGGCTTTCCAGAGAGAATTAACTAATGGATAAAGACCTGCCTCAAATGTGGGTGGCACTATCCAATGAGTTGGGGGCCTAGATGGAGTAAGTGGGATTTTTCAGGAGGAGGAAGCAAGACAACACAAGTATACACTCAGATTCCTGTTCTGTCACAACCTCTGTGATATCACTGGCTGAAATCTCAACCCAACAATAAAGCTTGCCCTCCTTAAATGGTTTCAGGTATCTGTCACATGGATGAAATCTGATGATACTCAACTACAAGGAGAAGTCCAGGCATATAGCTTCCAGCAGGGATGAGGCCAATGGTGGCTACTCTTCCACCAAGCAGACTTTATGTCCTGACCATTTAAAAAAAATTTTAATTTATATGGGGCATGGTGGCACACATGTTTAATCCCAATACTCAGGAGGCAGAGACTGAGGAATCTCTGAGTTTAAGACCAGCCTGGTTTTCAGTGCACATTACAGGACAGCCAGGTCTACAGATAGAAACCTAGTATCAAAAAACTTAAAAAATAAATTAAAGGCCACCCCACCTTGCACCAAGGGCAGTGTCCAGGCACCACTACAATAGTAATGGAAAGATGGGAAAGACAGAAAAGCAGAGCAGTACATGCCCTGTGGAGAGAGGCGGAACTGGAGACTTGGTGTTAGTGAAGACCAGGCTGATGTGGGTGGCCTGTGCTGCCACCTGAGGCCATGGTGATGTTCATGGTTCATGACCCTACTGCAGTCAGTGAGCATGTTCATGGTCTGTGCTGTTGCCAGAAACCACGTGGAAGCTCACAGTCCATGCTCTCACTAGCTATAAAGAGCGAGGAGGCTACTTTTGCAATGATATCGATTATTGTGTGCATAGTTGATAAGGACATAGAAGGCTTCTGTGACAACCTCTACCCACAAAACAGTAGCAGCCTAAACATGAAGCCATCTAAGAGAACTCTTAAAGAGTGTGATAAGGATGCTTGCATTAGCTCTCCATAATTGATGGCTTCTGGTGAGGGAGGGGGATAAACAGTTCTATTTAAGGGCCAGGCCACTAAGAATTTGACCGTGTTCCAGTGAGTATATAGGTAACACAAATTGCACTTCTTGTTTTTGTAATTTTAGTTTTAATCTTTAATTTTGAGGAGGGTCACAATGGTGGGGACAGACATGGAAGGACTCGGAAATGAGTGTGATAGGGTGTGTGGCGTGTGTCTTAGTTCGTGTGTCTTAGTTAGGACTTCCATTGCTGTGAAGAGACACCTTGGCCAAGGCAATTCTTATAAGGACAACATTTAATTGGGGCTGGCTTACAAGTTCAGAGGTTCAGTCCATTATCACCAGGGCAAGAACATGGCAGCATCCAGGCAGGCATGGTGCAGGAAGAGCTGAGAGTACTATATCTTCATCTGAAGGAGAAGACTGACTTCCAGGCAGCTAGGAGGAAGGTCTCTCAAAGCCCACCCCCATAGTGACACACTTCTTCCAACAAGGCCACACCTCCAATTAGGGCCACTCCCTGGGCCAAGCATATTCAAACCACCACAATGTGAAAATTCCCCAAAGAATCAACAAAAATATGTTGAAAAATTAATTTAATTAAAGCAATCTTTTTCATATAATATATTTTTATCATATTCTTTCCCTCCCCCAACTCTTCCCAGACCCTCCCCACTTCTTTACCCACCCAACTTCATGTTCTTTCTCTTTTAAAAAAGCAAAAAATCAGAACAAACTACAAAGAAAGAAAATCAAATAGGATCAATATCAAAATAAAATAAAAAGCACACAAAGAAGCATGGAGTCTGTTTTGTGTTGCCCAGCTACTTGAGAGCATGGGCCCGCCCTGAAGTATGGTTGACATTCCCTGCGATACTCCATTGAAGAAAACTGATTTCCTAGCGGTATCCATCGCAAATAGCTTCTTGGTTAAGAGTGAGACGTTGAGTCTATTTCCTCTTCCCCATGCGGAGATTTTTGTCCAGTTTGACCTGTACAGATGTGCATTTGTACTGTTACAGTCTCTGTCAGGTCATGTGTGTATCAGCCCTGCTGTGCATGGAAGATACTGCTTCCTGGTAGTCTCTCATCACCTCTGGCTTTTATGATCTTTCCCCTTCTTCTTCCACATAGATTCATGAGCATGAGGGGACAGGTTTGGTAGAGACATCCCCTTTAGGGTTGTCTGCAGCTCCCTGCACACTGTCCACTTGTAGGTCTCTCTGTACCCTCCACTGTAAGGAGAATTTTCTCTGATGAGGGTTGGGTAATACTCTGCTCTACAGCAATGTCTCGGTAGCCTTTCTTCTCTATCTTCTAAGAGAAGTTTTCTATCCCAGTGCTCCCTTAGTCTCTTGTCAAGCTTCCCCATCACTAAAGAGTCCTTGGAAATTTCTTCATATCTTTCTTAGTTTTATCAAAGTATATTCAAGAACAAGTAGCTTCTTCAGTAACTGAAGGGAAGTACAGAACTCATTCTCTTGAAAATGTGGGCAGGACTGCCCAGGGCAGAAGGCCTAGCATGTTGTCTCAGCATATTGCCTCAATAACAGAAGATTTTAGGTGGGGAAACAGATAATGAAGAGAAATTTATTGGGCTTATGATAGGCTAAGCTATCCAAGATGGAGGGACAGTGTCAACACCACGTGGGGGGAGAGCAGTGGGAGGGAGGGGAGGATGGGCTCATCTTTTATTATGTTCCCACTCCCTCAGGAACAGCATCAAGCCATTTATGAAGGCAGGTTCCTCTTCCCACTGTCACACTGGGGATAAAGTTCCCAACAGTCAAACTCTGGGAACACTTCCAGGCCATAGCATTTATGAAGCACAATAGGATCATGGGAAATGTTTTCCTGTCCATTCCTTCAGGCTCTAGCAATTCAGCCCCACCTTTCCAAAGTCCACTTTGAGGTAGAAATTAAGGAGTGGCTTCTCTGATCTTTGTAATCTACCTTTGAGATCTATCCAGGGCTCCACTCTTCCCTAGACCTTGGAGGTTAAGCACTGGCTTCCATGCTGCTGGGTGGAGTAACCACACCCTCTCAACTACCCAGCCCCTCTCTCTTTTTTTTTTTTTCTTCATTTTATTTTATTTTTTGACACTTTATTTACATTTCAAATGTTTCCCCCTTTCCAGGTCTCCTCCCCCCCCCCCCCGTCCCTCTCTTACCCCATCTCCCTCTCCTTTTCTTTCTATCCTCTGATTTTTCTACATTCCTGGGGTCTCATCTTCTTAATCTGACATGATCCCAGTCTGTGAAGGTTAAAGCTGCCCACCATTCACCTTTCTAGATACTTCCTCAGTTAAGGGATTATGTTTTAGAAATGAGAAGCAGCCTTCATGGTCTGGACAAGAAGAGGATGGTAGGGAGTTATCAGAAGCCAATCATCTCTTTGCCTAGTGATTTCTGGCCTTAAGCTATAAGAATATATTTCTAAACTGTGGGGCAGGCTTCGTAGGTAAAGATGCCTGCCAAGCTTGACCACCTGAGATCCATCCCCAGAACCCACCTGGTAGGTAGGCTCTTCTCTTAAAGGTGAAGGGGAAACTACTGTGGTACTCACTCTCCCACACTCACTACAAGGAGAGCCCAATGTGCGCCCCAGCCCAGGAGAAAATCAGATGGTCTAAAGGAAATGCCTCCTCCTGTTGACTGCAACCTGGCGGTCTCTTCCTGGAAGGTCTCAACTGCTGCCAGATCTCTCAGAAGATGTGGTGTTGTGTGGCACTTAGGGATTGGTGACAGAAGCTTTGTAGTTCTGCCTATAGGATGCCTTCTTCATCCTGTAAGAAGCATCTGCCATACACAGCTGACTATACAGGAGCCCAAGGTGGACTCATGTTGGAACTGATGGGGCAGGAAGAGAGACGGATGCTTGGTCAGTGGTCCTCAGTTGCAGTCGCTATGACAGCTGAGGCCCCAGACTTGAAATGAGGAACTTCAAGAAAGCTTTGGATGACCCAGCTCTGGCTGCTGTCCAATTATAACTTCATGAGACTTCTCCAAATAAGAGCATCCAGCTGAGCCAAGGCAGCTACCGAAGTGTGAGAAGGATAAATTGTGGGTTTGTGTGATATCCAAATAAAATTGAGGTTCTCTGAGATAGGAAGAAGCAGGAGACAGCCACTGTGTAGGCTACCAACTGAGCTCCTTGTGTGCTTTTGGGAAGAATGCACACAGACTCCACAGTGTAGCAGATGTCTGTCCAAGTACAGGTCAGAGCAATGCTAGGTCATTTAGTTGTAAAAACTCCATAATTTTTTAGAGTGTGTGTTTTTCTCCAGCATAGGGATGAACCTGCTCATTCTGAGAGACGACTGAGGTGAAGAAGCTATATCTTTCAAGTTACTGATAAATGGCTCAGAAGGTAAATGCATTCGCCACTAAGCCTGAGACCTAAGTGTGATCCCTAGACCCACACAGTGGAAGGACTTGGAAGGAGAGAATGGACTCCCACAGCTGTCCTCCGATCTCCACACACATGTTGTAGCACTTGTGTGCACATGCAAGCATGTGTATGTGTACACACAAACAGAAAAAAAAATGTAATTTTGAAAAGAAAGGAAAATCCGGGGGCTGTGGATATAACCCAGTTGGTAGACTGCTTGCATAGCATGCACAGAGTCCTGAGTTTGACTCCCTAAACTGAGCATGGTGGCATACATCTATAATCCTAGCACTGGTAAGGTTGAAGCAGGAGGAGCAGAAGTTCAAGGCAATTCTTGGCTACTCAGTGAGTTCATGGCCAGCCTGGACTATGTAAGACCTTGTGTTTTAAAAAAATGCAGTCTGATTGCTAGGACTATATTTCAGTGGCAGAGCACTTGTCTGGCATACAAAAGGCTCTGTCTGGTCATCTTTGCCAACATCTATAGAAATTAGCATCCATATTTATTGTTCCAGTATAAGCTGGGGAGGAGAATAGACTTTCAGAAGAAAGACTTGGACCTCCACGAACCCCTTCTTGGGCCCTGTGTATGATTCTGCAGAGTGGGGATCTGCCTAACACCCAGCCAGCCCCAGGATGAGCTCTCTCACATCAATGCACACTGGAGACTGCATTAGTTATTTTTCATTGTTTTGATGAAATATTCCGGCCAAAGCAACTCAAGGAAAGAAGTGTCTTTTGGGTCACAGTTCAAGTCCATTGTGGAGTGGAGTAGTAGGATGTTGAGGTGACTGGTCACATTGCATCCATAATCAATAAGAAGGGTGACATGCTGGAGCTCAGCTAGCTTTCTCCTTTCTGGGCTATCCAGGATCCCAGCCCAGGGAATGGATCAACCACATGAAGGGTATGTCTTCCCACCTCCATTAACTGAATCTGAACAATGCCTAACAAAGAAGTCCAGAGGCTAAGCTATCTAGAAAATTTTTCACAGGTCTACCCAGAGGCTGATCCCCTTGGGTAATTTTAGAGTCTGTCAAACTTGCAGTATTAACAATCCAGGACTGGGGCTGGAGAGATGGCTCAGCAGCTAAGAGCCCTAGCTGTTCTTCTAGAAGACCCAGGTTCAATTCCCAGCACCCACATGGCAGCTTACAACTGTCTGTAGCTCCAGTTCCTGGGGACCTGACACCCTCATAGATATACATGCAGGCAAAACACCAAGGTACATAAAATTTAAAAATTCTAATTCAAAAAGAAATCTCAAGGACCAAATTTTCAGCCCCAAGACCAGAACTTGTCTGCTATGTCCTTAAAACATCAGGGAAGTCTTTGATGTCTTAAACACACCTCCACAAGAAACAAGCACACCCATACAGGAAGCATTTGTATCCATTCAAGTCTTAGCATACATTTGGGCCTGAATCACTATGGAACCCACCCAATTCAGCAGCTACAGCATCTCCTGAATTTCTCTAGCTAGGGGACACGTCAGATTCCAGATGAGCCACCTACCTCACCACAAACGAGAAAGAGGTTGGAAATGAATTCTTTTTCTCAGACGGAACTTTCTCTTTTCAGTTAAGGAAAACTTTCCATTTGCAATTCACCAAAGCTGCTTTCCTGAGAAATAACCAAACCTACTTCCTATGGATTGAGTCCTGTCCCTTACTGATCCATATGCAGAAGCCCTGAGCTTACTATAACTGTTTCTGACATAGGGCTGAAGTTTTATAGCCACTAATAGATTACTACAGATTTTGCACCCAGGTGAGAAGTGTTTTAAATAGCCTATCTGGAACAGCTTGCAGTTACAATTTACTCTCCTTAACTAAATCAGTATTCTGACGATATTTGGGAGCGTATTATATGTCACCTGGGATTAGTAATTACATCACATAAAGTTCTGGATCCCTTCAGTCTCCTCTCGCCATGTGCCCAAGTCCAGTAGAGGGAACGGTTACGACTCTTTCTACTGCGCTGTCCCTGGAAGTCAATAGCAAACAGGTTAGCAGAGATACGGTGGAGGATAGGGCCTGGCATACTCAGGGGGCACTGCTCTCTGTTTGTCGTTTTGTTGTTGCTTAGAGTCTGACGCCAAGATGCACAGGAAATTAAATGGTAACAAAATGTGTTTTGCAAGCAGCAAAGAGCAAAGGGGCCTTTAAATTTAGCATTCTGATTTCATTAATTTTTTTATTCCGGCACATAGAACATGCTGTGAAAAAGAAATCACAGAATGACATAAAACAACCTCTCTGTCATCTGGGAGGCTATATTTAGAGTCATCTCTAAATGTTTCTGCGCCACTGGGACTGTGGGAAAGATTTTCCTTTTCATTATGCAACATTATGAACAAGAACCAAGAATGTAAGACAGCTAGTTTTAATATTTTTTGTTAACACCATATTGTTGAATGGTGCAGTGCCAACAGCGCCAGCAGCAAGGGAGGGCGGGCGCAGAACCTGCTCTCCATGTGCTATGGGATGAATACTAATGGTGTGAGCGGAGACAGGAGACCGAGGAGCCTAACGGGTCTGAGCTGTGGGTTAGGGAGGCGGTTCAGCGCAGAAAGCCCTTGGAACACGAGCATGAGAACCTGAGTTAGGATCCACAGAACTCACGTAAGAGCTGGGGGTGACAGCGCGTGCTGGGAACGCCAGTGCTGGGAGTGAGGGGTAGATCCCTGCATGCACTCGACAACCACTAAATCTAAAAGAAACAGTGAGGTTCAGATGCAGCCAGAGACCTTGTCTCAACATAGTTGGTGGATTGAGATTAGAGAACAGAGATATTTAAAGCTGGTCTCTCACCTCCCCGGCTGGACACATATGTGTTTGTATACATACATACACACGTGCACACACATGCACACTCCTGTACACACACCCACACACGCACACAGTCTGATACACACACACACACACACACACACACACACACACACACACACACACACCCCAAACCAAACGAAATGGCATGACCAGGTACCCTAGAAGATCTAGAACAGTTGCTGAAATTCAGTTTTCCAGGCACCACCTAGACCAAGAGAATCAACTACCTGTCAATCATCCTGGCAAGGCCTAGGAATCTGCATTTATATAGGTTCTTCAGGTAACTTTATGTAAAGCCAAGTCAGACTGGTCTTTTCTAGGCACTGGGGTTGAACTCAGAGCCTCATGCACAGGCAAGAGTTATACCACTTAGCCACACCCCAGCCCCCTTTAAACACTTTTTATTTTTGAGGCAGGGTCTCACTGAACTATCCAGTTCTCTTTGAACTTCCTCTGTAGCCTGGGCAGACTTTGAGTTTTCATCCTCCTGCCTCAGCCTCCCAGCAGGTGGGATTCTTGCCAGTACCACCACACCCAGCCGAATGTCTTTGTTTTGAGGAATTCGGAGGAAGCCCAGAAGATCCGTGTAGCTTGACGTCATGCCTTACCGATGAGCTGGAGAGACCTGCCCCCACAGAATGAACATAAACCTTTGCATGCTAGCAAACTGTGAGCCCCCAGCCTGGCTTCCACCTGGCGCTCAGTGTACTCCTGGGCCCTGCTGCTCTGTGATCAGGTGGTATTTACTTGAGGGATAAAAATCTTCATATTAACATAAGCAAAACATAATTAGAAAAAAATCTGTTATAAAAACCATTCTGCTTTCTAAGCCAAATCCAAATGACTCTGGGGTAAGGCATGCCAGAAATTCTACTTTGTTAGCTTGTATAATTACAAATGACTGCCATGCCAATTGTAAGCACTGTCTATTTTCCTTAACTGTTTGGACACTTGTCCCCCACGCCCCCTTCCCCTACTCCTGAGGTATGTATAGTTTGAGAGTTGCCTTCAGAATGCTCTTACTCATGTTTGTGGCAGGAGGTGTTTGCTCTCCACCTACCGCCCTCCCTCCATGGAGTCTCTGCCTCTCGGTGAGCTCTGGGCTGCAGGCTAGCTCTCACTAAGGAGGCTCCTCCAAGTCTCTGAAGTCTGGCTGAGGATGAGCAACGGGAAGAATCAGAGAGGGAAGGAGGATGGGGGAGAAGTCAACACATCTTTAACCAGTACCTTCCCCTCCTCCAGGGTGTGACTTCCTCCTTTGCGGTAATCATCCTGGCTCCAGCTAACTGGGTAACGCACACCCATCAGGCCTGAGAAAGGGAAGGCTTTGTGCCCTGTGGTCTCCAAGTGCCTTAGCATCCATGCTGGGTCCTCAACTCTGAGTCTCCCTCTCCCCTTCCCTCTCCTTCCCTCTCCCTCTCCCCTTCTTCCCCCTCCCCCTTCCTCTCCCCTCCCCCCTCCTTTGCCCTCTCCCTCTTCTCTTCTTCTCTCTCCCTCTTCCTCTCTCTCTACCCTTTCCCTGAAACTACATAGTGAGAAAGCAAGCAATTTCTGGAAAAATGACTCCGAGGTGTTGTAGCTACAGCCCAGCCCACCTGAGGTCTCAGCTGGCAGACATCACCACCACCACCATCACCACCATCATCACCACCACCACATCATCATCATCATCATCACCATCATCATCACCATCATCATCACCATCATCATCACCACCATCATCCCATGAGAATTTGGAAGCTTGTAAATGAGTGACCATCCATCCAGGTGTCTGCAGCCCCACTCTCCAAGAGGAGAGTGAAGCTGAATGGGGTGAGAAAATGCATTATTATTAAAAACTACCAAGCTGTGGGCAATTTGTTACCAGCACCAGATGACTGCAACAAAGGCTGTACAGCCAGACGTGCGTCTTCAAAACTGGCCTGCAGGCAAGCCCATTTTTATGAGCACCAGGAAGAGGATTTGGAGACAATAGATTCCCCCTGGGGAGAGTTAAGGATGTAATATTTTTGACCCAGTCATTTTGTACCTAGCACATAGTAGGTACTTAATAAATATATATTTTGCATGAAAAAAGAAGCCACTTGCGATGATGAATGGTACCCAAGGAGTAGATGTTAGCAAGAATAAATCACAGAAGTGGGGTAGATTGATGGCTCTGAGGCTCCATTGGGTTCAAAGCCTAGACAAGCGGGTGTTGCAAGTTCGGATCTGAACTATTTTGCTCTGTTTAATAGCAAACACAGCCGGAGATAGCTTAATAGTATAGTATATCTATATGTGGGAGTGGGGGTGGAGACGAGATGGGGTTAAAAGCTGGGTGTGGAAGTTTTCAGAGAGAATGCTGCCTTTTTGTAACAGAACAGGACCCTAGCTGTTGTGACAACCTCAGGATGGGCGTTGGATACACAGGGCACGGTGGGAGGCTGGAGAAAGATCAGAGAGACATTTCTGGTGGCCAGCTGACTGAACGACTGAACTCTCATAACAAAGATGGAAAATAACACTTGTATGCTGTTGGCTCTCTAGTTGCGATGTAGCAACCACTCATTGCCCAAGACTCTCAGTGAAGTCTGCTTTATGATGTGGCCTTCTCTTGGTGGCATTTAGGACTGAAGGAAATGGACAGGATCTGGCACGGGGCAGGAAAGGGTCAGAAGACCAGAGTCAGGGAAGACATGTGGATGTAGAACTGGAAACCAGTACAAGAAGCACAGCTTCCCAGTAGTCCCCACATCTTACCATTGAACCCACATGTGAGTGAGTATTGTACCACTGAGCTATGTCACCAGCTCATGAACCCCCGCTTCTATGTGGTTGACCTAGAGACAAAAACATACAGCACAGTACCTTTACAGTCCTACTCTAGGCGAGACACATAAACGTAGTTTCTTTTCCTGTCGATGTGGCTGCTTGTGGGTTACTGTCTACCATGTTGGGGAGGTGTAGTGGCTGGAGCATGAGGGGTCTGGTGACATTGCATCTACAGCCAGGAAGCAGGGAGGGAGGAGTTCTAGAACGCACCTCTCTTCCTTCCCTGTCTTTCATTCAGCCCAGGAGCCTAGTCCACGGGATGCTGCTGCCTGCTGTCTGTATTCAGGACTTTCCTCTTCAGCTAACCCCTCTGGAAACACCTCACAGGTAAATACTAGGAAATTCCTAATGGAGTCCAGTTGACAGTGAAGCATCACTACCACAGTTACCCACCCACGACCCTCCTTATCCTTCACCCTGCTGTTGTCGCAGCACTGAGTCTTCATATAAACCTGGATACACTGATTGCTTCATTGCATTATATTTGAGAGACATTTTGAGAAAAAGTTATCTGTATTTTACCCATCTCCTATCTTTTCCAGTCCCTCATTTCTGTCTGAGTTTCCACCTATCACCGCTAAAGTCAGAGTTCCTCTTGATTTGCTGTTGTTGTTTTATGTGACTGGTTCTCTCCATGTAGGCCTGGCTCTCCTGGAACTAGCTATGTAGCCAGGCCTCGCTTGAAATCTGCAGAGACCCAACTATCTCTGCCTCCTGAGTTCTGGAATTAAAGGCATGTGCCACCATGCCTGGCCCCTCTAGCATTTTTGATACTTGATCTGATAGCAACAAATCTATTTTCTTTTATATAAAATGTCTTTATTGCCCTCTTAAAATTACCTTTCCCTTGATGAGATTTGCTATAATTTTTATTTATTTAAAAAGTATTTTCCTTTAAACTTTAAAAATTATATTTATTTATTTATTGTGTGTGTGTCTCTCTCTCTCTCTCTGTGTCTCTCTCTCTCTCTCTCTCTCTCTCTCTCTCTCTCTCTGTGTGTGTGTGTGTGTGTGTGTGTACACATATGCCATCGTGTATGTGTGTCAGAGGACTAAGTGTTCTTTTCACCATGAGGATCCCAGGAATGGAACTCAGATTGTCAGCTTTGGCAGCAAGCATCTTTTTCCAGTGGCTGTCCCAAGAGTATTTCCTTTATGTCCTTGCTGTTGCCTGAATATGTTTTCCAGCTCATGGGCTGGTAACTTCATCCTCAGTGAAGTGGTGTGGAGAGGTGAGTTGTAGAGCCGGAGCCCTTGTGAAAGGATTCATGTCTTCCTGGAGGTTGCAGGTTAGTTATCTAGTTAGTTATCTAGATATTCCCCCATTTTTGTGGTTATTCCTAGGCTGTTCTTTAGGAGTAGGTTTTATGATCTTGTTCTGGATTTTATGGTCTGTTCCTGAAGCTGGTGCCTGTGGCCTATTTTGAAATCAGGCCTGGTCCTTAAATGGAAACAAATGGGGTTTCTGATAAAAGGTTCTATTCAAGGGGCCTTTCCTTTCTCTGCTGTGTATTCTTTTACTATGTGCTGCTGTGGTGGTCTGAATGAAAATGGACCCCATGGGCTTACAGGGAGTGGTACTCTTAGGAGGTATGGTCTTGTTGGAGTAGGCGTGACCTTGTTGGAGGAAGTGTGTCACTGGAGTGGGTTTTGAGGTCTCAGATGCCCAAGCCAGGCCCAGAGTCTCTCTCTTCCTGCTGCCTGTGGATCCAGATAGAGAACTCTCAGCTACCTCTCCAGCACCATGCCTCCATGAGTGTCACCATGGTCTCTGCTTTGACATCAATGGACTAAACCTCTGAACTGTAAGCCAGCCCAATTAAATGTTTTCCTTTGTAAGAGTTGCTGTGGTCATGGTATCTTTTCAGCAATAGAAATCCTAACTAAGCCAGCTGCCTTCTGCTATGTTCTACTGCAGCAAGAAGGCCCTCGTTAGCTTTTGCCCCTCAGCTTTGGACTTCCCAAACTCCAGGACCATGAGCCAAATAAATTTCTGTATAAACTGTGTCATGGCAGCATGAGAAGGTAGAGATAGCCTTGGATCATAGTGATGGTCTCTGGAACAGGGTTGTCAACCATGTCTTTTCTCTTGAGTTAGGCTGAGCTTTGTGTCTTAGTCACTGCTGTAATTGTAAGGGTCCAAAAATCACTGAAGGAAGACCCTAGACTCAGATAGTATGTGAAGGCAAAGAGTGTTTATTCTGCAGGAACAACCAGCATGTGGGGGGGTCAACCATTCTCCAAAATGGTGACCCCAGACAAACACATGCAGACTTTCTTATAGGGAACCAGGGGAACTCTCCACAGTGACAAACTTCCTCTAACAAGGCCACACCTTTTCTAATAAGACCACACCTCCTAATAGTGACCCTTCTGTGGGCCAAGCATATTCAAACCACCACAATAGGTATTTGCCCATGCTGCTGTGACCAGTCAAGCCTAGCTATTCCCAGCGGCCACCTATTCATGAGGGCATCTTTTCCTTCCTTGCCTCAGATCTCTGCCTTCTACTGAAAGCATCCTTGTACTTGAATCTGCCTTACAGTCTGAACCCAAGCTAATGACACATGTACAGATTTTCCTGGCTCAAATTGGCTATCCTGGCAACTTCAATTAATTCCTCCTCCTCCTCCTCCTCCTCGTCCTCCTCCTCCTCCTCCTCCTCCTTCTGTGCACCTTCTCCTTCTTGTGTATTGCTTGTGTGTGTGCATACTTGGCTCGTGTGTGTGTGTACATGATTCTCTGTGTGTGTTGTGTGACCCTCATCCATGGCCATGTCTTGCCACATGGTCTCTCCTCAGGCCCAACACAACTGTATTGGAATGGATGATGAAATATGCATATCAGATATGAGATCACCAGTGTTGGAACAAGCCTGTCTCGGTGGAAAGAAGCCCATGTGTCTGTCCTGGGTGGCTCTGGATGGGACAGGAGACACTCGGGAAGTGGCCTCGCATCTTCCCACACAGTCTGACAGGCAGGTGGGGCTGTGGGAAGCCTTCGCGGGCCCAGCCTGTGGGTTGGGGAGGGGGCCATTCCTGGGGAATGCGCAGCAGCCATCTCCGTGGGTTCTCTAGCTCGGGGCACTGCAGTCGCCACAGGGTGTCACAGACGGGCTAGCCGGAGTGCAGCTGGGGTTCCCGCCAGGACTGGGTTTCGGCAGCTTGGGGCGCCGGGATAACTGCTTAGGCTTGGGTGAATGGGTACCGTCTGGGAGTGCTGGGATGCCCTCAGCAAGAAATTAGACGTGGCTCTTTAATCGAGGGCTGGATCCCTCGCTTCCCATGGCGGGTCCAGGTGAAGAGACAGTCCATAATTCTAAGACATTTATTGTCATTGTGTGGAAAGTGGCGTGGATAGAATTGTACCTCATGGCCTCTGGGAGAGGCGAGGCAGATATAGTAACTGGGAAGGGGCATGGCTAAGCCTCTAGGTGTCTCATTAACATGGGGGTGGCTTGGGGCTATGTGGCCACGCCTCTACCTGAGGAGGGGTGATACGTGACCCTGACTGGAGCCAAAAGCCTGCCGGGAACGTTGGCATAACGTTTTCCAGTCCCTTGCGGATTGTTCTGCTGGGTCGCCCAGATTTTATGCCTGTGCTCAACCAGGTGTCCATTTGCCTGTCACAGATCACTGCCCCACACACCAGAATGCTGTACCAATGGGTGGGTCATCTGTGAGCTGACAGAGAAACGATCAGCTCAGAGCCTCCACCAACCAGAGAATCAACAGACATATATTGTCAGTACCCGGACTTCATGTGCCTGTGTGAGTTCCTGTGTGAAGCAGAACAGTTTTCCCAGAATGAGACCTGGGAGAGGGGTAGGTAAATGTGGGGGTGAGACCAGATATTTGCATCATAAAAGGTCTCTCTGTTAGAGTGAAGGCTCAGAGTGAGCTAACTGCCTCATAGAAAGCTTCTAGGTCTTTCCATAGCTGGGTCTCCATGGAAATTAGTTTGCAGCGAGAGAGGAGCTATTTTAAGGACAAGCAAAGACAGACCTGGTAGGCTGGGGTTAGGGAAGGTTTCTGTAGGAGAGCTTTGCTCAGTGACTCACTTGGCTCCCTCCTATTGGTGGTTTGAAAGCCACAGTAAAGCAACAGAATTGCTGGACAGAGGAAGAGTACAGTGTCTGCCTGTCTAGTTCTACGGGTGGCCTGGCAGGGCAGCAGCCACCCTCTAGACTGGTGGTATAGAGATTAGATGCAGATACATTCATTCTAGACACCATATTATGGTAACAGGAAATCTGGGTTTTGACCAACTTTGTATAGCCATGAAGGGAAGGGCACATTTACTTCTGGACAGGCAAAGTGACTGTCAATCTATAATTTTAGGGGTGACGCGTTATCTTAGTGGTGGGGCAGTTTGTGAGCAAAGCTTGTTAACTGCCCTGCCTTCGTGGTTATGGAGCTCAGAACACTCACGTGCCAGGGGGCAGTATCTGGCTCCCCATTTCTCTGCCATAGAAGGGAGAACTGAGTGTTGGAGGGTAGGGGGTAGGAATGGCTAGGAAAAGAGACAGCTAACTAGAGTGTGTTCTGGGAGATAGTAGTAGCCCAGAGCCCAGAGAAGTGGCCAGGGAGCTTGTGAGTGTACAGGACTGAGAGCCTAGGAGGACAAGAATGAAACTTCAATTGTGGTGTTTCCAGTTTTGGGCATCAGGGGGCCCCAGCTGACCATCCACGTGCAAAGCTAGGCTCTTAAGACAGCCGAGTTAGACTGTGGAGGAAGGTGAAAACGGAGCTAGATTCTGCTGAGGCGACTAGAGCTCAGAGTGGAGGGACAGGAAGCACGCATATGTCCTGCCATGCTGCTTCTCCTTTAGCCTGCAGAAGCTATTTGCTATTCCAAGGCTGGGCAGCTGCAGGCACCTCACACAGCAAGCCAGCCCACTGGAGTAGCAGGAATCCTATACAACAAAGACAATAGCATCCTGGTCCTCAGCTCTGGGGTTGCAGGGAGTGTGACCCAGGGTGGGTTACCAGGACGAGTGGGCTGAGGAACAGCAGGATGGAGAATGTTCACACTTACTGTGCCTTCCCTCTAGAATATCAAGGAATCTCCTGTTGTGTCTCTACCTTGGTTTACTGTGTCAGAATGCTGGGGCCTGGAGTTGGGGGTAGTGAATCTGAGGGAGGAGAGACATTCACCTCAGTAGAGGTGAGGAGCGGTTCTGGAATATTCTCAGCCTTGAGTCTACCAGTCCACAAGGACTCTCATAGCAGGTACTTTGCTCAGTGTCTCTCAAAGATGCTGCTCCCTGGAGCTCTGTTTAGAGCCTAGGCCTGGGGCCTGTAAGCAGGAGATGGAAGGTGGAAGGAATGGTGACCTGGACCGTGGCACTTTGCAAGTGGTGCCGAGCTGTATCTATGTTGGTCTTCTGACCAAAGGCCCTAACCTTCGAACCCACGTCCCAGGGATGGTTCGAATGAGTCTATTGTCCCTAGAATAATCAGAACTTGTGGGTTGTTGGTCAGCAAATATCAGAAGACACTTGTGGAAGTTGGGTGGCTACAGGACATATGGAGTCCCACACAGACATATGCATGAAAGGAGTGATGTCCACCCTTCCATGTCCATGCCCCACTTCAGACCATCTCCATGGTGAGGATACTACTTTTCTGGCCATCAGGAGCTCTCAGCTGCGTTTCCCTGCCCCAAGGTGTCTCTGCAGTAGTTATAGCACAGGGAAGAATTGTGGCCTTGGGTATCAGGAAGATGCCACACAGTCAGGAAACCCAGTTAGAAAGGCACAGTTTATTGGTCACTCAGACTGGGAAACACAGGGGATATACCTTCTCTCCTGAATAATCTAGGTCTGGTTTCCTACATTAATCCTGATATATCAAAAAGCAAGACAAGAAAAGACATCACCATCCTAGTCTCCTGGTAACCAAGGACACAGGGTACACCACAGAGTTTGGAAGAGGCTGCACTATTTTGAGAGCCTGGGACCAAGGCTCACCTTCCCTGATAGCAGGCTGGAGAGCTCAGCCACTGGGGACTCTGGTGGCGATTCTTCCTCAGTACATCAGAAGTGCTGCAGGGCAGGAGTGCGGTGGGCTTGGCCCAAGCCAGGGTATGGTGATAGCTGCCCACTTCTAGTGGTATAGGGAGTATTTATTAGTCCATAGGCTCAGCAGGGGTCTGGCATGACTGGCTTAGATTGAGGTCAGATCTCTTCACTGGCAAGTTGGAGCTGTTCTCTGACTCTGGCAGACTCAAAACCCAATAAAAACCAAGAGAATCAAGCCTGTGACAAAACCCCAGCCAAAGCAGCTTGTGTCTCTGAAGCTGGACAGGGCTGGGCTCCTTGTTCCATTTAGCCATGCAGACTCTTCAGGTCCTTGCAGTAGAGCCCAGCTGGTTAGCTCTTGGAGATTGCTGGTTTTCTTAATGCTTTGTTTAAACATCTCAGGACCCACCATTTGGGATTAGTGGGTCTGGGCACAGGGTTCAGGTTGACTGGAACCTCAGCTCTGGAGGCCAGCCTGACAAATGTTCATAAAGCACTTAACACAGCACATGGCACCTGACCATTATTATTATTAATAATATTATTATTTATATCTTCACCCTCAGATGAGCAGCTCAGTTCCTTTCTTTGAAACGGCAACTGGAAGAAGGCCCTGGAACCCATGTTCTGAGACCCAGGTGCGGCTGTCTGTGGTCCACATGGCATGTGTTTTCATCCAGCGTCAGCCTCTGCCACACAGTGTGGCAGCCAGCACACTCCTTGGACCACAGAGAAGTGAGGCCCTTTCCTGAAAAAAATACACAGCCTTGGACTTGAAGCTAGGCAAGAAGAGCTAGCAGGAGGTCCTCAGAGAGGCATCCTGAGAGAGGCGTGGGTCTGCTCTGTGCTATTCCTCCAGGATCCCATTACCAGCGGCTCTCCAAGGACTTCACTGTAAGATGAGAACAGAAGGGCTATCAGGACCTTGCTACCTCCAGGTCACATCCGACCCCTAGTGCTGTAAGTTAGATCAGACTAATGTGAAAGAGCCACACTGTCCTAAGTGCCTTATGTGCTAGTTCATGCATATGTTATAAACACACAGTACATATGAAATAGATAGATGTTGTATATAGTTATAACACATGAGTGATAACTATAAAAACGATAACATACAATATCAGTATCTGGCATAATCTATTCTCCCCATAAATCTATGCAGCAGGTAGCACTAATAGCTTCTTTCGACAGTTCAAAAAGGCATAGAGCTGTGCAGTGGAGACTTGAGATTTAAATCCAACACAGGACTGTGGTATAGTAAGGCCCTGAGTTCCATCCTCAGTGCTGCAATAAATACACTAATGAGATGGCCAGCAGTCTAATTCTAGAGTCTGTTTCTTGTGATACTGGAGATTTACTTGAGGGCTTCACAGAGCTTCCTGTGTACTCTCCCACTGAGCTACAACCTTAGCTCCCACTGCTGCTGTTGTCTGGCTCACCATTTAGTCTAGGCTGACCTTGAACTCCCAGTCCTCTTGCCCTAGATGTCCAGAGTGCTGGGATGATAGTGGTGTACTATCATGTCTAGTATCAACTCTGTGTGTGTGTGTTTAAATCATTGTTAGTTTGGCTCTAGAATAAATCTATTCTATAGGAAGGGGATATTCTGCCTCAAGTCTCTAAAATACCAGGAATGTTTTAAGTGCATACACTAATTAAGGATTAAGACTAAAATCTAAATATAAATGACTTAGACTCTCTTACTCTACAGGGCCAATAGTTTATCAACAGCTTCTCTCTGTTGTTCTCAAGAATCACTACAGGTGCCCTGTAGGATCAGTCAGGAACAGGGACAGATGCCAGGTTCAACCCCAGGTTCAGCCCTTCTTCACAGAGCACTTCCCAGGACACGCACACACATCTACAGCTCAACATACCTGCATGGCAGTCCTGCCAAGCAGCCCCTCCTCTTGGCGGAGCTTGCCATGGTGGGGGAGTTCTGTGTTGTCACGGTAGTCTCTGCCTTTGGAATGCTGCAGCTGCAGGACTGCAGGACTCTTGACTGGCAGGGGCGGCCGTGGAGCTGGGATAGGTGTTGTCTGCTGGCTCATTTCTGACCTGGAAGGCTTGACAGGCCTCTTGACTGGCACTGGGGCTTGGGAACTGGCTGAGGCCTTAGGCTTCCCTTGGCTCTTGTCCCCACTGGGCATTCTGCCCTCAGCAGAAGAAGAACAGGTAAAGGAGCGGATCCGGGGTGTGGGGCCAAAGACAGGCACGGGGGCCTGTTTGCTTGTTCCCTTGACACTCTCCACCTCTTGGACTTTGGGGACCACGATGCTGGGTGTTGAGATTCCTGGGTCTGGACAGGGCGAGGGCTCCTTCCGCAGCATCTTGGGAGACTCCTGCTCTTTCCTGGGCACCAGCTTAGGGAAGGAACTCACGGACCCATACAGTGGGTTCTCAAACATCTCGGGCTTCGTCAGCAGCAGGTCCTCCTGTAGCAGAGCTTCCCCCTTTCCCAGATCACCAGGTCTGGAACCATGGGGAAGAGGAGAGGAGAATGGGGAAGAAACAAGTTCAGAAGTCAGGACATGGGGAGTAGATGCTCCATGCCTCTGGGTTTCACTTAGGGGTAATAAAAATGCTCTGGAACTAAATACGGCAGTGGTCACATAGCATGCAGCAGAGAAATGCCACCAAATTACTCATTTTCAGGGGGATAATTTTACATGAATTTTGCCTTGAGAATTTTTCTTTTTAAACACCGGGACTCACTATGTATCCCTGGCTGATATGGAACTGACAGATCCACCTGCTTCTGTCTGCTGAGAGCTGGGATTAAAGGCATGCAACAGCATGCTGGGCTAAAGGTATAGTCCAGGATGGCTTCATGATCCTTCTCCCTCTGCCTCTTCAGCATGTCTTACCTCCACGTGTGGCCGCAAGTGATGACTTTTTAAAATTGGCACATTAATGAGAGATGATAAGGCTGGGTGTGGCAGCTCCCACCTTTAATCCCAGCACTTGTGAGGCAGAGACAGGCAGAGCTGTGACACTAGCCTGGTCTACATAGTTCTAACACAGTCGCCATACATAACACATAACAGAGAGACACTGTTTCAAAGAGAGAAGGGGGTAGAGGTACTGTCCTCAGAGGCAACTTTAATGCTGTTTGAACAAGAGCATTCGTGAGCAAGGGGGCTATTTCTAGAGATTTGGCAGAAAGAATAACACATAGGAAGCTACTACTTATGTGTGAGATGCTGCTGTGACAGCAAAGCTGCCATGCACTACAAAACAAACCCTGGACTCAGGGGCCAATGGTCATACTATTCCTCTCAGGGCTCAGGGGCCAATAGTCACACTATTCCTCTCAGGGCTCAGGGGCCAATAGTTATACTATTCCTCTCAGGGGCTTAAAGCTTTCTTTCTGGAGGGCCCTGGGAGGCATAGTTTCTGTGACAGCTGACTCAGTTATCAACTTGATGAGATCTAGAATGACCTGAAAGACAGTTTCTTGGGGATTATCTTGATTAGAGAATTAGGTGGAAAGACTTGGCCACTGTGGGCAGCACCATTCCATAGGTTGGAGCCCTAGACTGAATAAAAAGAAGACACACACACACACACACACACACACACACACACACACACGCACGCACACACACACCGAGGTCAGAGGACAACTCGTAGGTGACAACTCTCTTCTTCCACTACATCAGTTCCAGGGACTGAACTCAGATGGTTAATCTTGGTGGCAAGCAACTTTACCCACTGAGCCAACTCACCAGCCTGCCTTTCACTTTCTGGAAAGATTAGAAGTCAGTACATATCCAGAAATATTGCGATCTTGACAGATGCCAAAAGCTATCCTTTGTCTGTGGCTCTCTTAAATCTGTCTGTATCCTCTGAGACCTTTACTCTGGTCAGGTCTCAGGAAGGAGTGTTTGTGTGTGTGACAGGGAGGGGTATCCTGATCACAACATCTCAGATGAAGCAGGATGCTGGATAGAAAGTGAAAACACAAGGTCAGGGCCTGAAGAGATGGCTCAGTGATTAAGAGTGCTCGCTTTTCTTCCAGAGGACCCAGGTTCGATTCCCGGCATCTACACAATGACTTATAACTGTATGTAACTGAAGTCCTTGGGAATCCAATGTCCTCCTCTGGCCTCTGAGGGCATTATGGTGGACAGAAGCAAGCAAAACACCTCTCTCTCTCTCTCTCTCTCTCTCTCTCTCTCTCTCTCTCTCTCTCTCTGTGTGTGTGTGTGTGTGTGTGTGTGTGTGTGTGTGTGTGTATTTAAGAGAAACCTTGGCTGGGTAGTGGTGGCACATGCCTTTAATCCCAGCACTTGGGAGGCAGAGGCAGGCAGATTTCTGAGTTCGAGGCCAGCCTTGTCTACAGATTGAGTTCCAGGACAGCCAGGGCTACACAGAGAAACCCTGTCTGTAAAAAAACCAAAAGAAAAAAAAAAAAAAAGAGAGAGAGAGAGAGAAAAGAAACCTTATGAGGTTTGGCGCCTGACTATCCACTCAGCTATAGAGATGGAGAGGCCAGAGGATGGAGCCAATGAGATAGAAGTACAAAGTGCTCCCTCCACCAATCTGTTAGGATGTTCCTGCTATCCTTAGGGGGAGGCTAGGAAAGACAGATTAAACTTACGAGTTTTAGTCAAAAAAGAGTTTGAGTACAGGTAACAGGAAACCAAGCCCTTATCCAGGGAGCAGAGTCAGTTCTTGTACAGAAGACTATGGAAGCCAGCCAGGGCCCGAGCAGAGTCTCCTTTCTCAGCACACAGCCTTGACCTCAGATGGCAGTGGTCCAAGCTTACCAGGATTGAAGTGTTTTCCAGGAGATGGGACTTTTAAATGTTAAAGTTGGGGCAGCCTTGGGCAACATGGGATGGGTAGTTATTGTCACCTAGTCCTGTAGGGTCTTCCCTGATAGATATCTAACCCTACGTTGTCACCTGGGGCTGGAGGGAGCATGTGCCCACCAAGCTCTGTTCACCATACGAAGCACAAAGTCACTTCTACTCTGGGATCCACTGAGGATTATTCCATGAACTTCTACTTTCTTTGTGGCTGTTTCTGGCTTTGCTTCATGGGGTCTCTGAAGAGACTGCCTTTTTCTTTCTTTCTTTCTTTCTTTCTTTCTTTCTTTCTTTCTTTCTTTCTTTCTTTCTTTCTTTCTTTCTTTCTTTTTTTGTTTTTTGAGACAGGGTTTCTCTGTGTAGCCCTGGCTGTCCTGGAACTCACTCTGTAGAACAGGCTGACCTCGAACTCAGAAATCCACCTGCCTCTGCCTCCGGAGTGCTGGGATTAAAGGCGTGCGCCACCACTGCCCGGCGAGACTGTCTTTTTCAAACCAGTACCTCAGTACCTACTGGATAGATACCTTGATCCTCATTCCTGGGGAGGGATACCGAGGCTATTTCTCTCTTGCTCCTAGGAGGTAGACTTAGATCTGGCTAAGGGACCTGCCTTCCCACCTTTCAGCTAGTTCAGCTAACAGCTAAGGCACATGACTGTCAGTGCCTCTCCAAAGGAATCCCTAGGCAGGCCTGGTATAGGCATTTGACTTAGAGGGTCTGGGAGAGAACCACGCTGTGGATGATGCCCCTGCATGGGTTCCTGATTCCTGAGTTAGCTCTGCTAAGGAACTGAAGCTCTGAAGAGGGAAGAAAAGAAACAGTACTCAGAAAAGAGATTGAATGTGAGAGCCAGTGTCACTGCAAAGTACTCAAGGCAGCTGGGGAGGAGACACATCTATGTCACTGCTACTGGGTCTGGATGTGGCTTGGCCATCAGTCATCCTGTAGGAATGGGATTCCTACCTAGTGTTTCCCATATCTGCTTAGGGACTTTATCTCTGGGCTGTGTTATCCTTGCTCCTAAACCTGTTCTGGCCAGCTCCCTCCGTAGGATCACAGTTCTGCCTTCATTTGCTTTCCTAGTCCCAATGTAGGTTTCCAATTGCTACCAGCAGGAGGATCCAGACAGTTATATATGAGAACATGGATGCTTGTTTTTAAGGAAAGAGAGAGATTTGGGGTAGATGATGGTGTCTATTCAGAAATCCTCACCTCTTTCCCACTGAGACCTCCAGAGAGGGGGGATGGCACAGAAGCCATTGGTTTGAGAAACGTCTTTGTCAGCAAATGCAGTTTTTATAAGAAGATGCCTTTCTTGGCAGCACTCCGACCCAGTCCCCTTTAAAATCAAGTTGCACCAACTGTTTTGGATAGGCAGAAGCCAAAGTAGTGGGCAGAACCCTCTTCAGACTGTCATCCTTGGGAGCCCCCAGGGGCGCTTTTGAGCAGAAGCACACACACACACACACACACACACACACACACACACACACACACACACACAAAATTCAGAGGACACTCACCTTGCCTCTTGCACCCTAGGACAGGGACCTCGGTTGGTTGTGGAGGATGAAAACTTCTTTGGGGACAGAGGTGGTTGGGAGGGAGGGGTCGGAGGACCTTCTTCCCTCCCGGGACCCAGGGAAGAATCCTTGGGTAGCTGGTCATAACTCCAGGCTGTGAGTTGCTGGTCCGGGGACAGGGTTGGTTTCCCATGCAGGAACTGTCCAAAAGGCCCCATACCAATGTAGTTTGGATTGATGATCTCATTGATGCTGGAGACACCACATGCAGGGACCCTGTAGGAAGATGTGGAGGCACACCTGAAGCCCCTTCCCTTCTTGGTTGGCACCACCCTGAGGAAAGTGTTCCTCTCAGTACCTTTAGTTCTGGGACACAACAATTCATTCACTCATTCCTGTACATATGGAATATGGTAAAGAGAAACAAGAGATCAAGTTGAAACAAGCAAGAGGGTTGAGACCCACTAGGTAGAACATGGCTGGGGAAGATCGGCTCAAGGCTGTCTGTGAAATGCAGAAAAGTTGAAAAAGAAAGGAGGACGCTCTGAGCAGAGGCAAAGGCGCTCCTTGTGGTCAGGGGTAGAGAATGGCCTGTGGCAAGGTTCATGAAGACAAGTCAGCACCTGGGGAGAGTAGAATGAGAAGCTGGTGGGCCCAGGGCTGTGGGAAGGGTGGTCAAGAGTACATTTCCCCAGGCAGACTGGACAAAGTCATGTGGGACATGTTCGTTTGCACATTCTGTGTAAGGCACCAGAACACCAGGATGAGTGTGTGATCACAGAAGTGAAGGCCAAAGGTGCTAAGGAGGACAGTTGTCTTAAAACTGGAGGAGACAGTCCAGACCCAGGTGAGGCTCCTTGTAGTCAGTCACGCACCAAACCTTGCTCCACACAGGGCTCCATCTCAGGAGTATTAACAAGACCATATCAGGAAACAGAGGTGATTGTGATATCAGGAAACAACATAGACTGAAATGTCCAGGTTATTCTCAATTCAGTCTTTCCTGTTAGTCACTGTGTTGGTTAGTTTTTCTGTGTTTTGTTTTGTTTATTGAGACAGGCTCTCATTATGTAGCTCTGATTGTCCTGGAATTCACGGTGTAGAAAACACTGGCCTTGAACTCACAAGAGATCAGTCTGCTTCTACCTCCTGAGTTCTGGAATTAAAGGCATGTCCCACTACACTCCTCTGTGCTGGTTAGTTTGAACTGCCCTCTTGACACAATCTAGAATCACCAGGGAAGAGAGTCTTTATGAGGAATTAACTAGATATGTTTGGCTTGTGGATATGTCTAGAGGGACTTGTCTTCATTGTTAATGTAGGAAGACCCAGCCCACTGTGGGCAGCACCATTTCCTAGGCTGGACCCTGAACTGTGTAAGAGTGAAGAAAGCTGAGAGCAAGCAAGGGTGCATGTGTTTATTTTCCCTGCTCTTGACTGTTGATATGATACTTTAGGTTCCTGTCCTGACTTCTCCACAACAATAGACTGTAATGTGGGCTTGAAAGTCAAATAATCCCTTTCCTGCCCATGTTACCTTTTAATCAGGGTATTTGCCACAGCAACAGAAATGAAACTAGGAAGTCACAGATGGGGACTTTTGACCATGTATGTTCCTGGCCTCCCTAGACACAAGAGAAGGATCTTTTGCCCTGGAATTATTCAGTGATCTATTGCTCCTTCTTCCTGGACTGCACACCCTTCCCCTAGCTGGTGGTAAGTCTATAGGTCTTGGACTATACTGTATTTACATTGGTTTCTTCCTGATAGGTGTTCATTAAAAGCTGGTTGAGCTTAACTCTTCCTACATGGAAAAGTTCTCCAAGGCTTTGATCTTTCAGAGATGGGGATTTGAACTCAGGGTATGAAACTGAGGTAGGAAAGTGGCTCCCCTGGATCACAGCATTTCTTCTCCTCTGACCTTGGCTTTTCTGTGCCCCATCTTACCCTCTCCCAGGACTCTGGCTCACGCAGCCCAGCTAGTTGTAATAAGTCTTATCAAGTTTCGTCTACCTGCCAGCAGGCTCCCACTGCCTCATGGGGTCATGGCTGGTGAGGTTCTTCAAGCATTTCATTCCACTGGACTCATCCCTCTCTGTCTTCACAAAGTCTGGAAGAGAAGGTTCAGGAAAAAAAAGACATGTGAGAGCCCAGCCACTACATGGGTTAGAAATGGCAAAGTGGTATCTCTTTGCAGGCCAAAGCTGGATAGTAAATAGTGGCTACTGGGAGAAGTATTTCAAGCAAGATTTTCAAGCTTCAAAATCCTTATGCTCGGCGATTGTTTAATGATGCCTGCCATGGGTCCAGAAGGAGAAGAACAGATACTTATGACAGTTGTTATTTCATGAACTATTTCTAACTTGTTAGCTCAGCCAGGGACAAAACAAACATTTCTTGTCAGATTAGAACAAAAATAGAACAACCATTAGGTCACCCTATAAGTGTACTTCACATGCAGAGCTAATCTGTTTATGGGGGCCTCTATAAACCAGTGTAAAGGGACCCCCAGTTTTATTTCTGAATCTGATATGTGGTTGCTAGTTGATGGCCCACTATCTCTTCAACCCACTGTCCTGCTAGAGAAAAGTTCTCTCATGGGGCACAGGAGAGTCACATGCACAGAAGCAGTGACCCTTGGTGAACTAGAGCCTTCCCTGTCATGAGGAGCCCCCACACCCCGTGTTGTAAGTTCCTACATTTGCTATTTTTATAACAGGCAAGCAACCAATGTGTCTACCAACTCCTGCTTGGCCCTGGGTGAACTTGGCTTAGCCTGAGTTTGCAACCTTTAGCCAGTCATCTAGCCTGTCTATGCCTCAGTTTCTCCATTTGCCAAGTAGAGATAACCATACTTGGTTCACAGGGCAGTTGTGAGAGACAAATGAGATGACTTGTTTTCTTCTCATCAAAGACATTGCCTTACTATGTCACCCAAGCTAACCTTGAACTCATGATCTTCTTGCTTTAGCCTCCTGAGTGCCAGAATTGCCAGTGGGCATCACCATGCTACCCTGGAGACTTTCCAACTGTGTTCAATTCTGAAGGCACAGATCATAGATACTTAATAGCTTTGCTGAGAGAAAGGACATGTCCTCAGTGTAGTGGTCTCTGGGATAGCCGGGAGGGGTCTGGCCTACCATAAAGCTTCTCCCTCATCTTGCCCTGGGAGGTCTGCAGCTTAATCTCTCCCCTGAAGTGGCCAGTCATCTCCCCATGGTGGGTGAGAGGCGTATAGATGGGAAGCTGAGTCTCTGTGGTCTCCAGACGAAGGGCAATGCATCCTTCACCTGGGGAGAGGAGAGAACATCAACATGAAATTCTGGGCATTAGGCTGATATGGAGCATGCTCAGAGATATGGCTGTACCACCCGGAGACAGTTCCTTGAAGCAAGTGGCCAGGCAGGGATTACCAACAAACCCTTTTGATCGATGCCTTAGCAATTTGGGGCAAATGACTGAAGCCTCATAGGAAAAAGAACTCTATACAGATCAGTGCTGGGAGAAAAATTAAATCCTAGAAAATCTATCTAAGAAATAGTATTAAATGTTAATCTGATTGCTATAGGGAAAGCTTACTTCCCAAGGTTTGAAACAGTACAAGAAATAAACAAAATCAGATAAGCAGGTGAGAGTGTAAGTCGGTCTAAAACTTCTATACAAGGACAAGTCTGAAAGGAAAAGCTGGAGAGGTGGCCTGGCAGCAGAGAGGGGCTAATGTCCTACACCTGGGTCTGAGGAGCTGGCTGGAGACAAATGAGAGGTCCAGTGGCACAGGCAGATTCAGGTTCAAGTGATAGCTCAGCTGAGGACTATCTGTGTGACCTGAGTGAGTCACTTGACCTCTATAAGCCTCAGTTTACCTATTTACTCACTGGGGAAAAGAACCTGTCTCATAATGCCAAGATTAAATTACACAGTACCTGCAGCTCAGTCACAAGGCTAAGCAGGAGGCTGCTGGCAGTGGCACCCAGAAGTGACAAGGAGCAGGGATGGTAACCCACTAGGAAAAGTCCCTCTGGGACAGAGGAAGAGGCAGCATCAGGGTTTGATGGGCGGTGGCAGACAGGCTTTCTTGGAAGGCTAAGCCACCATCACCCTCACTTCAGAGGCTGAGGCGAATGGGCAGGTAAGGTCCCGGGCCTGGGAGGCTTACCGTAAGATTCGTCACTGTCGGAGGATTTAATGCTGATCAGGATGTGCTGGTCCAGTAAGTACTCAGGGTCAGAGATGATGGGCTTGAGCTGCAGAGGAGACGCCAGATTAGAGTCCACAGGTGGGGACAGGTAAGGACAGGTAAATGAGGGTCACCAGTCCTGGTGTTTGAATACATCGGAAGAGCTGGAGAGAAGATTAGTGGAGCACTGGCTGCTTTTCTAGAGGTCCTGAGTTCAATTCCCAGCAACCATATCACTGTGGCTCACAGCCATCTGTAATGGAATCTAACGCCCTCTTCTGGCATGAAGGTGTATGCACATGCAGATAGAGCCCTCATATACATAAAATAAATAAATAAATATTACAAAAAAAACATAGGAAAACGGAACTGAATATGTTCTTTCAAGCAAACTCAGGTGTTGGCTCTCCATGCCCAAGAGAACAGGTGGACCTCATTGCTCAGCCAAGTGAGGGATAATTTTCTTCCCTGCCCCACCCCCATCTCCTAAACTGGGTTGAGCTTCCAGGTCCCTGGTCCATTGCCTTCATTCTTCCTTCCCTTCTTTGCATATCCAAGAGGCCAAGGGAAGGACCAGCAGCCAGGTCTGAAACGAGACCTGCAGTACCATCCTTCTCTTCCTGCCCCTCCAAGGTCTACAAGCTGCATTAAAGGAGCTGCACCTAGGCCTGCTCCCCATCTGGGGAAATGTGTCTCCTTGCTGAAGATCTTCAGTTGGACTTGAAATATCCTGTGGTAGAGGTGTGGCTTGGTAAGTGACAGACTCCTGAATGTCAGCACTGTCCTCAACTTTCTGCTGCTAAAAAGTGTTCAGGGACATCAGGGACATAGCTCAATGGTTGGCTGCTTGCTTAGTGCTTGCAGAAGCTTTGATCCAATCTCAAGTGCTGTGAGCACTAAGTAGGTAATAACCGAAGGGGAGTGGGCACAGCAGGGCTGAAAACCTCTTAGGAGTATTGAGGTCATCTATCCATGATGAAAAGCATGCCCTAAGTCACTTGACAACAATGTCTAAGCTGGTCTCTTTGGCCTTAGTCTGGGATGGCTACAATCTGGATGTACCTGCTGCAAGTGCACTCTGAATGGACCTGCTGCAGCTACACTCTGGGCAGACCTGCTCTAGCTACACACTAGCCTGCACTGCTGCAGCTTCACACTAGCCTGCACTGCTGTAGCTGCAAATTAGCCTGCACTGCTGCAGCTGCACACTAGCCTCCATAGCTGCAGCTGTACCCTAGCCTGCACTATTGCAGCTGCACACTAACCCCCATAGCTGCACCTGCACCCTAGCCTGCACTGCTGTAGCTGCAAATTAGCCTGCACTGCTGCAGCTTCACACTAGTCTGCACTGTTGCAGCTGTACACTAGCCTACAGCTGCACACTAGCCTGCACTGCTGCAGCTGCACACTAGCTTCCATAGCTGCAGCTGCACACTAGCCTGCATTGCTGCAGCTGCACACTAGCCTCCATAGCTGCAAATGCACACTGGCCTGCACTGCTGCAGCTGCACACTAGCCTCCATTGCTGCAGCTGCACACTGGTCTGCACTGTTGCAGCTGCACACTAGCCTCCATAGCTGACCTGTACACTGGTTTGCACTGCTGCAGCTTCACACTAGCCTGCATTGCTATGGCTTCACACTAGCCTGAACTGCTGTAGCTGCAAATTAGCCTGTACTGTTGTAGCCGCACACTAGCTGCACTGTTGCAGCTGCACACTAGCTTCCATAGCTGCAGCTGCACACTGGCCTGCACTGTTGCAGCTACACACTAGCCTGCATTGCTGCGGCTGCACCCTAGCCTGCACTGCTGCAGCTGCACACTAACCTGCACTGCTGCACACTAGCTTCCATAGCTGCAGCTGCACACTGGCCTGCACTGCTGCAGCTGCACACTAGCTTCCACAGCTGCAGCTGCACACTAGCTTCCACAGCTGCAGCTGCACATTGGCCTGCACTGCTGCAGCTGCACACTAGCTTCCATAGCTGCAGCTGCACACTAGCCTGCACTGCTGCAGCTGCACACTAGCTTCCATGGCTGCAGCTGCACACTGGCCTGCACTGCTGCAGCTGCACCCTAGCCTGCATTGCTGCAGCTGCACACTGGCCTGCACTGCTGCAGCTGCACACTAGCTTCCATAGCTGCAGCTGCACACTGGCCTGCATTGCTGCAGCCCTCTGTCCCAGGCACATTCTCTTCCTCTATTACCTTGGGAAGAGTCTCTCCAAACCGCACCAGCAACTCCCCTTCACTTCCCTCTTCATTTTCTCCTTCCTGACTCTTGACAAAACCTGTTGGAGAATAAGAAGCTAGGTTTGCAAACCACAGAGTGAGGACCAGACAGAGAAGACTCCTGGGGTCGCCCTCCTTGGATCACGGAGGACTGTCTTTCTCTTCTCATGTCTCTGAGGCCTCCAAATCATTTAGGAGTCAGGCTTTCTGGGGATTCTGTTTTTGTTCGAAGGATGGTCATTTGCCAACACAGTCTAATTATTTTTAGGAAAAACCAAAGAGATTTCCCCTCCTCTTTGACTCTTCTTTGCAACATCCCAGGCAACAAAGAAGTCATCGCACCACAGGCAGGAAGATTGGGAAGCATGACAGCTCATCCCACTTCCCACGCCACTCAAGATAGCAGCTTTTTGAAATTCTAATTTAAGCCTCCTAATATGCTGTTTCCATAGAAATCTATGCAAATGTCTCGATAGTTTATTAAAAACACCCGCACAAAGCCCCTCATTCTTGTTAGAACTGTTTTGACCCTGGCTGCTGAGCTGGGGCTTTAGGATGTTGTGGTGCCCAAGAAGGGCTGGGATGGGTAGACAGGAGGTGCAGAAAGGTGTGAGGGGGAAGGGTCCTGGCTAGTAACTCTCCTGGGCTCTACAGGCAGGAATTCCGTGCCTGTTTGCAGGGTTGGTTCCTACCCTTCCCCCACTGCTCTTCAAACGATCTCTGGGAGACTTAGAAAGCATATAGTTCTCTCGCATGAGAGTCTCAACAGTATGCCTGGAGATGTTATATAGAAAGGATCCTTCATAAGCATGGTGGGTGCTCAACATTGCCACCTGAAACGGACTGTCCACCTCCACCTTGTTCCCAGTGAACCCCACAACGCAAGTGCCACAACACGGAAAGGGCAAGGGGTCAGGGCAACAGCAAGCAGGCAGTAGCAGCTGTTTAGGCCCTGTTAGATCTTCAGCATTCTGGAGCTCTGCCCAGGGCTCTCGCTGAGTGAGAACCCAGCTTGGTGGGAACTCAAGTGGGTAAGAGTCTGCCTAGAGAATGTTGACAGACAAGTCGGGGACAGGGGGCACAGAGGACACCAGTGGCTGCCTCTAGCTCTAGGACTGAGACAGTAGAAGAACAGATCACAGGAATGGGGAAAGGGCCTCATAGCCACTGGGTAGCCCCATAGGTACCCCATCTGTAGCTGAACCCACTGAGGTCCATCCATGGATGAGAGAGAGAGAGAGAGAGAGAGAGAGAGAGAGAGAGAGAGAGAGAGAGAGAGAGAACTGGGTAAAGGACCAACCATTAATGGAAAGGCACTTATATGAAATAATCTCCCCAATGTGGTATTCACAAGGCACTTACTCTCTAAGCAGCTTGAATGAAACTCCAGGTAGAACTTGGTCTGGGACTTGGTCTTCAGAGTGGCGTAGCATGCAAGAAACTCAATCTGCCCTTGGCTGTCCACAGTGCCAGGACCTGGAGCAGGGGAGACCAGGGATTTCTTTGTATACTGTGCCTGAAGACGGAGGTTCCAGCTTCTCTCTGGCTTTCCCTCTCTGTGTGCACCCACTATGCTGGACTCCCTCTGAGGGCCCACAGATGGGAAATGTCCAGGTTAGAAGGAGAGATTTGTCTTAAAGGAAAACTTCATGACTCAGCACCCAAGCTCAGCATCTCTGTTGATGGCCACAGCTTCTCTGGTCTGTCACATGCAGCCATGTAAGGTGCAGGACCCAAGATATGGATATGATCTCAGTTTTGCCAAGAATCTGTGTGGCCTCAGCCAACCCCTCGACCTCACTCCAGTCTCCCAACTAATTCATTCTCTCATTCTGTCTCTGTCTGTCTCTGTTTCTCTCTCTCTCTCTCTGTCTCTCTCCTTCCCTCTTTCCTCCCCCCTCTCTCCCTCTTTCTGCTATATAGTCCAGGCTTGCCTGGAATTCACTATGTAGCCAAGGCTGGCTTCAAACTTGTAATCCTCCTGCATTAACAACAACTTCTTCTTCTTCTTCTTCTTCTTCTTCTTCTTCTTCTTCTTCTTCTTCTTCTTCTTCTTCTTCTTCTTCTTCTTCATTTTTTTTAAGAGTTATTTATTTAATGTGTCTGAGTACACTGTAGCTGTCCTCACACACACCTGAAGAGGGTATTGGATCCCATTACAGATGATTTGAGCCACCGTGTGGTTGCTGGGAATTGAACTCAGGACCTCTGAAAGGGCAGTCAGTGCTCTTAACCACTGAGCTATCTCTCCAGCCCCCTGCACTAACTTCTTAAGCTCTCAATTGCTAGGGTTAAAGGCATGAACTAACACACCCAGATTTCCCCACTAGTTCTGACAGAGTTCATAAAGGCTCAACACCCAATCTGCTGTTTTGAGTCCACAACTAGGGAGATCTTCTCTTACTTCCTCAGGCACAGTTATGAACCACTCTATAATCTGGAATCTGGGACTCATTGGCCTTCAGCTAACACGGTTATAACTATGTTAACTTACACGACATTTATTTATTTACCTGGCATCTGGTTTTTAACATTGTTTTTGTTTTGTAGGACAGCATGTTATATATACCCAAACCTGGTCTCAAACTCTATGTAGTTAAGTCAGACTCAAACTGAGCTTCTGAGCCTGCTGCCTCTGCGTCCTAAGTGCCAGGTCTAAAGGTATGCACAGCTACACCAATGGATCCTGAACTGGTTTTAAGCAAGTGTTCTATCTTTCCATATAAATTCTAAGCCAGTTGAGAGCAACCTCCACCATGCCTGTCAGCCTTCTTTCTCTCCTTCTAAACCCCACATCACCTTGGCCGGACTCTGCTTAGACAAATGTTCCATCAAAGCTCAAAACTGGTGACCGATATTTTCAAGCACCTGCTATGTGCTGAGTCCCGGCAGAAGGAAACCAAACCTGACAAAGGGGGAGGTGATGGAGACTACTCTTCCAATGCTGAAGGACTCAGAGAAAGGGGCAATGGATATAATCAGGAGGGGGTGGAGCCTAAAGGTGACAAAGGTGGCCAGATGTAGGAAGGAGACAGGGCAGGTGTGAAGACTGGGTGGGGAAGGGATGCCACATCAGATCCACAGGTATCTGACCCAATGGTAGGAAAGGCATCCCTCAGCACAGAGACCACAGAGTGAGACAGTTGTTCTCTGTCTGTATTTGGGTTCTCCATACCCAGCACCCCTAAATCAGTTATCTGCTGCACAGAAGTAGGGAGTGGGTAGAGGAGATGACAGTGCAGCTTCCTGGTCACCTAAGACAGGACTGGATGGACTTGTTAACAGGCACATCCAGCCATTGCTGCAAAAAGGGTAGCTCAGCAACCAGGACTGGGCTGGGCAATTTGTAACCATACCTGCGGCTCTAAGCAGGAGTTTATTCCAGTTCTCCCCCCCCCATCTGCATCCCACCGCCATAGCTTTCACCATCTCAACCTACTATGCGCTCACACTAACACTGGATTAATATTTTCTTTAATCAGAGTCCGTTTTAAAACTGGGATGGAATTTAAAAAAATGTGCCACAATTGGGGGAAAACTTGAAGTACTTGCTTATCCAGAAGAGACATATTAAAACACACTAAAGTCTATATATCATGAATAGACATCCATCCATGTCTCCCCAACCCAGAATCTTCTTGGGTATTAGACAGCCCATACCTTGGTAAACACTGATTTATGACACACACACACACCCCTCCCCCGCCTTTTAACTACACGAAAATGGGTTTCAGAAGAAGGTTCTCTGGACTAAAATTGTGAGATGGCCTGAACCATGGGCCTGTGGGAAGGAAAGGATGGGCCCACATCTAACACAGACAATTGGTAGCTACAACCAGATAATAAATGCCCTAGGCCCCTTGTCTTTGAGAAAAACAAGAAAAGCTGATACTGCCCATTGCTTACCATTTTTGGAGACAAATTGTGATGTGACTCCTGCTTCAAAAGTGGCAAAGACAGGACTGTGGTCACTCGTCATGACGTCACTGGTACAGCCTGGAAGAAAGAGAAGGCATTTCTAAGCAGGGATAGAGGAGACCGTCTGATCAAGGCATGGATGACAAACTCACAGCAGGACAAGCTGAGACCTAGGCTGGAGACCCTGAGTCCAGGAAGCAAAGGTGCCCGAACTTGCCTCCTGGGCATCACCATCACCCTTGCTGACTGTCAGCCAACCACAGATCTGACCAAATACCTCAGTGTGTCCAGCTGAAACCAAAAAGAAATGAGCTGTCCAAATTCAGTCCAGCCCAGAGGATTGTGAGCAAAGGACTCAGTGGTTTTTGTTGTTGTTTGTTTGTTTTTTAAGATTTATTTATTTTATGCATATGAGTACACTGTAGTTGTCTTCAGACACACCAGAAGAGGGCATCAGATCCCATTATAGATGGTTGTGAGCCACCATGTGGTTGCTGGGAATTGAACTCAGGACCTCTGGAAGAGCAGATAGTGCTCTTAACCTCTGAACCATCTCTCCAGCCCAGGACTCAGTGTTTTAAAAATTGGGATTTAGGGCATTTGCTATGCCCCAATAGATAGCTGATACACCCACTTACGTAACAGTTGGAAGAAAACCCAGGGTCCCTTTCTTTCCCCAACTTCTTGGCCTCCTCTATGTCCAATTCCTTAAACCCTTCTACCGTGTCCTCTGGCACTCAAAAGAATATTAGCAAGATACATACATCTTCAGCCTTACCGCGGAAGATGGCACAGCCTTACATGTAAGGTTAGTTTTCCTTTTTGCTTCTCATTCGCTGGGAATGTGTGTGGTGTATACTCTCCTCAGTCTTAGTTGCCACTTCCTGATCCACCTCATTCCTCTTTCTTAAAACCTGCACTACAGAGCAGTTCTGATGGCCAAGACCGGCGTCTAAAGAGATACTGGCAATTCTGTGAGCCTCTGTCACTTGGCCCTCAGCAGAGGCAGCTGACTGACCGATGGAGATAGTTGGCAGGATCTTCCAAGACAGAAATTGAGAGGGCCCTCAGGGCTGCAGGATTTGGGGAGTAGGTATTCATATGACTGACTCTGTGTAGTACTAGAAAGAGGGTCACAGGGCTGGGGGGATCAGGCATAGGTGGGGGCAGACAAGCAGGAAACACTGAGGGAGAAGTAAAGGATGGGAAATAGGCTCTTTCTGGCGTTTGTGTTTGTTTTGGTTGATTTGGGAAGTACTAGGGATGGAGGCCAGGGCCTTATGCACAGCAGGAAAATATTCTGCCCCTGAGCCATATATAGCTCCTGTCCCACTTTCAGGTTCTGAAGGCAGATGTATGCCTTGGCCAAGGCTGTGGGTGTAAGAGATGTTTCTGTGCCACATATCTAAAGGTGCTATATGAAGTTTATCTAGTGAGGTCCCTTCCGGGAGACAGAGCTCAGGAGCAGGAAGGCGGGTTGTAATGCAACTACCTCAGGGCAACAGCAGACACATACAGATGAAGGGAACAGAGGCCGTCGTCATCTGTGGGACCAGAGTTAAATGGTCTCCAGAGAGGGTGGGGACCATAAGGTAGATGCTGGTCAGTGGCAAAACTCCTCCCAACTATTTCCCTCCTCTTAGGGGTGGGTAGATATGAGGGCTCAGATGGACAGTATGGGTCATGAACTGCCTATCAGAGGTCTCTGGCTTATGAATTGCTCGTTTGTGGTGTGTAGTGCGTGGGATGAGGGTTGGGTGCCATTACCTGGAAATTTGTGATTTGTTTTTGAAGTTTTCCTTTTGTCTTTTAAAGTGTGTATGTGTATGTGTGTGTGGTGTATGTATGTGCATGTGTGTGAATGTGTATGTATGTGTGTGTATGTGCATGTGTGTGTGTGTATGTATGTGTGTGTGTATATATGTTCATGTGTGTGTGTGTATGTATATGCATGTGTGTGTATGTATGTGTGTGTATGTGCATGTATGTGTATGTGTGTGTATATGTATGCGCATGTGTGTGCGTGTGCGTGTGTATATGCAGATGCTCCTGGTGGCTAGAAGAAGGAGTTGGATCCTCTGGAGCTAATGTTCCAGGAGTAGTGAGCGGCTCAGTGAGTGTGCTGGGAACCAAACTCAAGTCTTCTGGGAGATCAGCAAGATGGCTCTTAACTGCTGAGCCATCTCTCCAGACCCACAGTGAAATATACTTAGGCCTCTCCAAATTTACATGGGCAAACTTAATGATATGTATTAGGCTGAACCATGTGAATACCTGGTAGTTGCTTGTTTAATACTTGGTAAAATATCACTTTTATATGGCTCAAACTCAGTCAGGTTCTCTTCAAACGAATAGTACCAGAAGGTCCTATTTATGATATTGGAGGGGGAATATTCGTTAACCTTACCCACCTGTGAACCCTGCAAGCAGCAGTGACAACTGGCCTGGCGAGATAAGCCTACTGTGGAATGGCGGCACAAAGATGGGGGTAACCAGCTACTTTCTGACTGGATCCAAAACTCACCCCATGAAATAGAACTTAAGTCAGTTACTACTAACTGGGCCACAAACTCATGACTGGCTGTGCCACAGGCTTTAGAGGAGAACCTATCACTATTATTTTGCTAAACTAATATAGTGGTATATTGTCCTTTAAGTTATTATCTTTATATTCATAGATTAGTACATCTCTTAGCCTTCATCAGAGAAACTTCTTTTTGCAGTAAATGGCAATTAACACAGAGACCCACAACTAGTCAACACACAGAGAAAAAGACTATAGAGCGCTCAGTTCTAAATGGGGGCATATATATCATACCCTCTTCCTCCAAAGCTCAGGGATCATTACAGAAGAGGCAGGAGAAAGATTGTAAGAGCCAGAGGTAGTAGATATATGCAGTGACGTTTGTTAAATGGCAGAGCAAACCAAAACAGCTATGACTGCTTGTACCTGCACAAGATCAAGCCAGCCCAAATCTCAGCACTGATGGGGGAGGGGCTAATGAAGTCCCACCCCTAACTGAGGAGCTCCTGGTATTTGATGGCTACTAGGCCAAGGACAGGATTTTCTTCAGGATTTGGTTCTTAAAAGGTTATCCAAGGTCCAGTAGATGCTGCTATACCTACGCACATATAGACAGCACTAAGGGAACTGAGTTGGTTGAGAGAGAGAGAGAGAGAGAGAGAGAGAGAGAGAGAGAGAGAGAGAGAGAGAGGAGAGGAGGGTGGAGTGCTGGAAGGGGTAGAAGAGTAACTGAAGGACAGGAAGTGGGGGAATGGATTTGATCAGAGTACATATGACGGTATGAAATTCTCAATTAAAAGAAAAAAGACAAAAAGCTGCTGTTAAAAGTACTTTATAAGGCTGGGCAGTGGTGGCGCACACCTTTAATCCCAGTCCTAGGGAGGCAGAGGCAGGCAAATCTCTTGAGTTTGAGGCCAGAGTGGTCTACAGAGCGAGTTCCAGGACAGACAGGGATACATTGAGAAATCCTGCCTTCAAAACCAAAACCAAAACCAAACCAAACAAAAAAGTCCTTTCTAATTCAAGTGTCTCTCTGAGCAGGATTTGTCACATCGCAGCCCAAGTGGGGGATATCGATGCACCAACTCTTTCTGGACACTTGATTAGGGCTCCACGGAGCTCCCTCATGATATAGACAAGCAGACCGAAGCCCCTCGGCTTGCCACTGTCCTCAGAACCCAAAACCTTGTCTGCACCCCACAGTGTTCCTCTCACCATATGACTGACAGACCACATGCACCATCGGGTAAGACTTCCAGAGGACTCGGTCACACCAGGACGGCAAGTTGTACTTCATCTGCAATGCAACATTACAATTTTATAGTATGCGCGCTGCTTTCACTGTTATTAGTAAAAACAAAACCATGATATTAACGAGGACATCCGCCATCATCAAATTCATCTGTCATTGGGTCTTTAGGGAATTTACCCTCAGGTAGCACTAAACTATTTAAAATATATTTTATTTATTTTATGTGTGTGAGTGCCCACAGAGGCCAGAAAAGTGTTAGATCCCCTGGAGTTTGGGTTACAGTTGGTTGTGAGCAGTCAGTAGGTGTGGTAACTGAACCCAAGACCTCCGCAAGAGTATTTTATTGCATCTTTCCCCAGTCACTGTTCCTTTCAACAGTTGTGGCCTTATTAATATATTAATAGTCGTTCAGTGATCAGTTTACTTTGGCCTGTGGCTTTATCTATGGAGAACTATAATGTTCTGAAGTTCTAAGTCATGAAACAAAGAAACCAGTTTTGCTGGTGGTGTTTGAGTCTAGCCATGTTGTCCAGGCTAGCCTTGAACTTACGACCCTCCTACCTAAGTCTCCCAGGTGTTGGGATTACAAGTATGCACCATCACACTCAGATGTGTGGGGACCTGTTTAGTCTCAGTTAACAGAATTGTGTGTGTGTCTTTGTTTTTTGTTTGTTTTTATCTTTTAAAAGGGCTGTAGAGAGGGCTCAGTGCTTAAGAGCTCTGGTTGTTCTTGCAGAAGGCTCCAGGTTTGGTTCACAGTACCTACATAGTAGTTTACAACCACCCATGATTCCTGTTTCTGGGGATCTGACACCCCCTTTCAGTTTCTGTGGGCACCAGATGCTTATGTAGGCAAAAACACTAATACACATAAAATAAAAATAAAATTAGCCTTAGTAGTAGCCAGGCATAGTAGTGCATGCCTTTAATCCCAGCACTCAGAAGGCAGAGGCAAATAGATCTCTATGAGCTGAGGCCTGGTCTACATAGTAAGTTCCAGGACAGCTAGGGTTACCTAGTGAGACCCTGTCTCAAACAAAACAAAACAAAACAAAACAAAACAAAATTAGCCTTAGTATGTAGTTAAGAAACAGTGCTTTAAAATTTTCTCTCAGCATCTTAGAATAGGGCCATTGTTAATTCAGCTTTTGTACCAAGATATAAGTCAGCAGGTGAAAGCATTTTTTTTTTTTTTTTTTTTTTTTTTTTGGAGACTGTCTCATGCAGCTCAGACTGGCCTCACTATAGTCAAAGATGACCTTGAACTCCTGATTTTTCTATTTCCTGAGTATTGGGATCACAGATGGGTGGTACTGTGCCTGACTTGATACAGGAGATGGAATCCAGGGCTTTGTGCGCACTAAGCAAACACTCTATGACTGAGTTACAGCCCCTGTATGTGCATGGTGATTTTTGTTTTTGTTGTTGTCTGGTGAGGTAGGATGCTTCCCACATTCTAGGAACCACCATGGAATGTTGGTAAAAGGAGGTGAAAGAGGGCTGGAGAGTTGCTTCTGGGAGGACTCACCCCTGTCGCTTTCTGCTTCGTGTAGGCATACTTGTCCCGGGTCAGTCTTTCAAATCGGTAGGTGGGGGCGAAGGTTATCTCCTCCTCCTCTGAAACAGACGCATGGCCCTCAGTGTGGCTTCCCTAACACCTCAGCTTCCCTTCTCTGCACACACAGCCCTTCCCTTGGTCAGGGTGTTCAGGTGGAGAGAAGATGGCAGGGGAAAAAGAGTAAAGGAGAGACAGTGTGCTCTCACCAAAGTGCAGGAAGACCTTCTGTTCCTTCCTCTCCAGGAGCAGCTGGTCGTGGGCCAGAAGATCTGAATACTGCTGTTGTTTGATCTTCTGGATGATGGCCTCTGCCTCCTGGAATGGGGACATGCCAGGTCAGACCCTGTTCCTCACCACACTTCCCAATGACCACACCAGGGCCCCGGGACCCAGTAGTCTGGGATGCTGATTCCTAGTGCTCGATCACTTTATAAGGAAAGCCTGGAAGGGCTGTATCATTACCATAACTAGCTACAGGCTAGCCCAAATTTGCATGTGGATCTGTTGTTTTTACACATCGCTTTTAAACACCATTTTTAGCAATACTTCATGAGACAGGTAGTCCGTCTCCTTTGCTTTCTCTGGCTCTTTCTGTGGGAACAAGGACGTCCAGCGGTAAATCTACTAGTGGTGGTGAGGAATTTCTGGCTCTGAAGCCTCTGAGCATCACTTTCCTTGAGACTACCTAGCCTAATTTCGAGAACTGGTGCCACACCGCAGGATTGGGGGATATGCTGACCTTGGGCTCCAGCAGTTCTCTCCCCTGTTTACTTCTCTGTGGCTTTGAGCCAGGCTCTGGGCTCCTGCTTAGGTGAGGGTGGAGCTGTGGCAGCCCTTCCCCAGGAGGCCCAGGATGGAAACTCTTCTCATGCTCCTACCTGCCTGCTCATTCCCAGGGAGGAAAGATGTCACCTGGGAGTCACTAGTGAGGAAGGCATGGTAGCTGGAGGCCCAGAGGGGACTGAGGGACATGGGTCATATGGAGCAACGTTTGAGAGAAAGGAACACCTGAGGTTCAACCTCAGCTATGAATGATGTGCAATCTCCTCTCAGCAGTTTTCCTAGCCTCTCTGTGTGCCTGACTATAAAACAGGGTCAGCTCCTGCTTTGCTTTCTGTCCCTCACAGGACTCAAGTGTGGGAATATATTAAAAGTCCCTCTGTGGGAGGGAAACAGGTGGCTAACTCTGTTTTCTAGACAGAAGGGCACTCACCGTTCCACCCCACGCTGTCTCCTGCTTCAACTTTTTATGAGCATGCAAAACAACTGTGTGGGTTCTAGACTATCCTGTGGTCACATCTGTTGGTCCCCTTCCTGTAGGCAGGCCTTAGATCCACCAGTGACCCCATGATTTGTTGAGATAAGTGAGCTGATCCCCTAAGATGCCTGTGCTTCCTGACCAAGCCCAGCTGTTGCTGAATGGCTGGCTGACAGACTAGAGAGACAGTGACAGTGACCAGGAGCAGCCATAGCAGTCCTGGGGCAAAGTAGACACAAGCAGAGGGGAACTGTAAAGAAAGGCAGAGGCTCCATGGCAGGAGCTGTATTGGGTCCCTGAGAGGAGCTGCTGCCTTAGCCTGGTTCTGGGTATCCCTGTGTCTCTTTGATTTTCTGTCCACAGCTGACTCCTGAGAGCCTCTGACCCCCCTGGCTCTACCCAAGATGGAGTCTCCTTACCCAGGTGGGCAGCTCCACACGGTAGTTGAGATCCCCAAGCCAGAAGAGGTGGGTGAAGCGGTGGGTGATGTTAAATGGGCTTAGCTTCTTGTCTCCCAGGGCCAGGAACCGCAGGATGTTCATATAGTTTTGATTTCGCCTAATTCAGGAAAACAAGAGCCATCTAGCATGCCTAGCGTGGGGCACTGTCCTTGCTCTGATGGCAGGAAGTCAGAGGCAATAGGTGGGAAACAGAGACGTAGCCTCCAGCACTGTCCCAATGGGCACCTGAGCATGCCTGGGAAACCCAACTGGGAACATAGAGTCTAGCTCCCATGCAGGAATCTACCCAGCAGGAAACAGATCAGTAATTGCACTAGCTGGCTGTGGCCATGACAGAGGCACCTGCAGACAAAATGAGCTTTGAGCTATACGATGCTCCTGAAGAGAATTTTCCTTTAGAAATGGACCAGGCTCAAGGGGTCTACTAGGTTAATGACATCAATATGTTTTCTGTCCTCCAGGCAAGAGTCACATACACCTGAGGTCTCTACAGTGCTACAGTTATCTTTGCTCAGACAGCAGAAGGTCCTGAGGCTGACTGAGCATCAGGGTGTTTGAGGCTAAGGCTGTCTGGGTGCGTGGAGGAAATGACTCCCATTACCTGAGTTTTTTTTCACTTCCAGAAGTCAAGTGGCTGTTGACAAAGCCCAAGGACGTTCCATTGAACATGAAGGACACCCCCACAGCTCCCTTGTTTCCTAAAGGGAGGAAGGAAGAGAAGAAGCAGAATGTTAGCCAGGCAGGCTTGTCAAGGGGTCAGAAGCTGAGGTAAGGTAAAGAGCACTAAGGTTGTTAGCAAACAGTAACAGAAGCAGACAGAGGAAAGAGAGGAGAGCAGGTAGGTCAGCGGGGGTGGGACATGCCAGTGACAGGCAGGTGGTAGCAACCTTGTGATTTTCTATATAGGAGAGAGGAAGGAGGATGCTGTTATCTATTTCTGGGTATGGGGATGTTGGGTGGCGCCACAGTACTGAGCAGAAAGGGACAAGGAGGATTGGAGCAGCCTGGAGCCTTGGAATTTGGGAGGTGCCCCCTTCCCCAACTGAGTGAATGACTATCTACTCAGGATCCACTCCTGTGGGATCAAAAACATTCACTCCAGATACACACATGCACATGCATACCCATACAGACACACACCACACACATACAGCATACATATACAGACATACACACATAAACACACAGACACACATACACATAAACACACATATATACACACAGACACACACAGGCACACATAGGAACACACACATAAGCATACATACATACACAGACACACATATATAAACACACAGACACACATGCACACATAAACACACATACAGACACATAAACATACACAGACACATAAACACACATACAGACACAAGACACAGACACACAAACACATACATACAGACAGACACACACATAGACATAATCTCTCTCACACACACATGCCTTGCTGATGTTTTAATTTATTCTACATTAGCAGTTTTTAAAGTATGTTCCCTAGGCCAGCAGAGCAGCCCTAGAGACTCCACTTGAGAGGCAAATACAATATGACTGAATCAGGGGTTCTAAGGGTTAGAAATAGGCTTGATAAACTCTGGAAGGCAGGGGTTGGTAGACATGGGCACGTGTTTTTTGAGGGATGGGAGATTATCTGTGTTATTTTGGTGCTGGGGACCTAGCCCAGGGCCTTGCATGTACTAGGCAAACACTCTAAGTTCTGTATGGAGGAGTGGGATTTAGGGCCAGGACTAGAGTAAGGCCTGGTTAAGGACATATAGCTGTAATTTTCAATGAGACATTTGAAGAAATGATGTGCAGGGAGAGAAGCAGGATACCAGGGAGGGAAGAAGTCCAGGCAGGGATGTTCAGTAGGAGATGGAGCTCGGACTAACCCCATGACCGCCATTGTAGCAGGCAAGAAAGGATGAGCGAGTGGAAACGGGTCAGTTAGAGCTCTGCCAGCAGAAAAACACAGGCTCTCAAATGAAGCAATCTTGTGTCTTGTTTTGTTTTGTTTTCTGGGACCCTGTCCTGTCCCCAAAGTCAAAGCCCAGAGACTGCTAGTTCCCTATTCATATACAGTCCCGTGTCTGTGCTCACATACATACCCTGAGACACTCCTATGCACACAGCTATACAGTCAGAAACACAGACTCTCACAGGCTCAAATAAAAGACACAGCCACAGGTATACCGACAAGCACAAATATCTAAATCACATGAACTCACACACATATGCATATTCACATAAACACACAAACACATCCAATGTCACCTTGCCCCTCTTACCACCCATGCACACACTCACATACTCATAAACAGACTTGTGCATCCATAGAGGCCACCTTTGCAGGTATGGACCCCGCTCTCCCACATATACAGCCTGTCTGCTCTCATCTCTGTTTTCTGGGCCTACCTACTCAGAGTTGGTCAGTTTCTACTTCATCTTATAGGATATTTGGGGTTCTCCTGGGTCAGCATCCTATAGGCCATGATCAACCCCGGTCTGATCACAGCCATCTCATTCATCTCTTCTGCTGAGTGTAGGGACTTTCAGGTGACAGTAGCAGAGAGGGATAGTGGCATGTGGCCCATAATGCCTAAAGTGTCACCATCTGGCCCTTTCTAGTGGAAGTTTGCCAGTCCCTATTCTAGATTCTTACTTCTCAAAGTGGGGGTCCCTGGACTGGCTGGCACTAATGTCACCTGAAAACTTGTCAGAATGGTACCTTGGAAGCCATCTGAGACTTACTGAGACAGAACCCATATTTTACCAGATCACCAGAACTGGTATAGATCCTGGATGAGTTTTCACAGGGGAACCCATCTGGATTTGCTAGAGACTAAGGGATCCCAGGACAGGACTCTCATGATTTAATCTGGGACATTGCCAAGAGAAGGAAGAAGCAGAGCATGCACAAGACTGGATTCCCTCTATGCTCACCCAGGGTGTTGGCGATGCCTGTCTTCACGTTGTCAGTGCAGATATGGCTGATCCGATTCTCATGCTCTGGCTTTGCAAGCACCACTATGCGAATGTTCCAGAGGGTGTGGATGGCAACCTGGTGGTGGTGGTGGTGGGAGATGATGTTGCAACACAGGGCTGAGGTGCACTGTTGAAACCCTGGGCATCTCAAAGGGATTTTCCCCAACCCTCACCCTGGGATAAGACACCCTGCATTCCCTAGCTTTTAGGAAAACTTCTAACAATACCTAGAAATGAGACAAAGCACCTCAGAGATGAGAACTGGGACTGAAGATACATCTAGGAAGTAAATGTTATACTTTGAAGCAGGAGTAGGGCAGGTGAAGGACTCAGGACCCTATCAACTCCTGAGGATGGCACCTCAATGCACATCTGTGGCTCTGAAAGTGGGGTACCACTGAGCAACCCTGTACATCTTTGGAAGTATCCTGTCTGACTTCTGAGGTGCTTGGAAGAGCCTGCTGTCTCCCCACCCCGGGCCTGGCCAGCTGCTCACTGTTTTAAATGTCATGCTGGTGACTTCTTGCAGGGAGTGCCTGAGTATCTCCAGCCACTCCTTCTCTCCAAGGGGGTCCTCCTGGGTGCCAATCACATAGATGTCATGGGGGATATAGTCAGCAGAGTCGTCCCGTGTCTTTCCCTGCCCCTTGGAGAGAAACCAGGACGTGATCTTCTTGGGTGGGGGTGCATTACCTTCAACAGCAAAACCCAACACCGAATGAGTCAAAGACAGGTCAGGTCAAGGGCATCAGGGGCATTCAAAACAGGGGAAGAGGAAGATCACATAGTTATAAAAATCACTGGGGCAAATGCCCTAGATGGAGGACCTGATGCTGAGACCACCTCACGTGTCAGCTATGCTCAGAGCTCGGTGAGATCTTGTAACGATAGCATTACCTTTCAAAGAATGGAAACCCTGGGAGATCCTCTCTGGAACCCTGATCTGACTGAACAGGTTGCCAGACATGTCCTAGGCTCTAGGGTGGCAGTGACACATGAGATGTGGCCCTATCACTCAGGATTTTACATTTCCAATGGTGAGTGACATGTCTAGGATGGAGGCTTCTACCCTAATGCCAGGAAACATCAAAGGCTTCTTGGAAGAAAGTTATAGTCAGCTAAGAACTGAGATGAAGAGGTGCCAAGGAGAACAGGAGGGGCGTGCAACTTTCCTCAGCTTCCATATTGAAAAAGGAGTGGAAGCAGCTCCGTCAAGGAATGATGGGAGATCTACTTCTGGAGATACCCTAAGGGTGGCTAGATGTTCTCCCCACACCCTGAGGAGATCTATGTCTCTTGGCCAACAGGGAGACAAGAAGCCAAGAAACCAAATAATGATCTCTGCCAAACTCTGCCCCCTGGGGCTCTCAGTGAATGGAGACCTTTCCACCCTGTCATTGTGTATCAGGGCTCCTGCCTATTGCACCCATGTGCCTTCTGCTGGAAGACCCCCCCATGTCCAACCAAAAGAACTCTTCACAGACAGACAAGAAAACTAGAAAGGTCCTTGTGCCACATGCCTGAACCCTGAGGGTGAAAGCCTAAGGAGTTAATAAGAGACTAAGATACCCATTATATTTGAATTCCTGGTGGATGGGTGATTTTTAGAATAAGTATGCCCCCGTGCAATGGTTGCTTGAGATTCAGATTTAACTGGACATCTTTTAATTTAATTCTAGCTCAATATGTATACCAAAACATTATTTAGTATAATTAACAATTAGTATAATGTACATATTTAGTATAACAATATATGGTAATAATATATATATATGTATGTGTATATATATATATATATATATATATATATATATATACACACACATGTGTGTGTGTGTATATAATATTTTGTAATTTAGCTTTTACTTCTAGCTGAGTACTTATACCAAATGATTATTTCACTTACATATTTACCATATGGAATATATTACCATAAATTTAGCATATATATTTTGTCTATTTACTTTTAACTACACATGTATACTAAAAATTTATATATTATTTATATGGTATTTAAACTTAGGACCATTAGGATCTATCCATTGATCCACCTACCCATCCATCAACCATTCATCCACTGATCTCTCTGTCTCTCCTCTCACTTCATCCCTAGATAAGCTGGGACCAGGTCCCTTGGTAAACTGCAGAGTAAGCTACTTTGACTACTTTTGGGGTACACTAATTCTAAAGCCTATTTTACTTGTTCATCATCATCAGACAAAGGTAGCATTCTCTAGAAAAGAGATTGCATAGATGGGATGTAGACCAGGACTATGGTTGAGAGATAGAGGTGCCCCCTTGTGCCATTTGCAGATGCTGAGGCAGGAAGGTGGACCCAAGAAGAACCAGTAGGAGGGAGTGGGCACAGGGACCCACCCATGTTCCAAGTGCCAATGAAGATGGTGATCATGTCAGGCTCTGGCTGCTCCGAATGCTTGTTCTTCATCTGCTGTAGGAGTTGGCAGAAGCCTTCTCTTTTCTGGGGGATGAAGGGCAGATACACTTAGAAGGACCTCCGCCTCCCTGCACATCAGCCTCTACAAAGGATGTGGTCAGCTTAAAAAATACTGAGGGGTAGTTTCATATATATGTATATAATCAGTATAAATAAGAGAGGCAGCCACCTGGAGAGATGCATTCAAAGCCATGAGTATGTGGCTTCTTAGACCCAGCCATTCCACTGCAAGGCTGTGATTTGGAACAAAAAATTAGGAACTGCACCAAGATCCAACCACATCAGGGTACTGCAGCATGTTCATAGGTAAGGGACTCAAAAATAACTATACAGAGAGAACTCTATAGAGTTTTAACATTATGGTACAAAAATACTGTATCCACAGAAAGGTGGCCACAATACATCATTGTCGTGAAAAGCCACTTTGAAAAATGGTATGTGTACCACCATTGCAGTAAAAAAAAAAAAAAATGCATGGGGCATGGCCATGCTCACCTATAATTCCAACACTTGGGAGGCTGAGGTAAGAAGTTGGCCATGAGTTCAAGGCCAAGCTGTGGTATTCAGTGAGCACCAGGCTAGACATAGCAATATTGCAAAAATCCTGTCTTACAAAAGCCCAGACCAAAGCAAATCATAAAAACAAACAATAACAACAATAATGGTGGTGGTGATGGTAATCCCTTAAAATGCCTGGAAGTCCAGAGTCAGCTAGGGTGAGTGCTGGGCTGCTTTTATTTTAAACTTTTGACTATCTGTATTTGCTACTTTTTTTTTTTTTTTTAATGCCAGTGCGACTGAGTTACTTATTTGATGAGAGAAAATGTAAAGAAACTGTGGCCGGTCAATGGCTCAGCGGTGAGGACATACGGTGTGGAGTGGAGTTCAGTCCTTGGGACTCATACGGTAGAGAGAGCGGGAACTGACCCCATAAGCTGTCCTGACTCCACACATGCACTGCGGCACATGCATACCCCATCCCCAAATAAATAATTACAATACTTTTTTAAAAAAGAAAATTTTATGAAACTAAGCAAAGGCAAAGAGCATGTTAAGAAAAGGGCCTCCTGCCAGGCAGTGGTGGCGCACACCTTTAATCCCAGCACTTGGGAGGCAGAGGCAGGTGGATTTCTGAGTTCGAGGCCAGCCTGGTCTACAGAGTGAGTTCCAGGACAGCCAGGGCTACACAGAGAAACCCTGTCTCGAAAACACCAAAAGGAAAAAAAAAAAAGAAAAGAAAAGGGCCTCCTAATCTCTTACACTTATTTTTCCTATGTTCACAGTGGAGCATGAGACTTCCTCTCTCTTAGTCTAGAGGGCGGTCATCAACAGAGTGGCTGGCTTTAAATTAAAACACACAAAATTTCAAGCAGTGCTGTGATGGTTTGAATATGCTTGGCCCAGGGAGTGGCACTATTTGGAGGTGTGGCTTTGCTGGAGTAGGTGTGGCCTTATTAGAGTAGGTGTGTCACTGTGGGTGTGGGCTTTAAGACCTTTATCCTAGCAGCCTGGAAACCAGCCTTCTCCTAGCAGCCTTCAGATGAAGATGTAGAACTCTCAGCTCCTCCTGCACCATGCCTGCCTGGATGCTGTCATGCTCCTGCCTTGATAATGGACTGAACCTCTGAACCTGTAAGCCAGCCCCAATTAAATGTTCTCCTTATAAGAGTTGCCTTGGTCATGGTGTCTGTTCACAGCAGTAAAACCCTAACTATGACAAGTGCCAATGTGAAAGGCCGGATGTCTGATGTCGCTGGTTGCAAAGCCAGCAATTTCATTCGATTCAACCTCATCATTGCAAATCTCACAATTGCCTACTCTAAAGACACCAGCCATCATGACATGACAAGAGTCTCCTTATTGAAACCTGTCTTTAACCAGAGATGGCTCAAAAGTCAGTGTCTCAGCCCCATTGAGCTTGCAGCAATGGGGCAGAAGGAACTAGTTTGGGACCTATGCTCCTGAAGCCCAGAACGCTGCCCGGCCATTTGACTCTCTCTCCATTCTACCGTCTGTCTGTACTCTCTTGCCATTGTTCCTGCCAGCCCATGCCTGCCACACTACCTTCATATTCACTCCCAGGATGGGTGGAAGGAGATGCCTTGGGAACCTGGTGGGGGTCACCTCTGTGAGACTGTACTGGGAACCCTCCCTTTGCATGTCTCAGGTGTCTGACACTCAGGGTCAGCTACAAGTGCCAAGCTATGAGCCCTATCTTGTGGGACAGTGGGTCATGCTAGGGAACTTGGTAAGGTAGAGTAAGTCTGAGACCCCGGAAACTCACATCTGATATGGTAGGTGTCTCTTTGCTCCCTGCCAGATTCCTGGCCTGGAACATGTGCCATGCTCCCCACGTTGGTCACAAAGCCCAAAACAGAGTTCTCCATGCGAATGAGGTACCTACAGGCCCTGAGGGTTTAGCCAATAAGCTTCCCTTCCTGACATTCCTTCTTGCAAAAGGTATTTAATCTCTGGTCCACTCTGAGAAATTGGTACACATCCATTTTCCATGATGAACAACCAATAAACACTAAATCTAGCCAAGAGACACTGTTAATAAAGGCCTCTTGGCCAGCTCAGCACTGGGTATGAGGCAAGAGTGTCTCCTTGTACCTGAAAAATTGTACATGTGATCTTGGGACATTGAACTAAAACTCTGCAAGTCCCAGCTAGCCCAGAGCCTGGTCCTTAACTAGTTATGCTCAGCTTCCCAGGTATGAAAAGGGTGCTCTAGAACCCAGGGAGCTAGTGATCACAACCTCTGGAGCATCACGGTCCTCAAGACCCATGTCCCTTCTCACCCCATATTAGATGTCTATTGTCACTTACTTTAGAGTCAGCAAAAACATATTCCTTCCTCAGGATTTTCTCCTTCTCCGTCTCCACCAAAATCACCAGCTTGTTCAGAAACTTCTGTGACTTAATGAGCTGCAGGACTTCAGAAAAACAGAAGTTTATTGAGACCTGTATGTGCTCCTTCATCTGCTATGTCCAATGTCCAATACTCTCTAGGCACCCAAGCATCAACCTGAACCCGCATACCTGGGCTAAGCCCTGGGGGCTCACGTTAAAGTGTGGTACCCAGAACCAGCTAGAGTTAGCTTTGCTACACACACAGTGTGACTCTGTCAATCCTTCTCTTCTTCTCCCTCCGACGCCATTTCACCTCCTCACCTCCTCTCTGTCTTGCTTAATTCGTGAAAAATTCACAGAAAATTTATAGTTTTCCTTTTTAAAAAAAAAATCAAAAATTGAGGGGTTGGGGAGGTGGCTGAGCAGCTAGGAATACACATTGCTCTTTCAGAGGACCCAAGTTCAATTCCTAGCACCCACATCAGGCAGCTCACAACCACCTGTAACTCCAGCTCCAGAGGAGACGTGACTCCTCTGGTCTCTTGGGGCATCTTCATTCATAGACACAGACACACACACATAGTTAAAAATAATAAGGATAAAATTAAAAGTGAATCAAATCATTCCATAAGATTTGTTGTTGGTAATAGTATTCTTCCACTCCACTCCCTCCAATGACCTGCCCCCTGAAGGCAACTAATTTCAAGCTTTTTAATAAACTCTTATGAACTTTATCCCATGTTTCTTACAAAAATAAATAAATAAATAAATAAATAAATAAATAAATGGCACACGCAACCACCTACATAAACACTCAATGCTTATGTCACCATGACTACGACAAGGCTCCTGACAGACTAGGCCTGGTTGCTCTTCTTTTTTCTATGTAACTTAAAACATGTTTTCCTGAGTTGGACCCATGTATCCCCTTCCTTAGCTGAGGAGCTATTGGCAGTTGGCTGCTGGGGGAGAGAAAGTCGAGTTTCTTAAGGACGTAGCTTCAGATAGTGCCAAGCCCCAGGGGTTGGTCTCACACCCATGAGCACATATCAACTTCTGTCTTAGGGTTTTACTGCTGTGAGCAGACACCATGACCAAGGCAACTCTTATAAGAACATTTAATTGGGGCTGGCTTACAAGTTCAGAGGTTCAGTCCATTATCACCAAGGTGGGAACATGGCAGCATCCAGGCAGGCATTGTGCAGGCAGAGCTGAGAGTTCTACATCTTCATCTGAAGGCTGCTAGCAGAATACTCACTTCCAGGCAGCTAGGACTAGGGTATTAAAGCCCACACCCACAGTGACACACCTACTCCAACAGGGCCACACCTCCTAATAGTGCCACTCTTTGGCCTAAGCTTGTACAAACCATCACATGGACTCAGTGAGAGGACAGACAGTTGGGAGGAGGGAGGGGGTGAGGGTGGGTCTGAGAGGAGTTAGAGGGAGGAGTGTGAGGTGAGTATGTGCAAAATATTATATCAGACTTTCCTGGGTTAATAACTGTCCAATGACCATGTTCTTTTCTTTTATGATGGCGCGGAGGGTCACACTGCGCGCTGAGCTACCCTCCTGACCCGGTGCTATGTGCTTTCCGCCAGTCAGACTCTTCTCCCGATTTGTGACTTCCATCCCCACATGACGAAGCACTCCTCTGCTGTTTGCCCCATGAGTAAGTCCTTTTCCACAGCCTCTAGGTCTGCTGACTTTGAGGCCTAATGGAAACCTTCCTTCTTCAGCACCCTGGAATCTACTCCTTTGCCCCTCTCCTTGGACCCTTCTCTCTTTGTTTACACCTTCATTCTGGTAACACCTATAACAGCTCTCCAAGAATTATTTTCTAAAATATGTTTGACTTTTAAATGAGCGTCTATTAACACAGCTACTCACTGTACTGTATTCATTCTTGCACACATTGCTCTTAGATCCTTCCAGTTACTCTTTGTTGTCCTACCTCTTTTCTTTTTGGTCCCTTTCTTCCTTAATTGTCCTCTGCTTTCTCCTCCCTTCCTCCCTCCCTCATCTCTAGTTCCATCCATTTTTTTTTTTTTTTTTTTTTTTTTTTTGTAAATAGTATCTTGCTGTTCTTTATGGCTGAGTAATACTCATCCCATGAGGGACAGAAACATTTTCTTCCTTCACTGATGGGCACCAAGGTCGTAACTTGGCCATAACAAACGTAGCCCTGATAAACACAGGTATGCAGCTGTCACTGACATTACCCCTGTCTGTGTGTGACTGGCGAAGACTTTCTCCCATTCTCTCTTCACTCTGCTGTTTCCCTTGCTGCTTGCTGGTCAGAGGTTTTTAATTTTATAAAATCCCATTTGTCAATTCTTGCTAAATTTCCTGAGCTAATCGAGGTTTTTTGTTTGTTTGTTTGTTTGTTTGTTTTTAAAAAAAAGTCCTTCCCTGGAGCTAGGCCTAGTGGCAGATGCCATAACCAGCACTTGGAAGGTGGAGGCAGGAGACTGAGGAGTGAGTGCCTGGGCTACTGCTTGCCTGACATGAATAGGTCCTTGGGTTTGATTCCTGTGATTACAAAACTAATTAGCTAAACAAACAACCACTTTGAGCACCAGAGAGTCCCTGGTAGACATGTCATGACTAACAGAGATGTGGGCATTGAGTGTGCCCATAGGACTCCAGTAGGAAAGCTGCTAGACTCTGAGCACAGGGTCCCAGGCTGAGTCCTGTGAGTCCTCCGAGCACCCACAGAAGCTGGGAATCCCTAATGTATTCTGAATTCTACCTCAATCAGGAAGTCCCTTGGCCTTTCCATAGAAGCCAGTGCTGTGAGCCTCTCACTGTTGGAGGTGCCTTGTCTGTGTGCTGAGCACTTGGGACACTCTCAACCCCGACACTCGTGCGTTCAGTGAGATGTTTTTCTGAATTCTTTCTTTCTTTCTTTCTTTCTTTCTTTCTTTCTTTCTTTCTTTCTTTCTTTCTTTCTTTCTTTCTTTCTTTCTTTCTTTCTTGGTTTTTGGTTTTTCGAGACAGGGTTTCTCTGTGTAGCCCTGGCTGTCCTGGAACTTACTCTGTAGACCAGGCTGCCCTCGAACTCAGAAATCCGCCTGCGTCTGCCTCCCGAGTGCTGGGATTAAAGGCGTGCACCATCACGGCCCTTTTCTGGATTCTTTGATGAGCTTTTCTCTTTCCCCTCTTTTCCTTTACTAACACTTATTGGTATGAACTCCCTGGGCTGGTGCATCAGTGTAGAAAAGCCTGCTGTGTCTGGTGGAGCCTGTCAGGAGACTGAGTGAGGAAGCCCACCATCAGGACAAGTCTGAGGCCAGCCTAAACTACGTAATGAGTTCCAGGCCAACCAAGGTTAGCATTAGACTCCGTCTCAAAAACCCAAACCCAAACCAAATCTACCTTCTAAGAACTTCCCTCAACTTTTTACTTTTTGGTTGTTTTTATTCTATTTTGGCAGTACTAGGGGCCTACACATGATAGACAGCACTGGACAACAGAGATGTTATCTCCAGCCCTTTAAATTTTTTATTTTGAAATTTGGATTTTGAAACATGGTTGTATGTAGCCACTGCTGGCTTGAATTCCCGATGCCCTGCCTTTGACCCGTGTGCAGAGTTCTTCTTCCTTTTGCTTTCCTCTGTTAATTTAAAAATATTTTAATTTAAAAATTCTGTTCTGTTGTTGTTTTGTTTTATTTGAGACTACATACATACATCTCTCTCTATAGTCCTAACCATCTTTGAATTCTCTATATAGACTAGCTTGTCCTCAGACTCACAGAGATCCCCCTGCCTCTGCCTCCCAAGTGCTGGGATTAAAGGGATTTCTGACTTTGATTTAAATTTTAATTTTATGTGTACAGGTGTGCCTGCTCGTATCTGTGCACTAAACGCACGCAAAGCCCATGGAGGTCAGAGGAGGGCATGTGATCCCCTAGAACTGGGGTTACAGATGGCTGAGAGCTGTCATGTCTGTGCTGGAACCAAACCTGGGTCTCCTGAAAGAACACCCAGTGCTCGTAGCTGCCGAGCCGTCTCTCCAGCTTATTTCATAGGCTCATGTCCTTATTTCTTTTTATCTATGTAACTCATCCAATCGTGTGTTCGTCTTCTCATTCATTTTTGTGTGGTCCCACTCTTCCTTCATGAATGCAAGCTCATAAGAATAAAGACACAAAGATAAGCACGACTCCAGATCTGGAGGCTTTTCCTATTAAAGATAGGTTTCATAAAGAAGCCACCATTACTCTGTGTGTGTGTGTGTGTGTGTGTGTGTGTGTGTGTGTGTGTGTGTGTGTGTGTAAGCTGAAGAGGGGACAGCTGAGATTTGTAACTATGAGGCTGAATCACGACATTTCTGGCTTTTGTGGGTCTGAAATACTCAGCAGTGGTCCTTTCCTATGGCACAAGATGAAACACTGGGTACCCTCACTCAGTGTGGGCTACGGAGGCTCAGTGGTTAGGACACCAGTTTGGTCGCCAGCACCCACGTCAAGCAGCTTACAACTGTAATTCCAGCTCTAGGGGCTCCAGAGTCTCTTCTGGTCATCTGTATGTATGATGTGTGATTGCATGGGTGAGCACACTCAGGCAAGTGGGCACACACACACACAAATTTATAAAAAGGAAAGTGTAAACGCCCTTGGTGTTATGATTGCAGCTTGTGCTATTATTCTCTCTCTCTCTCTCTCTCTCTCTCTCTCTCTCTTTCTTTCTCGCTCTCTTTCTCTCTTTCTTTCTTTCTGTTTTTTTAAGACAGGGTCTTATTGTGCAGCACTGGCTGGCCTGGGGCTCACTATGTAGATCACACTGGCCTTGAACTCAGATCAGCTTGTTCTGCCTTCCAAGTGCTAGGATTAAAAGGCCGTACCACCTGTGTGGCCCAGCACTATTACTTTTAAAAGCATCAGGATGGGCACAGTACAAGGTTATCTAGCAGCATATGATTTTATTTGACATGTGCTTATTTGTATTTCCTGCTTTCCTAAAACCGATGAGATATAGATTATGTAAGGAATGCAATTACCCAGGCGGTGTCAAGAGGATCAGGGGTCCAAGACTAGCGTTAGCTACAGAGCGAATTCAACACTAGCTTAGGAAACATGAGCCTCTGTCTCAAAACAAAACAAAACAACCAATGAAATAAAACAAAACATCCACAGAAAGAAAGAAAGCCTCTCTCTCTCTCTCTCTCTCTCTCTCCTTCCTCCCTCAGCTCTCAACATCGTCCCTTTATTATTTATTTATTTTTAAATTGACAGAGAAAGCCGTACAGAAGCACCATGGCTCACACGAGGCTCTGAAACACGGGTACACTGTGGAATGGGTAAACCTATGTAGCTTATGCGGTACATCACCACACAGCTGTCAGTCACAGTAACCAGAGCACCCAGCTAGCACCAAGCCCTGGCTCTCAGAACTTCTCGAGAGTTCAGTGTGTTGTAGGTAGCTGTCACCAGTGACCCTGCTGCAATGGATCTCATTCACCTGTGGCATGCACTCTTCTAAGCCAACTGCCTCTGGTATAGCCTTCCTACTCAAACCATCTGTCACTCTCCAAGTAGACACAGTAAGGCAGGGCCCTGTCCTGATGATGTAAGCTCAGCTCTGCAATTACCGGGCAGCTTGCTACTCCAGAATCCAGAGGCTCTTTCCTGCTTCCTCTCTTCACCCTCCACCCCCATTCCATTCTGTCCTCATAGAAACATGGGAAGGATAATTGTACCAATGACACCTCTGGCAGTGACCAATGGCACCAAACACTCTCTCCATGCCAGGCACCACATATTTTGATCTTAAGCCTTGTAGCCACATGCAACTGAGGACCAGAAAGGGCACCAAACCAAGTCACAAGGGGTACTCAGTTCTTGACTTTTAATACTTCCTGTGCTGTTTACTGATGGAGCTGAGGACCCAGTACCCCAAAATATAGCATCTTGACAGGAGGGATGGGGAGGGAGAAAGGACTTTCTAGTCTTCCCCTATACTGGAGATAAACCCCTCATGTGACGAGTATGCTCTCTGTACCTGGAGGGAAGGCATCTATTGCCAAGGACAAACAAAACTGAGAGGAATCTGAGGTTACAGGCCTGGCCAAGCTCCTCCCACTGCCCCAAACTTAGCGCCCAGCCCTCCTGTGCTGTCCCCTTCCAGCTCCCCACCATTCCCAAACCTGGCTGCTTAGCCATCCTCCTGATCCTGGTTTCCCTGTGAGGGCTTCCGCATCACATGAGACTTACATGTGGTCAGTCCATTCTCCTTTCTCTTGGTAATCTGTCCTGGCTTCTGCCAAGAACTCAAAATACAAGAGGAAAAAGAGACCTTTTCTTCTCCAGTACTATCTTGGCTTTTCTTTGGCTATACCCTACCCCTGACTCTGGGCCAGTGCCCAAGCATGGCTCAGGAGAAGAGGTGCAGAATCAGCAGGTCCCCTTCCTACCCCCTGCCTGGTCATGCTCTCACTCAGCTCAGAGCAGTGAGGAGACGTGCAAGATGCTCTCATAAGCATGAGTTCATGGCTTCTCATGCAATCTCCACCTGATAACTGTCGTCTTCATCCCCATTTTACAGATAGAGACTGGAAGTGCAGAGGCTAGGTTATTCAGCTGGCAGGAGGTAGAACCTGAATTTGAAGGTGGGTTGTCAGACCCCATGTAGAGATGAGCATCCACCCAGTGCTGCCCTCAGAAACTATCTGCAGCAATAACTGAACAGCGCCAAGGTCTAGCCTGAAACTTCTTGCTTGGGAGTTTTTCCAAAGTCTTCTTCATGAGATACTTATTTGCTCAGGAGGCTAGATCATTCAATGCTCCCAATGCCCCCCTGTTCCATTCCACACTGCCCCCACACCTATTTCTGTTCTTTAAGATCCTGTGTCACTCCACCTTATGGTGTTTGCACTCTCTGGAAAACTCTTCCCTCAGGCCCCTGTCCAACCAGTAACCTCGAAACCTGAGATCTCAGCTCACATGCACATTGCTTAAAAGGGCTAGCCTCCTGTCTGCTTCCCTAAACCATTCCTTCTTCCCAAAGGATCTCTACCTATCATGCCGTTCTGATTTCTTCAAAGCTTCTGAGCAGCTGAAACCACTGTATTGATAGATTTAGCTGAGATTTATTCACCCTCAATGCACCAGAATACAAACTGCATGTGGGCAGGGACCATATGGGTGGCTTGCTGCTCTGGATGCTGCTCTGCCTATGGCAGCTTCTCCACCAGCTGTCATGGGGATCTTTCCCACTGTGTGTACAAATACTGGACAGTACAACAGACAGAGCTGCAGTGGACAGCTGGTCAAAAGGAAGCTGGGTGTTCGGCTGTACCCCGTGCTGTTCACTCAATCTTTCTCATCCCTGAAAACTGGAAACTGAGGCTCAGAAAGATGGGTCAAGGTCCCCCAGCTGCCAAGTGACAGAGCGGCAGTGTGAATTTGGACCATTTAGATGCAGACTTCATATACTTCAGTTCTACAGGGTTAATGATTTGCTAAGGATGGCAACCCAGCAGCTCTGTTAGCCACACCATCAGTACAGGGTCTGTCCCAACACAGTGAGGTAATTGCATGCTTGTAGAGAAGAGAAAGACAGTCACACACGGAGGCATGAAATCATTGTGTGTATACATAGGACTGCTATGGAGCAGTTGTGACAAATAAATTTATAATCTCATTTCCTGGGGTGGTGGCTAAGTATGCAGGGGAGGCCCCTAAGGAGTGTCTTGTATCAGGAAAGGACTTTCATAGGCAGGGAGAAGCTCGGAGAGCACCCATGGACAGGAACCACCTTGTAAAAGGGGTGTAACTGGCTTTTGCTGACAGTCACTGATGTGGTTTGAATTAGAATGGTTCCCATAGACTCATATATTTGAATGTTTCCAGCTGCTGGAACTGTCTAGGAAGGATTAGGAGGTGTGGCCTTCTTGAGGGAGATGTGGCACTGGGGGTGGGGCTTTGTGGTTTCAAAAGTTCGCTGCATCCCTAGTTGTCTCTCTCTCTGCTTCATGCTTGTGAATCAAGAAATAGGTTCTCAGCTACTGATCCAGTGCTATGCTTACTGGCCTGTTGCCATGCTCCCTCTTATGGTTTGTATATGTTCGGCCCAAGGAGCAGCACTATTAGAAGGTGTGGCCCTTTTGGAGTAGTGTGGCCTTGTTGGAGTAGGTGTGTCACTGTGGGTGTGGGCTCTAAGACCCTCATCCTAGCTGCCTGGAGGTCAGTCTTCCACTTGCAGCCTTGAGATGAAGATGTAGAACTCTCCGCTCTCCCTGCACCACGCCTGCCTAGATGCTGCCATACTCCCACCTTGATGATAATGGATTGAACCTCTGAACCTGTAAGCCGCAAATATATGTTACTCTTTATAAGACTTGCCTTGGTCATGGTGTCTGTTCACAGCAGTAAAACCCTAACTAGGACACTCCCCACTGTGATGGTCATGTGATAACCCCCTGGAACTGTGAGTCCCACATCAAACATTTTATTTTTTAAGTTGTCCTGGTCATGGTGTTTTGTCATAGCAATAAAAAAGTAACTAAGACAGTCACTGCAGACATCTAGTCACTGTGCTGTTGACATCTAGTCACTGGTCATTTGTAAGAGCTCCTACACAGAACCAGAACATGGGGTGTGTGTTGCAGGGTTGGGGTGGGATGGGGAGTGGGGCGTGGGTGGCTTACTTTTCTTGTGGCTGTAGAACTTGTCTTCAGAACCATCCTTGGACTTCTTAATGATTAGTTTCCCAGACTCAACGTCCACTTTAAGATGCATTTTCTGAGAAATGCCCAAGGACTCTGACTTCACCTTCAGAAAGTAAGACATACAGTCAGTGGCTGGTTTTGGTGATGCCACCTCTGATTGATTTGTCTACATGGCTGGGGAACCCTGGGTCAATGTCCTGGGTGAGGCTATCTGGCTACTATTTCCAGGCCTTTCTCACCCTGGCCTGATAACACTCTTATATTCCATAGCATGCTTGAGAAATGGCTGGCACCGAGATTGAGCCCAGCTTGCCCATGTGTAACCCAACTGTTCCACCAACAGAGTTGGTGGAGGAGACAGATGAACTGTCAGGAAATGGCTCATTCACTGATTAGTTTGACAACACTTATTAATCTGATGTGTCATCTACTTCTGGAAAGAATCTTAGCAATAGATTCACACTCTGGGGCCTTGTTACAACCACTAATTGAACATCGACTGGTAATAATTAGGAAGAAGACTCCTGCCTAGACATGTTCAGAAAATGAAAATCTAAGCTGGGTGTGGTGGCAGTTTTAGGTGGATTCAAGAGGAGGCTATGTAGGGTCCTATCTCACAAAAACAAAACCAAAAACAAACAAACAAACAAGTCCCCCAAACCAGCAGCAATAGAGATGTCAGGCAAGACATTACATTGTAGGTAAAGGAGTCAACCACCAAACCTGGAGTCAATCTTTTGGGACGCGTGTGGTTGAAGGAGAGAACCCACTCTTGCAAGCTGTCCCCCTCCTTCATATTCATTCATTAATTCATTAATTGATTAATTAATTCATTCTCTCTCTCTCACTCTCACTCAGCACACACACATAATAGATAGATAGATAGATAGATAGATAGATAGATAGATAGATAGATAGATGGATGGATGGATGGATGGATGGATGGATGGATGGATGGATGGATGGATAGATAGATAGATGTGAAATTTAAAAAACAAGAAATGGAAATCTGTCTTTTGTGAGATTCCTTTCAGGGATAAAGAGGGCTTTGGGGTGGGCCGTGAGGTGTCTCACAAAGGAAGGACCAAGTTGGGCTGCAAGTACTAGAATCATGGGGGTCCATTAAGACAAAAACACCTTCCTAGGTCTCAACCTAAGCCAGTCATTTTTAAGGAAATCATAGGAACTGTTTTCTCTCACTGCCCCTCTACCAGACACAGTTTTATAGGCAGCTTGTGACCCTCTGCTTGATGTCATTCCTCCTTCCCATTTTGTGGAGGTTCATACCATCTTGTTCCAACGGGGAGCTCTTTCTTTGCAGCCTCCCAAGAAGGGTACTTCACTGATGCATCTAGGCAGCAATTTTAATATTTATCCACTGTCCCAGCTAGGTGGCTTCCCTGACTACTATACTCTACCATTGGGTTCCTTGTCTTTCTATAACCCAAGTCAAAAGTGCTCTGTTTAGAGGAACCACAATGGCCCCCAATGGTAGATCTTCAGGTCAGGCTCTACTGCTCCAGCGTCACTCACCTCAAAGGTGACCGGAGGGATAAGGGAACGCCTGTTGGTAGACTCAGCGCCCTCATGCAGCAAGGCCTTGACCTGTGGACAGCAGGAATGAGTCAGAGAGTCACAGGAATGCAGAACCTGGGACTTGGACACTCGATACAAAGAGGGAACTACAGAGAAATCTGGAGGTGCTATAAGACACCTGTGAGTACCTTATCTTCAATGGAAGACAGCAGACTTGTCAATTGGCTGAGTTTGGCCACCATGGTGATGGGACTGGCCTCTCCAGACACCTGGGAAATGAAAATGAGAATAAATAAGGTTTGTCTGAGGGTGAGCTGTGGGGTGGGCACTGGACACTTTCTGTGCTGGTCCTCTCTCCATCTTCCACCTTCCAGTACCATTATCATTCTTGTCTGTAGACAAGGACACTATGGTGAAAATGTGTGTGTATGTGTGTGTGTGTGTGTGTGTATTCCAAATTCCTCATGGCCAAAAAAAACAGATCTTCACTTCTTCTCTCTAACGCTACCCCACCCACAGTGCTTCTCACCCCACCTACACAGTCCTTAAAAACTCTGGGGCCGTCCTCGATCATCACCTTCCCGCCCTCCCACATCGCCTGAGCTGGTGTTCTTGTTCCACTTCCAAAATATACCCGTCCCCATGGCTTAAAACCCTCACTGGTTTCTTCCCATGGCAGGCAGAGCCACAGGCAAGCTCCTCATCCTGTCTCTGAAGGTGCTGCAGGCTTAGATGCTCCACTCCAAGTCATTTTTCTCCTTACTTTTCTGATCTTCTTCCAGCTACCCTTGCTAAGGAGTGTCCAGAGGCTTGGATTTTCATCTGGGAAGGGTACTTTGCAATCTAGATCTCAGATCCCACAAAGGGCTGCTCCCTGGCTACCACAGCTTGAACAAGCGCCTTGTTGTCTCTGTCAAATCACCCTGCTGTGGTCTGTATCATTTGTGAGTTGGGTGTAAATTCCCCTGATAGAGTGTGGGTTCCATGAGGATTGAAACCAACATACTGTGTTCAGTGTTTTAACATTGGTGTTTGGCCAATAAAGATGCTTAAAGGACCTGTTTAGCGAACACTGGGGCTCAAAAGCCTATAGTTACTTGTCTAAAGACAAATAGCTAATAAATTGCTAGACCAGACTGGGACTGGTACCCACGTATGCTGGGCCTGGCTCCAAGCATGTATTTATAGAAGAGATATTTGCAAGGCTGAGCGTGGACTGCATGAGTGAAGGTCCCAGATACAATCCTAAGCATCGAAGAAAGAAGAATAAAAACAAAGCTAGATTCTACATATCTACCTTACCGCGGACATGCTTCCCTGCTGGAGAGATGGAGCTAACAAGCTAACCGCCCTGCCTAAGGATGTAGGATGAACAAACTTGACGTGTATGTGACTAACTTGAACAGGAGCCCTTTACCACAGCCCTTGCTTAAGCTACGCTGGCTTTTGGTTTGCTTTTTTTTTTTTTCCTGTTTGTTTGAGGCAGGGTCTAGAGGTTCAGGCTTTCAGCTTTCTTAGCTTCCTGTAAGTTGGGCTTACAGGCCTGTACTGTCAAACATGGCCTTGGCTACACTTTTTAAAAGGGTTTTGACCCAGAGCACATGCTATCCTCTTGGCCAGCAATTATTCTGTTTTTTGTTTTTTGTTTTTTAACCTCTCCAGTAGTACTTCTCTGCACTCTCCAAGGAAGAGGGCTCTATGGTGTCGAGAGTCAGTGCCCTTTCAAGGTGCCAGACACACTGGGCATATCTGTTCCTTTCTCCTTGTGTACGGTACTAGGACATTACTGCAGGAACAAGGGAAGAAAGAACCAGTGGAGATGAAACTCTGAACTCCGGCCTGGGGCCAGTTTTCTTTCTTCTACCCCTTGCAGCAGGTCAGCCCCCTGGACTGTGAGATCTGAAGGCCTATCAAGATAGACATTCTTGGGGGCCTAACAGACAGCTTAGTGGTTAAAAGCACTTTCCAGTTTTCCAGAGGACCTGAGTTCAGTTCTCAGCACCCACTGGACAGCTTACAACTGCCTGTAACTCCAGCTTCTAGGGATCCAACACCTTCTTACAGATTCTGTGGACATCTGCACACATCATAGTCTATCTGTCTGTCTTTCTCTCTCCAAACAAAGATAGCTGTGTGAGATGGCAAATGCTTTTAATTCCACCACTAAAAAAAAAAGACATTAAAAAACCCCCGATATTCTCTACTTTATGAGGGGTTACGAGTGAGACCTGAATTCTACTACTGGGAGAGGTTGCTACCTTCTACCCTGTTGCCACTGTTCTGCTTCCAGCTGCAAACACAGTTTGTCATACTGCTCGTTGGACTTACCCTGGCCACTGCAGGCCCAACTCCAGAGACCTGGTCTCTCTCCTCACCTCCCTTAAGGATTTGGGGTGTGCTCTTCCATTCAAGCTACTTAGATGCTGGTGTCTGACAGCATCCGTGTTGCCTGCATTTGCTTGTACTTTCTTAGAAATTAACCCATCCTTCACTTCAAAGACAGCAAAGAGCCAGTTTCCCCTGCTGATGAATATTTTTAGTTGTATAAATAGAACACAAATACATTTTCCCTGTGAAATCTTTGTGGGAGACCAAAATAGGCCGCCTCAAAATATTCTTCTCTGGCATATTTTGAGATGGCTATTCAGAGCAACTGCAGATAGAAACAGCTCTGAAAAGCTGTCCTTTTGTAAAACAGATTACAGCCAACTCCATTAGTCAGGTCAAAGATGGTGGAGATGAGGGTCTCTCTCTGCCCTCTCCTCCTCTGCCTTATCTGGCACTAAGCAAGCTCATGTGCACAGGACATTTGGAGCAGGAAGACACTAGTGTGGCACTTTGTCTATTTATTTGGTTTCCTTATTTATTTATTTATTTATTTATTTATTTATTTATTTATTTATTTATTTATTAAATCAGAATCTTGCTATGTTGTTCATACTGGTCCAGTACTTCTGGGCTCAAGTAATGCTCCTGCCTCAGTCTTCCTGAAGAGCCAGGACTGTAGCAGGTACTACCTTGCACATCTATTGTCAAGGCTGCTATGAAGACAACCTATCTTTCCAGGAAATTTCCTTCCTCATGCTCCCAAGAGCTGCATGGCTACTCGACTCCAGCATGGCAGGTTCTAAGCCCCTCTCTACTCCTTTTGCCTCGGGTGGTTTAAAAGTTGTCCTCACAGGGGCCTTCTCAGTGCTGCACATTTGTGTGACACACCCACTTATGTACATAATCCACTGTCAGCTTGCTCAAGCTCCTTGATGGGCCCACATCTCCCCGGTTCCACTGGCCACAGGGTGGTGGATTGGTGTCCTCCTGGCTTGGACCCTCATTCTCACATTGCTCTGCAACATGCTGTCTCCACAGAGCAAGTGGGAATGCTGGGAGCTCATTCCACAGCAGCATGGGTACCCCGGACAGAATTCTGTGCCTTACTTGATTGTGCCACATTTCGACATCTTTGGGCATGCAGCAGATGGACCGTCTTCGTTTTGGGGGACATAGCATCAGTACCTACCCTCGCCGATGCCTCTCAGTGCCCATGTGGTCCCTAAGACAGCTCCCCACACAGAGGAGGACCGGAAGGGTGCGGTCAGCTCTTCTTTTCCTTTTTCTTTTCGATTCTTCTCTTATACAATACATCCAACTGCTGTTTCCTTTCCCTTCATGCCTCCCAACCGCCCCTCCAACCTCCCTTCTCTCCCAGATCTCTGTCTCCATTTCCCTCCAGGAAACAGCATCCATCTTTTCTACACAGATCTCCGGCCCTTCAGAAAACCTGTTTCCACTCTCACCAGCAGAGGAATGAGGCCCTATGAAAGTCCCTGTTCCTCCCAAAGTCAAAATTACCAGCAGCAGTCAGCATTTCTCCTAACTGATAAGCAACAGAGGAATTGAACAGCATCTCCTGGTACCTGTGGGGCAGGTGAACGTCTTTCCTCATGTATGGGCTATTTCCTACCTACTGTCTGAGAGCAGCCCAGGAAAAAAATGGGCTTGGTGGCAGGCATCCGGAACTCCAGCATTGGGAGTAGAAGTGGGATCAGAACGGAATGAAGAATTAATCTTAAAACGTACTGGCTGGCCAGCCAAGGTGAATCTAGATGAGCTCCAGGTTCATTGGGAGATGTTATATCAGAAGATAAAGTAGAGGACCCGTAAGATGGCTTACTAGGTAAAGGTTACAGCCCAGGCCTGGGGACTCATATGCTAGAAGGAGAGAACTGATTCCTGCAAGTCTGCCTTCACACCTGTGCTGTGCTACCTGCTCCTGAGTGGATGCACGCACACACACGTACAATAAAAATAAATAAATAAATAAATAAATAAATAAATAAAATGTAATAAAAAAGGTGAGACGGGAGCAGCTGGCGAAGGCATCTGACATTGACCTCTGGCCTTCACATGCAAGTTCGTGCACATGTGTATATACATATATTCATATACAAGTATCAAACACACACACGCTCCTCGCTCCCCTTCCACACACAGCAAGCCAGATGTGTTGGCTCATGCCTATAATCCTAGCTCTTTGGAGGCTAAGGCTGGAGATGGTGAACTGGAGGCCAACTTCCCCAAATCAACCATATACATTCATCAACAGAACAGGGTTAACTTTTGTGGATTTGGTTTGCTGTCCCTAGCATTTACAGCAAATGCTGTTGGTGTTTTTGGAGAGTCTGACCTTTCTGATCCCCATATCATGCTGTTCTATTTAATATTCTCATTTTCTTGGTTTTTTTTTTTTTTTTTTTTTTTTTGAGACAGAGTTCCTCTGTGTAGTCTTGGATGTCCTAGAATTTGCTTTGTAGACCAGGCTGGCCTTGAACTCACAGAGATCCACTTGCCTCTGCCTTCTGAGTACTGGGATTAAAGGTGTGAGCCACCATGCCCCACAATATGTTCTCACTTTTAACAATGTTTTAAGGACCTTACTTGATTTTAAGTTTACTGAGGGCGTTATAAAAATATAGCTAGATCTATGCTTCATTTGGCCCTCATCTCCTGCCCGACCATGAGCAGCTGTGGAGGAGGGGCACCACCATCTTGCAGTCTCTGGGGTTAAGTGTCTGAAGAACCTCATGTTTTCCTTGCCTTTCAATTTCTGAGGAGAAATGATGGGAATGGCCCTGCTCGCCTCCTCCTCCAACACCAGGCAATTTGTCTGATGGGTGAAACTGTCTGAAGTCAGGAGCTGATGCCAGGTAATACCTTTACAGACAGGCAAGGGGTCTCTCCTCACCATCCACTCCCATCCGCCAGCCCCACCCCGAGGTTTATATCAGACTAGTGACCATGAGGAGGCAGTGCTTCTTTCTGTCTGCAGAGGTACAGCAATTGCATTTTTCCAAATCCAAACCCCTTACCTGAGGTCTTGGGCGAAGGCCTGGAGACAGCTGCTGGTCAAACAACCTCTGCAGAGACTCCAGGGATGGGAGGGTCCTGATGACTTCCCTGGAAGCAGAGAATCAAGGTAAAGTCCAACAATTAGTGGGAACTAGAAGCACTCAAGGCAATACAGGGCCCAACTGCAGATAGGCCACACCCCAGTGGCGAATTCTGTAACCCTTCCCTGAAGGACATGCCCGGGCAAAGATTAGTCAGCCCATCAGCCTGGCCCAGACCCCGGCCCTTTTCAATGTCTATCAGAGCATAATCCATTTAGCACTGTGTAGCCTGTAAAATCTGTCTCCAATCTGGAAACACAAACTACTATAAAATTACTTAGGAACATGCTTCTTAACCTTCAGTGTTTGTAGGAGTTACACACACACACACACACACACACACACACACACACACACACACACACACACACACACACGCTAAAAATGCAAATGCCTGGGTTTCACCATGACTTGGTCTGGAGAGCCAAATATTTTATTCATTTACTTATTTGTGTGTGTGTGTGTGTGTGTGTGTGTGTGTGTGTGTCTGCGTGTCATGGATGTATGTGTGTGCACATGCATGTAGGGGCTTGGAGTTGACATTAGGTGTCTTTCTCCATCACACTTTATGCTATGGAGGGAGGTAGGATTCTTTTTTTTTTTTCCGAGACAGGGTTTCTCTGTGTAGCCCTGGCTGTCCTGGAACTCACTCTGTAGACCAGGCTGGCCTCGAACTCAGAAATCCACCTGCCTCTGCCTCCCAAGTGCTGGGATTAAAGGTGTGTGCCACCACTGCCTGGCGAATTTTATCATTTTCATATGCCACTATAAAGTTTACTTATTGATCTGCTTTTTATTTAATCTAGGCGCTCTGCTTTTTGCATTATTACATTGTTTTCATTCTTGATGGGTAGATATCATTATAAAGTGATTCGTGATTTTTTATTCTCCTATTATCCTTCCTCTAGCAATTCCCTTGTATAATATGGTTATAAACTTATTATTAGTATTCACTAGGGAGCAAATATTTGCTCATTAAAAGTTTCTGTGCCGGGCAGTGGTGGTGCACGCCTTTAATCCCAGCACTTGGGAGGCAGAGGCAGGTGGACTTCTGAGTTCGAGGCCAGCCTGGTCTACAGAGTGAGTTCCAGGACAGCCAGGGCTACACAGGGCTACCTGTCTCAAAAAACCAAAAAAAAAAAAAAAAAAAAAAGTTTCTGCATGTGTGTGTGTGCATGCATGTGTGTGCCCGTGTGTGCGCGTGTGCATGTGTGTGCTGTATGCACATGTGAGTGTACAGGTGCACCATGCCTGGGTGAGGCCAGAGGAAGACGTCAGGCGTTTGACTCTAGCCTCTGTTCTGTGCCTTATTCCCTTGAGACAGGCTTTTCATTGAACTTGAAGCAAGGCTTGTGGCCAGCCAGCCCCAGTGATCCTCCCTCTTGTCTACTGCAGTGCTGGGGTTATGGGTGAGTTTTTTAATGTTGGGTATAGTGGAGCATGCTTATAAGTTAAGTTTTGTGGTGACTAAGGCAAGAGGAGAGAGGGGTTAATTGGGATGAGCTACTGACTGAGACCCTGTCTCAAAAAAGAAAGGAACAAAAGAGTTTTAAAAATTAGGAAAAGGTGGCTGGAGATACGAGCCAGCAGTTTAGAGCTGACTGCTCCTGCAGAGAACTAAGTTCAACTCTGAATGCTCATGTGGAGTGAGTGGCTCCCAACAGCTATTACTCCAGCTCCAAAGAATCTGTGGCCCCCTTCCGGTCTCTGTGGGTTCATGCATGCCTATAGTGCAGGCACATACAGATACGGAGGCATGCACACATACACACAAATAAAAATAAGTTAAAACCTAAAAATAGGGCTGGACTCAGCGGTTAAGAGCACTAACTGCTCTTCCAGAGGTCCTGAGTTCAATTCCCAGCAACCACATGGTGGCTCACAACCATCTGTAATGGGATCCGGTGCCCTCTTCTGGTATGTCTGAGGATAGCAACAGTGTACTCATATACATTAAATGAATAAATAAATCTTTTTTAAAAAGCCATAAAAATAATAAAATGCAGAAATATATTTTGCCTATTTAATTTATTTATGTAAATGATTCCTTTATTTAAATATACTTTTAAATGCTCTGCTTTATGTATACGAGTGTTTGTGCACTATGTGTAAAACTTGTGTCCACAGAGGTCAGAAGACAACACCAGATCCCCTGAACCATCCCTGTGGGTGCTAGGAACCCAACCCAGGTCCTCTGCAAGATCAGCAAATGTTCTCAACTGCTGAGTCATTCCTCTAGCCCCGTGCCTTCATTTGTTTAATCAGTCACTAAATTACAGTTTTCTGTATGTTGATCAGTCTTTCTCTTAGTTCTCAGAACAGGGTGCAGAGGAGACCCTCAGCCAAAGCTTGCTAGACAGTAAGTGAACAGAAGAATGCGCGAACACACCTATCCTGTTTAATCAAAGCGCTTTTAACACTTGATTTCCTCGGAATGCACCTGCAGGGAAGGCTGGGGAACAGAAAACAGTTTGTTCCATCTACAGGCCTAGTCACCACCTGATCTATAAAAGCAAAGAAAAGTGTGCAGGGAGGTGAAGAACATTCCGGGCTCTTGAACAACTTGAAGTTAATTATTCAGCAGAGATATGGAAGCTTTTTTTTTTTCTTCTTCTTTCTTTTTCGAGACAGAGTTGATATGGAAGCTTTTAACGCTGCCATAATGTATCAGAGAAGCAGGCTTGGCATCAGAGAGGCTGCTGTCACCATGGTGATGAGGTGAGGCAGGTGCTGGGGACCTCAGTGTTGTGGGGAGCTGTGGAAGGGTCTGGACAAAGCCTAGCGAGGACGCAGCAAAGGTCAGGACCTGTGTCCAGGCAGAAATAACACTTCTTATGAGCTGTCACAAAATGATACATGTATATTTTTAAAGAAAGGACCCTTTGTGTGTATTTTACCCTGGTGATAAATGATTTGCAACAACAGAACAAAAAATACCATGGAGACCTATAAAAATGACAGCCCTGCTTCCAGCAGGGAATACAAGAGAAAAACAGTTCACTGAAACAAACGACTAGCAGGCCAATCTGACAATGGGTCGATTTGTCAAAGAAATTATTTGTCAGCCGGGCAGTGGTGGCGCACGCCTTTAAACCCAGGACTCGGGAGGCCGAGGCAAGTGGATTTCTGAGTTCAAGGCCAGCCTGGTCTACAGAGTGAGTTCCAGGACAGCCAGGGCTACACAGAGAAACCCTGTCTTGAATAAAACAAACAAACAAACAAAAAACAAAAAACAAAACAAAACAAAAAAAAACCAAAAAAAACAAAAAAAGAAATTATTTGTCACATTTACCAAATGCACTGCCTGTGCCTTTAAGAGCCTTTAAATAGAAAGGTGAATTAGATTCCTGGTGACGGAAGACTCTTTCCTGAATATTAACCAAGCTAAGATTGATAGAGCACCAGAGAACTGGAAACTGCTGTAAGTACTCATACACCAAAACACGAATTAGCACAGGCTGGCTGCAAGCCCTCACCCATGCGAAATGTTTCCTGCATTTGTGAGGGGTTTGCTTTCAGTTACTTCCCGATGTAACCTTTCACACTCTTTGCCAGTTCTTTACATTGTAGACCAGCCTGTACAATGAAAGTATAGTTATGGGGTTTCCTTTGTGAGACAGGGTCTCTCTGTCCTGGAACTCATTATACAGACCAGGCTAGCCTCTGTCTCCCAAGTTCTGGGATTAAAGGCATGTGCCACTATGCCCAGCTCCAGCCACAGTGTGTTTATGTCTGTAGTTTATTTTAAGGTCAATATAATTCAAAATGTACAATCAAAAGAATTTTAAAAAATCATAAGTTTTACACAGTCATTGGTCAGTCATTCCATAACTTCAGTACTGGGGAACTGATGTTGGCTAGCTTTAAACATTGCCATCACCGGAAGACTTGAGCCGTCACCACCCACACACAAAGTGACTTTAATTTATTTCCCGGCTGGATGTGGGGGCTGTAGCAAGGAGGCAGAGTGGCTACAGCCTGAGGGCTTGGACTGCTGGGACGGCTCAGCAGGTAAGAAGGCTCCTGTGTGAGTCTGAGCATCTGTCCTGTCCCACACACAGATATCATAGCGCCTGCGTGCCTCCCCCACCCCCACGCACACACAGTGGCACATACATCTGCCCCCACAGCACAGCACATGCATGTCCCCCGACACGTCACAGCATTTGCACATGCTCCCCAACGGCATATGCGTGTCCCCACACACACCATGGCACATGAGTGCTACCCCCCCAATGGCACATGAATGTCCCCCCTTACACACACACACACACACACACACACACACACACACACACACACATAACCCAATGCAAATGAGATGGCAGTGTCTTCTACCGTTTTTTTTTTTTTTACTGAGAAACTGCCTCTAATTAACCATAGTTAAAAACAAACAACAACAAAACACTATAGGATAGGTACCTATTTAGCATGTACAAGGCCCTAGGTCCCCAGCATGCATACATGCACACATACCCCAAAAAAGAAAACCAAAAAATAATAAACAAATGATCAACTTTTTCAGCCCAGTTAGAGACTTCAGATTCTATGAGAACAAGAGCTTCAAACAAGCATGGAGCATTCCAGACTCCGCCCACTGTTCAATTACTGAGTGCTGCAGAAACATTTGGACAGAGAGGAAACACAGGGTCACTCTAATGAGCACCTTCTCTTGCTGTGGCCATCCTCCTGGGTGGGTAGGGGGTCCCATCATCCACTGGCTCCCATTACCCATGAAGCTCTCCCATCCCTCCCTCGGGGGCCTCCATTACCCATGGAGGTCCTTGCAGAGCAGAGAAGTCAGCTTCTTCAGGTGAGGGAGGTTGCTGGAGCCTGTCTTCAAAAAGTCAGAATCCAGGATGAGCTGAGTGCTCAGATAATCCTGGATGGCTTTCAGGTGCTCCTCTGGGAGCCTGAGAAACAAAGAAATAATGTAAGTCCCCTCAGGTGGGACCGCAGAGGCTGAAGAATAGATCAAAGGCAGGTAGAGGCCACCGAGAGCACCTCTTGTGATGAGCACTTCTGGGCACTGTTGGAGATAGGGCTGAAATGGTTATTCTTTTCAGTTGTTTGTTTTGTTTTGTTTTGGAGACAGGTTTCTCTATACAGCCATGGCTGTCCTAGAACTCACTCTGTAGACCAGGCTGGCATCAAACTTACACACATCTGCCTGCCTCTGCCTTCTGAGTGCTGGGATCAAAGGTGTGTGCCGCCTTCACCTGGCTTTTTGTTTTTTAAAGAGACAGCCTCAGAAACACATGGAGGGGTCAGTTCTCTATCTCCTTGGTTCATACAGCTGTAATCCGAGGGCTGGAAGCACAGTCTACCCTAGAGATAGCAAATAGGTCTGACCCTCATGCCAAGTCCAAAGTCTTAGTCAAAAGTGACCCAGAGCACTACAAGATAGAGGGGCTGGAGTCACCTCAGGTCTTCTTTGGAAAGTCAATGTATTATTCTATTTTCTCTAGGGTTGGGGGCTGGGGGGATAGGGTCTGCCTGTATAGCCCAGGTTGACTTTGAACTCTTGATCTTCTGGTCTCAAATCTTCTCAGTGCTGGCAGTATAGGTATAAGATCACATCCAGTTGGCTTCACCAGTGTTGGAATGACGGACACATATCACCATGCCTGGCTTCCATGTCTGATTAAGGCCAGGAATGTGAGACCAGGTAGTGGATGTTCTGGTGGGCTGACTTTGAGCACAACCTGTCCCCACAGCCCCTGATTTGGCCTGCTTTGGGACCCAAGTTGTCTCCTCTCAGTCAGGCTGTATTACCTGATCCCCTCACCACCATCTCATATCCCCAGGGACTATGTACTCCCTGGGCTCCAGTTCTAAGCAGCCAGCCTTTCTCCTAGCACTTGATGGAGTTCTTCTATGAATAATGTCACTTAGCCCTGTGCACTCCATTAATGAAGCTGTAAGTTTGTGGTGCCATCCTGGAACCCCAAGGGAGCTGTGTGAGTAGTGAGCAAGTATGTAGACAGTCACATTGGATTTCCTGGGGTTCAGGGCTACTGCTTCTCAGACTAAGTTGTAGGCATGGAATGGAGGGGTCACCCTGCAGCTGTCTGTGGTAGGATGTGGTGTGACAGGCAGCCTCGCAGAGAGATTTCCCATGAGAAACACTTTAGGAACGTGGGCAACCGTGGGTGTGGAGGTGCCATTTGACCACAGAACGGCAGTGACCTTCTACACAAAAAAGCCATCTTGCACTTACAGGGCAGAAAGACCTAAACGTTATAAATAAAAACCAAAAAAACACTCCAAGGAGATCATAAAATCTCACAAGAAAAATGTGAAGATCTTTTTTTTGGGTTTTTTTGGTTTTTCAAGACAGGGTTTCTCTGTGTAGCTCTGACTGTCCTGGAACTCACTCTGTAGACCAGGCTGGCCTCGAACTCAGAAATCCACCTGCCTCTGCCTCCCAAGTGCTGGGATTAAAGGCGTGCTCTACCACTGCCTGGCAAATGTGAAGATCTTAATAGAGAAAATAGGCTAAGGACAAAATGACTTGGGGGCAGGGAGATAGTCCCAATTAGAAATACAAACATTTGCTTTCAACTTTACTATGAATAAGCAGGCCTGCTCCTCCCTGTAGTGTGGGCCTGTGCATGCCTGGGTGCTAGATGCTGGGTCCGAGGCACAGGCCGACTTCCCACAGGATCCTCCAAATAGAAACTCACCCACTGGTATCCATGCTTTGCAGACGCTGAAACAGTGTCTCGGAAAGACTCAGCCGGGTCACCTCAGGGGTTCGGGGATTCTCTGCTGGAAGAGGAAGGTCCTTGGCTTCGCTGGGCCCAGCAGACACAGGAATGTTTCTGGGAGGCAGCTCAGGTGGTGACATGACACTTTCTACCAGGAGAACAGCAGGGACAAATGCCGTCAGTGAGGACACCTTCTACCCAGCCTTGTTCTGTGCTTCTGTCGCAGCCATGTGAGGTCCAGGCTACCCAGTTCCAGGTTTCAGTCTGCCCTGATGTCCCATTCTTCCTCCCTATACCCATGCTGACTAAATAGGGAGCCTCTTGAGGTGGCCCTGCTTTCACGATCCTTACGTCTGAAACCTCTGGCTGTGGTCTTGTCCTACCATGGTGCTCAGCAAAACCCTTTTGGGTCAGTTGGCCCTGAGAGCACAGGGACACCTTCAGGATTGCTGGCCTTGGACAGATCAATTGGCAAGCAGATCAGCAAGATGACTCTGCTCTCAGGGTCTACAAAGTATAGCCAGGGCCTAGGGGCAGGAACTCAAACCCACCCAATGGCTCTCTCTCAATTGCTCTCTCTCCCTCATTTCTGCCTTCCTTCTCTCTCCATTCTCTCCAACCTCAGGCCTCCTTTCTCTCTTTTAGACCCTCAGAAACAAATTTAGAAAGTGAAGGGCCTTCTGAGACCTAAAATATCAAACAAACAACTTGACCTTCATCTGGGAGATTGAGACCCTTGCTCATCCTTTTCAAATGTCCTTCATGTGCACAAAGTCAAGGCGACTGGGACATTTAGATTCAGGACTTCCTGCTCAAGCTCCACACTGGCCCATAATGGCCACCCTGCTGCCCAGTCACAGCACTGCCCAGGTGACAGGAACAAGGGGTCTTTTCCTTCAGTGTATTTGCACGTTCCTTTCTCTCTGGCTGTGAAAGACAGCTCTGAATCTATTTTGGACCCTGGAATTGCAGGCCCTTGAGAAGACCCAAGACAGATCAGATGCCTTGATCCCGGCATTGGATGTCCCTTAGCTTTGGGTCTTGCAGGTGACCAGGAGCCTTGTTTGTGGAAGTGAAGTCAAGGTCAGGAGACTGGGATTCTCTCCAGAACCTTTATAGGAAGCTTTGGGGATTTGCCTCAACGGCATGTCAGGGGCAGAGCAAGCTGAGGAAAGAGATAGTGGGGACCTGTCAAGGACTTGTCTACAGGACAAGGTCAAGGCCACCATGTGGCCTTCTTGTGAGCTTTGACCCCAGTTATACCTCAGCTGCTGATCTCTAGAGGTCAGACAGAGGAAGCAGGGCAGGCCTCATCTAAGCAGGCTTAGAGCTGTGGCCATCTAGGACAGGTGATCCACTACATGTCTCTGCTGCTCCTTCAGGCTGATGAGGCAGCTCTCCTGGCCCACCCTTTGGAGGCTCTCCAGGGAGGCAGAAGGCTGGAACAGAGGCCAGGTAATCCACAGCTAGCCCACAGTACAAAAGGATCTGGCATATTCTCTCAAGGGACAGGTAGGAGCCAGGCCTGGGATGTCAGCATTTCAGGTCTAATGCCTTCTGGGAACACACTGACCTGCTGAGGGGCTCAGGCTGTGGGCTTCTATCAGGCAAGGAACCTTTGAGATGAAAAGCAGGGTGTCTGTCCTGCTGCAGGGCTCTCTGCGTACCTATCTCTCCATGACTGGCTCCTTGTCTCTGTGCTAGCCTTCACAAATTCTTGGGAACTTTTTTTTCCAATGTATTTTAGAAACCTCTTTACAGATGGTGGTGTCTCACTATGGAGCCCAAGCTAGCTCAAACTCATGCTCTTTTTGCCTTGGCCTCCTAAATTTGGGGATAGCCAGTGTCATGTACCACCATGACCATTTTGGTTGCTTCTTCTTCTTTTTTTTTTTTTTTAATTTATTTCTTTATTATATGTAAGTACACTGTAGCTGTATTCAGACACCCCAGAAGAGGGCATCAGATCTCATTAGGGATGGTTGTGAGCCACCATGTGGTTGCTGGGATTTGAACTCACGACCTTCAGAAGAGCAGCCGGCACTCTTAACCACTGAGCCATCTCTCCAGCCCGGTTGCTTCTAATGATGGTATATGAAGAAGCACTCTCCCATCCTCTCACTTATGTGCATGGACCATCTTCACTTTCATTATAATGATGAAACCGATGGCAACTACATTTCTAGAGTGTTTGCTGTGTACCGTGAATGGCGTTCCATTCACGTGCTCATCAGATCCTGTGACATCCTGAGAGATCGATGTGTGCTACTGTTATCTAATCTCTTTAAAGGCAAGCTTGTGGTTCAGAGAGTTGAAATCCTCCAAAGCCACAAAGGCAACAAGCCAGGGAGCAGAAATTCTAGTCCATATCTGACTTCAGAGTCATGTTCCCGACCAATCATTTCTGTGTCAGCAAGACTGTCTGATCCAGTGGTGTTCAACCTTCCTAATGCTGCGACCCTTTAATACAGATCCTTATGTTGTGGTGACTGCAACCATGAAATTATTTTGTTGCTACTTTGCAAAGGTAATTTTGCTACTGTTATGAATTGCAACGCAGATATCTGGTACAAGGATGTTCTATATCCAAAGAGGTACTCCAGTCCGGAAGCACCTGTGAGACTGGACCGCAGTCTTGCTGGCGCTTCCCCACCCTTGGCATCCCCTCCTTCCCTTCCTACCAGTGTCCTCCTCAGCCTCATCAATGGCATCCTCCTCCTCCAGAGGCACAGGGTACTGCAGGTGGGTCACCAGCCCCATGTTTTCCTTCTTGTAAAACTCGATGAGCTGGTCCAGCTTCGTGAAGAACCTCACCGGGACGCCTTCGGATGCCTGAGGACAGAAGCCCCGGACAGAGGACACTTTAGAATGTCACCCAACCACAAAAGCCGCCTGGAGCAGAGACTGAAGAGACTGGGAGTGACCATATTCCAGAAAAAGACATAGGCTCTCCACCACACTTTACATCCTGTAGCCGGAGGCTCCCAGGAGTCCTTTGCAAAGGTGCAAATAGGAGTATTTTTAAAACTATTTTTTCTTTCCATCTGTTGAAAATTATTTCTAAAAGTACTTTACTAGACAAATTAGTATATTTTTTATTATATCTAAATTAGAAAATGCCAGTTTTTAAAATAAATCACCTATAATCTCAAAGGCCCAAGAGCTCTATTTTTACAAGTTTAGGTGTGTGTGTGGTGAACAGAGCTATTTTTGATCCCCCCACCAAGACCATTTCTAAAAATTATTTTTTATTTTTGGTATTGAAGATAGAGCTCAGGTTCTCACACATGCAAAGCACACACAGTCCTACCGTGAGTGACACCCCAAACCCAAACCATTTGTTTATTAATGATTTCTTTTTTTTTTTTTTTTTTTGGTTTTTCGAGACAGGGTTTCTCTGTGTAGCCCTAGCTGTCCTGGGACTCACTCTGTAGACCAGGCTGGCCTCGAACTCAGAAATCCACCTGCCTCTGCCAAGTGCCGGGACTAAAGGCGTGTGCCACCACTGCCCGGCTAATGACATATTTTTAAAACACTGGGGATTGAACCCAGGACTTTACACAAGCTAAGTAAGCATCCTACATCTCCTATCTCGGCCTCCTGGGTGCTGGGACTACAGATGTGTGCCAGCAGGCACCAACAGTCTGACATTTTAAACTTTATTTTGAAGCAGGTCCGCTCTAAACTATCTGGACCAAGCTTGAATACATCATCCCCTGGCCCAACCCCCAGAGTAGCTGGGATTAAGAATACACGCTACCACACATGGCTTGTTTACTGTATTTATTTAAGGCTTTTTGAAATGGGGTCTGGCTCTGTAACTCAAGGTCGCAACCATCCTCCTGCATCAGATTCTCAAGGGCTTAAAAATTACAAGCTTGTGGCAACACACTTGATTATTGTTTTTAAACATAGGAAAATTCATTCTTGTAATTTTTTCCCATTCGTTTAAATTCTACTTTTTTTTTTTTTTTTTTTTTTTTTTTGAGTGGGTCTCACTATGTAGCCCTGGCTAACCTGGAACTCACAGAGATATTTCTGTTCCTGCTTCCTGAGTCCTGCGATTGAAAGTGTGCACTACCATGCTAGACTTAGTGACATTTTTTAAGAGGAAAAAATTCATTTTATATGTACCACGTGACTGCAGTGCCCATGGAGGCCACAAGATGGCATTAGATCATTTGGACTGGAGTTAGAGATCATTGTGAGCCACCATGTGGGTGCTGGGAACTGAACCCAGGACCCTCTGCAAGAGCAACCAGGGCTCTTAACCACTTGGCCCCCTATTCAGCTCTTAATTATGTTTGCTTGTTTGTTTTTTCAACCAAAAGTCATAAAGTGGTCCAAGTAACGCAGGAATCTCCATCAGTTTGTGCCTCTGCTGTTGGTGATGAAGTTGACTCTGTTCTACTGTTCTGACACTCTGGGAGCAGGACTCTTCTGTATGTTGGTGGAAGAGGCAGCTCCAGCAGGAAGTTCAAGATCTTCCCTGAACAGCCAGCCCGGTCCCACCATGATGCCCCTTCATCCACCCTTGCTAAGACGGCTGTCCCTACAGGCAGCCAGACCAGAGCAAGAGACCAAGTTGCTGCAGCTAATGAGATACAAACTCTCTCTAGTGAGTTTTCTGTGGCTTTGTGGGGTCATAATCTCTTCACCTGGGCCAAGTGTCTGCTCATAGTTCACTTTTGTTTTTTTTTTGTTTTTTTTAAATTATTTAACTTATTTTATTTTGTTTTAAGACAATATTTCATATTGTAGCTCAGGTTGGCCTCAAATTTGTGGCAATCCTCCTGTCTCAGCTACCTAAGTGTTGAGATTACAGGCATGAGCTACCACGTCTAGCTGTCCCTATCATTTTAACAATGACTTGTGTCCATCTTCAGGTCTAGAGATCAGAGGTTGAGCCACTTCTTTAGGGCTAGCTAGCTGTCTTCTTGCTGAAAGAAACCCATTGCTTGTGGTAAACCAGGCCAATAGGAAGATGGGTTTGGGTTAGAAAGTCCTCACAGGAGGGCAAGCAGATGGTTGATTCAGTCACCGCTACATTAGATTCCTATTGTTGATGGTCTGACAGTTGATGGGAGGCTTGACCTGGTGGCTTCAGCATCTCAGGTGAATGGGGCAGACTCAGGTATCTTGCCAACTTGATGGGATTAAGACTCACCATGAGGGCTACACAGAGAAACCCTGTCCCCAAAACCCAAAAAAACAAAAACAAAAACAAAAACAACTCACCGTGGATACAAGTCTTTGGGCATATCTAGGTTAGGCTTGCTGAGGTAGGAAAACCCACCCTAAATGTAGGTAACATCATCCCGTGGGCTGAGGTCCAGGACTGAGTAAAAAGGAGAAAGCAAACTGACACCAGCATTCATCACTGTTTCCTGACTCCGGACATAGTGTAGCCTCTGCTTCTCCTGCTGTATCTTCTCTATTGCTGCAGACTGTATTCCTTGGAACTGTACACCAAATTAACTCATTTCTTCCTCAAGTTGCTTTTGTAAGTTATTTTGTTACACCAATGAGACAAACAGCTGATACAACTAGGATGCTCTCAGGCTTGTCTCTGAACCTTGGCTCCTGGGTCTTCTAGGAGACCTTGTGTGAGAACAGTCTCTGTAGACTCAGGCTGTCCACATGGGCTCCACATGGGCTCCACATGGGCTCCAGGCCTCCCTCTGCATGCTTCCCTCTCTCCAAGTGTACTTGTGTGCTCATGTGCTTTGCACACAAAAATCCGTGTGTGTGTGTGTGTGTGTGTGTGTGTGTGTGTGTGTGTGTGTGTCTGTGCGCGCGCGCGCGCCTCATACTATATGGCTTAGGCTGTCTTAGTAAATTTATAGAGAGCTTAGCAAAACCCATCTGTTTATTCTTTTCAATAAATTCCCTTGTTTCCTCAAAGCCCCATGCTGCTCAATCTCTTGTAAGCACTGTTAACCACCTGAGTGGCAGCCCCTGCCAAGATTTCCAGAATATTCTTTCAGTGATTCAAATGCAAACAAGAATGGAATAACAAGAATAATTTGGTGAGATGTAAGACCTGTGAACTCATTTCAGGTAAAGCAGTCATAAGCGTGTGTGGTCTTGTCAGGGGGGTTACGGGTAATTGATGACATGCCACTGGGCATTTGGAAAGAGAATGAAAATATCAAAGAAATCTGAGGTGGGCTGACTCATGAGTGAATCTGGGAGAAGAGTCTCAGCAGGGGGTGGAGAGTACCTAAGGACTGCATGTGTGGAAGCTGGTGCGATTTGGGATTTAGGAGGCACACAAGCTGAAGTGCACATTATTTTATACAGCAGGGGAAAAAAAGCAGAACCAAACCCAGAAATGGGACCTATGCTATACTATTGAATTATAGACATGTTCAAGGTGGCGCTGGACAGGGGGTTTGGAGGGGGGAAGTAAACAATGGTGGGTGAATAGGCTGTGTATTAAGCAAGTAAACAGAGAAGCTAAAGGAATGCCCGCAGGGAGCAGGCAGAAGCTCGAGGCAGCTGTGAAAGCTGAGAGCTGTCAGTCAGCCATGACTCCCTGGCCCCTGCGTGTGCTTGCGCAGTCATGGAGGCCAGGGAGAAGGGCCTGGCAGGCCAGGATGGCTGACTGCCTAGGTGGGTCAGGTTTCCAGGAAGATAGGGATTGAGTTCAAACCTCAAGGATGGTGAAGCAGGCACCTCCGGGTGGATGCATGAACATTAGCCAGTTCAGAATGGCACTGCTAAGAAGGGAGGCTTTCCTCTACCTTCCAGAGGCAAGACTCCCCAAGTGTGGGATAGTTTGGATGGTCTTCCCACTTATTAGAAAGGCAATCCCTGTATTCACATGTACATGGCATTTGGAGGTAATGCCTTTGTAATGGTGGGGCCCATGATGGTGTCAGTGGCTTGCTGTCTGACCATATGATACCCTGCGCCATGTTATGATACAACAAGAAGGTCCTCACTAGATAGAAGCCAGCACTTTGCTCCTAGGCGTCCCACATCCAGAACTGTGAGCCAAATAAGCTGTAAGCTTCTATTCATGTGCGTTTGGCTGGGACCTTGTTCGTGCTAGGCAGATGCTTTACTCTCAAGCTACATGCCCCGTCTTTAATCTTTATAAATGACCCTGTTTGTGGTATTCAGTTATAGCAACAAAATCCGCTTATTTATATATGTGTGCAATGAATATACACATATACAAGGCCAACTGAAGAGACAGATGGGGATGAGACAGGAGGCAGTGATGCCAGGTGGATGCCTGGGTCCATTCCACAGAGAAATGTCCTTACGAAGGCCATATGGCCACACTATAAGCCGGGGCTCAGAAACAGCTCTGAGAGCTTCATACTTCTAGTACCCAGAAAGAATACAGGGGCCCTCCTAAGGGAAGCAAATTCCCATGAGGTAAATTTCAATTGTTATGCCATGTGAGCCAGCAGGAAGCAGCCTGTCTCCATAGGCAGCAGACAGAGGCAGAGGAAATGGTGAAGATATGGGTCCCCACAGGCCAGAGAAAGGAGTCTCTTGGAGGCACAGTTCAAAAGCTGTCTTCATATGTCTTCATAAGATGGACTTAAAAGGCCCTGTGTCCAGGCAGGGTGGCAGTGAATGACTGACTCTGTGTAGCCAATAAACCTCACTAAGCCTAAACCAACACGTGGGAAGGATCTTCTAGGTGGCAGGGTACTGACTGTGGGCCAGGAGGAACAATAATATCTTTAAGTAATAAGCCTAGAGGCCCCTTCCTACATCAGATATGGCACATATCCACCTGCCTAAGAGGCCCCCTTCCCGCAGGAGCGGGGTCTACAAACTACATCAAGGTCTACCATACTTCCTGGAAATCTGAGGTGCCTGGCAACTGCTGGCTCTGTGGGATTACCACACTGGGACCAGAATGACAGGCAAGAATTTGTAGTTTTAATTGGAACTTGACACAATCTAGAATTACCTAGGAAGAGAGCCCCAGTGAGGGATTGTCTAGATCAGGTTGGCCTGTGGCATGTGTGGGTGTGTGGGTGTGGGGGGGGCAGGGAACAGGAGAAGAGTATGGTCTTAATTTAGTAGATTGGGAAGACCCAACCCACTGCGGGTGGCACCATTCTCTAGTTTTGGGTCCTGGACTGTGTTAGAGTGATTGGGGACCCTGAGCATAACATATGCATACAGGCATTAATTTCTCTCTGCTCTTGACTGTGGATGTGGTTATCTGTTTACATTCTTGCTTCTCTGTCTCTCTGTCTGTCTGTCTGTCTGTCTTTGTCTCTGTCTCTGTCTGTCTCTTTCTCTCTTGTCTGTTTTTCTTTTTCTTTTTTTTTTTTTTTTGGTTTTTCGAGACAGAGTTTCTCTGTGTAGCCCTGGCTGTCCTGGAACTCACTCTGTAGACCAGGCTGGCCTCGAACTCAGAAATCTGCCTGCCTCTGCCTCCTGAGTGCTGGGATTAAAGGCGTGCACCACCATTGCCCGGCTCTTGTCTGTTTTTCAAGACAGGGTTTCTCTGTGTAGCCCTGGATGTCCTGGAACTCACTCTGTAGACCAGGCTGGCTTTGAACTCAGAGATCTACCTGCCTCTGGCTCTCTGGGACCAAAGTCGCACACCACCACTGCCTGGCTGCCACTTTCACTTCCCTGTTACAAAGGGCTATAATGTGGAATTGTGAGCGAAAATACCCCCCCCCCCCAGTTGCTTTTTGTTATTACAGCAACAGGAAATAAAACTAGGTTAGATACCTTCTGTGTGCTTAGGGTTGGAGATAGAGATAAGAAACAGTAAGAGATGGACTTTTCTGCCTACAATCCTAAAGGTGGTGCTTTTTCAACTATTTTAAAATGTAAAATGTGGTCAAGAGAGGTGACATAGGCATTAATCAGAGTCCTAGCAAGAAGCGGATGGCCATACAAAGCTGGACTTTGGGGAGAGTTTGGTAGGTAGAGGGGTAGAGTTCTAGAACTGAGAGTGGAGGGGAACAGTTTGCCCCTACCCCCGGAACTCCCAGGAGAAGGACAGAGCTGGCACCCAGAGAGAGCACCCAGCAGGCGTGGAGGCCCCTGTGGAGGGAGGGAGCCAGGGCCATAGATCCCCCCTCACTCTGCTTCTTCACTATCTTCCTCTCACCATCTTACCACCTGGCTGGTGCTCCCACTGGCTAAACCCAGTGGGAACCTAGGGGAATAAATGGACCAGAAAGCAAAGAGAAGATTCTCGGCGTGCACATTCATGGCAGCAGAGCGGCACCTGTGTGTCTCATGGGACATGGGGCTCAGATCAAGAAGGCCTTGATCATGGTTCCCTGCCAGTGGAGGGGTGTGGCTCTGGATTCTAAGTGTCCAGGCTGCCAGCTTTTGTTCCTCATTCTGCAGCTATGGCCTTCCTTAAAAGATGCACGATGTCATTTTGAAATAGAGAAGGAACCCCAAAGGTCTCGAGTTAGCTGTGTGCCTCTAACACACTTCTGAGCTGTTTATTGATGTACCCTCACTGTGCCCCTCAGGAATGATACCCCACAATATCCATGGACTGTGAGATTCCTGCTCCACAGTGACTCTCTTCTACATGGCAGGGATGAACCCCTTCCTTCTCTCTTTAATAGATCAACTAGAGCATGTGGCAGGTAGTTTGATTCAAAAAAAAAAAAAAAAAAAAAAAAAAAAAAGAAAAGAAAAAAAAGGAAAGAAAGAAAGAAAGAAAGATAAACCGAAGATGAGCACACCCAATAAAAAGCATCCTTATCTTCCTGACCTGCTTGAGTTCCAGTCCTGACTTCCTTCAGTGATGAACAGCAATGTGGAAGTGTAAGCTGAATAAACCCTTTCCTCCCCAACTTAAAAAAAAAAAAGCATCCTTATCACAGTGTTGGGCATGGCACATGCTGAACGGCTCTTCCACTGTGCTCCATCCTTGGCTTTAGGCTTTTCCTACTTTAAAATAATGCTTGTAACTGGGATATCCCAGGCTTGAGGCAGATAGACCTCTCCCTGGGATTTGCTTATCAACAGACTGGACATGAATTTATGTTCAGAATCAAAACTCACACAAGAAAATAAAGTAAGGGCTGGGCAGTGGTGGCACACACCTTTAAACCCAGCACTCGGGAGGCAGAGGCAGGCGGATTTCTGAGTTCGAGGCCAGCCTGGTCTACAGAGTGAGTTCCAGGACAGCTAGGGCTACACAGAGAAACCCTGTCTCGAAAAAAAAAAAAAAAGAAAGAAAAAGAAAAAGAAAAAAGAAAAGAAAGTAAGGATTAGTTCTGTTTGTAAAAGGAAATGTAGTCTATTCCCTTGCCCCCACTTAGTTATATGTCTCCACAGAGAATCTAGAAGCAGCATTTTTATAAGGCTTTTATAGACAACAACCCAAGGAGCCCAGCTTTGAATGTCCAGCTCACTCCGCCTTGGGTATAACTGTAGTGCCTGCTTCCCCACACATTCATAAGAGCCTTGAGAAACCCAGTCTTACAGCCCAAGTCTTTTTAAAGGGGAAACTGGTGGGGCACCTAACCACAGGCCCACTACTGTTCTGAGATACATCTGCTCCATAAAACAGACCTCGCCATTGGAAGAGGTAGAGAGAAGAGGAGGAAAGTGGACTGCCCAGCTAAACCTTGTAGAGAGAAATCTTGTTCTCCTATCTCTTGGCATCTGCATCTACCAGGGAGCAATATTCTGGAAGGTACAAAGTCATGCAGAACGGTTTTGCGCACAAAGGCTTACCCCTTGGGCTGGGGGCCCAGGTTTGTGGGAGAGGGGGGCATTAGTGCTTTTGAGACAAAGGTGAGCTGAAGGTCAGCTGGTGTTCAGACTGCTGGTTGCTTTTTCAGATTCAGTCCTGGGGATGACTGAAAACACCCTTCTGGGGGAGGGAGAGCAGACCAGGGAGGTCAGAGCCCTAGACAAGCTGAAACTTCCCAGGGGATAGTTTTAATGTCAGCACTGTCTGCCATCTCTAAATGCAGAACTGAAATAGACTGGACACAGGGGAGGAAGTCTGCCAGCTGCTGTGCAGGAAGTGTGGTGCTCTGGGTAGTCACTACTGAAGGTTGGGGCAGCCTTCATTTTAGGTTGAAAAGACAATCCAGAGTTGGACTGCAGGACTGCAATGCCAGCACTTGGGAGGCAGAGACTGAAGATCAGGAATTCAAGGGGAGGCCAACCCATCCAGTTACCATGGCAATTTTATAGATGGTGGGAAGTGGGAAGTGGAGAACCCAAACCAAAGAGCTCCGTGCACGATCCCACTACATCAGACCCCATTACATCAAAGCACCCATTTCAGGTCCAAGGAGAAAGTCAGAAGACAGGGCTTAGGCAGCGGGGTGAAAGCACATTCATCTGCTGTGCAGAGGGATACCAGTGGTTACGCATACTATTTCTGCTCCTTAGTGAGGACCCTGGGTCTGTGGAAGTTGAAAAGACAGTGATCAATGGACAGGCATGGGCTAGATTCAGTCCAGGCTTGGTGGCACTCCACAGATACAACTTATACAGGCGATCTGAGAGCTGTGCTGGCTGCAAGAGGGTCAGGGCAGCTCAGAGTTCAGCTGGCCTGACCAGGCCTTTGTGTTCTGGATACCAAGGTCTGCCATCTTCCTATGCGGTTATCAGTGTGGCTTGGACCCAGCTTCTCCTGAGTCTCTCTCCACAGGCCCCTCTGTCTGCTCCTATCTCTGCAGTCATCAGGAGGTTTCCTCTACCTCCTTTCTGCCTTCTTCTCAATGTCTAGTTATCTCCTCTGCCTCCACCAAACAGACCCCATATGGGTGAAGGGGAGAGGGCATGGTTTCTGGGGTCTCTAGTTTTTTGTAGCATTTATTATTATTATTTTTTTAAGCAGGGTTTTGAAGCTTTGGGAGCATTTAAGAGCCGGGGTGTGTATTCATGTAGTATAAATGGATTGATATTTTAATTTTTATTTATAGATTGATCCAAATTCTTACACTATAGCCCAGACTCGACTTAAACTCATCATCTGAGTGTGGAGATTACAGTTGCAAACCACCGCCGTTGGTCAGGATGACATCACTTTGAGAGCAGTATGGAGCAAGAGTAGGTGCTGTACTTGAATTAGGGAGGTAGGGTAGAAGAAAGGAGAGGGGCAGGGCTGGGAATCTGGTACAGCTAGACCGCTAATACACTGAGGGAGCGTGGCCAGCTAGAGAGACCCAGGAGCCTGGGGAAAGGGGGAGGTTGGGCTTGGAATATTCTGGGGGGCTGCTTTAGACTCAGAAGTCTGTCTTCAGTTATAAGGCTGAGAATTGTTTCTCTAAAGGATATCCCCACAGAAGAAAGCTCATCTCCCTCCTTCTCTCTCTGAGATAGGATTTTGCTCTGGAGCCTAGGCTGGACTGGCATTCACTATATAGCTCAGGCTAGTGCGGAACTTGAGATCCTCCTGCCTCAGCCTCCCAAATACTGGGATTAAAAGCATGACCCACCACACCCAGCTCCCTTTCCTCTTGTTATTAACACAGTTTCATTGTTTCATCACCTGTGGAGTAGCTAGAGCCAACTTCTGAGCTGGGGTCATGGTAAGGATGCAGACAGATACAGAGACAGTTGGGCTGAAGACACAGTGGAGCCTGAGATAAGGAAGTATCCAGATCCTGAGAAGCCACAGGAGAGGCGAAGCCAAAGGGACAGCTGAGCAGGGCACTGGTTCCATCCCTGTTAGGAAACACGTGCGCGCACACGCACACGCGCACACACACACACACACACACACACACACACACACTTAGTTCTGTCTGCCGAGAGGGCCTAGAAGTGGTAGCATAAGAACAGCAATGAACGTGCTCACTGTTCACATCTTGGGTGCTGAACACCTTTCCTCATTACAAAGACCCAGGGGTCCTTCAATTCAGCTAATAGTCACAATCTGGGGCTGGGAAGGCAGGCAGAACCTGTAATATATTTGGCTCTGGTTCTCAACCTGTAGGTCGTGACCCCTTTGGCAAACCTCTATCTCCCAAAATATTTTACTGTGTGATTTGTAACAGTAGCAAAATTCTAGTTAATGAAATAGCAGTGAAAAGAATTTTATGGTTGGGGTCACCACAACATGAAGAACTGTATTAAAGGGGCACAGCACTAAGAAGGTTGAGAACCACTGCTCTAGTGAGTAAGCCATGCTTTGAATGTGAAGACAATTTGTCAAAAAGAGCCAGGGACCAAGGGGAAGTAAAGAGGGAGGAGCAGCTGGCACAATCTGAACATCAAAATGAATAATGAAGATAGTTACGGTCCACTGTGTAAAATGAGAATTCACAACTTTATCCTTATATAAATAAATCAGAGAGAAAGCTTTCCTCACAGTATAATGTCAATTAATAACTGTGGGACCAATGACAGAAGAGGCAGTCAGCATTTGGCAGCCATCATGGTAATAACTGATTGAGATGAGCTTCACCAGTAGATGCTAAAATGAGGTGGGTGAGAGTTTGAGAGATGAGATATTTAGATAGTCTCAGACTATTTCCACCAAACAGGTGTGTGTGAGTGTGGCGCGCGTGTGTGTGTGTGTGTGTGTGTGTGTGTGTATGTATGTATGTATGTATGTATGTATGTATGTAATTTTCTAATTTTACTTTATTTTCATTGGTAGAGATCGAATTCAGAACCTTGGGTACGCTAGGCAAGCAGTCTACCTTTGAGTACATATGTGTGTGTGTGTGTGTGTGTGTGTGTGTGTGTGTGTGTGTGTGAGTGTGAGTGTGTGTGAGTGTGTGTGTGTGTGAGTGTGTGAGTGTGTGTGTGAGTGTGTGTGTGTGTGTGTGTGTGTGTGTGTGTGTGTGAGCCTAGTCATCAGTCTTTTGTTTGTTTGTTTTGAGACAGGGTCTTATCATATAGCTGAAGCTGGACTCAAACCCCTGGTTCTCTTGCATCTGCTTCTGAGTATTGGGATTTCAAGCTGTGCTGCTATGCCTGACTTCAGTCATTTATTTTATTTTATTTTATTATTTTAGACAGGGACTCCTGTGGTCTAAGCTGACCTTGAACATACTATGATACCTGGGATGACCCTGGATTCCTGAGGCTGTGAATATTATCAGTGACCAAATACCTAATAGTGTGAGACTCTGGTTTCAATCCTAAGCAGAGGGATGGAGGGAGGAAGGGAGGGAGGGACAGGGAGGGAGAGTGGGAGGGAGGAGTGGGAGGGAGGGAGGGAAGGAGGGAGGGGGGAATATTAAGACCCCAAATAACAATATCTATAGTAATTTTGCAAAGAGAAACCCCTTCAGATGTTATCTTAGCCCCACACTCAGAGCGTACTCTAACAACCGGGCAGAGTGGCCAGTGCCTCTCCTTGAGTGGAAGTGTTGAGCTCAGCCCCACAACTGAGAAGTCCTGCTGGAAATGGAACTGCAGGACTGGACCCAGCCATGAGGAAAGCCCTGAAGAACTCAAATCAAGAGGCAGCCTACAAAATTACTAGCAAGTTCTCAAAAACAAACAAACAAAAAAGTCAGTACCATAACGGAAAGGATAATATAGTACACCTAGCTTTAGAGATTGAAAATTGGTCCAGGAGGGAAATTATTTTATGTATATCAATTATGGTTCACATAGATAGAGGGATAGGATAATTTATATTGCTGCTAAGACTGTTGGAGGAATTTGAATGGAGCTACGGGATTGGATGGTAGGTCCGCGTTAACGTCCTGATTTTGATGACTGAATGTGGCTATGGAGGAGAGAGAGAGAGATAATAGGGCACTGTCAGACTCTTCCTCTCCAATAATTCAGAAAAACAGCAGTGGCAATATGAGAGAGAATGATCAGCAGATTATATGTTAGAATGCTCAGTGGGAAAAATGAGAGAGGAAAAATGCAGTTCTTTGTACTATTCTTTAAAATTTCCTAGGTCAAGCTGGGCAGTGGTGGCACACGCCTTTAATCCCAGCACTTGGAAGGCAGAGGCAGGTGGATTTCTGAGTTCGAGGCCAGCCTGGTCTACAGAGTGAGTCCCAGGACAGCCAGGGCTACACAGAGAAACCCTGTCTCGAAAAAAAAAAATTCCTAGGTCAAATTACTTTCAAAATAAGTTATTTATGTTTTTTTAAGAAGAAGACGACCAGGCTGGAAATGGTCTATATCATAGCTGGTTACATACTAAAAAATTTTTTTTATCTCAACATGGTTATAAAAAGCATTCTTAGAATCAGCTTATGTAACTTAGATCATTTCTTTAGCACGTAAGCTTGCAGGCATGTGCACACATGCACATACACGTGTACATGGAGGGAAAGGCTTTCAAAGAGAACTCTAAAAGTGTCAAATTTAAAAAGATCATATAAAGCCATTCCAGGTTTACAGACTTTTAGAGGTTTCTGTATAAAACCTGCAGCTGTCTTGGGTCATCTGCAGTACTCAGACAGCAGTAATAATTTGGATACACTGAGAACATAAGCACAGTCACAGAGTGTCAGGTAGTTCTGTGTGGATGGAGGTGAGGGGGTGGTGACAGCCCCAGGCAAGCTTCCTCAGAGTGCAGGCTGCCATCTCACCTGCAGTGCTCTCAGGATTGCCTGGGGAAGGGCAGCATCCCCTTTATTGGCACAGGTCTTGGGCTGGGACTGGCGAATTGAGGTGGCATGGGCAGTTGGGCATGGGGGACTTGGGCTCCTGCCAAAGTCCCATCATCCAGGAGCAAGGCAGATCTTGCTTATGAGTGGGACAGGAGGCTGGCTGGCCGGACGAAAGCAGGCAGAAGAATGAGAGTCAATGTGGACCCTAGTCTCTTCTTTCCCAGGACCTAGAGATTTGGTTTGTCACAAATGTGGGCTCCTTATGCTGGCAGGAAGCTGTCCCCTCTCTCCATGGAGAATCTGGCAAACCGGTGAGCAGGTGGCTTTGGCACCTGTCATGGAGCCTTGAGCTACGAGAGGGACTTTGGCGTCCTTCTGGTACAGTGGGGGCAATAAAAGAGGTCTTGTCCATGGGAAACCCACAGAACAGGAGCCAACGAGGGTGGGATGCATGGGTATCTCAGGGTATCTCAAAATTCTTCCAGGGAACTTTTGAGTAAGGCCATCCTGGCTGTCAGGTTACAGGGAACCTGAGCCACTGTATCTTGTATAGATGGTTTGTTTGGTGGGTTTATAGGACTCGGGTCACTGAGCTATGATTAGCCTATGTGTGGATGGAGGATATAGCAGCAGGTAGGGGGACATGGGTCTAGAGGAAACCCTCTCACCTTCTCTCACCTTGGAGCAGTGACTAATTCATCCCTAGCTACTGGGACAGACACTGACGGTGCAAGACACACGACAGGTAGAGAGAGGATCACTTGAGGGATCTCCTGGACCACAAATCCCAGCTCCAGGCCATTCCCAGCTGAAAACCATACTCTTCAGGGAGTTCACATCCAGTTAGCAGGAGAGGAGGAAGGAGGGAGGAAGCACATGATGTCTGACTGCCATGGAGAACAAGATGGCCAGATGCTCTGCACTTGTTGCCTGCTGACAGCAGGTCTGATGCAGGTAGGAAGGACCTCTCCGTGTTACAGATGAGGAAGCGTCTCAGAGAGCTTTAGCAAGCCACCTAAGTGCTCAGTGACTTTGTCAGAAGAACAGCACACAGAAGGATGCTCTGAGATGAGGAAAAGGTGGGAAGGACTGGGTGGGAGTCTGAGGATTCCTACCTGGCCCAGAGTGAGTGGGAGAGGCAGACATAGGGAGCTGCAAGCTAGTGTGAACAAGGTGGCCAGAGACAATCTGGAAGATTCAAGGAGGTTGGGCTGAGAAGGTAGTTTGGGTGGGGTTTTGGAGCAGCCTGTGTGGGGACCCCAGATCTTCCTTCCCAATGGAGATGCAGGTAGGGGCAGCAGGCTAATACTAATTTCTCCGGGCACAGTCCGATTTCTGCTGGCTTGCCCAATGTCAGGACTCCCAAACTGACGACTTGAAAACCAAAGCTGAGAGTCATGAGCAGAAAGGACTGCCACCGAGCTCTAAGGAAGACTCCAGCCCCAGCCAGCAGTTTCAGTGGATACCATAGCCAGTAAAAAAAAAAAAAAAACCAACAGAGGCAGAGGCCTTAAGAGGTCTAATGCTATCAGAGGGTTGCTACAGTTTAAATTTACAATGTTCCCTCCCATTCATGGTTTGAATTTCCAAGCCAAAAGCACAATTTGTAGAAAGTTGTAAAAAAATTAGGGCTGGTTACAGAATGAGACCCTGTGGGAGAAGTAGATACAAAT
>CM052709.1:76568195-76614613 GCA_028551405.1 Uromys caudimaculatus | reverse complement strand
AGAAGAAGAAGAAGAAGAAGAAGAAGAAGAAGAAGAAGAAGAAGAAGAAGAAGAAGAAGAAGAAGAAGAAGAAGTTGTTGTTGAAGTTGTTTCCATTTAGTTCCAATTATAGCCCATGGGGAACACAGACCTAGAGTTGCTAGAATTTACAAATGTCAAATGTCAAGAGAGAGTAATTCAAGGCTCCACCATTGTAGTTAATCTTCATTGCCACATTAACAGGACTTAGAATCCCCTACTAGACAAACTTCTCAACATGTCTGCCAAGGAATTTCCAGAGAAGATTAACAGGAGAGTTACCATCTGAATGCAGGTAGCACCCTTTCTCAAGGGGCAAGGTCTAGATCTATAAAAAGGAAAAAAAAAGAAAGAGGAGGAAAGCCAGCTGAACACTAGTGTTTATCTCTTTCAGCTTCCTGACTGTGGGTACAGCAGGACAAGCCTTATGGTTCCACTACCCTGCTTCCCCACCGAGATGGACCATATCCCCTCAACCATGACCCCAAGTAAACCTTACTTCCCTTAAGTTGCTTCTAACTGGGGGATTTTGTCTTGAAGTGTGAGTGCTCCCAGGCTACACTACTCTCCTTGTCTGTGAATGAGGATTTAAGTTTATTTGGCCAAGAGTGAAGTTAGCTGTTGCTGTAAGCCCAAGGCAGGAGTCATCTGCTAAGCATAGTTGGCTTCACTTTTCAGATGTCTAAACTGAAGCTCAGAGAAATGGAAGTGTGATCACACGGTCAAGTCTGTAAAAGAGGTCTTAGGAAAAAAAATACCCTCCCCAAAGATGATAAAAAGAAAAGAAAGTACGGAATTATAACAACTATGAGTGAGGCTTTGGAGCCCCGAAAAGACCGGAAGTCAGGTGGAAGTGACTGTGAATTTGCCTGAACCCCACTGAACTACAGGAGCATGCTGGCTATTTTTATGTTAACTTGGCACAAGATTAAAGTCTTCTGAGAGGAGGGAACTTTAATTGAGAAAATGCCTCTGTTGAGATTTAGTCTTTTGCTATGAATTGTAATGCTAAATACTGGCCGCCAGTGCTTGGTTGACCCCAGGGACAAAAGAATATGCAACTAGACCCAGGAGCTGCTCTGTAACCTTGCCCCCAAGTTATCCCTGATTGGTGAATAAAGATGCCTCCAGCTTATAGTTGGGCAGAATTGAGATAAGCGTGGCTTGGGGGTTCCCGGGCTTAGGGTTGGAGGTGAACCACGAGGAGAGAGAGAGAGGATGGATCGTGGAGAAGTCGCCATGGGGTAGGTGAGTCGTGAAAACATGGGCTGGCAATTGGAGTCAAGAGCGGCCTAAATGGAACACAGCAAGTAATGACTCTGGGGTTATTGATAGGGAAGTAGATTCAAATGGCTTAGAGGGGAGATATCTGCCCAGCTCTAGTGCATTAAAAGCTTATTATAAATATAAAAGTTGTGTGTCTTTTATCTGGGAACTGAATGATCAAAGGCGGGGTAAAAACCCAGATGGAGATTAAATGTTTCCGACAACATGACTCCATAAAATCAGGTTGTAAGCAATTCTATAAGGCCTTTTCTCAATTAGTTATTGATGGGGGGAGAGCTCAGCCCGTGGTGGGTGGAGTCATCCCTGGGCTGGTGGTCCTGAGTTCTGTAAGAAAGCAGACTGAGCAAGCCATGAGGAGCAAACCAGTAAGCAGCACCTCCATGGCCTCTGCATCAGCTCCTGCCTTCAGGTTCCTGCTCTATTGGAGTTCCAGTTGTGGCTTCCTTCAATGATGAACTGTGATGTGGAAGTGTGAGTCAAATAAACCCTTTCCTCCCCAGCTTGCTTTTGCTAATGGTGTTTCACCATGGCAACAGAAACCCCAACTAAGACAACGAGGCTCTGATCAAGATGCCCAAAGTCCAGAGGCAGGACCTTGCCATCTCTTCCAATTTGAGTTTATACCTCACTGTACAGGGTTATTACCCAGGGTTCCCACTGACTCAAATCCCAAGCAGCTATTCTAGAGGGCATCTTATTGAGACGATTGACACCACACACATTGGCAGATGATTGGGACCTTATTTTCCTTATAGGAGAACAGCTGTCAAACGTCTGTCACCTCATGTCATAGAGAGTGACATCAGCCATTTTAACAGCATCATCTCCTATGGACTGGGCCTCCTGTATATACCTGGTTTTCCTTCTGTGTGACCCCAGGATTAGAAAGCAACATTAAATTCAGAAGAGAGCACAGTGGTCACAAAAAGGTTAATGACTTCTGGGGCAATGCAGAGGGAAAGGAGCATTCATCAAGGACAAAGATTTTCCCTCTTAAAGATGGCAAAGGCCCAGACCAAAACAGGAAGCTTCCAGCCTGTCTTGGTTGGTAGTGGGATTGTCTGAGGCTAAGAGACGCCGGAAAGGGACAAGAACAAAGTGTTCTCTGCTTGGCAAGCTGTCATGATAGCATGGGCCCTTCAACTCCTCAGCATGGCACGCCCCAGACCTCTGAGGGCCAGAAGCTCAGTTAGGTAGACTTTGATAAGCACCAGCCCTCAGAGGAACCGAAAGTTACCTCTGACACCTCTTACTGCCCGGAGGAACTGAGCAAGACACTGTCTAACCTGAGACCAGAGTCCAAGGCAGGCAAGCAGCTGCAGTTACACCTGCTGCTGTGACACCCAAACTCCATTCCAGGGAAGGAAGAGACCTCTAAGCAAGAGAACTGAACCTTGGGGGAGGGGAGGCCTAAGGGGAAGGGCAGCTCGGGGAAGTTGTGACTTTCACAATGGCTGAGAAAGCTTACTCTGCAGTTCACGGTTCAGTGGGTTTATGTGCGTCTTGGGTAAGGTTTCAGGTCAGTCTGCCAAAGCAGGGTCTATGAGAAAATGCAAGTGTGTAGCAGTCTAGGGAACTGTGGCATGTATCAGGACCAATCCAGTTAGTAAAACCTGTTTTGTTTGTTTGTTTGTTTGTTTTGTTGTTTTTTGAGACAGGGTTTCTCTGTGTAGCCCTGGCTATCTTGGAACTCATTCTGTAGACCAGGCTGGCCTCGAACTCAAAACCTGGCTTTTTATACTTTATTTGTATAGTAGAAGGCCCGTGTATGTTTGCTTGCTTATAGGATTAGGCTCTTTATTAAATCTTTTAGATTTGTATACATTAATTATACAGAATAACAGGCTTCATTGTGAGGTTTTTACTTACACACTCACACACACACACACACACACACACACACATTTTGTTCACATTTACCTCCTATGACCCTCTGTTGTCTCTCTCACATTCCTGCTGATCTCTTTCTGTTTCTAATCTCCTCTTTATCTCTCATTTATCACACACGCGCGCACACAGGCACACACACGCACACACACACACACACATGCTGATGAGTTTAGTTTGAGTTGTTCATAAGAGCATAGATGAGAGATTGAGAGGTTATTGACAAGAACATGGATACCTTACCAGTAGCTACACCACTGAAGAAACTGACTCTGCCTCCCACAGTATTGTTAACTACCGATAGATCTTCAGGGGGTGATGGGGCCTCACAAGTCCCTCCCCCTTCCACATCAAGAAGATCTTTTTCTGTATCTAAAGCAGAACAATCTTGGGGTGAGATGGTAGACAAAGAGGGAACTATGGCATTGAAGAGGAGGAAGGTCCACTCACCTCCAGCATATATTGTCATGGGGTCACAGATGCCCAAGCTCATAAGAACTCGCTTTTTTTTCATTGGTCCATAATTAAAGAAAAACACTCGTCAGATAACCAACAGTGCTAAGCCTTGGTTACCACAGCAGCCACCTGCCTGCCACTATCAAGCTCATATATGTAGATTTGAGCAGAGCATCTTGTGAGATTCATTCATGAGCAGGGACCACCCAGAAAAAAGACGGGCTCAGTGAGACCCCATTCAAGTCAGCATGGATACAGGTCTCCATTCCATCAGCTGTTCAGATCAGATGTGAGCTTACTGAGACAGGGCTACCAGCCGGTTAGAGGCATCTCCACACTTCTGGGTGACAGAAGCAGAAGGCGGACCCTGGGTGACCTGAAGTAATATGCTAGATCTGACAATGTGAAGTTTATGAGAAAACCAAGCTGGAGCTCTGAGTGGAGGTAGGAAAAAGTACACACAAGGAAGGTGGGAGGCATGGCACGGCCTTCCAGAAGCTAGAATTGGTCAAGCCAAGCTCTTAGGAGAGTGCCGAATGGGAGAGGAAGTGTACCCCGCAGCACTGGGTTCCGAAGGTCCTCTGGGAAAGGCAGAGTACATCATGAGTTAGGAGGGGACATACAGAATGGTGGCTGGAACTCATCTCGTGAGAGAAAGAGCCAGCCGGGGGCCGGAATGGTCCTAGGAGGCAGATTTCTTTCACCTTTAAGGAATACATTAGGGGACACACAGGTTATCCCCCGAGAGTTCCTGGTGTCTGGTGCTGACCACTCGCCTAGCATTCAGCTTTACCTAAGAAGAAGTCCACAGTGGGCTGGACGGAACCTTCATACAGGACGTTTGCTGACCCTCATTGTATTTACCCACTTCCTGTTCCCCTTTGCTGTCCTGATATTGATTTATAGCCTCCTTCTAGAGCAGGAATAAGAAATAGGCCATAAGAATGTCACTGTTACCAGTGTGCATCGCTGCATTATTGCAAGTAGAGACTAATCAATAAGTGGAACAGGAGGAGGAGTCCACATCCAGCCTGAGAGGAAGTGGAACATTAGCTTATGGGCTGAGGAATCATGAGTCAGCAGGAAAGGGGAACTGTTTACTATCTGAGGCTGCTGAGTCACTGGGAAGAAGTATTGTGGTCCCCATTTTACAGCAAATGTCAAAATAAAGCACTTGACATAAAAACATGATAAAAGTGTTAGAAAATAAAACACACTATTTTCTCCCGATAATTAAGGTTGATGAGTCACAAGATCTAGGATCCACAGGGAAACAACTAAGCTAAAATGATTTTGTTGTTGTTTCGAACAGGAGCCCATGTTGCCCAGGCCGGCTGCAAACTCCCTATGTAGCTGAAAACCACCCTGATCTTCTGTTTGTCCCACCCAGACCTCCCAAGTACAGGGATTACAAGTGTGTGCTACATGTTGCTTTTATGTGGTGCTGAGGACTGATCAGAGGACTGGCTCTCTGTGTTCTAGCAAGCTAGGCAAGTACCAGCTGAGCTATATCCTGGCCTCTGTTTAAAATTTTCACAAATCAAGATAGACTTGTGAAATAATAATATAATCTTTAAAAAAAAAAAAAAAAAGGACGGGCTGGAGAGATGACTTAGTTTATAAATTTTCTGAGTTCAGATCCCCAGAACTACAGAGAACAGGGGGGGAATGCATGATGGTGTGTGCATGTGACCCCAGCCTTGTTGGTGAGGTGGTGGTGGTGGTGGTGGTATGTGTGTGTGTGTGTGTGTGTGTGTGTGTGTGTGTGTGTGTGTGTGTGTGTGTGTGAAAGAGAGAGAGAGAGAGAGAGAGAGAGAGAGAGAGAGAGAGAGAGAGAGAGATCCCAGCCTTGGTGGTGGGGTAGTGGTGTGTGCACATGACCCCAACTTTGATGGGGGGAGTAATGGTGTGTGCATGTGACCCCAGTCTTGGAGGCAGGGTAGTGGGATGTGTGCATGTGACCCCAGCCTTGGAGGTGGGGACTAGAGAGACAGGTGGATCCCTGCAGCTCACTGGTCCCACAGCCTAAAAGGAATTGATGATCTAAAGGTCCAGTGGAAGACACTGTTTTAAAGAATAAAGGAAGAGAGTAATCAGGGAAAGGCACTAGACACTGACCTCCAGCTGTAATGTGCACTGTAGACACAATGGTATACATACCACACACATGTATAACAACAATAACACACACACACACACACACACACACACACACACACACACACACACACACACACACCGAATAGCAGATAGCAGGGACAGCAAATGGCTCAGCCAGTTAAAATGCTCACTGCACAAGTCTGGTGACCTGGGTCCTATCCTCAGAGGCCTTATAAAAAATAGAGAGAAAGAACTAACTGCACAAATTCTCTACTGATCTCCACAGATATTCCCTGTGGCCGTCATGTACCTATCTATACATCACACACACACACACACACACACACACACACACACACACACACAGACACAGACACACACACACACAGAGATATGCACACACAGAGACACACACACGGGAAAACCTTTAAAAGAAAAAGTAAACTAACCAAATAAAAATTAGTTTACTAAATACATGCATACTGGGAGGACAGAGATCAGAGGCAGGGTTTCTCTGTGTAGACCAGGCTGTCCTGGAACTCACTCTGTAGACCAGGCTGGCCTCGAACTCAGAAATCCGCCTGTCTCTGCCTCCCAAGTGCTGGGATTAAAGGCATGCGCCACCACTGCCCGGCTCAAGAACATATTTTTAATCAGAAAATGTTTTAGATTTATTTTTATTTTATGTGTATGCATGTTCTATTTGCATACATGTATGTGCACCACATGTGTGTCTATTGGGTCTTCTGCAATGCGGGTCACGGATCATTGTAAGCCACCACACGGGTGCTGGGAATCAAACAGACATCCTCCGAAGGAGCAACAAGTACTCCTCCTAACTGCTGAGACATCTCTCCAGCCCCAAGAGACTTTGTAAAAAGAAAAATATTAAATCGGAGCATGGGAGTAACACACCTGTTACTCCAGCACTGGAGGCAGAAGCAGAGCCAATGTGAGACAAATGAGACTCTATCGCAAACAAATGGACAAACAAACAAAAAAATAAACAAATATGCAAAGTACAAGAAAAGGAATGCAAATGATGAAAACGCATGTGAAAAGAGCTTGTTGTTATTTTTACTAAAGGAAATGCAAAGCAAAATGCCGAGGATGCAAATTTTGCCCATTGTGTGAGGAAACTTACAGATACTGATTATGTCCAGTACTGAGGCAGACACAACTTGGTAGGAGCTAAGAGAGCATATTCGAGGCTCACTTGATGAGCTTTTAGGCAAGGTAAATTGACCAAATCTACAATAAAAATGAATATTCCTTCAAGTAGGTCTTTTTCTTACTAGAGAAAGCCTCTCTCTGTCTCTCTGTCTCTCTGTCTCTCTGTCTCTCTCTCTCTCTGTGTATGAGTGTGTGTGTGTGTGAGTGTGTAGATTAGAGAACAGCTTTGTGGGGTGGTTCTCTCTTTCCACCTTTATGTGGGTCCTAGAGATCAAAACTCCGGTGGTAAGGATTGTGTGGAAGATGCCTTTATCCCTGAGTCATCTGGCCAGACCTCTTGTCAGAGTGATTTTTAAAAGCTTATTTGTGTTTCCCTTGGGTGGAAGAGAAGCAAAGACAAGAAAACACAAAAGAAAGGGTGTATTGTGTGAAGCAACTGTTTGTAAGCGGGCCACTAACTTTCTAACAATGCCCAATAGCCCCCAGTCTGCTGACTCAGCAGAGCTTCAGGGAAGTCTGATCTCCCACGAGGCCAGCTGCTAGCCTAACTGTAATCAATAACTAAATTAATTAGAATTAATAAAATTCTAAGAATCAAAAGATCATCCTGCCACTCAGTTTTTGCACTGAAGATTTTATTTTATTTAATTTTTTATTTTTATTTTTTTGTTTTTTGAAACAGGGTTTCTCTGTGTAGCCCTGGCTGTCCTGGAACTCACTCTGTAGACTAGGCTGGCCTCGAACTCAGAGATCCTCCTGCCTCTGCCTCCCAAGTGCTGGGATTAAAGGCATGCGCCACCACTGTGCACTGGAGATTTTAAATATAATACTTGCACACTTTTCTGAGGACTCAGGTGATGGATGGCATTTGCTACATTAATTATTACAGAGGGACTTGAATAAGAGTGACTCACATGGGCTCATATATTTGAATGCTTAGTCTTCAGGAAGTGGCACCATTTGAAAGGATTAGAAGAGCTAGGAGGTGTGGCCTTGTTGGAGAAAGTGGGTCACTGTGGGTGGGCTTTGAGGTTTCAAAAGCCCAAGCCAGGCCCAGTCTGGCTCTCTTCCTACTACCTGTAGATCTAGGCCCAGATGTAGAACTCTCAGTTCCTTCTCCAGCACCATGTCTGCCTGCATGACACCATGCTCCTGCCATGATGATAATGGGCTTACCCTCTGAAACTGTAAGCAAGGTCCCCCAGCTAAATACTTTCTTTTATAGGACTTGCTATGGCCATAGTGTCTCTTCACAGCAATATAACATTGACTAAGACGGGGATAGAAGAGACTAAGACAGGGGAATTCCCCACCTGACATCATGTGACAGGTTTCAGAAAATACAGGCATTCTGAAAGAACACAGAAAGTGACCTTCAGGCTACTATGTACCCAGTCTACCAAAAAAAAAAGGGGTGTGTGTGATTTAGTGTTTTCATGTGGGTCCAGGATGCACAATATTTCAAGTATGTGCACATATTCCAACATCCAGGAGGAAAAAGTCCTAAATTCAAACCACCTCTACTCCCAAGCTGATTCCTAGTTGACAGGGGGCAAGCTGATTCCTAGTTGACAAGGACATTCAACCTATAGTGTCTGTTCCTAGGCACAAATCCCCAAAACTGTTAAAAGGAATCACAGTGCACTTAAAACCAGACACAACTGTTTAACTGAGCAGACATTATATAATTATTCCCAAATTAAAAAATTTTAATTATGTATTTGTTTGTTCGTATGTGGTGTTCCATGGAAGCCAGAGGTTGATGTTGGGGTGTCAATAGTTTCTTCAACTTGTTTATGTATATTTACATTTATGTGTGCGCACATACATGCATATGTCTTTGTACATGTGTACATGCATCCATGTGGAGACTAGAGGTTACCTTAGGTGCTCTTCTCAGGAACACTGTCTAACTCCTTTGAGATAGGATCCCTCATTAGCCTGGAGGTCATCAATTAGGCGAGGCTGGGTAAGCTCCAGGGCTCCTCCTGTGTCTCTTCTACCCAGTGCTGAGAATCTAATCATACTCATACCACCAAGCACCACTATGGGCTTCCTGGGGATCCAGCTCAGGTCCTTGTGCTTGCAAGGTTTTCCAGACCACACCATCGCCCCAGCCCCTGTTGCCAAGTTTTTGCAGCTCTCTCCTCCACAAACCTTCAAAGAACTCCTCTGTGAGTCCCCCCGCACCACGCTTCAACGCTATTTTCAAGGTACCAGATGCATTACAGATTCTACAGTTGCATTTGAGAGAAGTGTATTCACACTGAAACTTTCCCAGGAAGGGAAACTGGCCTCCAGGTGAGGGGATTTTACTTATGTTTGATTTTTTTTTTTTATTTGAACACCCTATTCCTGCTTCCTATTTGCCTTAAAGCGGAGATAGCACAGCCTCTCTCAGATGGTAGCCTCGAGCGAGGACTGTAGGGTGCAGTGGTCCTAGGTGGCACTAAAGCCCACCTGGACCCCTTAGCTTGCTCTCTCCATTTCTCGCAGGCCACATGGATCCCTGCCGTGTTCTTCCTGTGTGCTCATTTCCATCTTGAGGTCAAGAGCATTCCACCCACTCTTCCTTTATCTTAAGAGAATCTACTGAGCCCTGGGCAGACAGTGTGGGGGAAGTGTCCCTCAGGACTGGAGATAATGAAGGTTGGGCTTATTGGCTAGGCTGTGTTTCTGGACAGAAGATTGGGTGAGATGTTGGGGACAGGAAATATCAGCCTTCTCCTACTCCCATGTTTGGCATCTGACTTTAAGAAAGCCTTCTACTACACACAACTACTACACACAACCACTACACACAACTACTACACACAATCAGGGAAGCTCATCTCCTTACTATATGCATTTCCTCCTCCCCGCTTCACACAAGCAAAATCTGTCTTTAGATGCACTTTCGGGAGAAATGGGGGTGTAGATCAGTGGTAGGGTACTCACTTAGGATATACAAGGCCTCGGGTTGAATTCTTGGCATCGAAAGAAAAAGAAAAGGAAAGAGGCAGACACACATATAACTTTTAAATTGTCTCCTGTTAAGAATTTAGACACAGCATTTGGGACCACTTGGATACAGACCCCAGTCCTGGGAACATGAGCAATCTGGATGTCCATGTTGCCAGAGCCCAGGACGTGGGGTATTTTTATCTTTAATTACATCCCCAAGTGGCCCTTCCTTCTAGCTTCTTTCTTTACTTTCAGTAAAACTCAAGTTACTCTGGGAGACAGGAGTGACAGCTGGCAGACAAGTGGGTGTGCTTGGCCCTGGGAGCCGCCCCAGAGAGGAGCTGCCTCAAGGGGCAGCCCAGGGCAGCTGTCTGATTAGCTTTCCTGCCCTAGCTCCGCAGCCCTGGCATCACCCCAGGTGGTTCGAGTCTTACTGGCTGCAGAGAGGTCCTAACTGGATAGGGCTGTAGAAGATTGGAACACAATGGCTCACTTCTTTTCCTTAGAAGTTTGTTATATGCTTAATCTTTTAGCCAATATTTATTTATGTGTGTGTTTAGATGTGTGTGCATGTTTGTGGAGGAGTATGTGTGTGTATGTGTGTGTGACATGCTCTTGTGTGTACATGTGTGTGGAAGACAAAGAACAGCCTGTTGTGTCATATCCCAGGAACTGTTCACCCTACTTTTTGAATCAATGTCTCTTATTGGCTTGGGCTTGAGGATTTGGCTAGGCTGCCCGGCCATTGAGGCCCAGGGATTCTCCTGTCTCCAGTTCCTCAGCACCAAATGACAAGCCTGCACAATCATGCCTGCATTTTCCAATACTTATTGATTACCTAATGGGTCCTTGCATGTATCCAGTATTTATTGAGTACCTAATGGGTGTTGGTGGTTTTTTAGCACTTCAGTACAAGACAGACAAGGTCTCTCAGTTCACTCAGATCCATCTTCTGGTCTCAGGACAGAGACAGATAAGATAGCTGAATGGATAGGTCATGAACATAACTGCAGAAGGAGGCAGAATAATGATTTCCCCACCTGTTTCTATAGATGTTCATGCCCCTGCCTCAGAACTTCTGAATAAGCTATCTCCAGCACGAGTGAGTTAGGGTTGCTCATGTTCTCCTCTGAGATGCGAAAGGATACCAATTAATCAGAGTAATCACAGGGCCATGTTGCTGGCATTGTGAGGCGTATTGACCGCCATTACTGGCTTGAAGAACTGGGGAAGATGCCATTAGCCAAAAGGATCAGGAGACCCCTAAATACAGAAAAGGACAAGAAAATGGATCCTTCTTCCCTTTGGAAGCCTTCAGAAATGGCAGAGCTCTGCTCATACCTGGATCTTAGCACAGCCATAGGCCATTTTTGGATTTCTGGCATCCAAAAATATAAGACAATCAATGTATATGACTGCACACTACTGAGTTATATCATTATTGGCAACTAGCTGTAGACAATGCTTATGGATGTCAGGAAACTAGAACAGGGTACAGTGGAGAGGGGTGTTGGGCAAACATGGGAAGCCTGGAAAAAAGGCTCTGAGAGTGACGTTGAGGTGGTCAGCCATAGGTGGATATGGGGAGCCGTCCCACTGGTTTTGTTTCCATTATTTTAAAGTTAGAGTACTAATCCTCTTCCCATGATTAAATGAAATAGTGTGCCCTGTGTCTAAGTCCCTGCTTCCTGCAGATGCTCACCAAATGGCCTCAGTGGAAACAAGAGCTGATATGACAGACCCTAGGTGAAGTCACAGGACCCTCTCTGGCCCCTCTGTGTCCTCAGGTCTCTCTTAGACATGGCCAGTGGTCCAGGTACCAGCCATGACCCTATCCCCTGCCTCTGTCTTCCTGGTTCTTCCAAGTAGAAGGATTCTGCCCCAGTGAGTAGGTGCCAGAAATTTTTCCTAGAGACAGGATCTAGGGTCTCCCACTCCATCTGTGGCTAAGATTAGAAACCAGTCAGGACCCCCTGGCCACTCAGTCTTGGTCCAAGTTCCTCCTTGGACATTCTAGCTGCCTTTCCCCAAACTCCAGAGACTTTGGTGTCTTCTAAGTCTTAGCACTGTCTCACTCTTTTTTGTATCTGGTGTCCCAGCCCTGCTCCAAATAGGCCGAGGTGCTGGCGTGGCAGCCAACCAGCCTCTGAACTTCTGGTTTTATGCTTCATCATGTTAAACCAGTTACCGTTGTATACTGGGCTCTGTGTCTTATGTGGCCACCTCTTCCAGTCCTTAAACCTCTGTGAGAAAACAATGCCACAGTGTGTCAGCACTCCTGAGGAGGGACAGGTTCAGAAGCTCAGACAGCATCATTAAGGAAACTTGCACACAGCGTCCTCTGTGCTAGGATCTTAAGACCTGGCTAAGAGCCTTCCCTGAAAATGTGACTGCAGGAGTAACCAGCTAGGCAGGACCCAGCAGCCTTGAGCAATGAGGCTACGAGGACCCAGGAGAGAGAACCCACAGGAAGGAAAGGTGAAAGAACTGCTGGTAACAGGGTCAGGAGAGAGTGACTAGGCACTGAGGCTAGCGCCTCACAGTCGGTATCTCAGTACCAAATGCAGGCCTCCAGGGAGGGAGTTATAGCAGAAGTGAGTCACTGGGGAGAGAAGTCTTCTCAGGGTGTGTAAGAACTTGACCAGGGGAAGAAGAGCATATGCCAGAAGGCAGTGATTCCAGACAGCACTGTGGAGATTCGGGTTAAGAACAACTACAGCAGGGCAAACAAATCCTGCTGTCCAGTGGGACCTGCAGCCCTTCTGTCTTCTCAAGATGCAAGCAGACTGAATCCATCGATAGCTACTGGATTCTCACTGTGGGCTAAGAAGGGTTTCAGGACCTCAAAAATAAATAAGGACCATGGCATAAAGCTGTATAGTCACCTGTCAGGAGGAGGGTGAGGAGTCTGTCCTTTACACGTGTGTGTGTGTGTGTGTGTGTGTGTGTGTGTGTGTGTGTGTGTGTGTGTGTGTGTGTGTGTGTAGAGGCCAGAAGCAATTGCAGGGTGACTTTCTTCAGTTATTCTCCATTTAGAAATTTTTTTATTTTAATTTTTAAGCGTGTATGGGTGTTTTGCCTGCATGCTTTGTGAGCTTGCTGTCTACCAAGAGGGTATTAGATCCCTTGAACTTAGAAATACAGATGGCGGTGAGCCACCAGATGGGTGCTGGGAATCAAACTCTGTCAATCAAGAAGAGCAGCCAGTGCTCTTAACTGCTGAAGCATCCATCTCTCCAGCCCTTCTGTCTTACACTTTGAGACAGGGTCTTACTGAACCAAGAGCTTACCAATTAGGCTAGACTAACTGGCCAGTGAGCTCCCAGGATCCGTTGATTTCTGCCTCTCCCACTCCCCTGCTGGGATTACAGGCACATGTAGTTGTACCCTTCTTTTTTTTATGGACTCTGATCTTCATGTTTGCGTGGCCAGCACCTTACTTGGGAGCCACCTCCCCGGGCCCACAGCTGTGTAACAAGTGACCCAGCAAGGCTTCTCTGGAGGGAATGGTATTTCCTCAGACGAAAGACTCATCTGTTCAATACATCTCTGAGTGGCACCTGCTCTCAAAGGGCAAAGCGGAGACGAGAAACTAAATCATCCCACGGAGAAGCAGAAATTGAGATGTCTTCCCAGGGCACAGAGGTTACTAACATGCTGATTGATTTTTGTATTTTTTCTGATTTGAGTGAGAGCAATAGGATATTGGGGCCATGGACAAGTCATTAGGAATGTCTGGCTGGCACAGACCTAATCCTGGTAGCACGGTGATGGTCAGGACTGAGGAGAGAGGTGTTTATAGCGGTTGCAGAGCATGGCCCGCGGACTTGTGCAGTGAAACTTGGTGTTCAATCTGAAGTGTACACTTTTCTTTTTTGAGATTCCTCCTAGCGTAGACCAAACCTTGTATGTTGGGCCACTTTCAGCTACAGGTAACAGAATCCTGTAAGTACTTAAACACAAAGGAATCATTTCACTAACTGGAAGCCCCTGGGCAGGCCAGCTCCAAGGCTGGTTAATTCTATGCAGCTAATCCAATAGCACCATTCAAGACCTGGGTTCATTCTATCTTTCTGCTCTGCCATCTGCATGACCTCATTCCCCAGTAACCTTTTCTCACGGCTGCAAAACAGCAGTGGCAACTGCAGTTATCATATCCTAGTTGGTAGGGAGGGAGCCATTTTGTCTTGTGTCTGTTTCTAAGAAAGACTTTTATTAGACGCCCCATAGAGTCCTTCCCTTCTGCAACTGAGTACTGTTCCCTGGACTTAGCCCATCAACAGTTAGTGTCAACTCTGTGCTGTGTGGGAGAAGAAAACACAAACAAAGCAGATCATAAACATTCTGGGATATGGAGAATTCTGGGATAAGGAGATGGCTGTGGGTGCTTAGAGATGGGGAAAAAAGGAGAGTCATTTAGAAGCAGAGATGGCAGAGAGTAAATACTCCCTGCCCCCAGACACCTGGGAATTAGATCTCCCACAGGCACACAGGAGAAGGGGAAGGTGAGGGGTGTTTGTTTGTTTGTTTGTTTACTTCAGAGAGTAAGAGTGCTCCAGAAGGCTAGTAAATGAGGGAGAGACTTGGCTTTCTCAGCAGAATCTGATAAAATAAAACTGAGAGGTCAGCTCAGGAACTTTGAGATATTCCACCAGGGTCCCCCCCCCCTCCAAGCACATGGGCACCCCTCCTCTCCTGGAAGAAACAAGTTAGAGAGCAGGCTAGAAGGGAGGGGCTGATTAAACCCCTGCTACCTCATTCCCTAAAGACCAATCAGTTTAAAAGTCACACTGTTTTGCCAATCACATTGTACCTAATGGTGGCTGCTCTAAAATCCTATATAAGGTCCCTGAATGGGCTACGTGGGGTCGCTTTCCCGTCTTGGTATGAAGAGCGACCTCAGCATGCTGAATCAATAAATTTCTCTTGCATTTTGCATCAATCTCCGACTCCATGTTGTTTACTTGGAGGGTCTTTGTTAAGTTAAGGCTCGCCCAGAGTCTTACAAAACAGATAAAACAAAACAAAACAAAACAAAACAAAAAAAACAGTCAAATAAGAAAAACCTTTGAATCAAGAAAAGACTTGAGTTGCAAAGTGATCAAGCTCAGCAGGATCCAGGCGTTTGCACAGGAGGAAAGGACACAGATGGGTAGTAATACCCATCTTTCTACTAGAACTGGCATGAACTGGCCTTGGGTTGGTGCTTGGGACTTAATCTTACTACATTTTCAAAGGCTACAGAACTACACCTCTGGGGGATGTTGAAGGAAAACTTGGCCCCAAGAATTTTCCTTTTAAATATGAACCCAGCTGGAAGATGTTTTGAGACAGTCAGAGGCTTAGAAAATAGATCTATGTTTATAGCAGACAAAAAAAAACCCAAAACCAAAACCAAAACAGAACAAAAGCCCCCACAGGATCCCAGAATATGGCTGCCAAGACACAAAGGGGGTCTCCCTGTCGTCACGTGGCCATGCGAGCCCCTGAGCCTGTTCTGCACTCTTCCTTGTGCAACCTCAGGAAATGTGTGTTTGAGCCACATCCTTTGCCCAGAGGCTCAGACGGAATCTTTATTTCACTTGGTGACCATTCAGAACAATAACAGCTGCCACCCGCTTCCTGAACTTCACAACAACGGCTCAACCGTTCACCTTCCCTGACGCTTGTGATGGGCCAGCTCTTAGAACGTGGTTTTGTTCCTTCTTCAGATGCCGTACTGCCCAGAGCAATGTGATAGACATCACCAGGGACCAGGAACTTGAGTCATGCATCTGATCTACACAGGTCACGACAGGCTCTAGCTAGTGGGGTTTCCTTCTGTCTGAAAGAGTAACCTCAGCGTCTGTGGGAAAGATCTTCTCAAAGGCCCTCTTCTCCTGAACATACATGAAAACCCACAGTACCCCAGTTTTCATAGTCCTTATCCCCAACACTGCCAGCTTAGCAGAGACAGGAAGTTCGCAGAGATACTTGTGTGACAGAATCATGAGCTGAGCTATTTTTTTCTTCATAGGAAATGTCAGGCAGCAAGTGAAATCCAGAGACCCCCATTGGTTTCAGTGGTAGACCTAGTTAGGCAGATCGTGTCTAAAGGCTGCTCAGAACTCTGCAGCATCCTTAGACACAAAGCAGTTGTCTGTTAAGACTTCTTGTCCTGCCTCAGACCCTCCCTTTTTTCCCAGGGAGCAGAGCTACTTCAAAAGGCAGCAACTGGATGAACAGCTCACTCTGAAGTCAGCGGCCCAAGATGGATGCCACTTCCCTGAGGGAAGAGTCACTTCCTTTGTAGTTTCAGGAAGGACCCAGGATTCACAAGAGACTCATGTTTGGGCATGGGAACCAGGGGCCTGATGGGATAAGCATCCTGCCTGCCTCTGGCTTCACGCAGTACCCAGAGGATGTCCACATGAACTTTAATTCACAAGATTCTTGGGGTCTGGGGATCTGCTTTAAAACTGTCTCATAGCGCCTGCGGATCCTTGCTTCAGTGAACAGAGCAGAGCCTGGATAGACATTCTCCACAGATACCTTCCACAACCCTCCAAGAACACGTCCATCTTCAGCCTCTGTCACCATCAGCTCTGCAGCTCTGCTCCGCATGCACACACCTCTTTTCCTTTGTAGAAACTGTATCCATCCCGCCCACAGCCTTCCTCTTCCTTGACTGTTCTGTCCTTCATTATCTTTCCCTCGTTCTCATTGGTCCTTTTCTTTGTGTCTTCCCGTTCCCTCCCTTTACAGTGTTCTCAGCATCTCTTTCCCTCTCATTTTCTTCCCATTCTTTTCTCACCTTGCAGACTGAGTAAGTACACGTGGCTGTCTCCCTTCTTATCAAGAATTGGACATGGATGTCTCCTTACTAAGAACGAGGACAGTAAAGAGAGCAACAACCTCCATGTAGATCATCCTCCTCATCCATGAACAGAATTGTGACCACAGCAGGGGAAATGCAACATTCTGTCTTCCTGTTTGGTCTCCTCGCAGTCCCTGAGCAAAGCCACATGGCTGCAAAATCCTGACTGCATGGGACACACAGCCAAGTCTATATTCATGATCAAATATCATCCAAATAGGCGAGGAAGGGCCCATCTCAGAGAGACCATTGCCCTGCCTCCCTTCCATGAAATGGTCTTGAGTCCCATCTTGCCCAAGTGTTTCAGCACCCATTCATGCCTGGAAACATATTCTGAGCCCTGAGAAAGAAGACTTAGCCAGGAAGCAGGGTTGTGAACGCTAATGTCTATTAGTTCCAAACATTTATGTGTTAACCAAGAGAACCCAGTGAAGCTATGCCACCAGCTTTCTCTCTGACTTTGTAGGTCTATAAATGATGGAGTCAGAGTCCCTGAGTAACGGGGCTCATGCTTCCCTCAGCCAGTGGGCTTTCTGGACCATGAGATACGATTGACCTTAGGAAAGAACAAAGGTTGGAATGGATGTTTCGACAAGGATCTCCCACGAGAGGAGCTGGGGTCATGAAGGCCCTTGGTGTGTCACTGTGCAATGTCTCAGCCTAGCTCCTGCTAATGCTGACACTAAGCAGGTTCAGGTATAAGGACTGAGTTATACAGAAACTGTGGCTAAGCTCAGGAAAGAACGCAGGTTTTGCTTCAACATGAAAAGAGGAACTGGAGTTAAAATAAGCAGCAGCCAGTACCAACGCTTCCTGAAGGACGTTTCTGACTTGGCTTCACTGGCTGTGAGCTTTGATTTGTTTCTCAGTAGTCCTGAGCTATCGTTTGTTTTAGCATGTGTGCTGTGTGCTCTCTATACATGCATGCATGTGTGTGCATGCGTGTGTGTGCATGTGTGCTGATCTCAAACTCGATATGTAGCTGAAGACTTCTGATCCCCTTACCTCTATCCCCAAGTGCTAGGATCCCAGCTGTGTGCTACTATGTCAGGCGCTATGCAGGACTAGGGAACTGAACCATGGGCTGCACATTCTAGACAGGCCCTCTCCCAATTGAGCAACGTCTCCAGCCACTTGCAAATGTGTGGGGTTTTTGTTGTTGCTTTGTTTGTTTGTTTGTTTTTTTATAGGACAAGACATCCTTACAGGTGGGAACTCCCAGACCATTTAGGTCCATGACTTCCTGTCCCTTAGTTAGTATAGGTGAGTGCAAGACTGGGAACAATTGTGTCCAGCAAGGCCATATCTCTTCTGTAAAAACTGCCTGCTCACTGCCCTGGCTGAGGTGGCCATAGGAGGCTATGCTCTGTCTCCATCCGGGTACCTGCTTCCTTATAGCCCAGCAACAAAGAGCTCAGCAGCCTGTGAGTGGTTCAGGCAGAGAAAGCTATTGATGGCTGAGCCAATTGGATTCCCTCTGGGGACTTGAGAAGGGCAGTACTGTCGGCAGGGGAGGGGCAACCCACAGAGAAGAGCTGACTCACTGAGATAGAACCCAGCCTGGGCCTCAGAGCCTCTGGTCCCAAGCCCTGGGCTTCTCTCGTGTCCTCCAGGCCACCAGGTACAGTAGATCCTTGCAAAAACCAGCCAGGGGGACTCCCAAAGTACACTGAAGCTCCTAGTCCCACTGAAGGTCTGTGGTCATTTATGGGGTCACAGGAAGCCACCGAAGCAAGAGTGAAGAGAATGTGGGCACAGACTCCAGGCAGGCGGAGTTACGGGTTTACAAACTGTGGGCACAAACCCTCAACAAGAAGCCACAGAGTCACCTCTTTCCCAGTCATACTTAAAGTTTTCATCACTTTGAAGGAACGGAAGAAACCACAAAAGGGGAGAAAGATCAAAGACGTCGACTAACTTTTAACTTAAGAGAGTTGGCCGGGCAGTGGTGGCGCACGCCTTTAATCCCAGCACTTGGGAGGCAGAGCAGGCGGATTTCTGAGTTCGAGGCCAGCCTGGTCTACAGAGTGAGTTCTAGGACAGCCAGGGCTATACAGAGAAACCCTGTTCCGAAAAACCAAAAAAAAAAAAAAAAAAAAAAAAAGAGAGAGAGAGAGAGAGACAGAGAGAGTTGACTCCTAGCAGGAAGCCACCTGCCAAGGACACCACGCCGCCAGGCAAAGTTCACACAGTCCTAGGTTTGGATTAAAAAAAAAAAAGAGAGAGAGAGACCACGAAGGCCCACTACATGCCTAAGAGACCTCCCCTGAGCCAGTCATGTCCTCAGAAGCTTCTGGAGTCCACATCTCAGAACATGTTCAGATGACGAACATCTGCCAACCTTAAAAAGAGTGTCTGCTTATGTGTATTCAGATCTGTTCTGGTGATTTCCACCTGTGGCTGGGACTCCCTGACCCCTGACTACACCTTCCAGCTGACCTAGTGACCATGCACACGTGGGAGAGAAGGAAAAGCACGAACTGTGCTCAGCCTGACCACCATGCTGTGCAGTAGGATCGTTACTTTAGCCCACAGTGGTCCACACTGGCCTCTCCCATGAAACTCAGTATGAGCGGACCCTTCCCCTAGAAGGAAGCTTTGCCACGTCTGGATGGAACTGGTCCCATTCAAGTCCCACTCTCTGGATGAAGTGACTGGTGGAAGTGCTGACATGGATTCTCATGAATCTGTCATGAGTTGCCCTGCACGGTTTCCCCTCTGTTCATAACTTCTCTCTCTTCCATGTTTCTGGGGTACTTTTACCCGGGGTCTGCCTTTTGTCAGGGCAGCTATGAGTCTACGTCTTTGACCTACACAATTCATCATTCCCTTCACGTTGTGGAAGCCACCAACATGCCTCTCAGTTCCCACTCCTTTCTTTTCAGCAAAACCCTGAAGACTTTATTCTTTGTTGTTCTGGTGACATGGTGCCTAGATGCTTGTCTTCCCTTACTGCGCTGCTCACACAGATGTGTCCCACCTGCTGCCGTGGCTCTTACTGTGGTAGCTGTAAACTTAGTGACACATAACCCCTCCTCTACTGAGGACACCAAGGCTGTCACTTCCTTTCTGCACACCCCCACACTTTCCTAGTGAAGCCAGGCAAAAACTAGCTTCCCTGCTCCCCACATCACTCAGATGCCATATGCTGTGGCTAGACAAGGCCCCTGTGTTTGTCATACAGACCCTGCAAGGGTGGTCTTCCCAGGCTCTGATTGGCACTGCTGATTTTTGTTGTTGTTGTTGTTTCCCTTTTAAAGTCCAGCTGTGGCTGGCGAGATGGCTCAGTGGGTAAAGGCGCTTGCCACCCAAACCTCAGGATTTGAGTTCAATCCCCAGAACCCACATGGCAGAAAGAGAGAACTAACTCCTGCAAGTTGTCCTTTGACCTCCACACACACGGCAGCATAACCCACAAGTCAACCAACCAACCAATCGACCAATAAGTTATTTATGGCTTTGTATATTTTGTCTTTTTACAGTGAATTTGGATGCCATGACAGATGCATTGAGCAGAAGGGAGCTGGGGAATTTAAAGGTACTGCCTCATCTAATCTTCTGTCTCTCTTGCAAGTTTACCTCCCTCTGCTGCTTCCTGGGCCACTGACATTTGCTCATCTGTGGTAGCCAAACAAAATAATGGATCAAGGCATAGCCACTGGCTTGGCTTTCCTTCACCACTGTGTTCTTTTTTCAGCCATGGCCACCAACAACCCTTGGCATGCGTGACTATCATCTCATGACTGTCATCGATGAAGAGTCACTGTTATTCACTTTGTCCCCCAGCTACTCGGGACACCTGTTTTTCCTTTCTCTTTTTCATTTTCTCTCAGAGAAAGTACAAGTCTGTTCGGGACTTACCTGAACAGTGAATTTATCTTCCTCATTGGGCAGGATCCTGTACGTGTAAACGCAATTCCGGAACCTGAAATAAATCAAAGATGACATTAGAAACCACGCAGGAAAACAAAGAGCTAGAGAGAACAGGGCTGTCTGACACCGTTTGGGGAGTCTGCGTACAAGGCCTGTGAATGTCGAGGTTGAAGGTGTTCTGAGGCGGAGCTGAACCTGGTGTCTCACAGCCCTGCTTTCCCGCCCCGCGGCACACTAAGAGTGGCCATGCGAGTGCCACTTATGTCACTGCTAGATAGCTATGTGGTCTGATGGAAATGTTCTATCATCTACAGGGGCTTCCTCAACCCTTCAGATGCCACATCATCAAAGAGAGTGGAGCAAGCGGCATGTGTGAAGAGCCAAAACTCCCCGGAGCTCAGCAAGACTGCAGAGGGAGCACACTGGCCAAGGGGAGGCTCCCCAGTACCTACCATTTGCTGAGACCCCCTACTTGGCTCCTCCCCCTGGACTCCTTGCTTTATGGCTTCCTTCTTCCTACAGTGAGACCTACCCCTTCAGACACTGAGATTTGCATTGGATTAGAGAGCTCTGGTTGTTTCTGTAGAGGAAGTGCCAACCAGCCAAGAGCTCCTTCTCTTTCTAGAAGCACTATGTTCTTTGGCTCAAGAATCCTGACCCTTTTTACCTTCCTAGAATCTCTGAAAGGAAGAACTTGTTAAAACTGAGGCTCCTCTGGGAAGGGGCCATAGCTAACCAGTCTCCAGCCATCTGGTATCTGGTAGCATGGTGGCCATGGGGGTCTCTTGGTGGCCTCAGGAGTCCATTGGCTCCACAGCTGAGCCTGGAGGCTGTGAGCAGTTTTGGGAAACATTACCATCACCAGGCCTTCCTTAATCCTGCTAGAATGGACTCTTATCCATCTTCCTCCATTTGGGGTTTTCATGAACAGCAAAAGCTAGGTACCCCTATTGCCCAAAGATGGGGGGGGGGGCAAAACTCTATCAACAACACAATGCTTCCAATCCTGAAACGAGAGTTAGGGAGGCTAGAGAGAAATGTCAGTAGTTAAGAGCATTTGCTTCTCTTCCAGGAGGACCTGGGTTCAGATTCCAGCACCCACATGGAGGCCTGCGGCCAACTTTAATTCCAGTTTCAAGGGATCCAGCATTCTCTTCTGGCCTCCGCAGACACTGCATGCACACAGTACACATACATATGTGCAGGAAATACACCCATAAGATAAAAATAAGCCTCACGAAAAATTCACTTTATCCCTTCCTCATGCCACACAGCACTACAATTGCACATATGTTATAATTTAATTCAGTTTAAAGGTTTTATATCGAGGGCTGGGTGCATTGCTTGGTTGGTAGTGCTTGCCTTAACATTCATGGGGCCCTAAGCTCAGTTCTCATCATAAACCAGGCATGGTGACATACACCTGTAATCCCAGTACTCAGGAGGTGGAAGCAAGGGGATCAGAAGTTCAAAGTTATCCTCAGATACATAGGGAGTTGGAGGCCAGCTTGGGTTATGTGAGACTGTCTTGAAAAACAGAAACCGAAAAAGTTTTTTTTTTTTTTTTTTTTTTTTTTTTTTACTCTTTCACAACAGATTTTATTGGTCGAGGAGCAAAGTACACGGACATTCCAATTCTTATCACACGTACCCAAAGTCATATATTTTGTGTTCATGTACCCAAACTCTGAAGAGTCACATTGTGCTCACGTATTCAAACAAAGAGCTACGTATTGTTTCTCGTTGAACTCAGCTATGTATTTTCTTTGAACTCATCCCAGTGATGGTCCAGCCTCAAACTTGGCATGTTTCGAAAAAGATTTTATACTGAAAAAAAGAGATCACACACAGAAGATATAATATATATACATATATATATTTACACATACACACACATATGCACATCTGATCCATCCCATAAATTTCTTAGACTTATTCTTATTTGTAAAATGTTTAAAAACAGCCGGGCAGTGGTGGCACATGCCTTTAATCCCAGCACTTGGGAGGCAGAGGCAGGCGGATTTCTGAGTTCGAGGCCAGTCTGGTCTACAGAGTGAGTTCCAGGACAGCCAGGGCTACACAGAGAAACCCTGTCTAGAAAAACCAAACACCCCCCCCAAAAAAAGCAAAAACAAAATGTTTAAAAACACACACATACAAGATTGTGTGTATATATATATATATATATACACATATATATATATACACACACACATACATATATATGTATATATAGATCTTATATATATGATTGTATATGTATATATTTTTTATATACAGGATTGTATAGATATCTTTAAATGTTCAAAATATATACAATCATACTGTTTATGTTATTCTAAAGTTTGCTTTCTTCATAAACTATCATCAAGGTCTTTCACACTGTGGTGGTTTGAATGAGAATGTCCCTCACAGGCTCATCTGTTCAAATACTGTGCCCCCAGTTGGTAAAACTGTTTGGGAAAGATTAGGAGGTGTGGCCTTGCTGGGGAGGTATGTTACTGGGGGTATACACTGAGGTTTTAAAAGGGCCAGGATGTAAGTTCTCAGCTACCTGCCTGCTTCCATGGTCCCTGCCTGATAATCGTGGACTTTAACCCTGAGAATGAGCATGGACCATGAAGCCTAATGTATCCCTTTATAAGTCGCCATGGTCGTGTGTCTCTTCATAGCAATAGGGAAGTAACCAAGACACACATGACAGAGATGGTTTGCTGACATTCTCAGCATCCTACCACACACATGTACTGTCATGCCTTTGACCAGGGGGGCCTGGTGGTGGTAATTATTTTGAATGTTTTCAATGTTTTGAATGAATGCCTGTATAAGAGAGTTGCAGCGAACCAACATCCATGCATACATGACCGAAGTCTTTGTTTCAGTTTCCTCATTGTAAAATGGAGATGATAGCAATGCCATGCCTACTTGGTGCTGGGAAGACTAAATGCATTCATGTATTGAAAGCCTTTGGAACAGTGCCGGCCTCACACTGGACGCCACACGTGTCAGGATTTGCTAGCTACTGTGGGTAAACAATGACCTAGACAGCATCAACCAGACAAAAAGACATAGGCACTTGCTCGCGTGGACACGCACACTTTTATGTAATCTAGGTTGGTCTCTGACTCAAGATAATCCTCCTGCCTCAGTCTCCTAAGTGTTGGGATGTCAGGTGTGAGCCACCATGTCTTGCTGGCATTTTATATTTTGATAAGGACTGCTAGCTTGCCATCCAGTGAGACTGTTGGGTTTTTCTTCCTCCTAACGGATATGAGAGTGTCTACTTCCCTACAGCCTGCTGACTGACTTATCAGATCTCTTAATCTTTTCAAATCTCAGAGGAGAACAAAGACAGCTTGTCTTAATTTGCCTCTCCCTGTGAGAAAGATTTGGTTTGTTCTTGTTCTTGACTGTTTCTGTTTCTTTTTCTTTAAATTCCTTTTTACATCTTTGTCTTGTGGGTTTTTTGGGGTTTTTTTTTGTTTGTTTTGTTTTGTTTTGTTTTGTTTTGTCATCTTGGGCTTATTATCAGACAGGACTCAGATCTATGCTACCAATGATTTTGATATTTATCTCAACAATGTTTGTTGGTTACCTTCTGTAGCTGTATAAATTTACATTTTTATGTAGCCAGCTTTATAATCTTTTCTTTTACTGTTTTGAATTCATATATATATATTTAAAGAAAATTTGGGGCAATGTTTTTGGGAGATTTCATGACTTTGTTGCTTCATTCCCCATGGGAAAGTTTTTCTCGAGAGCTCTTCTGCCTCTAGCCCCAACTTAATATTCCATCCTAACCCCAACCTATTTCCACAGGCCAGGTCGATATCACCACCATCTGGCTCGGTAGTATCTCACCTCTCAGAGATATCACTGGAACACAGAGAATCCTCACCACGCCCACTTATACACCCCCCTGGCTCCTAGGCTCAACTCCGTACAGAGCTAAGAGAACCACAGAGCCATCTCTGCTCTGCTCAGGCCTGGTCTTATCTCTCAGGGGCCCTGACCCTTCCTCCTAAGCAAAGGAGTTAGGGTGAGAACGACTTTCCTTGGCTGAGGGCAGCTATTTATAGAATAGCTTTAAGGAGCTGGTGAAACACATAGACTCAGAGACAGAAAGAAAGGGCAGAGAGATAATGACGTGGATGCTGCAAACAGAAAACAAACAAACAAACAAACAAACAAAAACCCTTAATTTAATCAAGTGTAGGAGAAAAGCCCGCCTGGCCTTTTCAAAGATGTTCTAGAAACTGAAATAAAGAACCAGCCTCACGTGACTAAGGCCAAAATCAGAACCGAATACAACCAGAGCATCTCAGACGACCCTGCCTGAGCCCTGTCCATATTCATACAGCATCATAACCATCACTCTTATGAAAACATGAGTCCTAACATTAGTCCAGGCTTTGTCTCGCTCTACATTCTGCTCTTGTAATCGCTTGTAAATACCACTGGGACAAAACAAAAACAAAACAAAACAAAAAAAGCCAGGCAGTGGTGGCACACACCTTTAATCCCAGCACTTGGGAGGCAGAGGCAGGTGGATTTCTGAGTTCGAGGCCAACCTGGTCTACAGAGGGAGTTCCAGGACAGCCAGGGCTTCACAGAGAAACCCTGTCTCGAAAAAACAAAAACAAAACAAAAACAAATCCCACTGGTACTCTAGCTACGTGTCACTTCTAATTTCTAGAAAACACTCTTTGCATGCATTTTCTCTTTTCTTGGCTAAATGCTGCATACTTCTGGGCAAGGTGGGTAGAAAATGGTCAAAATGAAAAGACTGCATTCAGAAAACTATCTGGAATTGGGTATGGTCCTGTTACCTAAGACCCCAGCATTTGGGAGGCTGAAGCAGGAGAGTAGAGAGTTCAAAGCCAACCTGGGCTACATAGTAACCCTGTCCCTATGCACCAATAAAGAGGGGAGGCAAGCCATATTGGGTAACACAGAAGAAGAGAAAATGTACCTAAGCCCCAGGAAGCAAGAGCGTTTATTCCTACTGCTCCAACCTAGCGAACACTGGAGTCACAGGGCTAAGAATCAATGCATTAACAGAGGCCATCTCTTGCTTACTTGGGCCCTTTCAAAAGACAGAAAACAGGAAGAGGGTTCAGGTGTCCAACAGGTGAGAGGAGAGACATGGAGAGAACCCTCTTCAGCAGGAGGGACCCAAGTGGTCAATCTTGACCTAAAACTTTAAACATAGACATGGGAGTAAGTCTCCTGCAAGTGAGCCCCCTGTCTGTCTGTCTGACTGACTGTCTGTCTGTCTGTCAGAGTTTAACACCCAGCCCAATACTACCTGGGCCTTGTTGGTTTGGTGGGCTCTTTCATTCCTCTTGGTATTTTCTTTTTCTCTTTCTTTCTTTCTTTCTTTGATAAGATAATTTGGGCAAAAATGGACTTTTGATTCTAAAAGAAGCTGTCTCCCCCTACCCCCAGCTGTCAGAAAAAGAAGAATCACCAGACCTGTGAAAATATATCACCACTCAAAAGAGGGCCCCCACCCAACAAAGAATATAAAGGAGCTATCTCTATCTTAAATAAATTCCTTGTTTCAAAATACCTGGCAGGTATCTGCATTCCCAAAACCCACATGTCCCAATTCCATTCTGGTGCTTGTAATAAAATGCCCTCACCAAAAGGCAACCTGGTGGCAGGGTACATGAGGCTCTCCTTAACGTAGACATTTTCTTTTTCCAACAGTCGTCACTCTAGTACTTTAGAAATACTGGCCAATGTAATGAGCTATGAAATTTGAGAAAATGGTTGTAAGCATTTGGAAGCAAACACTATGATCCTGATTTGTAGGTGCTATGAGGGCCTATTCAGAAAAGTTGCGGCTGGGGAGAAGGTTCAGTGGGTAAGAGTGCTCACTGTGTGAGCATAAAGTCCTGAGTTTAGATTCTCCCGGAGCCCACGTGACAAAAGCAGGGTAGAGAGCCTGCATGGTGGTATGTGCCTTGAATACTGCATCTTGGGAGTAGGCCCACCTCTGTGAGTTCTCCAGCCAAGGATACACAGTAAGGCCCCATCTCAAAATTTAAGAAAATCAAGGTGTGGTTATATACATCTATAACTCCAGTGCTGGGGGGGGGGGGGGTGACAGAGACAGGAGACTTACTGCACCTGGTCAGTCAGCATAGCCAAAATCATCAAGCTCCATGCTTAGTAAGAAACTCTGTCTCAACAACAAGGCAGAGAGTGACAGTCAGGATGGCAGATGTATTCATCTCACCTCCCGGCCCATGCACAGGCAAAACACAAGCATGTGTGTGCATACATCTGTGCACATGAGTGGTATCACACACCACAGATAACAAATTTCTTAAAAAAAGAAAAAAAGACAGGAGAAGCAGCTGAAATATGAATGAGGAATGGCCAAAGAGAGGGACAAAGTGAAAGGTGAAAGCGTAAAGATCTATGCAGGCAATCACTTATCAAGAATCAGTAACTGTGGGGGAAAATGTGTCATTCACAACAGTAGCAAAAACATAAAAGTCATCAGCAGAGACGCAGACAAGAAACACTCAGGGTCTGTATGCAAAAACATTGCACAATCAAAGAGATAACACAATAAGACTGTCAAGCTCACAGCTTACATTAGGATTCCCTGCCATCCCAGTGAAAGTCACAATAGCAAGTTTTGTCCAAGATGAAAAATATGACTATCTGGTTTACCTGGGAAAACACTTGAGTATAATAGATAATAATCCCAAAACATTTTGAAAAATTATGCTTATGTCTTTGTAATGGTAGTGGTACGGGGGGGGGGGGGGATGATATTCTTGTGCAGATAAACAACCCGGAAAGAGCTTAGTACATGGCAGACAAAGGAGTCACGGAGGGAAAAAGCATAAGTCATTTAATGAAAGGTTGGGGAGCATAAATCTTTATCATTTGTCATCTATTAGGTCCAATAAGATTCAGCTTTCAATGTGAACAATGAAACACACGGAAATAATAGCCATGGCTGCTGCGTTTGTCTGTACATCAACACATGCAACAATTTTACCGCATAGATCCTCTTATACTCGGTTTTCAGACGACGAGACTGGGGCCCAGTGTAATTCAATAAACTGCTGGACGTCCCTTAACCCAAGTTGATGAGCTACAACGACCCAGTCTTAACCTTTATGAGTGGATTTCTGCATGTAGAAGGAGTCTCTGTGTTGGAAATCCAAGGACGAAGTCCCAGAAGAAAACAAAGTTATAGATTTTTTTTCAAACATTTATGGTCTTCCCGTGTCAGAGAATATAAAGTTTAAAGGCAGACCATTGTGAAGGTGTATTTGCAGCAAACATGACATATATAACTCACAAAGGCAAATGACAAAGCTTGCACCATTCCTTGGTACTGGGGATTAAACCTAGGACCTCATGCACACCAGGCAAGCATTTAACCACTGGGCTGTATCTCCAGCCCCACTCCACCTTACATTAAGACAAGAGCTCATTATACAGTCCATGGTGGCCTGGAACTCATCACAATCCTTCTTCCCAAGCTACAAACAGTTTTAATTGAAGAAAAGAAGCTAAGAGAATAGAGGACCATCCGCAAAAGAGAATGGCCAGCAAGCCTCTCAGACAAGATTGGCAATCAAAAGCAAGTCAAAACGATCACAGATGACCTTTCACCTTATGAGTCTAATTTTCTTAAAAGTAACAATCTGAGCTGGGCAGTGGTGGCGCACACCTTTAATCCCAGCACTTGGGAGGCAGAGGCAGGCGGATTTCTGAGTTCGAGGCCAGCCTGGTCTACAGAGTGAGTTCCAGGACAGCCAGGGCTACACAGAGAAACCCTGTCTCGAAAAAACCAAAAAAAAAAAAAAAAAAAAAAAAAAAAGTAACAATCTATAGAATAGGATATTGGAAGGAGTTGGGCATTCTCTCATGCTGCTTGCCAGAAGCATTAATTAAGTCAAAATTTCTGGAAAACAATTTATCATTCTGTATCCACAGTCTTTGAAAAAGATTCCTGCTGGTGATCTAACCACAGTGGGGATTTGTAACCAGTAACATATGTAACAATCCTGCTGGAAGACCTTTCTTGCTGCTGCCACACTTACAGCAAGAGCTGGTAATGTAAATGTCAATCAAAGAATCATTCCATAAAGTATGAAACATCCTGGAAGAGAAGCCTGGGCTTCCAGCAAGAGCGATGTTAGGAAGAAATTCTAACTAGGCAGGAAACGTTGATAATGCTGGAAACTCCAGACCCCAAATGAAAGGTGATGATGTGTGTGTATGTTTACATATCTGTGCGTGTGTGTATAAGTGTGTGTGTGTGTGTGTGTGTGTGTACCATGTGATGGAATTAGGAATGAAAAGACACAACAAATTAACACGGCTTGTGCTGCTCTCTCAGTGACTGGGTGATGATTTGATGCTTATTCACTTCACACTTCTTACTTTAAGCTTAACTCATTGTGGGGATTAAGTTGAGCCAGGGCCTCACTCTGTAGCCTAGGAGGCTGGTCTGGAACTTTCAGGAATCTTCCGGCCTCAGCTTTCTGAGTGTGCAGTCACATGGGTTTTTCACCACACACAGCCAATACCACTGCTAACCTGAAAGAAGACTTTGCTGTTTATCACTGGGTCTGTCCACCCCTACGCTGGCTGCTCCAGCTGCAGGACCACGTGAGCACTCTCTTACAGAGGCTCCTTTGGCCAGCCCTCCACAGTGTTGCCATGTGGTTCTGGTACATGTTAACAGTATGTGCCCATGTATGTGTGTAGGGGCACATGTATGCATACATAAGTGTGTGAGTAGAGGTCAAAGGTCAATCTTGAGTGTCCTCCTTCAGATATCTTCTAGGTTTTTTGTTGTTATTGTTGTTTTGGTTTTTGGTTTTTGAGTCATGATCTGAGCCTTATTAATTCAGCTAGTCTGGTTGACCAGTGAACCCCAGGGATCCTCCTGTCTCCCCCTTCCTAGAACTGGGATTACCAACATGCACGATGTGGGCTTTGGAGATTGAACTCAGGTTGACTTTCTTGCAAGACAGACATGTTACCAACTGAGCCATCTTTCTAGCCTAATCAGTTGGGTTTCTAAGTAACAGAGACAAGAAGAGCATGCTCACTCACTAGGTTCAGAGGCAACTCTTCAGGACGCCAAATCTGTAGCGTTTGTAATCAGTCTGACCGCAAACATTTCATTCCTTCTTCCCACCTCTGTCACCCTCTCTCCCAAAGGGCAAGTGTCCACCACAGTTACCAATATGGGGCTCCCTCCCATAGAACATTCTGGGTCGTGTCTAGCTTTTTAGCAACCAGAGGACTTCATCCCTTCGGCACCGCTATACTAAGTTAGAGCTCAGGTCAGAAGGTTGTGGGGGTCAGCCTCTCTCCTAGACTTCATCTTCATCCCCCAGTCCTCTAGGCACCTCTTGCTATATCTGTGCCCAGGCCCCTCCCTCCCCAGACTTCCAGGCTGTCAACCCTGGTGGCTCAGCAGCCACCAGACACTCTTGCGTCATTGAAGTCCTCTTCCTGCCTCAATCGCTTTGAGCACTTCCTCTGTGGAGGCCCCACATGACAGCTCTGTGTCTCCCAGAGGCCTCCAGGAAGTCCCGGACCTGACACTGTCACAGCTCCCCTCTCCTGTCATGGAAAGTTCTCCCCAGATGGGTCTTCTGCTTCGGAGATATCACTGGTTGTTTTCAGCTCTAAAAACTAATGACCAGCTGTATTTTTACACATGCAGAGCACCTAGCGGTGTACCGTGGCCTGTCCCAGGCTAGGCTATGGGATACCCACGTTACTCCTGTCTTCCTGTCTTATCCTCGAAATGATATAGCTATTTCAATGTGCAAAGTCTGGACAGGCATTTCTCCAAGTAAGGCATACAAATGACCCATTAGCATTATTAACATTAGGGATACGAACTAAAACCACAGTTCAATGCTGTGCTGTTTGCAGCCCCTAAGCTGGGTAGAATAAAAAGACAGCCAGATATTGTGGTGAATATATTTAGGAAGTAGAGGCAGGAAGATCGGGATTTCAAAGCCAGTTTTGACTACAATAGGGAGTTTGAGGCTGGCCTGGGCTACATGAGACCATAGCTCATAAACACACAAACGAGTGAGGGGCTAGGGAGAGAAGTGCTAATAAAGTGCTTCCCTTGTAAGCACTCCCTGAGTTGGATGCCCAGACCGGACATTAAAAAGCAACCGACCACCACTAACTGGGTTTGGTGCCTCTCTCGCCAGCCCACCTAACCTACGTAAGTTCCAGGGCATTGACAGCCTGTCTTAAATAAAGAAATCTAAATGGTGGGGCCAGTGAGATAGCTCAGAGGGTAAGGACACTTGCCATTAAGCCTGACTATCTGAGTTCAGTCCCTGGGACCCACACGGTAGAAGGAGAGACTAACTCCTGAAGATGTCCTTTGGCTGACACACACACAAAATGTGCAAATGTACACACGTACCTACACACATACACACACACACACACACACACACACACGGACACACACACGGAGAAGAGAGAAAGAGAGAGAGAGAAGGAGAGAGAGAGAGAGAGAGAGAGAGAGAGAGAGAGAGAGAGAGAGAGAGAGAGAGGCAGGCCAGACAACTAGTAGAGAAACTGGACCATCACAATGGCTGGTTAGAGCCACAGCCGAGCACAAGAGTTCAGCAATTCCTCAAAATGCTAAACATAAAATCACCACGTGACCCAGCCCTGCCTCTCACTACCCAAGACATCCACACAGTGGGTTCTCAAAAGATGGATGTCTGCTACAGTTTAGATGAGCATGAAGGCATTATGCCAAGTGGACAAATCCAGAAAAAAAAATACACGTCATATAATTTCACATACACAAAATGCACAAGCCAGGCAAATCCTTAGAGACAGAAAGTAGACTGGCTCTTTCCAGAGGTCAGAAGAAAGAGGAGTGGCAAGAAGCTGCTCATGTGTATGGGGGGGGGGGGTTCTTTTGGGAATAATGAGAACACTCTGAAATTAGATGATGGTGTTGGTTGCATGACTTCGTGACCGTTACTAAGGACCATTGAACCACAAACTAGAAGTGGACGGGTGACTTGACAGTGTGTGCATTAACCTCAGCTGAAGTCCAGTAAGCCAGTGAACTGGTCTGGCCAGCCTCACTTTGGAGCTGGGGTTCTGGTGTCTTGCGGACACAACACAAGAGATTCCAGGCAGATCCAGAGTCTTGCTTCCTCAGGAGTACATGGCCTGGCACGAATTGGGGAACAACAGCAGAGTTCTTGCTCCGTCTCTGTGGCAGGGAGGCAAGAGCCTCATGTCCCAGAGAGATGGGATCCTTAAAAGTGCTAATGACCTGGCACAGGTGAATTTAACCTATGTGCCTAAGCCAGTGACTACCCTGTACCTGGGACGATGATAGCTCCCGGGTCCTGGGCATGGGCAGAAACATAGTCACTCTGCCACTTACATAAATGATACAGTGGGCCTTAAATAGGCCTTCCTGGGTTCAGTCCTCCCTCCTAGTCTTGGACACAACTAGTATTCAAGAACGTTCTTCTCAGACAAAGGCCTTTTCTCATGTCAAGCAGATGTCAGAAGCCCACAGGCCTTCAGCTCTGGCTTCTGCCTATGCAGGTATTCCCCTCATTTGCCTTCTACACCAGATATGGAAAAACAATACCACACTGCGTTTGCACAAAAGTCATTATCATGCTGTGGATACCGTATAGACATTTTCAAAGGAGGTTGGGGGAGGGGAGATGACATCATGCCCTCTCACAGCGAGATCCATGCCCTGACCCCTTGGCTAGGCATTTCCACCCTCACCAGCTCCTTCTCTGCAGTTCTCTTTCCACCAAAGAACAAGTGTGATACAGTCCTCCCCTGTCCTCTGTGAGTCCTAAAAGCACGGCCTGTTTTATCACCCCTGGCAGGCTTGCGCTCCTACCAGTGGCTGGTTACTTTTCTTTCAAAAGACTAGAATGCCTTCTCCAAAGGCAGTTTTGGTTGTAAATATCCCATGCCCTTTCTCTGTTCTTTCTGCACTGCCAGAGCTACCAAACCCAGGGCTATGTGGCATTCTATTCCTGGGATGGAGCCTTATTCCACCACCAGGCCTGGGTGCACTATGGAAGGCCACTTGCTGAGGGAATCCCTCACACATCGGGCTGGACCAAAGGCAACCACATTCTCCCTGCAAGGGAGGAAGCCAGATCACAGAGCCCAGAGTGGTTCAGGGGAAATGCCACTCACATAGACAGCCGCCAACTTGACCTAGTTGAATCTGGACTCTGTTTAGGGCTGGTCATCTCTTTTAGAAAGAGAAGGTCATTTCCAAGTGCTGGCTCTTTGTTCAAATTCTTCCTGTGCAGCTTCAGCAAAAAGAAGCTACCTGGATGACCCTCAGACCCTGCATCGCTGAGCCACCCTCAGAAGCATTATCTCTCTGCAACACACAGTATCAGGCAGCTGCACTGTCCCTGCTCAGGAGCCTTCTAAGCCTCCTAAAGGGTCTCCACCCACCTGGCCAATACCCCACACAGGGTGCTCAGGCTCCTTGGAAGGTAGCTGACTCACCATGGAGGAACTGAGTAGAAACGAATAAAGGCGACACAGGCCCCACTCAGAAAGGCACACATTCCCTTTCAAGGAAGGTAGAACAGATCTCCAATCATACTAGCAAGATCTCCCCAGGCCAGTGCTCCGGGGCTCCAGTGTAACTCCAGGCTCCCCTAAACCAAGGCTTTCTGAGTGGTGACTGAGAAGAAATAAAAGCCTTCTTGCTTGGTGGTAAGTGAGAGGATTGATCTCTCTGAAGGAAACAAAGGTCAGGGTGTGGGGTGAATGTGAGCGCCTCTGTCATGTGGGTGGTACTGAATTGCAACCTTGTCTTTAAGCATTTACCTCCCTCTCTTCTGTTATGTCTAGTCAAATCTCGGACGGGAAGATCCTCCTCACGATGCTGTGTTCTCCCCAGAGTGCCAAACAAACCCAACACAGGCATGGCGCCCCTGCTGCTGTGCCTTCGGTCACAAGAAGGGACATGGATGAAGCCCCAGCAGCAGCTGACCCACAGCTGCATGACCCAGAGTCCACACAGATTGGCTGGTGTCCAGCAAGACAGCACACGTGCCAAAACTATCACTCCTGAAATTGAGGAAATCTCAACTGCCCTGTATCCCACATCCACCCCATACCCCATCTCTCCTTTGCAACCCCATCTCTGACCTCGACCTTGTTGCTGTCCTGACGCTGCTGACTTGATCTTCTCTGACAGGAGCCTGGACTCTGGCCAGGGCAGATGGCGAGGGGGCAGGGATGAGGTGGGCGAGGTTCCATCATCCACAGGGAACAGGGGAAAGTAAGGATGTGAAGTTTGTTTTTTCAGGAAGTTAAGTCTCTTTGCATTAAAGGGCTGGCTTCTAACAATTTTTCAAATTAAAAAGTATGACTTTCCTGCAATTTTATTTTATTTTTATTTTTTGGCATGAAAGGGTGTTTTATACCATACTCTGAGGTTGTGGTAGTCATTCATTTAGTTTGAAAATCTCCATATCATCTTTGCTTTGCAGGAACTTAAGACAGCTGAGGCAGGGGAGAAAGGTGAACAGGAAAGGCAAGATCAAGGTCTGTCTGCCTGAAGCTCCTCCAAGACCCCTTGGTCTCACCTCTGGCTTCTTCTGCTCTGACTCCAGCCTTCCAGATGCTGCCGGCTTAGCATAAGAGAACCCACACCGTGGGGCATGTTTGTAACCGATGCACACAACAGTCTCAGCCCATAGCCAACTCCCAACAAAATTGTCCTTGGCCCAAATCCCACTGGGGCAGAAAAATGTAACTGGGTTAGTGGAGTCAGGCTGAGCTTGTGACACACTGAAAAGTACCTTCCTGCCCTCTTTCCTTTTAGGGCCTCTCACTAGATCCCCAAGGGACAGTGCTTTGGGGAGGTCCAGGCCACCTGCTGTGCTTCTCCTGAAACACACTGGTGGGTGTGCAGGAAGCTGGCTGCTAACTCCACCAGCACAAGATGCTCAGCCAGCCATGAGCCTGTACTGGCTTTTAGTGCCCCCGCCCCCATCTCTGTGAACACCCTAGCTCCTCTTGCTTCCACCCAAGTCCACTCCAGCCCAGCTTGATGGTGGTAGGAGGTAGGCAACACAAATTGATGGTATCTGGGAGCAAACCACCTCACCTCAGCTGTCCATAACCTGTCCAAGCCTCATGGTCCTTATTTGCAGGTCTAGGTGTTCATAGGACCCACACTCCTGGCTCTCTTGAAGATGAAACCAGCCAACAAATGCCTAGCACAGCAGGTCCCAACATGAGTCAGAGCTCAGAACAGTCTGTGGTCAGTCACCCACTTCCCTCCTGCATGAAGATATGGGGGCCCTAGCTGCTCTGAAAGATCTTTCTCTCAGTCCAGGGACAATCTATCAGATGCTACCTGTGCCGTTCAAGTAGACACACCCTTCCTGACTGTGTTCCTGCCCTGCTCCAGCCTGAAGCTGGGACAGGGTCAGATCTCAGGGCTGTAGGGGTGACAGCCTTCCTTTGACGCTAGACGGATGGAGTGTTAAAAAAGAACCTTCGGCAAGTGGCTCTTTCCTCTGTTGTTAGGATAACCAGAACATTCAGCAACCTCTTCACGCTGGGCTGTGGGGCATTAGGTAGGGACATAGCTGAGTGCAAGGAGGGACAGAGACCTACTCAGAGAGCAGCTCTGTGGCTTCCTGTGTCCTTGCAGCCTAGAATAAAATGTCTGCATGAGCAGTCCTTTCCTGATTAAATGCACCCTAGACTCAGGTCCCCAAATAGAATTAGCTCTAAGACCATAGCAGTGTAGAGGAAGGGATCCCTCTTGTCACAGTTACCTTTCACTGAGTCTCTGACTGACATTTGAGCTGACCAAGATGCTTTCCAATGGACCCTCTGCCAGAGAGGCCTGAGTTTCTTCCTGACTCAGAGTGAGGATCCATTCCTGCTCCTGCCGCAGGAGCTCAGGGCAGCCCCTGGCACCACAGGTCATGGAGAGCTGCAGTGTGGGGAGGTCCCGAGTCACTCAGAGAGCCCTAGCACCACACAAGCCTGTCATGACACAGGCTCCCTGAACTCCGAAGCCAAGGTCCAAAGTGGGCCTCAGATGCTGCCCCTACCTCCACCCTCCCCACAGGGTAGCAAAGTGACAGTCAGGTCCCACCATCCTGTGCCATAAAACTAACTCAAACCCCCATTACAGGGGTTTCCCTTTGGATCCAGTCCTCAGGGGTCCCTGGATCTGACAGCTGGGAGGAGATGGGGTACTCACAGCACACAGAGAGCATAGGCCCGGGAGATGGACTCGCTGGCACGCACAAGGAAACTCCCGTCCTTGCCAGCTCTGGAAAGTAGCTCCTCCGCCTTGGAGCGGGTGATGTTGCCATGGTTCCACCCAGGGACCATGGCAGGCATGGGTCTCCTGGGCTGGGTCAGCAGCCACTCCCAGGACGGATACTCCAGCAAAGCAGTTAAGGGCCCTAGGCTGAGACCCGTCGCCTGTTGCCTCTCAGAAGTTGCCTCTGCTGCTACTACCAGCTTAACTGACTGACTTCCTGTTTCAGGCACTCAGTGAGGGAGAGGAAACCGAGCAGCAGAGAACTTCCTCATTATAGAAACCAAGTTGGGGGGGCATCATCTACCTTCCCACCCAGCCCAGCACTGGCTGCCTGCTCCACCCTCTCACTTACTGGCTCTCTATTTCCCCTGAATGGCACTCAACCTCCAGAAGCGTCCATTATCAACCAAAGTTCCACATGAGGGAAGCAAGGGCTTTTTTAGCGTCAGGTTTCATGGCTGACTTCTCAAGCCTGGCCTAACATTTGTGAATAGGCCAAAGGAATGGTGCTCAGAAACCTTTGCTGATGTCCACAAGTGTGGTCACAGTTTTCCTCAGCACCACCCAGCATACTGATGGCGAGCTTTAACTGTCAACCTGACACAATTGCCCAGGATGAGAGTCTCCATGAGGGAATGTCTGCATTGGGTTGTCTTGTGGATACATCTGGAGGGGGTTGTCTTAATTAAGTTAACTGATGTCAGAAGACCCAGTCTACTGTGAACAACACTATTCCCCAGCTAAAACAAGCTGGTTGCCCCTCTGGACTTCTGCTGGGCACTTGGGGGAAAAGCTCGTGGGGGGGTTTACATGTTCCTATGACGCAAGCTGGACACTTTAATGACATATGTTACTGAGTTCTGCATTGCAGAAGCCCGAATGGCCAGTCAGGCTATTCCCTCTGTGGCTGGACATGGCCTCACCCCTTAAAGGTCATCATTTAGTACTAGCTGAGTTCTGCAGGCTCTAAGGCAGCCACTGTCCCTTTGATCCTAGAGTTGGGTGACTTCGTTCCTCAGGCCAGGCTGGCTTTTGGCAGAAGTGGTGATCTTTCACTCCTTCATCTGAACCTTGTCACATTAGATGTGACAACAGACCTAAGCCAGGCACCCACCTGCACACACATGCACACACATACTAGAGCATGGCTGAGCTTCTTATTGCTCTAAGCCTCAGTTTCTTTGTTTTAGACTGCAGCATGTGATTTTGAAAGGAGCTCTGGTGTGTGGAGGACCAGGGAGCTGTGGCCAACATCATTCACAACAGGAGTCTGAGGCCTGCAGGACACAGCTGGTGGGAAATCTGAGAGTGAGTAGAATACTCTAGCCAGGTCCTGAGCCAGAGGGAGGGGGCACAGTGACAAGGAGAGCCCACGTCCACATTCTGACTTTGCCATCTTGGTGCCAATGACGTTAACTCTACAATGGACCCATCATGGAGACCTCTCATGTTCAAAGTACCCCATGCACCCCTGTTATGGATAGCCCTGGGGCTGTTTGTATTTTGATGCTAATTCTGCCCTCCTGGGAGGAGCTTCGGACAAGGAGTGAGTTACATACTCATGTGACTTCTTGTGAACCAATCCCCTAATAAATAAAGGAGCCAATCACAGGGCAAGTAGGAGGAACTTCCAGGTCAGATAGGGGAAGAGAAGAGGAGGAGAGAGAGAGGGTCGTTTTTTGGAACGGGGACAGCAGATAGGTAAGTTGTAGCTACTAGAGTCTCCTGGTATCATGGCGGATCTGCAAGGATTTGCCACCAGAGGAATCAGATTTTGATAAGGCTTATAAGATTAGATTTTAGTTGTTATGCCCAGAGATTGAGTTACTATTGTTTCTGAACTAAGTTTGTGTTGCATTTTCCTTCACGCAGCGGCTCGTCTGGGTTCCAGAGAGAAAGCTACAGTAGCAAAGTGTGGGTTTGCCTGATGTGCACCACAGAGGTCATGGGGGTATTGAAGCATGGGGATGGCATGGTAGTGACCCGCCAGTGGGAACCTAGTGAGCTGGGTAGAGAGATTGTGGAGCTTCAGAGCTCCATGAGATAAAAGCAGGTTGGCCATTGCCCACCAGTGCATGGCCGGCCAGGCTGATAGGGCTGAGAGAACAAGGGCATAATGTGGGAACATGCTATATATATATATATATTTTTTTTTTTTTGGTTTTTCAATATATACTTTCTTTTTAATATTTCCCGCAACACACCCCTCCCTAGGAAATCTCTATCACATGCATCCTTGAACCCTTCTCCTTTCTTCCTTGAACATTTCTGCCAACTGTGTCATTGCCCTTATCCCAGAGCCCCCAGAGTCCACCACAAGGGTCCAGCTCCATCCTCATCACAATCTTAGTCTCTTTGTGCCTTGACCAACTCAGCTCTATCAATCTGTCAGCATTCAGGACCATCCTACTGATGGGTAAGTTCCTTTTGCGTCTCTCAGTATCACTTCTGTTGTGGTTACTTTTGACTGTCAATTTTATTAGACTAAGTAGCACTTGGGAAGTCAGTAAAGCACACCTCTGGGAATGTCTGCTAGGTCACAAGGACTCTAACCTAATGACAGATGGGTCCCTTAATGAATTCAAGAGGTTGTGTTATTGGGAGAAGGTGAAAGGTGAGGCCTCATTAGAGGAAGTGGGTCACTGGGTTGTGCCCTTGAGGGCTCTGTCTTGCCCTAGCCCCTCCAAGTATCGCTTTCCTCTGCTTTCTGTTCAACGTAAAAAGCTCCTCCGACACATGGCCCCACTATCATGATAGACACTGCTTAGCCCTGCCCCTATACCTGCCACAGTGATGGATTGACACTTCTGGAACTATGGCCAAGAGAAATCGTCCCTCTTTTAAGTTACACTGGATATTCTGTCACAGCAATAGAAAGTATGGCTAATAAAACATCCCACTTCTTGGGCCTTCATTACCACTAGATTTACCTTTGTGTTGTTGTTGTTGTTATTGTTGTTGTTGTTCTGAGACAGGGTCTCCCTATGTGGCCCCAGACAGTCTGGAACTTGCTATACAGATGAGGCTGGCCTTGAACTCACAGAGATCCCCTTGTCTCTGTCTCTTGGGATTAAAGGTGTGTGCTACCATGCCTGGCTACCTTTGAACTCAGTAAGACTGCCTGCTACATACACAACGCACATGGCACGGTCATGCTTCCCTGATCTCCAAGGCCTATCTCTTCTTCACTTAGTTCCCTACACACACGCTTGAGGCGTGAGCACAGTCAGTTTCTTTGTCCTCTCTAACTTGGAGAAAACTCCAACATAGCATCGATGATGTCCTGATGCTGTGTGGAGTCTGGGTAGAGATTATGTTTGTGTAGGCTTTTATCTACATTAATAATTCAATTAAAATAGGCTATAAAGTTCACAGAGCATCTATGAAGCAAGGAGCCGGTGGGTACTAGGAGTAACAGTTAGAGAGGAAAGGAATAACAAGTGATCAAAATCTAATGTGCACACAAAGAGAGTCTTCATGATGCTGTTTTATTTCCCCCAAAAGGGCCAGGAGCCAGCCCTGGTGTCTTATCATTGTCGAATAGTCTGTCCTGGCTGACTCTGTTTCCACTGAGCACCAAGGGTAGCAGCTGCTTCATCCACAGCGTCATGGCTCTGCAGAATCTGAGACCACGTAGCTTCCGAATTTCCCTAGCACTCTGCCTTTCTGCTAGTTATGTTCGCCGTCATGTTGCTGGCTCATTTACAGGTCTCCCTGGAACCTAGTTTTCCATGACTCCTGCTGACATTGTGCCTTTGCTTTGTTTATGACCACAATGCCCAACTTGCCTACACTATGCAAGAAAATAATTTATTTATTTACCTCTGTACAAGACAGAGGCCTGTTACCTGTTTCAGGCTGGCCTTGAACTCTTACCCTTTTACCCCCACTCCCCAGGTGCTAGGATTTTATTTTCTCTTAATGTTGAATTTACTGTTCTGAATTTTATAAGATGAATGGAAGACGACACATCGCCCAGTCATATTCTCTTGACATTTTAGGTAATAATCACTCCAGTCCTATCTGGTGATCCTTTTGAAGGATGACTACAGCCCAGTCTTCCACACAAGAGAGCACCCCCTTTTGCCAGAAATGTTCACTGCACACCTGGCATGATTTCACATCAACTTGGGGAATGAGGTAACATCGCAGGAATGGGAAGTAGGAGAGATGCTGACTGGAGGAGCCATTGTACATCCAAATGCCCAGCTGTTATTGGAAGGAAAGGCTGCCTGACCCCTAGATGGAAACCCCCAGAGGAGAAGTGGCTGTCTGGATCATGTTGGCAGGAGCACAGAGGTTAAAGGGCACTTGACACCACCTCGGCTACTTGGTACTTAGGGTCACTCAGAGGAATGACCTGTACCCCAGGCTATTTCTGAAAGCTGAGCATGGCTTTATTGGTACAAGTCTATGTACTCCTTTGGGCAATTTGTTAACCTGTCATCTGGGGCAGAGGTTTGGATAGTACAATCTGAGAGAGAGTAAGGTTAAGACTCACCTGGTTGTAGGCCCAGCTAGGGTCCCCTGCTAGCTATGGCTAGTATCTGGGTCCTGGAGGGAGGCTTAGAAATTTTCTGGGAAGTCAAGTTAGTGACAGCAACAGGGTGGTCTGGCAGGCCTCTGACTTGGGCATTGGGCCATCTCTAGAGCTCTTGGAGGAACAGAGAGAGCTGTGTTGGACGAGCTAGATCTCAGGACTGTGCCAGGCATCCCAGATCCTGTGTCTGAAGCCTCGTAGAGGGCAGAGTCCAGGCTCAGGCTGAGTCTCTTATTGGAAAAAGCTAAAAGAGAGGTCGTTAGGGACACCAACAACCTACCTTCCCAGGGGTCCTTCTGCTAGGACAGAATGAACTCCAGGGCTGGGAAGGGAATGTTGTCAAGCAATCAGTATTGCATCAACGTGTAATGTATATGGATCTCATTGTTTTCTTCAATTCTGAGAATTGAACTCTGGGCCTCACACATGCTCTACCACTGAGCTACACCCTCAGCCTAAATATGAATCTACATATATATCAGTACATCTATTGGATGGATAGATGGTTGATGGAGGAGAAACAGAAGAAGAACCAGGAAGTCCCAGGTGTAGGGATGGGACTTGGTAGGGAGCAAGAATTAAGGCAGTAGAGGCCACACTACACACGACCAGACAAACATGTATTACTCTTCATATTTCCTCTCCTATGTCCAACAAACCCCTTTACTATTCTTCCGGGCTCCCTTGCTACTCCAGCCTGGAAAGACAGGTGCGTGTTACCTACTACCTGGAGTCACTACTGGGCAGGTAGCCTGGACACTCACTACCTTACCAAATGCAAAGAGGTCATAATTGCATCAGCCAACTTGACTAGCAGCAGTACCCAGAGATTTGGTCAAATATGACTCCAGATGTCCCTGGGAAGGCATTCTTGAAGGAGAGATTAGTGTTTAAATCAGTAGACTTTGAGTAAAGCAGATTATCCTCCCTGGTGTGGGTTGGCCTCGTCCAAAGGCATGAAGGCTTTAAGAGAGAAAGACACCTCCTTCAAATAGAAGAGCATTTTCCAGCCGAATGCCTTCATCACATCTTGACTGCAGCAGCCTCCTTTGTCTAACAGGCTTGGACTTACTTGTCCCCTGAGTTACTGGAGAGCCAATATCTGTCTGTCTGTTTATCCATCCATCCTTCAGTCATCTGTCTGATACAGCGGCTCTCAGCCTTCCAGTGTTGCGCCCCTTTACAGTTCCTCATGCTGTGCTCATCCCCAACCACCAAATTATCTCATTGCCTACTTCGTAACTTTAATTTTGTTACTGAATCATAATTTTGGTCCTGATTGTGATGAATCATAATATAAATATCTGATATTCAAGATATCTGATATGCAACTCCTGGGAAAGGGTCACTTGACCCCCAAAAGGGGCCATGACCCACAGGTTGAAATGGCTGATCTAATAGATATGTATGAGCCCCAAAGTTCAACTACCAGCACTTGAAAAAACTAATTAGCCGGGCAGTGGTGGTGCACGCCTTTAATCCCAGCACTTGGGAGGCAGAGGCAGGTGGATTTCTGAGTTCGAGGCCAGCCTGGTCTACAGAGTGAGTTCCAGGACAGCCAGGGCTACACAGAGAAACCCTGACTCGAAAAACCGAAAAAAAAAAAAAAAAACCAACCTAATTAGATCCATATATACTATATGTTGATATAGTAAGGCATTGCTTAATAACAATATATTCCAAGAAAGACATTGTCTGACTACCATGAACATCATAAAGAGTCCTTACACAAACCTAGGTGGAATAGCTTGCTGCTCATCTAGGCTGTCACCTTGTTTGTTTTGTCTTCAGGTTTGAGGGCATGAGTCCATCACGGCAGGAAAGATGTCATGGTTAATGTCCACTGTCACCTTGAGGTGATTTTTTTTTTTTTTTTTGGACACATTTAGGAAACAAACTCTGGGAGTGTCGGGGAAGGTGAGATTCCAGAGAACTTTAATTGAAGAGGTGTCAGAGTTACTCTTCTTCTGCTGTGGTGAAATAGCATGACTAAGGCAATTTATAAAATGAAACATTTAATTGGGAGCTTGCTTACAGCTTCAGAGGGGTTGTCCATGATCATTATGGTGAGGAGCATAGCAGCAGGCAGACATGATGTTGAAGCAGTGTCTGAGAGTTCATATTTGACCCACAGGCAGGAGAGAGAGAGAGAGAGAGAGAGAGAGAGAGAGAGAGAGAGAGAGAGGTGGTCTTTTGAAATTTCACAGTTCACTCTCAGGGATGCTTCCTCCAACAAGGACTTCCTAGCCCTACTCAAACATATGAGCCTATGGTGACTTTTCTCATTCAAACGAGTACAGAGGGAAGACTCACTCTGAATATAGCCAGTACCAGTCCATGTTCCATGACGGGGGGTTTGGATAGGTTTGCCACATAGGTTCATGTGTTTGGATGCTGGGTCATACAAAGTGGCACCATTAAGAGGTGTGGCCTTGTTGGAGAAAGTGTGTCACTGTGGAGGTGGCTTTGAGGTCTCCTATGCTCAGGCTCTGCCCAGTATGGAAGACAGTTTCCTCCTGGCTGTCTTCAGATCAAGATGTAAAACTCATAGCTCTTCCAGCATCACATCTGCCTGCACACTGCCATGCTTCCCGCCATGATGATAATGGACTGAACCTCTGAAACTGTGAGCCAACCTCCATTAAATGTTTATAAGAGTTGCCTTGGTCATGGTGTCTCTTCACAGCGATGAAACCTTAAGGCAATGATCTAAGACAGAGATAAAAAGGAGAAAATGAATGGAGACTGGCGGTCATCTCTGCTTCCTGTGGAAACAGTGATCAGAGGCTCATAGGCCTGCACTCTATGCTGTGACCTTTCCCTACCGTGATGAATTGCATCCCCTCATGTATTGGCTGAAATAAATCCACCCTCTGTCGGTCTTTAAGTTGCTTTTGCCAGGTGTACATAGCTGCTACAGAAGGTACAGCAGCAGGAGCAGGAGGCTGCTGGTCACATTGCATTTGCAGTCAGGAAGTAGAGAGAAACAAATACTCCCCTGGCTCCTCCTCCTTTTGCCTTTTTATTCAGTTCAGAACCCCAGTCTATGGTCTGGTGTCACACATTTGGGGTAAGTCTTCCATTCTCACTATGGCCTCTTTGGAAACCCTCTCATACGCATGCTAAGGGCTGTGTTTCCAAATCCAACCAAGCTGACCATGGACATGAACCACCATAGGCTGTCATCTGGAGCTTCACCAATAATGGACTTCATCTTGGGTCCCAGTGGCACAACTGGCATCTTTGCCACTGACACTTTTGCACACTTGGACATCATCAATGGTTTCTTCAACCAGATCATAGGCACAACCTCCCTCATTGAGTGTGTTTGTTTGCTGGCCATTGAAGATCACGTACAACAACCCTGTCTGTCCTCTATGGCCTGGACATTGGCCCCTACTTTTGAGTCACTCTTGCTGGGGCTCAGAGGTCTTTGAGAGCATTGGGTTCTGGTGACAGGTGTCATCACCTCAGTACTTCCAGGCCCCATTGCTGGCATCTTCCTTTACTGTCTCATAGTCAACTGCAGCCTTGAACAGCCCCCACACTCTTCAAGCAGGAGACCATGAAGCTGGCTCATATGAAGAACAAGGACTGCATTTGAGCCATGGCTGCTATCTCCCACTTCCCCTTTCCTGACACAGCTGCAACTCTTCAGGGGCCACTACCTAGAAGTCCCCATGATCCCTCAAGTGGCTTAAGAGCTTCTTATCTGCCTTACATTATCTTCAGCCACCCTCCAGGATTCTCCTGGGATCCTTCTAAGTAGGACCTGAAGCTGAGGTGGGACAGCCTGTGTCTCTCAAAGGGGGAATAGGTAAACGTACATGGGTGAATGAATGCATGTGTGTTATTTCTCAAATATTTGAAGCAAGAATCTGAGCTTTGAAAGGGTCCTGACAGTTTGGAGGGCCCAGAAGAAAGTTCTAGAATGTGACAGTTTCAAGGACTCTCATGGAGGAAGATCCAGGTGTGTGTGTGTGTGTGTGTGTGTGTGTGTGTGTGTGTGTGTAAGTAGGGCACATGTGCAGATGCACGTTCTATTAAGTGGGGTTTCCCTAGGCTTTAGGAAGGGAGGTAGGCACAGTTCAGGTCTGGAGAACTGTGATGTCTCTGAGCAGGAGCTAAGTGACAATTTCTGTTCTAATGTAGTGAGGTGGGTGAAGTCCCATCATGTCTTCTTTTCTTTTGTTTGTTTAATCGAGACACGGTCTCTTTATGTAGCTGGCCTGGAACACATGATGTGCCTAGGCTGGCCTTGAACCCACGATGATCCTGCACCAGTCTCCCAAGGGCTAAGATGACAGATGCACGGGACCGCTCCCAGCTATTATTGAAATAATACATACAGTAGATGTTACTGTCTTAGGAATGGGATAGGGGAACAGGTTTGTTTGAAAACTAAGGTTGCACTGAGTAGTCCAGGCTGGCCTTAAAATTGTGGCTATCCTCCAGCCTCAGCTTCCTGAGTGCTGGGATTCCTGGCTTGAAGTGCCATACCCAGAGGGACTCCATTTTAAAATGAGGTCTTCCCTCTTCCTGTCTTCCACTCTGCAATGCACACTTTTGCCTTTTATGATAACATCACAAAATATGTCTAAAATGTATTTTAAAACCTCTTTGATTTTGTAATAACACAATTTTATAAGTTTTTCTTTTTTTTCTAAGAAAATTAGACACAAATGAACACATTAGCTTAGGACTCTATAAGATCAGGATCAACAGTATTGCTGTTATCAGTCACCATATCTCGTCCCCACGCCAGCATTCTGGGCAGAGACAGCCTGAAGCCTGGTTGTCTGCTCAGAAACACCTGCAAGAGCTCCTCAGAGCCAACCTTGTCCACCGCCTGCTACAGGCGTCCACCGCCTGCTACAGGCGTCCACCGCCCTGCTGAGTGTCGAAACCTTTCATGTTGATAAACTCCTTTGAAGTCGTGGATGCTTCTAGATGGCATTCATTATATTCCTCGGTGACATCACTCAAGCCTAAGCAAGGTTCTTGATGTGATCATAGAGGCTGCAAGCCTAGAACGGAGTCAGGGTCTCTCCAGCATCTCCTGCTAAAAGGTCTGGTGCTTGCTAGTACTTCTCCACCTCTCTGGCTTGCCAAGTTACTTGGGACTCCGTACGCTCCTGTAGGACACTGGCAGTGTGTGCTTATTAATATACTGGAAGGCTCTGAGGCACTCATCTGTCTAGAACCTAGAGGATCCAACTTGCAGCTTACCATACTACCCCTAAGCAAGTCATCTGTCCTGTCTGTAAAAACCTGTAGGCTGCATTGACCCCGCCTCTTAGCGATGGAAAGTCCTTTCACACATCTGTCCCAGAGCAGAGACGCTTCACCCACCTTCAACATTTGCTCTAGTCAGTAAATGCTGTTTCCTCCACAAGCAGCTGATGCAGAACTGCTGAAATACCCTGATGTGGTGTGTGACTGTATGCATGTGGCACTATCACCAGTGACACCCTGTTAGGGGTCTCCTAACATGATAATAGTGCTTTAAAAATTTTCTGGTGATGTCATGGGCACTCTGATAGTAGAGGCTAGTGTTCCATTCCTTTGTCTGGGGCGAGGCCGGTGGCAAAACCCATTGCACAGCAGGCACAGGAGGCTGTATAAAAGCAGGCCAATGCAGTCAGTTACAGAACAACATATTTATTTATTTGGCTTTAGTCTTTCCATATAGCCCAGGCTGGCCTCAAGCATGAAACCCTTCTGCCTCAGCCAGTCTCCTAAATGCTGGTATTACAAGTATGGAACAAAAATTGTATAATGATAAAGAATATTTAGTAATGATAATAAATAGCTATGTTACTGGCTTCGTTTTTACCGCACTGTGCTTTTAACCAATATTTTGTGTTGTCCCACTACTTTTAAAAAGATTTTACTACTTGCGGGTGGAAACCTCTGCCTGGGCCGCCAGGAGTCAGTAGCCAACGAGCACC
>CM052709.1:76536562-76567695 GCA_028551405.1 Uromys caudimaculatus | reverse complement strand
CCTGACCCCCCCCCCCCGGTCCTCCTGGAGTTTGGACCACCAACCAAAGAATACACATTGATGGACTTATGGTTTGGACCACATATGTGGCAGAGGATGACCTCGATGGCCATTGGGGAGAGAGGAGAGGCCCTTGGGCCTGAGGATGTTAGAGGCCTCAGTAAAGGGGAATGTCAAGGCGGGAATATGGGGATGGGTGGACGGGGGGTGGGGGTGGGAGGTGGAATTCCCTCCTAGAGGCGGGTTGGGGAGGGGACAGGGGGTATCCAAAGAGGAGACTCAGAAAAGGGGAAACATTGGAAATGTATATAAAGTATCAAAAATAAAAAAGGAGGGAAAAAAAAAAAAAGAAAAACTGTAAAAAGATTTTACTGCAGTACAGTGAGCCAGCATCTTGATGACATCATTTTCTCCTGTGCCTGATTCAATCTTGCATTATTCTGTCCATGTGACGCTCAGGGCATCAGGGTGCATTACACAGCTGACATGCGCAGCAGGCCACGCCTTCTAGGTGCATGGAACTTCACTTGCATCATAGGACTGCATTAACTTCTCCAAGTCAAAGGTCAAGGATACCCATGAGGAAGACGGCAGCCCTGGCTGTGAGCTGGGAGGCTCTCTTCCCATCTGGCCCCTTCGCTCTCTCCTGTGTACCCATGATTCCCTTTACTTATCTCTCCATCCAGTCTTCGCTCTGCTCCTCCGAGCTCCCACATCCCCTCTAAGTTGCCTCTGTCAGGGCACTGTGCTGTTGGCCTATGGCCCTTCTCAGTTCCGTTTGCATTTCTGCTCCTGGACCACATCCTCAGGGTGGTCTTTGCTAGTCCTAGCATCAAACTTCAGCAGACACAGGACTCCTTCAAGCTTGCAAAGTTCATTGCAACTGGTCTTAGCGCACTTGGCTGGCTTCCTGGAACAGGTTTGCCTTGAAGATGGGACAATGAGAACTCAGTTCATCCTATTTCCTCTGTACCTATGAAAACTCTATTGCAGCAGTCTAGATTAGACCCGGAATCGTACCCAGGAGCAGGGCCAGAGTCTGAAGGCCAGCCTTGTAACATTTAGCCCATCTGAATCTCACACTGGATCTCAGGAGAGTGGAGAAGACATCTCTGCTGAAGGTTGAGAGGCTGTGAAGCATGGCTGGCCCCGGGTTTTTCAGGATAAGAGAGATATCCTGTGTGATACAAATGATCAGTGCCTGGAGGGCAGGGCCTTTGTCATCACATGTTCAGGTGGGCTCCAGGGGATAGCCAGCATCCCTGAGAATCACCTCTGGTTAACAACCTTGCTTTGAAAGAGGACTGCATCTTACAAGTACACACTTTATCCTCAGCTTCTAAAACCCTAGGTTAGGGCCTGAGCCTCGCAGTTTCCACCACCAGGGGGCGCGGTGACCTCCAGCCTCCCCAAGCCTGAACAACATTCAGGTGTCAATCAAGATCAACTGGTCGCTTTTCAAATAAAGCCAGCACCAGGAACAGACTCCATTTCCCAAGAGGACAAAGAACTCATGATGTCTACAACTGTGCTTCATGACGTGCTTGAAAAACGGGAAACCTGGCTGTGAACCCGAGGGTGATAGAAAACCAGGCAGTGACAAGATCTGTGTGGGATCAACTGGGTAGGAAGAATTGAGTAAGAACGGTATCCATAATAGAGACTTGAGCTGGTGTCAGGACTCTTAGGAACAGGACAGAATAGTAATTAAATAATATTAAATGAAAAAGACCAAAAAACCAAACCAAACCAAAACAAAACAAAAAACAGATTTGAAATAACCATACCCAAAAAATGCTCTGAAGATGCCCAGTCTGGTGGCAGATTCCTAAGGCTTCTTTTCTCCCAACCCTGGACTCCTTTTCCTGATTCAAGCCCCAGATCAGAGGGTCAGCCCACCACAGCTGCCAGGCTACTTACTGCACTGTGCCACGCCTGGACCTCCTCCAACCTGTGTTCTGGCCTCCAGCACTTCCCAAGCGTGAATCACGACAGCCTCGCTTGGCAGGGCCCGCGGCCGTACTTCCTAAACGCCTTTTCTGCCAACAGCTACCCGCTTTCGGCTTTCGGTGGTGATCACGTGTCAGCCGCTTCCAGCTTCAGACTTTTTACCTTCCTCTTTGCTTCCTCAGCCAGCAGCTATCTTCACTGATCTGCCAAAACCCTCACTGTGGGTTCCAGAATCTTCTCCCCAGCCCTTCTTTCTCCTATGCCACCCGCCCTACTCTCAGCAGACTTTGAGTTTCCGGGGTTACACCCTGGTTAGTTGACTAGCAACCCCAAACTTTTCAAAAAATGTTTCTGAACTGGCTCTCCACTCTGGTGGGGTTTGTTGCTGCCTCACCCTGGACCGTAAACCTTTTCTGACACTTGATGAATGCTGCCCATCTTCTTTGCCCCACTCCCTGAGCCTTTTCAATAAGCCACGCCCCTAGAGCATTTGCCCCCACAACAGCTCCTCTCCTCCCCTCACCACCACACTGGCATGTTGTGGGCACTTGTCTTAGCTCAGGCCCCACAACAAAATATCATGGACGGTGACTTCAACAACTCAACAACAGGTATTTATATGTTGTCATTCTGGAGGGTGGACATCCACAATCAAGGTGCTGACATGGCTGCTTCTGGCGAGGGCTGTCTTCCTGTCTGGCAGATGGCTACCTTCCATCCTTCCCTTTCAACCTACCACCTTTCTGACTTCATTTGACTTTAGTTGCTACTTAAAATCGCCATCTCCACAGTCACTTTGAGAGTCATCACAATTCACCCCACAACAGTACCTCCTGGACTGTAGCAATAGATTGCCTCTAGGTACAAGCACTGTGCAAAAATTTGTGTCTGAGTTACCTCATCCAGGGCACATAGATATTCCTCAAGGCAGACATAACCTTCATCTTCATGCCTGAGAAAGTGAGAACCAGAGAGATTAAGTAACCAGCCTGCAAATTAGCAGCAGCCCAGAGCTCCCAGCTCACATCTGATGATCACAGGGTGGAACTCTGTGCCGGGGCTGTGTGCCGTAAGTCTTGAATTAAATAATCAGGACTTTACTGTAGACTCAGATTCCTTAGCTCAAAGGCTCTCAGAATCCTCTCCCGTCTGTATGCTCCCAAAGTCTCTATGGCATAGACTGTTATATCCTGTGACTTCAAAGACTTAGGAAACCACTACTGTCTCTCTTTATTATTTTATTCCCTACCAGGGACCAGGCAGGAGTCCCCTTCACTCTATACCTGAGTCCTGAATCTTCAGCCAGTTCTGTCTGTGGTAGCTATAACTGTGGGAACACAGGCAAGCAAAATCATGGCCTCCAAATCCTGCTCCACTTCTCTGGTCATTCCTCAATCTCTGTTAACCCGAGTCTCTGCCCCACCCCCACCTTCTCCCAGTCTCCCTCACACTTAATGTCCATGACCCCACCTGTGTTCCAGATCTCGGACATCCTTACAGACCCTTTCTTCCATCCAGACTCCCTGAACTTCAGAGAAACATCCAGCCAGGCAGCCCAGCCCTAGAGTAACCCATGGTATGTGTCTAAGCAATGCGGTAGCCAGGGACTTCTAGACCTCTGCTGAGCACCAAATCCCTCCCTTCCCTATCTCCTGTCTTCACATACCTCCACCCAGCTCACTTCCAGAATCAACAGACATTTAACTTCTTCTTCCTTCTTTTTTTGGTTTTTCGAGACAGGGTTTCTCTGTGTAGCCCTGGCTGTCCTGGAACTCACTCTGTAGACCACGCTGGCCTCGAACTCAGAAATCCACCTGTTTCTGCCTCCCAAGTGCTGGGATTAAAGGCGTGCGCCACCACTGCCCAGCTGACATTTAACTTGTTTACATCACTGTCCACAAAGAAGAGCCAGTCTCCCAGACCACATCTGCATCCACATCTGCCTTCATTCCCATGTGCTCTGTTCTTCCAAGGTCTTCTCACTACCCAGTTGGGACTGGCTCCCAAATCTCTCATGGTCCTGGCTTTTCTCCTCTCCTCCCCACCCACTCATCCCCTTCATCTTATGAGCAAACCTAAGATAGAGCAAGCCTCTATCCTTAAAACCCTCCCTGCCACAGTTTCTCAGCTTTGGCTGTAAATATGAAAGGCTTCCAGCCAGACCAGCTCAATAAAAGTCCTGCAGGGCAGAGCCTGGGCTTCCCCCGGGGTCAACAGCCTGACTAAGAAGCATAGCGTCTTGCCTCACCATCACCCTATCTCTTAGCTTAGCTGATGACCCCTTTGGTGTAATTGTCCTCACTGGGTGGCTGTTACAAGGTAATCACTTCCTACCAGGACCTGCTTTACCCTCTCCTATGGTTTGACCCATAACCAAAAACTTCTCCGCCCACCTCGTAGCTCTCCTCTGTCACAGCCTAGCCAGGGGCCCCGAATGCTCCTTCTCCACATAAATCCCCGAGGTTCCCTCAGCGCTGCTTTCCTGCGACCAGGGTCTTCTCCATAAACTTGGGTACTTGAGAGGTCCCCCCCTTTTCTTTTGTCTAGTCCACACTCCCCAGGATGCCTTCTCTTCCTGGAGCCTGTAAATCCATGTTCCTAGCTAGACCTCATTCTAAGCTCCCACCCACACACCTCCTCTACCGCCTGCCTTTGTGGATAATCCCAGAGGAACTTACACCCCCTTTATGTGAAATCTCCTGTCTACACTCAAAAACCTGTTCATCCTGGACACCACCTATCCAGATTGTTGTCACCAAGCTGGCTTCTTCCAAGCCAGAGGGTGACACCCTCATCCCCACCTCTTCCCGACACCCACATCCGATGAGCTTTACAATGCTTTAGGATTCACTTCCTTCAGGCGCTGCTTCCATCTGTCCTGTATCTCTGTCCCCAGGCTATTTGAAGAGGGCCTTTCCTAGGGCATCTCCCCCCACTGCTATCTCTTCTGGAGTCCACAAGGACTGTCATTCTGACATGCAAATCTGACAGATTGAATCCTTTTCTGTTTGTCTCTGCCCTGGGATAAAAGGCCAACTTCCTGTTCATCACACCAAGCTCCTCCTTGCCTCAGTCCCCTTTCCTGGCCCTGCCCTTTAGCTCCCCACTCCCAAGTTCCCTCTCCATTCCAGGACCAAGTCAGAACCCTGTGTGCCTCCTCACTCCTGTACTTGGCAGCTATTGTTTGAGAGCTTGCTTCCAGAAACACAGCAGGGAACAAACTCTGCACCTCTTAGAGCATGCTGGGATTCTTGGGGCCTTCTTGTAATGGACCATGATACCCAAGGGCTAACCTTTCTCAAGCCCCTGTCCTGTTCCTCTGTGGCCAGGTTAGAAAAAGGCAGACTCAGGAGCCTGACTTAGCCTCTCATCAGCTTTTGAGGTCAAGAGCAAGAGACTTCATCCTTCTCAATTAGCCTCTTCCTTGGTAAAGTGGGGTAATGACAGTGGCCACTGGCAGCAGGTTGTTAGGAAGATCAGATTCTGGACCACCAAGGGCCTGAAGGCTGGTACACAGCAGTTTTCAGTAGACTCTTCCTTCAGAACAGTGCAAAACAGGCTAAGTCTGCAATGTGTATCTGACTGGATTCAGGATTTGAGAATCCAGTTAAAAACACATTCAGAACATCCCCAAAAGACCCAGAAGAAAGGGAAGTGTTTCTTGTAAGGGAGAAACATGGGACAGGTGGCAACAGCTACCAGGGCATCTGACCCAGAGCTTGGCCATAGCCCCTGTTGAGGCAATGGCTGCTGTTTGAGATCCCTGAGCTTCTGGTCTAGGGTAGAGTTGGGAGGGGCTTCGGGGGCCTGACTCAGTCCAGGCTAGGACTTGTGTAACTTATCAAGTTATCAGGCCTCCCAGGCAACTGTTCCCACTCCAGCCAGATGAATAAAGTCAGGCTGGGTTGTTAATACCAGAGCATTTAGGACTCTAAGAGTCTGGAACTTTCTATGTTTGTCCACTTTGGATATTTTACCTAGATTATCCCCCACCAAGAAGGAAGAAGGGACTGTGACTTATGACTTCAGCAATGAATGAATGATATAGGCAATATTTCTAGAAACTTGGGTATTTGAAGGTTTAGTAAGCCGCCAATTACCTGACAACGTAGCTCTAAATCAAGAGTTGTGTTTCTCCTTGTGAACAAGTTTCGAGTGCTTTTGGAGGTTTATCCTGACTCAATAACACCTTTTGGAGGAGTTGGTGATTTACAGAAACAATCCCCAATAAAGAACAAGATGTGTCCCCAAAGATATATCTCCCAGTGTTATTTATAACGAGGAGGGGTGGCCTCGGTGTCTAGCAGAAAAGAGGGCAGCAGTCAAGTGATCTTGCTGTGTCTGTTGGCTTCTTACTTTCTGCAGAAGTGCTGCTGGGAAGACACATTCTGTATGTCAAGCAAGAAGAGACAGCAAAGCAGGAGTCTAGTTCAGTTTTGAAATGTGCTCTAGTTTGGGAGGAAGGGGGAGAAGTTATTAGGTTGAAGACCAGAGGAAAATGTGGTCGGTTGAATATTTTTTTTCCTGGTTCTTTTAAATCTCCCAACATTTGGAACCTATTGCAGTACTCTATATATGGCATTTTCGAGAAGCAGCACCTTGCCAAAAGTACAGTCAGTATTCTCACCTCTCCTTTGAATACTGGATACCCCCCCTTTCCTCACTCACCGCGGGTGAGATGCGAAGGGGAGGCAGTACGCTCCCAGGTCTGCTTGGCTCTGAGAGTGTGGCCGCCTTCTTAGGCTGACAGTGAGGGAAATGGGGTCTGCACCTCAGCTCCTTATACACTTGGGTCCAGACATCTGCGCTGGGGATTCTGCAGATTGGGGCTGACTGTAGCAGCTGCTAGCTCCCCTTCCGGCGGTAGGGGGATGAGGGAAGGGCAGGGACAGAGTTCAGTGGAGAGACACCGTGACCAAGGCAACTCATATATATAAATATATTTTAAAGAGCTTAATTGAGGGCTTGCTTACAGTTTCAGAGGCTCAGTCCGTTGTCATCATGGTGGAAGTACGGTGGCACTCAGGGTGCTGAGCAGTAGCTGAGTGCTGTGTATCCTGATCCACAGGCAGGCAGGCAGGCAGGCAGGCAGGCATGCTGAGAGAGCCTGGGCCTGCTGTGGGCTTTTTGAAACCTCAGTGCCCACCTCCAGGGACACGCCTCCTCCAACAAGGCCATACCTCCTAATCCTTCCAAGAAGTTTACCAACTGGAGAGCCAGTATGTAAATACATGAGCCTGTGGAGACCATTCTCATTCAAACCAGCATACCTCTCACCCACCTGCCAAAAGGATAAGTCAGAAGAAGTAGTAGGCCTCAAGGTCATGTCCATCTCTAAAGAGCTAACATTTCTTGTCTTGCTGCTAAGGCTTTAGCTTTCAGAATCACTGTTCGTAGGTGCCATGTTGATGGAGTTAGTACTGCTCACATGGGGAAGGCAGAATGTTCTTAATAGCATTTCTGCATTGAGAAGATCACCCTGTATCTTCCCTCACAGGGCCAGGCTGAGCAGCTTCAAAGTGACCACCCAGGAGATGTTGCAGTTGGCTTTCTCCCATGCTTTTCATGGTGACTTCTTGACTTCAGGTTCTTCCTTACCCTGCACCTCAATGTTTCCAGTGCAGACGATGGTCTCCACCAGTAAGGGACCTGGTCCAAGTGTCCAGGCAGAAGATCTGTTTAGAAGGCATGGTCTTTCATGACATAAACTGACATGAGAAGCTGGTCTCTGTGCAAGGAGAATCCAGGAAACTCTTCATGATTGCATAAGTATGCACACATATCTGCGTGTGTACATGTATTTGCATGTGTGATTGTATCTGTGTAATTCATTGTGCATGTTTGTATGCCTGTATATTTGTATACCTATGTCTTCATGTATGTGTGCCTGTGTGCATAAGCATGCACACTTATCTATATATATAACGTGTGTGTTTCTGTGTGCACACCGTGCATGCATGTGTCTAAGTGTGTGTGTATGTAAATGCATGGCTGTATGTGCATGTGACTGTATGTGCATTTGTAGGTCCACATGTGTATGCACATGTGGCTGCATGTGTGTGGCTTTGGAATGATTAAAACCTTCAGGTGAGAAGGCAGAATCTGACCCAGCTAAGATGTGTCTCACCAGAATATGATTGGCAATCTTTTCATTTCCTGTCTTCACCAATTCCACTGAGTCAGGACTCATGTCAGCACAGGTACCACGGCTTTCACATGCCTGCTAAACCTTTACACATAGCAAATTTCTGCCGGGCAGTGGTGGTGCACGCCTTTAATCCCAGCACTTGGGAGGCAGAGGCAGGTGGATTTCTAAGTTCAAGGCCAGCCTGGTCTACAGAGTGAGTTCCAGGACAGCCAGGGCTACACAGAGAAACCCTGTCTCGAAAAACAAAACAAACAAACAAAAACAAAACATAGCAAATGTCTTCCTTTGCAGTGCAGAAGGACAGAAGTCTGAAGTCAGTTCTCTGGGCTAGTGTCCAGGTGTCTGCAGGGCCAGGCTCCCCTGGGGTCTTGGGCAGAGCCCCCCTTTGCTTTTGCAACCCCAACCCTACTCTCCCTGACTTCCTTAGCTCTGGTCAGGTCCTCCATCTGGTGTGGTGTCTTACTTTGGGGGCCATACTGCTTTCTCCTTCACGGAATGGCCCTTTGCCTCCTTCTCACAAGCACGTTTGTGGTTATCTGTGAGTCCCACCTGGCTAAGCTAAGCTAACCTCCCTGTATCCAGATGAACTGAGTCTGCCAAATCCCATTCGCCAGGTAAGGCAACACTGTCCACTTTGAAGGATTAGATGTGGACAGTAGGCTGTATGGGTGCCTCACGGGGACCTCCCTCCCTCCCCCAAGCACCTCCCCTCCCCAGCACATGCTCCAGCTGACATAGCCCCTCCCCAGCTCAGAAAGCCTTTCTTAGTGGCTTAATATAAATCAGAGAATAATAGTGAGGCTAGCGTCTAAGACAGGGGACTTCTCAGGTGTAACTGCTCAGAACTGAGATGGTCAAGAGTCAGGACCGTGGAGCCCCCAAAACTGGAGCTCTGGTCCTCATTGGTCTGTGCTAACACACTTATGTTGGTTCCTACTGCATTGCAACCTGGTTGTCAGGTTACCAAAAAGATGTTGAACAGTCCTGGGCTGCCAGTCTCAGGCTTGGACCAGGGGATGAACATACACTAGCTACTCATGTGTGTGCACCTCTCTCTCTCTCTCTCTCTCTCTCTCTCTCTCTCTCTCTCTCTCTCTCACGCACACGCACACGCACACGCACACGCACACGCACACACACACCAGGAAGTAGCATTCAAGATTGGCCAATGTTCCCCCAACAATGTGGGATAGCTGGATTGGAGTACAGGTGTCACTGACTTGGGGGCTGCTTTCCTGAGTGCCATAGGCCAACCTACTTCTGCCATTCGCACACCTGCATTCCTGGCTGGAAGCACACATTCTTTGCAATTTTCTCATTCTTAACTAATTTATTTGTTTAGGAATTGCTTTTTTTAGGGGAAGGTAAGGGAGGGCAGAGCACGCTGGACTTGTGTATGATGTATGTGTCTCCAAGGACACCAATTCATTATAGTAAAAACTCTATCGCTAAATGTGCCGAATACATCTTGCTTTAATACCAGAGCTAGTAAAAAAAAATGTCCAGGGGAGAACAGGTGAAATCAGAATGCAGTCCAGAGTCTAGTTAGTCCCACACCCGTGCTAATGTCTCGGCTGACAACCATGCTGCAATTACATAAAACTTCAACTTGAGGGAAACTGGGTGTGCTGTATGTGAGGATGCTCTGCCCCATCTTTGTAATTTTTCTATAAATCTAAAATTCTTCCAAAATAAAAAAAAATTAAATTTCATTCCAGAGTTTTAAAATCCAGCATAGTAAGTCGCTGAAGTTAAATTTTTCATTAGGACACAACCTACTCGCAGTCAGTTCTCCAGCCTGGCTTTGTACAGATCACAGAATTAGTCTCTGGAACTGACCACCTAAGCAGCTACAGGCAAAGCAGCAACCGTACTTCAGGCACCCAGAATTGTCCCTTATCAGAAGTGCCCAGTGTCCTGATTGACATATTAAAGATACATTTCTTTGCCTGTCCCCTTCATAGGGATTACAGTCTTTTGTCAAGTATGCTCTATGTCGGCTTCCAGCCCTCAGTGCACTGTGTGAAAGTTACCCATGCCACAGTGTGAGATAATGGCCCATTGCTTGATTGTTGTATAGTGTGCCAGCTGTCCATTCAGTCTCTGTTGCTGTGTGGATTACTTCCAGGTCGACTGTTTCCTTAAGGCTGCTATCGACAGACTTCCTGTCTTTGATGGCTCCAGACCCTCGTTTCTCTGACACTTATTTCAGATCACTGCATCACAGATTGGCGTGCGTAGCTTTAGAGACTCCTATCTAACAGTTTTCCAAAGTGGTTGTACCAGCAACTCCTCTTCCAAAGGTGTATAGATGCTTCAGTGGTCCAGATCCTGCCAATCCTTGATGCTACTGATGTTTAAATTTTTTAACATTTTAGTGGATAAGTTTTAATCTGCATTAACGCAAGGACCAATATTGTGGTGAGCATTTCCCCATGTGTTTAGCAGCCTTTAGTATGCCCTCTTTGGAAAAGGACCTGTTCAAAGCATTTGCTTATTTTTATTGAACTGGTTGGTTTTCATTTGCTTATTTTTATTGAACTGGTTGGTTTTCTTATTGTTTCTGTATTATAGACCGGGGTCCTTTGTCAAATATGTGTGTCATAAGTATATCCTTCCTGTTGACAACTTTTGTTTTTACTTTTTTTAATGGTGTCTCTTGATGAGTGGATCAGTTTGACTTTAATCTAAACAAATTTTGCATTTTAAAAAATTCAAACTAGATGACTTTGACATTTGTATTTAAAACTAGAAGGAATTCTAAGGATATCTGTCTATATCTCTATCTCTATGTCTCTCTCTATATATATATCTATCTCTATATCTCTATCTCTATCTCTATTTCTATCTATCTATCTATCTATCTATCTATCTATCTATCTATCTATCTACCTACCTATCTCCCTCCATGCTTTTCAATCCTTGCATTCATTAGAATAACTTGAGATTTTGATGGAATACCACTCCCTGGGACCCAGGGCTGATTCTGGATCAGTGGGACCAGGGGAAACCCTGACATCAGAACTGTTCCAAAGCTCCCCAGGGAGCTCTAACAGGCAAGCAGTGCATAAGGAACGCCTTTCAGCTCAACAGCTGTGTGGCTCCCCTAACTCTCGTGGCTCGAGGAGGGTAGCCCTGGGGAACATCTATTGACTAGTGGAACAGTTGTTAGGACCCCTTGCACTCCCAGAGTATCTGGGTTTGGACACTGTACTATGGAATCATCTGCCTTTATCATCTTCCTGGCTGCATTCTAAGCTCTCCATCTTGTGCTCAGCCTAGGATCTATTCCAACTACTCTGAATGCTTTTCAAGACACCAGATGGGAATCCCCCAAGCAGAGGAACCCAACTTTCCTTCTAGCTGGCTGGATTGAGCCCTCATAAGGAGAGACAACAGTCTAATAGGCGGCTCTACTGCCCTCCTCCAACAAAATGCACACTCTGACTTCCACAGTCACCCAAAGATGTCACTCAGTTACAAGAAGCTGTGCCTAGTATCACTGTGGTGGTGGAAGAGAGTCTGGTAAGGCCAGGAGCAGGCCTTGCATAGGACATGAGGAGGATCTGAACACAAAGGGGACAGTGGCCTCTAACAATCCCAGGGCATCAGAGAGATGTCAGTTCCCCAATCAGTGGGCCCTTGAGACAGCCTAGGAGAGCCTTTTCTCGCTATTTGTGACAGGAACCACACGAACCTAGCATCCCTAACCCTTCCTTCACTGCCACATGGCTTCTCCATTGCCACAGCCTTGCCACCCCCAAAGCAGCCCTACAACTCCAATATGCACCCAACGGCCCCACCCCCTGCCTACCCCAGCTTCTTCTAAAGTCACTGATTCCTCAGAACCACCTTCCTACCTTCAGCCGCATCACCTACATGGAAAACCATGCCTGTAGTCAGTGGAGTTAGGGCCTCCAAGACACAACTAATGCCCAGCCTCTGTGACTATAACTTGATGTAGGAAAAGAAGCTTTGTGATGTGATAAAGGATGCTGGAAACGAGCTGATTCTGAATTATCTGGTGGGCTCTACACCCACCAGCATTTTCCTTGAGTGACAGAAGAGCGAACATAGGCAGTCATGTGAAGACAGGGTCCAAGGAGGGTAGTGATGCAGCCATGAGCTACGAGGAATGGCAGCAGGAGTTGGACACCACCAGAATGTAGATGGAAGAGGCAGGAAGAGACCATGGTCTAGAGGTGCCCAGAGAACATGGCCTGCAAGCTTGAGTTTAGAGGAAGTGTTGTTTCCCACATCCAAGCTGGAATGCTCTAATTTGTCAGAACGTCCCTTACAGTATAATACAATGGCTTAGCTGGTTCAATAAAGTGCTCTTGTGCTGTCTACTTTAAAGCATTGGCAAAGGGACACACACACACACACACACACACACACACACACACACACTGACATTTTTGCTAATTCATATGTTTTGCTCACCCTTTCCCCAGAGATGCTGTGAACATTTTTTCCAGAAAGAAATGGGCTGCGTTGGATAATTTATTAATACTCATCCAAAAACTAGGCATGGGGAAACAGGCAGGTTAAGTTAACACAGTGACAGCCGACATGCAGAATGGCAGCTTCTAAATGTACTGTCCCTACCTTCCCTGCCAACAGGCTGAGGAAAGCCAGGCTACTTTGATTTCTGGGCTGATAAAAGAACCCACTGCTGAGGCAGAAACAAGAAAGTCTGAGAAGAGTCAAGAGACAAAACTCGGCCGGACAGTGGTGACGCTCGCCTTTAATCCCAGCACTTGGGAGGCAGAGACAGGTGGATTTCTGAGTTCAAGGCCAGCCTGGTCTACAGAGTGAGTTCCAGGACAGCCAGGGCTATTCAGAGAAACCCTGTCTCGGAAAAAAAAAAAAAGAGAGAGAGAGAGAGAGAGAGAGAGAGAGAGAGAGAGAGAGAGACCAAACTCTCTGCATCCTCCCAAGGAAGTGACCCAAGAGCTGGACCCAAGAGTCCAGAGGATGCTGGAAGCAGAGAGATGGGTGTTTTGAAGCACAGGGAAACCCTGTGGGCCACACGCAATGAGATCACTGGGCATCAAATACAGTGGGGAAAGCTTGCTTCAGGGTAAACATGAGGAAAACGATCTCTTCATAGTTATCTGATTCATAGAGACACCCAAACTGTGGGGAGCCATCAGGGCCACGCCCCATATTCTGCAAGTCTGAGTAGGCACAGGTGCCCTTGGCCAGCAGGGTGGGCTCTGACCAGGCTGTGGGATCTAGTGGCATCTGGTTGAGGAACACACCCAGGTTGGTTCTATTCCTGGAGTCTGTAGGGTGGGTATAAAGCAGCCACGTGTCTAAGGCATCTGACTTAGAGGTGGGGTTATGGAAGGCAACCACACTTCCATGACACCCATGGGGGGGCTCTACAAGCTTATGTACTACCTGGTTGTCCTGGAAATCCAGGCCATCATTAGGACTTTGTGCCTGGACCCTGGCTCCCAGGAAGCTCCTAGCATTGAGATACACCACCCTGTGAGCTCCAGTGCCAACCTCAGCCACCTGACACTCCAGTGAGTTCTCAGACACAAAGTTGCCTAGTTTCCACGTGTGCCCATGATCAAGGCTGATGAAGCAGAAGGCAAAGGGGGTAGGTTTCTGGGCAGGGTGCAGTTTCCGGTAGGCATAAGCAGGTACCAGCAGGCTCCCAGTCGCGTTCCGCAGCTGCAGACAGTGCCCAGGTCCCACTGCAAATGTGGCCCAGTCCTGGTAGGTGCTGCCAATGGTGGTCTCTGTGAGGTCCTGGACGGAGCTCCAGGTCCTCCCATGGTCAGTGCTGGTGACATGGCATAGCCGTGTGACATTAACCTTAGTGTGGAGTTGATGCTGTTCTGAGACACGCCCAGGGATAGCGATGAAGAAAAGGAAGAGGGTCTTTGTTTGCTTGTCATACAAGGGACATGGATTCATGGAGCGGTGGCCCTCCAGCTGGGCTTGGGTCACCACTTCCTCAGGTTGCCACTGAATGTCAGGAGAGGGAAGAAGGAGAAACACAAACTTGAGATTGCTGGTGACAATGACAGGAGGCTCTGCTGAGGGTGCGAGAAAGGCCACGAAGGGACAACATTACCCATCCTCAGGAGCAGCAGGAGGCAGGTTCCTCTCCCTTTCTCCATCTCCTCCCCACTCTCCCTCCCCACTTCTCTCCCTGAAGGCTCTGTTCCTTTGATTCTCACTAACAGATATTTGCAGAGCATCCATGATGTGCCAGACAGACCCCCGAGACACAAAAGTAACTTAGGAGCCAGCAGATGGTTCAGCTAGTAAGGGTACATGCCACCAAGCCTGATGACTTGGGTTCAATCTCTGGAGCCAACAGGATGGAATGAGAGAACTGATTCACTCAAATGCATGCACAGACAGACAAACAAGTAAATGTGATTTTTAAAATGTGTGTGTGTGTGTGTGTGTGTGTGTGTGTGTGTGTGTGTGTGTGTGTGTGTGTGTAACTATGGTAGGAACCATTCCTAACATTATCTATTCTTCCTGGCTGGTCTAGCATTCTCAAAAGACAAAGATTTAGTTTGGTCCACAACAGGCTGGCTGATGCGTGACAGAAAATGAGGGTCTCCCTGTATCACCTACTTACTATGATACTGTCCTAGTGAACTCAGAGATCCTGAAGGTTCACACTGAGCTTCCCTGCTGCCACTGCTATGTCATGTATACGACAGCCACACTGGCTCTCCCCGTTCTTCATTAGCTGCCTCAGTGCAGGACTCTAAGCACAGACACTGCACCAAAAGACCAATGATGCCCACTGTGTTGTCTAATCCCCCAATGCTGAAGAAGTGTCCTTAGCTCCATTTCATATTTCAAAAATGAGAGGCCTAAATAGGTTGGCCAAGTTGCCTAAGACCATTCCTTCGATAAGGAGTGAACCCAGGTCTTCCTTGAATTCAGGTCCATCTGCTTTAAGTGCCATGACTGTGTATAATAATTATGCACCAGGCAAAAGAACTTTTGATGGCATACTTTGAATAACTATCGTATAGTTGTGATAAGAGGTGTGTTATGAGGACATAGACAAGCACCCGGTCCTAAGACTCTAGATTTATTACCCTGTTAAATGACAGTGAATTGTTCCTTCCTTGGGCTTTCAATGATGCCAGGAAACTCAGCCAGTCATGTGATGAAGCACATGATCAGCCAATAAGACTTGTTCCTGGTGAACCAAGTGAGATCTGGGTTGGGTACAGGAGCCTGTTTGTCACCTTGTCCATAGATAGGTTTCTAGGTCTCTCCTGGGTTCCTTAGATCCTACCTACATCTTAGTTATCAAGGCCTTGCCCCTGAGTTCTGTGAGATTTACGCCTGGTTCCACCACACACAGGACTACATGGGTGTGTGTCGAACCATTCCAGGTGGAGCCACTGAAGCTGGGTCCTGCCTTACCTTGACATGGTTGGTGGCTCCATTGTAGCTTCCTCTTCGTAGGACAATCAACTCTGCATGTTCATCCGTCTTGCTGGCTCGCTTTTCTGCAAAGGCCAGCAGGGTCTTCTGCTTCTTCAGGTAGAGCAGAGCTGGGATTCTGTAAGCGTAGACTCCTGTGCTGAACAGTGTCTCCTTCTGTAGGACAGGGCAGGTCGCCATGGGCCTGAGATCTGGGCAGGAAGAGAACACACATAATCTGCTGTCATACCTGTGCCAAGGGCCAGAGTCATCCAATACAGGTGGCACTCATCTGACTGGCAAACCGAGTCCTGTCTGGGTGGCCTGTCCTAGAAAAGGTTCTGTGTCCTTTCCCATATCCCAAGACCCCATTTGCCAGTTCTGCTGTAGTGTACTGGCAGTGCTCTATCCAAGAATTGAAAAGTGTGTTTTGTATTAGACTCCTGCCACAACTGCTCCCCTCACAACAGATTTGTGACAACCTTCAGCTGCTAACCCTGAGTAGAGTAGAAGAGTTTGCTGAGTGGCTCTCTGCAGCTGTCCGACTGCCAGGGAGTGACACATGAGAGTCTTTTTATAACTCCAGAGCCCTAGAAAGCTGTTCCAAAGAGAAGGAAAATGCCTCCATTCCCTGGGCTCTGCTCCCTCAGCTGCCTGAGGCTGATAAACCAGCTGCCCTCACTGTGTGGGTGCCACCCTAAGGCAGGTGGGGGTGGCTATGCATCTGGAGAGATAGGTTCTGCCTACTAATGGGGCTGGAGGGGGGAGCCCTAGAGGTGTGAGAAAATGAACAACAATGTAAGTAGTTGCGGAAAAGAACAAGGAAGGCAGGGAATAACTTGGCGACTGTGGTTGACGAAGAGTTGACAGAGCTAACTTCTTAAGCAAGAATAATCGCCCTTGGCTGAGAGAACCAGTCGCCAAGGTTATCCGCAACAAAGGCTATATTTGATGACCTATCTACCCAGAACATAAGAATAGATGAACCCCATGTTCTGGCCTGAAGTGAGACCCTCAGGTTACATTGAGACAACTGTGAGACTGAATCTCAGCCACCCCCATTCCCCGCCCCACCGCCCTTCTCTCTGTCACACGAGCTGCCTTCCCTCCTGCTAAAAGCAATGACTTTAGAAACCTCGATTAAACTCTGTCAAGGGAGTCATAACTCCCTATGAAGTCTTCCCTATGTCTTAACCCCTGGGGAAGAGAAATGAAAAGAGAGGAATCAGCAAGCAGGAGACAGGGCTTTTCTACATTTTTCTACCATGTAATATATTATCATTTAAAGTGTGTTTTTAACTTTTTTTTGACAGGTGTAGTCTACCATCCTATTGTTCAAGTTTGATGAACATTATTGGGACAATGCAGCAGAATAGAACTTAGAAAGGCAGATGCCAGCTAAAATGGAGACTTGAAGCGTTAGCTCATGGCTGCAGTTCAGCACATGAGAAGCTGAGGCAGGAAAAGTATTTGGAATTCGAAGCCAGCCTAGGCTACATTGAGACAGTCTCAAAAGGCAGAAAATGAAAGACTAAACAAAACAAAGTCTATGTCTGCAAACTGTAATCTTGCTCGCTCCATGGCCATAACTGTCACAAAATTTAATAGGAAAAAATTGAATACAATTAGAAGAAGAAAAAGAAGGAGAAAGATGCCGTTTCGGTGTCTTAAAACTCAATCAAGGGCCGAACAGCTGATCCTTAATGAAAATTCTTCAGTAGCCATCTAATCAGATTTAAATGTTGATTTTAGGATGTCCCTGAGGCCAAGATGCTCTCCCTTCCAATGAGTTGGCCTTCAGTATACAATGTGGGAAGTTAGCTAAGGCATCCACAAAGAAACTTGAGACAGGGAAAGGAGGTCAGAGTTGTTGTCAGGAGGAACCAGAAAAGAACTATGAACTAGGCCTTGGGGTTCAAAGGGGGAAAAGATGACTTAGAGCAACAGCAAAGGTTGAGTACAAACCCCAAGACCAATGGACTTAACACAGTGATGTGACAAGAGCCAAGGCTCATGGTGATGTGTTTATAAAAATATATAAAGATATATATGTTATATGGGGTTATGGGAAGGTAGGTGTGGGGGAAGGGTGTGCCTCAGGAGGCCCATGCTGAGACATCCCTTCCCCAGAGGAACCAGACACACGAGAAGGTATAGTATAGAAATAGAGTTTATTTAGGGCATGGGGACGGGAGTTAAGAGGGTAGTAGAGGCAGAGAAAGGCAGAGAGAGGGAGAGAGTAGAGAAGTAAAGGAGTGGAGGCCGGCCATGACCACGTGGAGAGAGGGGGGAAGGGAATGGGGAGAGGTAAGAGATAAGAGATGTAAGAGAGAGGCAAGAGAAAGAGAAAAGAGAGAGAGGAGGGGCAAGCAGACTCTTTTATAGTGGGCCAGGCCCACCTGGCTGTTCCCAGGCAACTGTGGGGAGGAGCATACCTGGCTGTTGCCAGGTAACTATGGGGTGGAGTTTAGACAGACTACTAACATCCCCCCATTTTGGTTTAATTAAAAAGAAAAATTAGAAAGAGGCAATGGTGAAGCAGGAATATGGTCACAGTAATATCTGACTGCTTCATGCTGGATTGGGGGCAACGTGTCTCTGGGGAACCTAGAACAATAGGGGTGGGGAATGTTTGTCCAGTTGTAGCAGAGTTGGCAGTTTCTTTGCTGTCCAGGGTCTGTGGAGCAATCTGAGGGTAGGTCAGAACAGGAACAGGTCCAGTAGAAGCATCTGTGTCTGAGAGGAGATTGGAGCATCTGATGGTTGCTTCTCTGGAGCTGTCCTGGGTGTAGTAAATGCCTGGACTTGACAAGATATTGAAACACATTATTATAGGTAGAAAAATAGATTAAGTACATTTGGGAGAAAGAAAAAAAATTTTTTTAAGATGTACATTTTAAACCCAGAGGAATCCCACCCTTTGGAATAGGTAGTAAGTGGGAACCTTGGGCAGATGTACTTAACTGCATGGAGTCTATTGGGCCCATGAGAGGCAGATCTAAGTGGATTTTCTGTAGCTTATAAGTTTATAAAGGAGATAACATGAGTTAACAACATGAACAATCTTTAAGTCATGAACCTTTTGTGGAGCAGAAGGGACAAGATTAAAAAGTTGAAAAAGTTGGATCGTATAGTGGAATGTTTTATTAGAGCCAGTCAAATTATAGGAACGTAGATAACATTAGGACAGTGGTACAGCCAGAAGAGGAGGTAAGGAAATAACAGGTTACATCTGTGAAAGCTTAGCTGTCAATGTTGTCAGAAGTCTGAGAAATAAACAATAATCTAGCAATTATATTATTTAAAAAATGACAGAGTCCACTAGTCAACAGTTCCCTGGTCTCTGTGGCAACTCGGGCAGAGTCAGTCTGGCTTTCAAGCGGAGAAGACACAGGGCTTTTTCTCTGTGGAATGGATACACGTGATATGGCTAGTAAGATTACCTTGGTTTAGTAGCCAAGCCCCTTGACCCAAAGTATCTGGTTTTGTCCACTGCATTTTCAGTGATTGTCATATCACAATCTAGGCAGAATCCTGCAGCTGTGTTCACATCTTCTGAGACCATCTATCATCGCCAACTGTCAAGGACTTTGGGAATTCTATCTGCCATAATTTAAGAATTAACAAACTTCTGACAGGATTGAGAACTGTATACATTGGTTATAACTGAATAGAATTTAATAGCAGTAGAAAAGAGACATATGGCTAGGACCAGAATAAGGAAGCAGGCAGCAGTGGCATGGAAAGAGAGGGAGAGAGGAAGAAAGTTCCTTGTGTGTGCTGGAAGGTGGAAACTTGATCAGGGATCAGGGACTGGCGGAGCAGGAGCTAGCTGAGGGAGCTGGGCAAGACAAACATAGAGCAGAAAGCAAGGGGAGGGGAGGAAGCAGAGTCCCTGGCAAGGGGAAGAGACAGAACCGGCTTGAGGCAAAGACAAAGCAGTGTTTTCCACAGCTGTGAGCTTTGGCAGTGCAGTATACACATGGGAAAGCAAGTCTAAGGGAGGGGCCTCCGGCAGGATGGCAGAACATAAGGGGCAGAGCCAGACCCACCTTTCCCTGCTGAGAACCGAACAGAGCCAAGGAATAGAGGGGGGAAGGGCAGCAAGTGGGGTGTCCTGGCAGGGAGCACTAATCAGACTTGTTTCTCTGGCTAACTAGCTGAACCAGTGGTTTCATCGAGCCGCAAATGAGATGGGGAGAGGGAATTCTGTACTACAGGTCCTCAGCGAGAAAGTGCCAGTTTAGCAAGATGGAGAGAGATTGCTTTAGACCAAGACATCCCATTAAATAGGGACAAAGGCGGCGAAGACTACCCCTGGGAACAACACGTCGGGGGTGGGGGCTAATGCTCAGAGGCGATGTTCCTGAGAGCAGTTGTCCAGGCCCAGCCTGGAATTCAAAGCAGCGGAGAGAAAGCAAAAGGAAAGAGGAATGTCTCACCCAAGGGAATAAGTCCTAAAACGAGGGTCAGTGAAAGACTGTCTCCCATCCTCAAGGACAAAACAGGGCAGCTCTGAACTTAAGAACTCTCCCCAGGGACCATGTGGATGGTCATTTACTCAGGGCACAAAGGAATAACTCTGAGCTCAAGAACTCTTCCCTGAGTCCATGTGGAAGATTACTCTGACCAGTGGGGGATGGGGGCTTACTGGCTTTTTTGAGCTAGTGAGCATGGATCTCTCATGGTGGCTGAGGTGGGATGCAAACCTGCAGAGTTTCTAATGCGAGTTACGGCACCAATGATGAGTTTATAAAAATATAGAGAGATATATATGTTATATGGGGTTATGGGGAGGTAGTTGTGGGGGAAGGGTGTGCCTCAGGAGGCCCATGCCGAGACATCCCTTCCCCAGAGGGACCAGACACACGAGAAGGTATAGTATAGAAATAGAGTTTATTTAGGGCACGGGGAGGGGAGTTAAGAGGGTAGTAGAGGCAGAGAAAGGCAGAGAGAGGAAGAGAGTAGAAAAGTAGAGAGGTGGAGGCCGGCCATGACCACGTGGAGAGAGGGGGGAAGGGAATGGGGAGAGGTAAGAGATAAGAGATGTAAGAGAGAGGTAAGAGAAAGAGATAAGAGAGATAGGAGGGGCAAGAAGCTCCTTTTATAGTGGGCCAGGCCCACCTGGCTGTTGCCAGGCAACTGTGGGGTGGAGTTTAGACAGAATGCTAACACATAGAGAGAGGAGAAGATGGGGTCTGGGAGAGGGGTGAAACCGCTGGCCAGAACTAGTGATTATGCCTTATAGATGGTCCATCCTACAGGGATGGACCACTCTCCATTTTCAAAAGGGATGTATAATATCTCACAATATGCAATTCAGCTACTCAAAGAGTCATTCTGTGATTCCAAATGATCACCCTAAGACTGTGCAGACATCACTGCCTAAGTCCCCCCAACAAATTCTATAAATGTGAACAGTCACTCTGCTCTACCCCAACCTCGGCCCCAGGAAACCACCAGTCTACTCCCTCTCTCTGGCTTTGCCTGTTCTATACATTTTATCCAAGTACAGTCACCCAGCAGGTAGCTGCCTTCTTTCTCTTAGCATGTCGTTTCTAAGATTTATTCATGCTGCAGCATGCACCAGAACATCACTATTTATTTAGTTATTTATTACTTTGAGGGAAGGTCTCTTATATGTAGTCCAGGCTAGGTTAGAACTCAATATGTAGCCAAGGATGACTTTAAACTCATACCTCCACTGTCCAAGTAGTAGGATTACAGGCATGTCCAACCACATCTGGTTTATGTAATGTTGGACAGTTCTGGAGTTCTAACACAAGGCTTCAGCATTCTGGGAGAGCACTTTACCACGTTTACTTCTGGATCTTTTCCACACTGGCTTTACCACTTCCATCTTTACTCTGGGTGTGAAGGGAGTCCCAAACCCCCCACCCCCCACTGTTGCCAGCAGTTATTATTATGTCTTTTCAATCCTAGCTATCCTAGTGGCTGTGCAGGATACACTACCTCAGTGTAGTTTCAGTTGTGCTCCATGGTAGCTAATGCTGTTGACATCTTTGCAAGGTCTTATTGACCATGAGAGTTAGACTTAGCCTAGAGGCAAATGGAAGGTTTCTGGGATTTTTAGGCAGGCCATTGATCTAATCTAATTAATTCTAAGGAAGTTTTTTTCTCAGTTTCAGGGAGAAAGAGTAGACAATGAGCTTCCTGCAGTTTTCCATGTGAGACTGGACAAAAATCTGGATGACACAGACAATAATGACCAAAATGGTAGTGGTGATGTCTCCTAGAGACGGAGGCAGCAGCCGCAGTATGACCAGGAGAATGCACTGGTCAGTTTTTGTCAAGTTGACTCAAACTAGCATCACTTGGGAAGAGGGAACTTCAACTGAAGAATTGCCTTCAGTATACTGGCCTGTGGGCGTGTCTATGGGGGACAAGTTATTGATCAGTATTTGATGTGGGAGGGCCTGGGCCTCTATATAAGTGGTCCTACTCCTGGACAGGTGGCCTGAAATCAGGCTGAGCAAGACATGAAAGCAAGCCAGTAAGCTGTGTTCCCCCAGGGCCTCTGCTTCAGTTGTGATGGATTATCAAGGGGAAGTGTAGCTAAATAAAGACTTTCCTCCCTGGGTTTTCTTTGGTCATGGTGCTTATCACAGCAGAAAGCAAACTAGGATAGAGGCCTGGTCAGTGCTTATAGGGGCAGCGGGGTCCTGGTTTCCACAGTGTCCACGGCTGTTTTCTAGATTCCTCCTTTAGTATCTGACTGCCTTAAGGATGGCAGCAAATGCAGTTATTCCTGTCACAGGTGCATGTGGTACCTGGGAACCTGAGATGGATCAGAAACAAAATAGGCCAAGAAGCCTGTTCTGATGGAGTGGGTATTTGATCATGGATGAAAAGGTCAATATTATTGTCAATATCTATATGGTGCTTGCCAGGGTCAGGGACTGGCTGAGCATTTGACAGCAATTACTTCATCTAAGCCACAGACACCCTACCCTCTGCAAGCCCACAAGGCTCAGAATGATGCCTTTTGTGCAGAGAGGCTGGAGTGGAGGCAACAGAGTAGTAGATACCAGCTAGTCCTACTGACCTCTCTAAACAGCCAAGCTCTGTATATTAGAGATGAGACTGAGCCTGGGAAAGGAAAAGGTCGGGGGAAAAAGGACTTTAAGGTCAGCATGTGTCTCATCCACAGCCTCAACCCGAACTCCCACACACACTAACAACTTCCCAACCCCTACTTCTCTCCCCCTCCTCCTCTTCCTCCTCTTCCTCCTCCTCCTCTTCTTCCTCTTCTTCTTCCTCCTCTTCCTTCTTCTCCTCCTCTTCTTCCTTCTCCTCCTCCTCATCATCATCCCCAGCTGGCTTTGTGTTTATTCTTTAAGCACCCAATATTTTCTAGAAATCCTTGTCTTTTTTTTTTGGGGTTTTTTTTTTTTTTTTTTTTTTTTTTTTTTTTTTTGGTTTTTTGGAGACAGGGTTTCTCTGTGTAGCTCTGGCTGTCCTGGAACTCACTCTGTAGACCAGGCTGGCCTCAAACTCAGAAATCCTCCTGCCTCTGCCTCCTAAGTGCTGGGATTAAAGGCGTGCACCACCACCGCCCGGCCCTTGTCAATTGTATTTACAAGTTTCATAACTTACAAATATTTACTCATTATTTAATCCTCCTGATACCCCCACGTGGTAGACATCAGTACTACAGTCACCAAGGCTTAAGTGGCCCAGCTGAGCCCAAGGGCACTTCCCAACACCATCCTATCTGAACTTGAGGAAGTCTCAGGGGCCTTCTGGGGTCCTTGGTACAGCTCTGCCTCTAAACAGTGGCAGCCAATGGAATGGCTAAGTCAAGAGTCAACAACTCTGAAGCTACAGAGATGACTCAGTCAGTAAAATGCTCACCATGAAGTCATGAGGACCTAAGTTCAAACCTAAAAACAGGTGTGAAAAGCTAGGTCTGGTGGGGTGTGTTTGTAATCCCTGGGAAGGCAGGGACAGGCAGATCCCTGGCACTCCCTAGCCAGCTAAGCCTAGCTCACATATGAGTTTCCAGTAAAGTGACAGAACATGTGGAGTGACACCCAAGATTGACCTCTGACCTCCAAACTCACCCACCCACACAGAGTCCCTCCACCCTACCCCCATGGACTTCGTCTGCTCCTTAAAGATTGCTCACTATTGGGCAAACGCTTCTCTCTCTGCACAGTAAACAGTAGGCTAGCCGGGCAGTGGTGGCACACACCTTTAATCCCAGCACTTGGGAGGCAGAGGCAGGCAGATTTCTGAGTTCGAGGCCGGCCTGGTCTACAGAGTGAGTCCCAGGACAGCCAGGGCTACACAGAGAAACCCTGTCTCGAAAAACCAAACCAAACCAACCAAACAAACAAACAAACAGTAGGCTAAGTGAGGTCCTTCTGTCAGCAGTGGATGAGCCTGGATGGCATCTGGAGAGGCTAAACGGTAGACAGGGCCCTCAGTATAAGCCAAGCCTTACCGTAGTAGACCAGCAATGAGACAGGTGACAGCACCATGTTCAATGCAAGAAATGGCCAATGATCAGAAAGGACTGTGGAAATGACAATTTCGTTTGGGTCTCCCTAAGGCTCACTGAAACCATTATGACCTTGAAGCTGCCAAGCTCAGAGCATCTTCCATGAGGAAACTCACTTCTCCTACACACCCAGGAAAGCAGGCATTGGTGTTCTGTCACAGCCGTGAACAAACTGAAAAGTAGGTCAGGAAGGTGGTAGGTGGCTCTCCAGGAGTACACAGCCTCAGGTGGTGGAGGCATGTGGCTCTGAGCTTGGATCTGCCGGATTCCACAACCCACACACCCCACAGACACTCAGCTGAAGGTCCTGCTGCCTTCTCTTCCACTCCTGCTGGAGTCTAGTCCAGCACATACCTTGCAAAGCCAGAGATCTCATTGCTGGTTTACTTCCTCTATTCAAGGAAATGATTGATAACTTACAACCTGGCACCTTCTGTCTACCAGAAAACACCAGCAACTGTGCACTGTCCCTGACTTCCAAGACCCCAAAGTATAGCCAAACTTCAGTAATTATGGGGAAGGATAAATAGGTCTGTGTTGGTTTCCACAGAAATGCCTTTGCTCTGAGTTAGTATTTTAGTTAGTCTGAGTTAGTTAGTTAAATTGCTCCCAGTGGAAGTTTTACCACATACCTTGACATCACATGATGCCCTGGCAGCAAGACTTCCTGCTTATGTCAACAGACAGACATGTGAATCAATAAGAGATAAGCCATACCTTCAGGACTATGTGCCAAGCAGGATCCAAAGAGGTCTGGTCGTGTAAGGACAGAGGCAGTGGGAATCTAGAAGGTCTCTGTGGCTCCTGAAGTCCCCTGACCTTGACTTCAGTCTCAGCCTCTCAGTAAGTTCATGCCTATATATACCAGAAGGAGTCTTCCTATTTGCCTCCCACTTGTCTGACAAGACACACCTCAGTGATCATGTCAGCGAGCAGACCCAGCCCCAGCCTAATTAGGATGCTGCCTCTCATTAGTCTGGAAGGATTCCTGAATCAATGATGACCTAGGGCAGCGTGAGTCAAGTTGTCTCTTACAAGTGGAAGCGTTGAGCAACATGTGCTCAGTGGGACTTCCTAGGGTTTGAAAAATTGTAATTTTCATGGGAGGAGCAGGGCAGCGTCACGTAGAGCCTGGTTGTCATTCTGGCTCAGCTGTTGATAGCCAGATGACTCCTTAGACTCTCAGGTTCTCTGAAAATGAAGATGGAAAAATCTCTCGTAGATCCTAAGCTGCATGAAGGCACTCAGAATCAGAATGGGGTCCCCTTTGTGAAACCCTGACAATAACACAGCATCAGCCTGAAGGCTCCAAAACAGTGGACTCTTGTGCAGTTTCTTAATGGGCTTCTTCATTGCTGTGATAATAAATACCATGACCAAAAGCAACTTGGAGAGGAAAGGGTTTATTTCATCTTACAACTCTTAGGTCACATTTCAGCTCTAAAGGAAGTCAGGGGCAGAAACTCAAGGCAGGAACCTAGAGGCAGGAACTGAAGCAGAAGTCATGGAGGAACACTGCCTACTGGCTCATTCCTTATGGCTTGCTCACTTTGCTTTCTCCTAGGATCACTTGCCTAGGGATTGAACCACCCATAGTGGGCAGGGCCCTCCTACATTAATTATTAATCAAGCAAGTGTCCCCGGGGCTTACCCACAGGCTGATCTAATGGGTGCATTTTCTCAATTGAGGTTTATCTTCTCAGATGCCTCTAGCTTGTGTCAAGTTGACAAAAAATAAATAAAATTTAAAAACCTATTAGGAGGCATGTAATATCTGATAGCAGTTAGAAAAGACTCTTTCAGAACACAAAGGCTATATCAAGCTCACACAGAAAATATTGCAACCTCAAATGGAGGCCACCTTTGTTAATAATCTTTGTAGGTAAGAATTACTTTGAGCCGGGCAGTGGTGACGCATGCCTTTAATCCCAGTACTTGGGAGGCAGAGACAGGCGGATTTCTGGGTTCGAGGCCAGCCTGGTCTACAGAGTGAGTTCCAGGACAGCCAGGGCTACACAGAGAAACCCTGTCTCGAAAAACCAAAAAAAAAAAAAAAAAAAAAGAATTACTTTGAAATAACTTACAGAAACCTCATTTTGCCTTTAAAAGTTTCCTCATTTCCCTTCAAACACACCCATACATGTTCTCATGGCCATGTCAATTCCAAAATATATTTCATCCCATCTCTTGTTCAACAGCTACCTACAAAGAACAAAGATCTTGAATGCCTTGCTTTCTCTGATCTGAAGTACTTCCTGACACAACATTGGTGTGTCCATCCACTGATGGACAGATGGCTGTTATCCATGAGAAGTGGACCAGATAACCCATCTGATCTTTAACCTAGCATTTGGTAGGTTAGAGACCCAGTAGATGTCATCCCCTGGTGATGAACGTTCATCTCCTGGGCCCACCATGTCCAAGGCTCCATGACCTTTCCCAGATAGACAAGTCACTTGGGGAACACAGCCAAAGCATGCACCATCTTGTTCCAGTCTTCTGCAGGACATGGATGGGCTGAACACAGGACACATCAAAAGGCAGCTAAAGTCAAGTTGGTTTCAAATAAAATTTCCTGTCTTCATACTGACAAAAGAGAAGAAGGATTTCCTCTTTTATTTCCTTTTTTAATACAGGACAAAGTCTTTTCATGATAACATCCCATTGGCTGCTCAGGTCTAAAATGTCCCCGAGGTCAGAACTAAGCACACACCCTCAACTCTTTACTTCCTGGGAGGCCTGCCTCAGCTGCCTGCCTCCCAGGTCAGAGTGGCCCCCTGTATGGCCTTTTCTAGGTCTTCTTGCTCTTGGGCACTCTCTAACCAGTTCTGAAAGATGGCCAAGTTGATGTGGACTTGGGATTTCTCTTTGGGAACTCCACTGTCCTGGTTAGTGTTTTTCTATTGCTGTGAAGAGACACCATGGTCAAGACAATTCTTTTAAAGCAAAGCATTCATTTAATTGGGGTTGGTTTACAGTTCTGAGGTTTAGTCCATTATCATTATGGCAGGGAGCATAGTGCTATTCAGGCAGACATGGTGCCAGAGAAGTAACTGAGAATTCTACATCCAGATCTACAAGCAGCAGGAAAAGACAGCCACTGGGCCTGGCGTGAGCTTTTGGAACCTCAACCCCTGGTGACACACTTTCTCCAGGAGGGCCACATCTCCTAATCTTTCTCAAGAAGTGCCACTCCCTGATGATCAAGTGTTCAAATAGATGAGCCTGTGGGGCTATTCTCATTCACTACCCCATCTACCCACAGGCTAACCCACAGGCTAGCCCACAGGAAGGGCCCCAGTAAACCCCCTGCTCAGACTTACACATATAGGTCAGGTAATGTTCTTCAAGTCAATGCTTTGATCGCTGTTTTCCTAAAAGCTGACTGGTAGGTCTTTGAAGAGTTGTTTCAAAGTGCATTGAGTACAGGAGACTATGGAAATGGCTCAACATGGTGGCTCACATCTGTAATCTCAGCATGTGGGAGGGTCAGGCAGGAGCGTCCCCACAAGAGATCAGCCTGGGTTATATAATGGGTTTTGGGTCAGTTTAGATTACAGAGAGAGACTCTTCCACAGAAAAGAAAGAAGAAAAGTTGAAGTTCTGTTTAAACACTATATAATGCAAGAGAAAGTAGCATACAAACAAGATGGCAAACAGAGCCCTGCTTTGGTAAGTGTTCTAAATGCGCAAAACTGTGTTTAAAAAAACCCTAAGTATGTATTGCTACATTCTCAAAACTTAGCAAGGTGCCACAAAGGCAACACAGTGAATAGCTTTGAATATAGTATTTTAAATCTTTTTTTTTTTTTTTTTTTTGGATTTTCAATACAGGGTTTCTCTGTATAGCCCTAGCCGTTCTGGAACTCACTCTGTAGACCAGGCTGGCCTCGAACTCAGAGATCCGCCTGCCTCTGCCTCCCAAGTGCTGGGATTAAAGGCGTGTGCCACCACTGCCCAGTGCATTTTTAAATCTTACTTACACTTATTTACTTCTCTATTTTTCAATACAGATTTTCACATGTAACTCTGTCCTGGAGCTTGCTATACATCCCAGACTGGCCTTGAACTCACACTTCTCCTGCTTTAGCGTCCTAAGTACTGAGTATAGGCATGCACGGTCACACCCAGGTTTATAGTAAGTAAACAGACACCACTGGTGATCACTTTCAACTAATGCTATTACAGATGATACTTATTAACTTTTTGTTTGTTTGTTTGTTTGTTTCAAGACAGGGTTTCTCTGCATAGCCTTGGCTGTCCTGGAACTCACTCTGTAGACCAGGCTAGCTTTGGACTCTCAGAGATTCGCCTGCTTCTGCCTCCTGAGTGCTGGGCTTGAAGGCGTGCGCCACCACCACTGTCCAGCTGTTTACCTTCGTGTACTGCTCCATGCACATACCAATGTCATTGTTAGTTTATGTAACAGAAGCATAGAGGGATGCAGAGAGACATCGAGATCTGTGAAAGAAGCCAGTGGGTATAAAAAGTCTGGAGACCTTTCCCTACCTAAGCCACATGTAACAAACACAGCATGCTGGGAAATGCCTGCAGTATACCAAAATGGCTGGTGCTATGTAAATACCTACAAAAGATCACGAGACCCTTGACCCTGCCTCCTGGCTTACGCCCATCATCAGAATTTTCTTCCTCTTTCTAAATAAGCTACTTTTGTTACCTACCATGTATCCTTGGTGCTGTTCCTTGTCCAGGGTCAGGAGAACCTGGAAACTTCAGAGGGTATGTCCTCTCAACACGCTTTCTGGGCCTTTACAGTTGGCACAGCCAGGAAGTGGGGTCTGGGCTATTTCTTATTTCTTTCTTCTGTGCACTCCCTTTCACTTTCTGGGGGCAATCTCTGTGAAAGACAGCTAGTGTGGGGACACCTCTCCTTTCCCTTCTGTCTTTCCTTCCCTCAGCTTCTGTTGCCAGGAGCCAGTACTCCCAAAACTTTTCTCCTCCCCTAGGGACCTTACCCAAGCTTATTCAGAGGCAAACAAGCTTATGCAATAGTTGGCAGCCACCAAGCCTTCAAAACTGAAAGGCACCTGCCTGGGAGCTGAGGGTGGTCCACCTATATAGGCTTGCATGGACAGGACCCAGAGCAGACCAGAACTGAGTCTGAAAGATGAAAGGACACCGCTATGCTGAATGCCACAGCAAAACCAGGGACCCATGTTAACACAAACATCTGCGTGGCCACAGGTAGAGACCAGCAAAGATGGCGCTGCCCACGTGGCTGCTTGGGGTCCTTATGCACCACACCTAGACTTGCCTCCTCTGCTGTGTTCTCTCTTACCAGCCTATCTTCATTTTTTCCATAATTTCTTCCTTCCTTTCACCTTCCCAGCTGCCCCAGACAGGATGACTGGAATGACAGACTCAGACAGATGCAGCTCTAAGCTTGGGCATTGGTACCACAAATGCTGACTTTATTGTCCATGGGCTGCTGGGGCCAAGCTATTCCTAATTTACAATGCTCCTTACTTTCTTTCTTGTTTGTTTGTTTGGATTTTTTGTTTTGTTTTGTTTTGTTTTTTCGAAACAGGGTTTCTCTGTGTAGCCCTGGCTGTCCTGGAACTCACTCTGTAGACCAGGCTGGCCTCGAACTCAGAAATCCGCCTGCCTCTGCCTCCCATGCTCCTTACTTTCTACGGCTGTGATCTATTCACCTCTGCTTCCTCTCAAGTCCTCTCTGTTCATGTACTGCACACAGTTCTATCCCTGGGAGTGTGGTGATAATTCCCCCAGGCAATAAGACAGTCCCTTTGAGCTAGTAATCCAATGAGGGAAGGAAGACCCACTTGTTCTTACTTTTAACCTGAACAGAGACTTAAAGTAAAAGAAGACAAAGCCGGCTATTCACATGAGCCAGCTCCTTCTCTGCCCAATAACTTGGGCTATTTTTAGAGCTCTTAAGGGGGCAGACCTTATTCCACAGATGTAAGAGACATAACCTCTGGCATGTTTGCAGCAGGGACTTGGTAGGCAATTGATTTAAACCTCAGAAAAGGTAACTGCAGAAAAAGTGGAGTTTCAGAGCAGTCTTTCCAATTCTCCTGGGACTGTGCTCAGACCTGCCAGGGGCTCATGGGTATGCTGGAAAGCAGAGCTCCAAGCCAACAGATCTTGAGGACCCAAGGCTGAGGAGAGGGATGCTTCTTTCCACTCCCAAGGTCCTGGTACTTCTCTCTGCCACCTCCTCCCACCCTGTAGAGCCCTTTGAACTACATCTATAGTGCAGTCTCATGAACTAGAATAAGGTTGACTCTGATAATCTTTTTTTTTTTTTTTTTTTTTTTTTGGTTTTTCGAGACAGGGTTTCTCTGTGTAGCCCTGGCTGTCCTGGAACTCCCTCTATAGACCAGGCTGGCCTCAAACTCAGAAATCCACCCACCTCTGCCTCCCAAGTGCTGGGATTAAAGGTGTGCGCCACCACTGCCCTGCGACCCTGATAATCTTAAGAGCTAAGTGGCAGCCGAGTGATTAACCCTAAACGGGACATCTGTATCACATAGCAAAGGACTGTGGGAGCCAAAGGATGAGAGGTGGGAAGGGAAGGGGGAGGGGGAATAGGCAAAGAAAGGGAGGGGAGGCTTGAGGGTAGGAGAGGGACGAGTTGGGGAGAAAGGAGAGGACGTTCTTTGGAGGGGATAAGAGAAGCTGGGGTATATGGAAGCACAGTGCATTATATACAAATATGATATTGTAAATGTTTTAAAATTAAATTAGGACCTGGAGAGATGGCTCAGTGATCGGGATTTGATTCCCAGCACCCATATTGAGCAACTTACAACTACCTATAAGTAACTCTAGCTCCAGGGACCCAGTGTCGCCTCTGGACCCTGAGGACACTGCATTCATGTTACAAACTTTGCATTCTAATCCTGTAAGCATCTGTGTCCTCTAGGGTGCAGTGTTGGGGATGGCTTCTAATGCTTATTTCAGCTCCCAAAAAGCCTGACCTGAGGGTCCCTGTCCCCAGCTGGCTTCAACTGATAATAAAGAATTGCCGAACAGCCAATGGCTGGGCAGAAATACAGAGACAGGACTTTTAGATTGTGTGGGCATGGGACGGGGGGGGGGGGGGGGGGG